>OX465434.1:12938557-14173352 GCA_950005045.1 Agrotis exclamationis
GAAATTAAGGGACCGATTTGCACTTGTAGAGGAACGATGACGTCTGATACAATCGTCTCAGCATAAATTTGAGCGCTGAGGTTGCCTCTGATCCAAATCAACTCAGTTCTTCCGCCGATCCAAATACCCGCCCATACCATGATGGTTCCACCACTATAAGGATGGACTTCCTGGCAGGATTTTAATCGCTGTTGGCGTCCAGGGGTTCTCCAGTGTCGTATACGTCTTGTATCCGGTCTCATACCAAAACGAGACTCATCAGAAAAGCACACGAAACGCCATTGTTCTTCTGCCCAATTTCTGTGTTCAAGAGCCCATTGATATCGAATCCTACGATTGTGCATTGCTATAGGTGGTACCCGTAGCGGTCTTCGGGAATGAAGGTTCACTTCATGCAAGCGGTTTCTGACTGTTTGGTCGCTAATTAAGTTCCCTGAAGAGTGATGAAGCCTCACGGCTAACATCATGGCAGTTATTGTTGGAGCTCTTCGAGTTAAGATTTGAATGTATCGGTCTTGTCTCCGTGTGGTGCAGCGATACCGTCCTCCATGGCGCTCAGCCACGGTACCAGTGCTTCGGTAACGTGTCCAAAGTCGACTGATAACACTCTGACTTGTATTCAGAGCTAAAGCCACAGTACGTTGCCGGGAACCAGCTTCTATCATTCCCACGGCTCTGAGCATTTCTTCCCTGCTTAAATGACGTCGCCGCTCCATAATAACGTTGGTTTTAATCAGTAGTAGGGAAACAGTAGCACTAATAATGTCTTCAATGCGTTGTATGTTTTTATAGGGAAAATATTGACAGCTGATTTTCATCTTTTACTCGAATTTGATTCACAGTTCCTGATTCAAATTATGAAATGCACCAAAAAGGATCCATATAAATTTATAAAATCATAAATTTATTACAAAGCCACATCTCAATCTCAAGAAATCCGCATAAAAATGCTTGATCCCTAGACACTTTTGATGTGTGTATATTAACAAACCAGTATCTAACTTGCTAAAACCAACGTCCACGGCTCCACTTCCAATAAAAGTGTAGATAACTGAATAAAAAGTAGCCTGTATGCGGATTTGAATGAAATTTGGTAGAGAATAGCCGGAACACATTCAGAACTAAATTTCATGCAGATTTCATTCAAATCCGTTCAACAGATACGGCCCAATTGAGTAACAAACATACATTGCAAACTAGTGGGATAATAATATTAGTGGATATGTAATTGTATTTCTAGTGCACAGATAGAAAATCTGGAGTTTATGTCACAGCGCGTTTGAGATTGAATTCCCCAAAAAGCAATTCACATTTGCATATTAGAGGGGCATGTAACCACACTGGCTTAGCTATAGCAAAGGACGGGATTGCTCTCTTACGCAGGCTTTAGCCATGGTTTCAGGTGTTCAAACTTAGTTAGCGTAGCTGCTGTAATCTGTCCGGATTATAATGGCTAGAAAGTCATGCCGAAACTGAATATTCCTCGATATATTAGGATAGATTGTCAGACTGCCAACATTCGTACCTTAGTCCACAATATTCATACTTTTTTAAGATTAGATTCGGTCTAATAATACCTTATTAATGGTAAAGCAGCACTTGCCAAGGAGAGTCTTTTGATGGGTTTTTGTAACGTTCCAAATTCCTCCGTATTTAGGAAAAGAACGTTAAGCTGTTGGTCCTGGCTCTAATAACAATATCATTGACAATAAATACGGATAAAACTATTCCCCAGGAACTCTGTTGCTTGGTTAAGTTCGTTTTCCCGACTTTTGACTCGCCCGGTTCCAATGTTGAATCGGATATCGCCGCATAATAAATGACACGAAACATTCCCGTTCCGTATCGGTAAAAACTAACGCAAATACCTTCACGAAATATACCTGCTATTGTAAACCCGATACAGAAAATTAAATTTTAATGAAACTTTAATTAAATGAATTCGTTTCATGAATTTCCCGAAAAGGCTTGGGATTACTTACTTTACGTTGATCGTTTGTGTTCGTGAAATGATTGTGCAGCCTCAATGAGTTAACCATAATAAAAAGTAAAATAACTTTCATTTAAAATCAATAAAATGAAATGAATTTAAAATGTTCATTTTATTTCATGCAAAAGGAAGTAATATACTCAAAAGCTAAAGGATAAACGATTTCCCAAAAAAACACTATACGAAAATTGCTGTTTAAAATTACAGTCAAACACAGCGGAAGCCAACGAAAATATAAAATTATTTTACATTTATTTATACAAGTAGCGATGACAACATTTTAAATAAGTCTGTAAAGGAAACATAAAAACTGATACTTTCAGAACTATTTTAAAATTTGGTCCATATCATTTTATAACACGGAATAAAATATTTACGGTGTATCGATACGACGGACTATTGGCAGTCTAAACTGGATTCATTAGCAATTAAATTAAATAATTGATTTCATGATGATCCTCTTTATTGCAAATATTTACATGCATTTAAATACTAAATTAACAAAACCTAATCATAATTAAAATAACAACATCTATGGAGGCTCTCGTTAGGCAGCTGGATCAAGGGCCAGATTCAGAAAGCAGTTCTTCTGGACGCGGCGCGCATTGTTAGGAGGTTCCTTTCTCTGGAGCCCTGACTGCCGGTAGCTTGGACCCTGTTCCCAATACCGGTGGGCCACTATTAGTTATATTTTTAAATGTTTTTTTTTTTTTGTATTTATGAAAATATTTAAAAATGTACTTAATAAAGTTAAAAAAACCGGCCAAGTGCGAGTTGGACTCGCCCATGAAGATTTCCGTAGTAGCAATCATAGATTAGGGATATAATTATATTGAGATTAGTAAGTAATATACACAAACAATAAAAATAACTTTGTTTTTCATAGTGTTTGTATGAATGGCAAAGTTATATTTGCGGTTTTTGAAAATGTTTTATATCTCAAAAACTGCTAACTATATCTCATCCAAACCAATTTTCGTTGGAAGTTTTTGTTGAGGTCTACATTATAATTATATTTTTTTTTAGTTTTATCATTCTCTTATTTTAGAAGTTACAAGGGGGGGGGGTACATTTTACCACTTTGAAAGTGTCTCTCGCGCAAACTGTTCGGTTTAGAAAAAATAATATTCGTAACCTCAATATCATTTTTAAAGACCTATCCACAGATACCCCACACGTATGGGTTTGGTGAAAAAACATTTTTGAGTTTCAATTCTAAGTATGGGGGTACCCCAAAATTTGTTTTGTTTTTATTTTTGTGTAAAAATCCTAATGCGGTTCACATAATACATCAACTTACCAAGTATCAACAGGATAGCTTTCATACTTTCGAAGTGGCTGTGACATACGGACGGACAGACAGACAGACAGACGGACAGACAGACAGACAGACATGACGAATCTATAAGGGTTCCGTTTTTGCCATTTGGCTACGGAACCCTAAAAATGAATAAAGGAGATTAAAATAATTTTCTAACAAAGAGCATCAAAAAATTCATCCACATCGCTGTCAACAGGATAAGTGCCCAGAACACTGGCAGCATTGCCACGTTGGATGGCAATGAATCATGGTTAAATCACGTCCAGATAATGCCCGAAGAAAGCATGGAATCTTAACATTTTGAGCACCTTTTCTTTTTACCAACTTCACTTTCTATTTTACTCGGTAAAATCATCAAATGAATCCTCCCGCCCAGGGCAGGGCGTTAGGGACTGTCAGACTTGTACTTACTAAAATCGACGTTGTCCTTAAATAGCTCTTTACGTTACGGGGTCACGGTAATTTGTTAGTCCCGCAATCCAGGCAAGCTCTGGCCCTATAACGGGAGGCCCCGTCATTGTGCTGACACTCTGGCACGCGTGGAACACAATGCGCCGTCGACCTGAGCATGATCCATGGTCGGACAGCGAATCGCCCATTACTCGCCGTTCGTATGCCCGCACCTACGGTACGTGGCCGGAGATCGTCTAGCGACGTCGACCACTGCGGCTGGGCTGTAAGGTGGACGCTGTCCTCTCCCACACGCGGCCCACCTCCTCCTTTGCTAGCATGACTGCTTCGCAGAAGGAGGCGACCGCTTCCCATTCCATCTCGCCCCGCAGCATGGCCTCGACCAATGCTGGGCGCGAGAGGTCGCCGCCTATCGCCGTCGTGAGGACAAGGCGGTGCTCTGCCCAAGCGGGGCCAGTCCTGCACCGTATGCTCCACCGTGTCCTCCGGGCGATCCTAGCAGTGGTGACACCCAGGCGTACATTTTGAGCACCTTAACGTAAAAACCAGATATTTAATATTTTTACACTCCTGCTTCGTCCCACTCCTGAGCAAAGTCCTCCCACAACTCCTTCCACCTCTCGCGAAATTGTGCGCCCTCTTTCTAGGTCGAACGGAACCTATCCAGTTTCTTCTTGCCATCTCCAATGTAGTCCACCACGACCCCGCCCGATACTTCATTATCAAAGTAAAACAAGGTCGCTAATAAAGAAAAATGATAGAAACACCATATTATAAAGCATTGACTGTATCACCTGAATCGCCCTCAAATAAAAAGAAAAACAGCTCAAGCAGAAACCAATACCTATCCAATATTTAAACGAAAAATATAAATGACTAACCCACCACACGTATCAGAATAGGTGGTTCGTGAAATTCAGGTAATTCTAAACTAGCCATGAACCGCGGAACGTTGTGCAAAAGTTATCCGGCCCGGTTTCACGGACGATTTACTCCCGGCTTTATGATAAAATAATTCTTCTGTCCGATGCGGTACGGGTTATCAAGCACTACTTACAAATATACATTTTATTAGCGGGTTATTCTTAGAGCACTTCTTTTACTTTTGTTTCTGGGATTTCAATTGTTGCTCTTGAGATACATTTATTGTCGTCTCCCTCGGCAGCAGTTATATTTTTTGAGCTTAGTATTTTATATTTTATTTCACGACAAATTCTTAATCGTAATCATAAATATAAAATTCATAGAAGGTTGGCTCTCTAGAAAACAGGACTTTATCAAAGCTAGTGAATTGTGGGTTTTCTATTAGGTACATCGTACACTTCTGCCTAACCCTTTCGGGATTACAGTCGTGATGCAATGTATATTTATAATCTGTGGGCACGAATTCAAAAATAATCGTATAAACACGAAAAATATAGATTTACTAGCTGACCCGGCAAACGTTGTTTTGCCATAAAAAATAGAAATTAAAAATTTGTCTAAAAAATAAAAAATAAAAATTTAGGGGTGGACTACCCCTAACATTTAGGGGGATGAAAAATAGATGTTGGCCGATTCTCATAGATACTGGATAAGCACAAAAAATTTCTTCAAAATCGGTCAAGCCGTTTCGGAGGAGTATGGCAACGAAAACTGTGACACGAGAATTTTATATATTAGATTTAAATACCTATTTCAAAAAGTATAATGTTTTTCTTCACTTACCAGTAGTTTATATAGAGTGACTACCTACCTGTTATCCACAGCCTATATGCAGGATAATATTATAATTGTGTGAAAATTCATAAATTGCTTAGTTTCTCACAAATAAGGTACACCAGTCGCATAAAAATGCATACCTTTCGACTTCGTCTTTTCAAAAAGACAATTCAAGTTATAACAGCACGATTCCATTCCACGCTTACAGCGCTCTGTATTTGTTTTTTCCATTTTTGAATCGCTTTCGAATCCAATTGGAACCTCGGGTGAATGTACTCTGTATTGGTAGAGGACTCCTGTCATACACCTGTGACGCCAAATAATTGGTTCTATTTTTAACTTTGACTCAATAATACCTACTTTCATCGATCTCAGTACCAAAGTATAAATTGAACGTAAATGTGTCGTTACTGCAAGTTACTCAACGAGATACGTACGAGAGTTAACTAAAGTGCAAAGTTTGCTATCATATCGACCACGCGCAATGGGTACAGTATAATAGTATTGCCAGTTGCTCCTCAATGTTTGTATGAGACAGGGAGCAACGCTACTCGTTTTAATTCAGGTTCTCGCAGAAACGAAAGGTAAGGAACGTAACCTAACGTTACTTACCTATGTGTATAGCATAAAATTCATACAGGAACAGCCGAACAAATTCAGTGACCCGATTACCAAAATTAGGTTCCTATTTAAGTAAAAAAATCACGAACTACCAATATGATTCAGCCTACACAGAAAAGCAAGCGGAGCGGTCATGAGGAGAATGGGGCATCCCTAACAGTGGCCCTCGGAAATAACCGCAAAGGTTATCAAATTGGCAGTAGTGGACGCATTGAATGCCTAGGGCCAGGCGCACATGAACGATTCCACCGATTCTCCCCGCCGACCGTAATGGGCTATGCATGAGTAACCGCAAAATCGCATAACCCCACTAATATGAGCAAATCTGAACGTACCACATATTATTTATGTAAATGTATTAGATGACGGAAGGTAATTCTGATCTACATTCGTATGAGGGGAATGCAGGCAAGCCTCGCATGTGGGAAATTGTATTTTAATATTGAAAGAACTATACACTTGCTGTAGTCCTTCATTAGTTCTTAATAAGTAATGGACACTTTACCGTCACGAGAAAATTTAAACTTGGAACTGTTAACTCAAGAAGTACAAGGTATATCCAAAGTTATTTAAACTTTTTTGTGGTTTTATTAATACTGAAGAGTAAAAATATCGTTTTGAAAGTCCTAAAACTAAAAAGTACATCACTTGTTCGCCGAATTTTATGACTTTCAAGAAAATAAATTGCGGTTTTCATTTCTAGCACCACTTCAAAAATTCATAGACTCTTAGAATAATACGCATTAAAGTTTGTTCTCGTGAATAATGGTGGCGCACGCATGAAAACAGAATATTATGAATAACTCTGCATCTCCTAAAAAAGTTACGACAAACTGCATTTCGCGTTCGCTTTTTTATCAAAGCAAAGAGCAAGCGACAAAATGAATAAAAGGAGAACAGTTTTTCTTCGCAAAATGTGACAAAGAGGTGGTGCGGGATTTCTCTACGTGGAGTTATTGTCTGTGACGCAAAGTCCTGGTGACAAATAGTACTGCGTTTTGCAACATTTTTAACTAAGAGTTAATGCCTCCGCCAAGAGTTTCTTTTAGCTTAAGGGACGGAGGATAGTCATAGTGCAATAAACTTTTATTATCATTTCTCCTGAGCTAGACACGTAATATTTTTCTAGTTTTATTCTTCCAAACAGAAAGAAAACTTAGAATAAAACCTGTAAAGAAATTCTTCAAGTACACTACTAACAAACACAAAATGTCTATCTTTATAACAGAACGTTAGCTTGACGTTTCATAATTGCTAGTTTAATCTATCAAGAGAATTCGAGTAAGTAGGTACGTTATGTGTAAAGCTTTCAACTGATTTGAACACGAGCATAATCGGTTTGTCTCGATCACGAGCAGATCATATAAGATAACAGCCGTCTGTTTGCCAGTATACGCTATTCATTGGACAAGCTAACTAGAGAGCTACTTCAGACTCCGATAACTCTAGTTCGATTACCACATCGGGCAAAATTTGTGGAACTTAGTTTCGGGTTTTAGGTGGCAAAACTCCCAGTTATGGCCCAGGATTGGAAATGTGCCCGATAAATGATGATAGACTCACGCCCACACATGCGAAGTCTCGCAAATCTATACCTATATTTCCTTTCAGGCTCTCTCTGGTGGGAATGAAAAACGTGACAGAAATATTTTTTAAGAAAACCAATTGATATTTCTTCAACTGGACTTTCTTTCCACAAATCCTACTATATTGTTGTACAAAATATCGAATAGGTACTTGTCAGTACCACTATGCAAACGTTTCAAAGCGCGCTCTTAAAATCGTTTATTTATTTCTGTCAATCAATGAACACACTTTCTTTATTCATTCAATACATTTGGAGGAGAAAGAAAAGTAATCTGAGGGATTGGGCTCCAACACGCGAAAAAGATATTGGAAACCATCCGCAAAATAGGAACAACCCGTTATTATTCTGTCAGATATTATCCTTTGCGTATTTAGAAATAAACTTTTGTTATTTAACAAAAAGGTTTACTTAATAATCTGCTTTTGATCCCACGTTACAGTGCTGGATAAATTACTGTTGTGCTAATTAGGAATTATTCAAGCTTATTTTGTATTGTTTCGTATTTTCACGTTCGTTGGATACGCCTTGTTATTCCACTTCAAATAAAACCTAGTAGGTAGGTAACTCAAAGCCAGTCCAATCATCAACGGCCTTATGCCATTCAATCAAGTGGATCGGAACGTGAATTCTACACCCTGCCGAGCGCGGCGGTATCGGGATGTGAATCTGCCCTAAGATTGCTCGTTGCGGTGAAGTGGTCGGAGCTCACTGGATCATAAGTAATATACTCGTGCGTGTGTAATGTCACATCATATGTGAATTATATCAAAGGGCCGCTTGTTGTCATGTGCCTATTACCTACTTGAACGTGCCCGAATTCGCTGCTATGTTTTTTAAGTATTTATTTTTGTTTTCTAGTGTTGTGGTAACTGCTGTGTATGCAGCACTAACGTATCTTCAGCAAACCACTTGTTTAGTTCTATTGTTTTGTTTCTAATAATGCCGTTTAATAAGTAATTAACGATTGTGTAAGTCTAAGACTAATTGTAAAACCTATAATTATGATATATTATATAAAACGAGGTAAACCAGCACCCTTAGCACGAGTTTTCAGTATTTGAGACGTAAAGTAAACTGGAACTTTGACAATTTCTAATTGACAATTTTCAAGGAAAAAATTAGTTCCTTCTTCGTTTCATTTTTTCATACAAGAAACGCTGTAAATACTGAAAAGACGCTGTAAAGTAAAAGAGTGAAAACTCGTGCTAAGAGTACTGTATTAATAAATAAACCAGACTATATTGTCCTATTGCAGGACAGACAGTTCCTTCTGCCTTCTCTGCATAATTGTATCATTGCTTAGAGCTGGCAAGTCCTTCAGGTAACAGTCAAATTCAACCAGCGATCTTCTGAAATGTGTTTTTAACTATTAGTCTTTTTATCTTCTTCCTAAAATAAAGCTCAGGGAAACATAATTATAAAGGTTTATTATTCATAAATTAAGATTATTATGTCAAGAATGCTTTTCATTCGGAGAGCAGTGGTGGCCCAGTGGTATCGGCCTCGACTTACGAGTTGTAAGTCGTGGGTTCGAACCCCGTCAGGCGCATTACTTTGTGTAATTTATTTCAAAACCACCGCTCTCAAAACGGTGAAGGAAAACATCGTGAGGAAACCGGCATGTCCTAGAACCAAAAATTCGAAGACATGTGACATCTACCAATCCGCACTGGGCCCGCGTGGTAGATTACGGCCCACTCCCTCTCACAGAGAGGAGGCCTGTGTCCCAGCAGTGGGAACATTTATAGGCTGCTGATGATGATGCTTTTCATTCATGAATGAATATTTTTATTTTCAACCTGTTTAAGTAATTGATGAACGTCAAAAACCTCTAGGTTTTCTTTTTCCTTTTCAGTGCTTTCGGTTAAAAAACTTTGACGGAAAGTGGCTCGAAGTTAAAACGGTTTTGAAGTTAACTCGGAATTTGGACTTTGTTGCCACAACTGCAACTCGGTGGACGTACTTAGCATTTACGTCACGGCAAACGCAGAGGCACACGAGGAATAAGGAACATTGTTTTTATTCTTCTCTTATTTTTATTTTTGGTCCAGAGTTGATGCACGCCGTAAGCACTGCCAATGCTCTATTTATTCATTTTGGCGCTTATGGTCACGCCAAACTGTAAATATTCAAATGTATCCGAAATTCACTTTTTGCTAGAATGAGAAATACGATCTTTAAAAAAAAACATTTCCTGAAAGGTTAGGCTTCGGCCGGTTTTATTTACAAAAAAAAATAACTTAAAACAGTTGCCAAACTTCGCTTTCAAGCCACGTTCACCAGAATCTACATACATAAGCAATGCACTTTCTCATTACCTCATCTGAGCTTACAACTTGAGTTACAGTAACTTTATAATGTTACCATCGTACGTATTCGTTAATGAGACAGCCAGTCTGTCAAACACAAAGGGAACTCGTTCTAGCGAGAACGAGGAACAATCTCTTAAATCTATCACTCCAGAATGACTTTATTACATAATGGTGAGGTTACATGGAATATTATTTTTCGACAAATTATTTATTATTGCTCGCTCTCTCATATTGATACGGTAGGTACATATGGGTTGTTGTACATTTGCCACAAAGTTAATTCGCTACGAAAAAAAGTGTGTGTAAAATCGCCAACATTTTCATTTAATAATTTTTTTATCATTTTACAAATTTTCATTTAAAAATAATTTATTGTAAATTCGCCACATTGGCGTAATGTCACTCTTTTTCACTTGTTTTGCACGTCTATGTCGAACCGGGAAGGTCATGAAACGGAATGTGGGCCTCTCAACGGAATCTCTTTTTTTATTATTCTGGTTTTCAAACACAATATAGCGTATTTATTTCGGAATAGCATCTGTTTTGTTTTTAATTTAACTGCGGTTTCTTTTTTAAAATTAATATTTAATTTTATCTCAACAAATGTCTAAAAAACAACTGAAATAATTGTTATTGTGGTGCATTTAACTTTTACTTAATTAATTTCGATATTATGTGTAACTTATAGAAGATTGAGCAAAATAGATTTTTTAAGTATCTAGAATTACCTATCTAAAATTGAACAATTCATGTAGCCTATGTAAGCTCACCTTAATACCCCGTGCCTTTCCGTCGTATGGGCGTTCGTCTCGGCGTCTTCCCTCCGTTACTAAGCATTCTAAATTGCCAGACTTCACCGTTTATTACCACGTGAAATACTGGCTAATAGTCACGACGACGAAGAAACGAAGAATCTATGGGAAGTAAGTGGAAGTTTATCAGGTTAAATTATGTATGTTGTTATCTTGCTATACACAAATAAAGCAAAGTCGCCAGGACTCCCTTGTAGGATATAATTATACACACTGCCAAGAAAACTGTGCTTAAAAAGGCGAATTTTACCATGGATTGCGCAAGATGACGAAGAAAAAGGAGTATGTCGATTATTGTTTTCCAAGAGAAAAATCCTTTTTTGTATTGTGGTAAAATCATCAAATGAGTCCTCCCACCCAGGGCAGGGCAGGAGGGACTGTCAGACTTGTATATACTGACTAAAATTCACGGTGTCCTTCAATAGCCCTTTACTTACCGGGGTCACGGTATTCGTTAGTCCCGCGACACAAGAGAGAAAAAACTTAAGTTTAGAATGCAAATAAAATAAAAATCTTGCCTTAAAATTTAAAATGTCACTAACGGGTGCCATGATCATTATTGATCATGCTGTGTGCAATAGCGTCGAAATATCGGGAACACAAACAAAAATATAATCATGGAAGATATCCTGTAAGTGACATTTTAAATTTAGTAACAAACCGTGATAACTGAAAACAGTGTCTAATCTTAAAACACTTGTTTCAAAGTCGCGTTAAACCAATATCTATTATCTCATGATTACCCACAACGGTTTCTATAACTGATAATATAATGGACTCGAATAGTGTCGTCATGACTATAATCGACAACTGTTCTATTAGTTTTGTTAGTAACCGACCTAACCGCAGTTTCAAATAAGCCCGAATTGATACCTTGTATTACGAATATGTTATTCATATAAAAACTGAACTGGATATTTTTAATACAGAAAGTATTCAGGCATTGGTTCGTACAGGAATCCTAAACGCCAGGATCGTTCATACTCAATTTCAGCCAAAATATTTTCACTCAACTTGTCTATTTGTATTCATAGAGAAATTTTCTTTGAATAGATAAACGGATAAAAGGGTTATTCCGCATTATATGGAGGTCTGACGAACGAAAGACAAGCGTGTGAGCCAAGTTTTGTATGGACTATTTACATAAATACAAGTAAGCAGGTATATTCTCAGGTATAGGTCAGGTTTGATGACTTCCAGCCTCCCGAACAAGCCGGTTTCCGAAAAGGTTTTAGTACTGTAGACCACATACACACGCTCCGCCAGATTATACAGAAGACAGAGGAGTATAATCGGCCATTATGTTTGGCGTTTGTGGACTATGAAAAGGCCTTCGATTCAATCGAAACCTGGGCAGTATTGCAGTCCCTCCAACGATGTCATATCGACTATAGGTATATCGAAGTGTTGAAGTGTTTGTATAGAAACGCCACCATGTCCATCCGACTTCAGGAAGAGAGCACGAAACCAATCCAATTGCAGAAAGGCGTGAGACAGGGAGACGTTATTTCTCCGAAACTGTTCACGAACGCTTTGGAGGACGTTTTCAAGCTCTTGGAATGGAACGGATTCGGCATCAACATCAATGGCGAATACATCACTCACCTTCGTTTTGCCGATGATATAGTCATCATGGCAGAATCGTTGGAGCACCTCAATGCTATGCTCAGCGACCTCAGTATCGTATCCCAACGGGTCGGCCTTAAAATGAACATGGACAAGACGAAAGTCATGTCGAATGTCCATGTGGCACCCGTACCGGTTGTTGTTGGGAATGATAGTCTCGAAGTTGTAGACCATTACACTTACCTTGGACAGATTGTTCAGTTAGGTAGGTCCAACTTCGAGAAAGAGGTCGCCCGAAGAATCCAACTCGGATGGGCAGCGTTTGGGAAGCTACGTGATATCTTCTCATCGAAAATCCCACAGTGTCTCAAGACAAGGGTGTTTAACCAGTGTGTGTTGCCAGTGATGACATATGGCTCTGAAACGTGGTCTCTAACTGCTGGCCTTTTAGAGAGACTAAGAGTCACTCAACGAGCGATGGAAAGAGCTATGCTCGGAGTTTCTTTGCGGGATAAAATCCGGAACATGGATATCCGGCGAAGAACCAAAGTCACCGACATAGCTCATAAAGTTTGCAAGTTGAAGTGGCAATGGGCAGGCCACATCGCTCGTAGAACTGACAACCGATGGGGAAGAAAAGTTCTCGAGTGGCGACCACGGACCGGAAGACGCAGCGTAGGTAGGCCTCCCACTAGGTGGACCGACGACATCGTGAGGGTCGCGGGCAACCGATGGATGCAAGTGGCGAATTGTCGTTCGGCGTGGCGGCCTAAGGGGGAGGCCTATGTTCAGCAGTGGACGTTTTCCGGCTGATGATGATGATGATGATGATGATGATGAGGTATATTCTGATAACAAATGTACGCATGAGGACTATAGTGAATAAAATAAAGCTACAGGTGTATTAGTTGATGCAAAAATAAAACAGCACAAATAATTTCTCATCCCATCCCTCTCCATGAAGTACAAACAAAATCAATTTTAAAGACCTTGAAAATAAGCATTTTTACAACAGTTCTGAACTTCTTAGCAGTTAAAGCCATAAAAAGAAAATCTAAGAGTGTGCATAAATTCTTTGAATTGCTAATAAAATTAAACTTTATAAAACGAAATCTATAAACATTTAATAAACGTGCTTATAAATGGAGAGTCCTCCAAACTCGAGCAGAACTTCGGAAATTTCGACCCTTCAAGCGTATTTTCAGTCAGGTATTTCTTGAATTAAATCTTATGACGGATATTGCCTACGAGTAAGTTTTGGAAGGCTCGGGTCTGTAACCCACATAACGAAGGCAAACTTACTAAATTTATTATAATTTATTGGAAAAAATCAGCCTTTATAGATAACTTTATCTTTTAACTTAGTTTTAACAAACAAGGCCAGTTTGTGGATCACGTTTGCCAAAATATTTACCTACTTGTTATTGTTGAGATTACATTTTACCGCCGCCTGACCTGATTCGCTGTATTTTATGTTCACTTCACAATATACACCGTGTTCTTCACGTTATCCATAAACTTTAGCAAATACTTCTATGGCTTTTACAAATCAAATCCAACAAAGGAAGTAGTACTTAAAAAGGCTTCGTTACAAAGATATTTGTAATTTCATTTAATGAAATTTAATTGAGCTATGCAGTGAGAAAGTATCTTAATTTGAAATCTATCAAATACTATTTGCATTTCATTTGTTTCAGCCCGCCAAATGTTATGAATGAAAATACGACGTTGCCAATTCGGATAAAGAGGCATGCATATCGGGTTATTTACGTCTAGGTATTTAGTTTGTATGAAAATTAACAAAAAATAAAAAATAAGAATTTATTAATGTGTCCATAATGAAAAATGCTTACTTCCGTGGTTTGAACATCTGGTCGAAGTTTATGTATATCGTCCGGAACACGGTGTATATAGGAACAATCTACGCATTTTGGCTCGAAACAAGATAGCAAAATAAACGATAATTCCGTGTAACTACTAATTACATTATACTGATATACTCGTAGAATACGATATAGAAACGCTGTGTTTATACTATCGAGCCTAGTTTATAAATTTTTCGCGGTCTCATCGTCGGAGAGCCACGCAAGAATTTATATTCCGCACTGCGACTCATAAATTTGAGTGAACGTCCTCTAGCGCCGCCGCTAGTTGTTCTATGTTCGCGCACATTGCAATTTATGATTGTTCAGCTTAAGATTTCACAACTAATAAATTGAATAAATACCAGTTTTATTTTCCCAAACCGACACTCAGTGGTAGCACGCCAACGCGTTTAATATGATAAAATATTCCCACTGGGTACCATAAAAATAGGTAATAGTCACACGACATAAACGCTTTCTAAAAATGTTCCATGTAAAGAGTCGTATACATATAGCATATTAATTTATGATAGTATAAAGGTAAATATAGTCGAAATGACAAGCAGTAACTATATTATATTTCATTCAATTCCTCACTGAACACGAAGGTGTACAAGTAATTTCGACGTATATATTGGAATTCAATTTGGGAGCGGAGTGAATATTTCCGCACAGGGGTGCCGTCGATGTTGGCTGTCTATCACATTCATATTGTTTGATAGAGTTTGACTCGCTCACCTTGGCACTGACGTTTACGTACGTTAACGATCATTAGGCAACTTTCTGCAGATGCTACGGCGCGTTTTCGACTGACATTCTTGGAATATTGATCAGAGACCTCAGACCTGCCTACTTGTGCTTCCATAAGTTGGTCGTTACCCTAAGCGAGCGACATTAACATAAAATTGCTTATCGCCCACGCCGATGCAATGATCGCAATATTCCCTCCACAAAAAAATCGTTTGAATCCTAATGAATGAACTAAGAAGTCTGTAATTGAATAAAAGAGATACGTCGTTTTGTAGATTCGTGGGAGTCACTTGGCATTTACGTTTTAACTAAAATATTATTTCCATTACCTTTTAAACAAGTTTTTAATAAAAAGAAACTTACTTTTTTTCAGCATTCATAGCAACTACCACCTAAATATTTACTAAAATTTTAACACACTCTAAATTTCTCTTTAAATGTATTAAATTGTGAGCTTTGCGAACTTGAAATGCAATTTCAAAGCAAACTCCAAAAGTTATGTAGGTATTTGTACACACATATAAATAAACAAAAGTTTATTCAGAAAACCGTCCATCTTAATTAATTACACTTTCAGATGTAATTGGATCCATACATTTGTAATCCATGTATATAGATGGGCATTTATCTACGTAATGAAAACGAAAGAATGCGAAATGAAATCCAATTAGGCGGGTAGTGTATCCAATAACAGAATTCAGACCATTACAAAAGTTGGGACTTGGAAACAAATTAATTTTATTTCGTTCCTTGCATACTTACTAACTTAGCCCTTCATATTTTATTCATGATTGAATAAACCCACAAGCTCGGGTAATAAACGTCTTAAGTTTTAAGTTTAGTAGCTACATAGTTAAAGCATGCTTCATATTGACTTAACATAAGAATACTTGTGCATTTTAATAGTTGTAATTTTTACTTTATAAATGGGCAAGAATATTTTTTTTTCCTTGACGTACCTATTTATATTTCGAGGGTAATCTCATCGCCCACAGTGTAGGTTGTAAAATTCTTTTTGGCTAAGTTTCGTTATTTTAAATCACGCTCGCCGCATGAATAGTGCCGCTGACGATCAGTCTCGAAACAGTGAGTCGCTGAAAGCGGCCGAGGTAGACACTTGCATGAGCAAAACTTAGGGGAGGCCTTTGCTTAGTCGCTTATAGAGCTGTCTTGTCGGGGTCACGGGACTCTTATCAGGTAACCGTGACCCCGAAACGTATTAAAGGGTTATTAAAAGAACGACGTAGATTTTAGTCAGCACGAGTCTGACAGTCCCTCTCGTCCATACTTGGGCGGGAGGACTCAACGGATAATTTAACCGAGTTATAAAAAAAGTAGTATCTAATAATGTCACATGTGCATCCACTGATCCATGAAAGCAATAGCTCGACGAAGTCCCAAAGAGAATATAACTGTCTTGGATATCGTAACAAAATTAGTCAGGAAAGAATACCGGAGTCGAATATAAAAATTCCATTTAGCATCACTTTTATTAGGCCAACTTGCCTGCCACCAGTCATCATCAACATATCAACAAATAATTTGTAATATCTAACATAATAGAATCAAACATTACATATTAAATTGTATGTACATATTTTACGGTTTACAAACACATACATTTAGGAATTACAGTGACCGAATATACAAAGAACACAACCTATCTTCAAACAGTTAACTTTATACAAACAGAGATCTTAAATCAAAAGTCACAACGTTAGACGTGTTTACTCGCCATAGTTTACCCAGATCAGAACGTACACTTGATGTGTTTACTCCGCGACCAACAAGAACTAACCTCGGAAATTTGGCACCAATGAACAGGTTGATGAGGACGTACAATGAGCTTCATACACGATCCAATGGCATTGACATCTTCTCCAACAAGCTATCGCATTTTCGCACACAATTGTTATTAACCTACAGTGGCCAAAGTTAAAATTTTATAAAATTCATTACAATTATCTACATACTTTAAGACAAGATTTAGATTTAGATTTATTTCTTATTCTTTGTTCATGCGTTAGGCGCCTTCCTCTTCAGTTTGTGATTGTGGATTAGATGAATGATACTCCTTGGTTTCTCCAACATATAAAATGGTATATTTCAATGAGAGTTAGTACTTTACAGTATGAAAAAACGGTTCAAAATTTGATTGTTTGAAAATGCAGTTATACAGAGCAAGGTTGAGGTTCGAATGTGGTTAGTTATTCTAGAAAACCCGAGTGGTTAACGTTCGACGAAGTCTTCCAAAACTGCTCCTATTGGTGCTTCTTCGATGGCATCCTTTGAGGTCCTCTTATTGGCTGTCCGAGGATGATGTGATAATTTTGAGTGATGACGTGTAGGTAGATGGCCCAAAGAACGAAACGCCTACGGTTTAGTAATAGCAAATATGCACGTCGTCAACATCATGCGTGAACATCCTCCCGGCCTTGAAAGATGATCTTTCAACGCGTTTACTCAGCTTCGTTCTCCCACAGTGGACAAATCTTTGAAAATGCCCTTCTTATGATGCCCTTTTCGGTCTGGATATCAGCCACTCGTGCAACTCCGTCGCTGCCTGGAACGGTGCTGATGATACGGCCAAGACACCATTTCAGTGGCGGTGCGTGGTCATCCTTTATAAGTACCAGTGTGTCTGGCTTCAGATCAGCTTGCTTTGACTTCCACTTTGTCCTGGTCTGCATCTCGGAAATATATTCTGTGGACCACCTCCTCCAAAAATGTTGACGAATCTGCTCCACTCGCTGGTAGCGTGACAGACAGTGTGGAGATTTGTCGATCAGGTCCTCACAGACCGGCGCTGTCAGCGGACGGCCAACCAAGAAGTGAGCTGGGCATAGGGGTTGATAATCATGGGGATCTGTGGACATAGGACTAAGAGGCCGGGAGTTCAGGACTGCTTCCACTTGTGTCAAAACAGTGTTGAACTCCTCATAGGTTAAGTGCAAATTCCCTACAACACGGCGTAAATGATGTTTACATGATTTTACCCCAGCTTCCCATAATCCACCAAAGTGCGGAGCGTAAGGGGGAATAAAACTAAATTTGATATCTTGTGAAGTAGCGTAATCTATGATATTTTGTGAACATTTGGAAAGGAATTTTGAAAATAAATTCATTAAACCAACGAAATTCTTTCCGTTGTCTGAAAAAATGTGTGACGGTTTGCCTCTGCGCGAGACAAAACGCTTGAGAGCTAATAGATAAGCGTCTGTTGACAAATCACCTACCAGTTCCAAGTTAACCGCGCGCGTAGTGAAACATATAAATATGCATATGTATGCCTTTACGGTTCTAGCACCCCTACCTTTACGGTTCAATATGAGAACCGGTCCCGCATAGTCCACACCAGTGGTCATAAAAGGAAACCCTGGAGACAAGCGTTGTGCAGGTAAGTTACCCATAATAGGTGCAATAGGCCTAGCACGGAACCTAGCGCATCGAACACAACTATGCACAACTTGTTTGGCGAGATTTCTCCCCCCGACCGGCCACCACGTCTCTCTGAGTGTGTACAAGAGGGCCTGCGGCGCGGCGTGCATTAGTCGCTCATGCTCAGCGGTAAACAACAGCCGCGTGAATGAGTGCTTGCTGCATAGTAATATTGGATGCTTCTTGCTATAAGAAAACTCTGGTGAATTGCACAAACGTCCCCCGACTCTAATTACATTTTGTTTATCGATGAATGGATTTAATTTTATTAAATTGTGTGAGTGATTTAACGGTTTGTGTTTTGTTAAACTATCTAAAATGTCGGGGAATGATTGTGACTGTGACGCCTTTGTTAGAATAGTTAGTGCTTCGTTTAACTCGGTGACGTTTAATGAGCCAGTACGCCTTGCAGCTTTGTTTCGCACATTATATACAAAACGTAACAAATAGGCACAAACACGTCTCATGTTACTGAATCGAGTGAAACGATGAAACGGGAACCAACTATCCGTATCCGAGATTTTATGAGTGTGTGTTTGAGACCTGATCTCAGGTAAATCAAGTGTTGTGTAGTCTATGTGGTCAGAGCTATTTTGATCTGCTATATTAAATGACGGATCTGAAAGAAAAGATGGCCCTTCCCACCACAGCGTGCATGAACTAAGTATGTCCAAAGTCACACCGCGTGATACTAGATCAGCTGGATTTTGCTTACCAGGAACGTGGTTCCAGGGCATCTCCTTTGTTAATTCGTGTATCTCCGCGACCCTATTTTGTACAAAAGGTTTTAAAGAATTAGGATTCATGCGTAACCAACCGATTACAATAGTGGAATCTGTCCAGAATGTGACACTGTCTAAGGTACAACGAAGGGACTTTGTGATTTTGTCATGTAACTGGGCTCCTAAAAGGGCGCCGCACAATTCCAACCGTGGTATACTGACGGGTTTCAAGGGCGCAACTTTTCCTTTAGCGCACAGTAACTTCGCTGTAACCATGCCATTGTCTGTTATGGAACGAATGTAAGCACACGCGCCGTAAGCTGTTTGTGAAGCATCGGTAAATATATGTAGTTCTACGCGAGTAGCGTCGATACCTATAGCGTGCCGCGGTATTCGCAATGTACTTAGCAATGCTATACCGTTTACGAACTGTGCCCAACTGCGTGTGACGTCACTAGGTAACATATCGTCCCAACCTAATTTCAATAGCCATAGCCTTTGAAGGAGAACCTTTGCAGTCATTACATAAGGGCTAAGTAATCCTAATGGATCGAAAATTTTAGATACCTCCGACAATATGATGCGTTTCGTTAATTGCCGACTGTCATTTGTGTATTCTGTGTGGAAGTGCAAAGAGTCAGACTGATTATACCAGCCTAAACCTAGGGTTTTGTGATGTGCGTTTTCCCCGAGTGAAAGTTCCTTTGAATGAGACGGAAACTCTTGTGGATCATGATCAAAATTGAAGATCCATTTGCGTAGTGGGAAACAACCACCCTGTAAGACTTTAGTTGTTTCCTTAAATATATGTTTTATCGACTCAATACTGTCAGCACCGGTCACTAGGTCGTCGACAAAAAAATCATCCTGAATGACTGTACGAATCAATGGATCAGAACATTCCAATGCCAGCTGTTTTAAACAACGTACGCTAGTAAACGGTGCGGACGCGGTTCCGTAGGTGACAGTATTGAGCCTGTAAATTTCTAATGGGTCTGTGGGATTGTCACGCCATAGGATTAAAAGTAAATTCCGCTGACTCGGATCCTTTAGAATTTGTCGAAACATTTTTTCGACGTCTGCACATCCTACCCATCTGTGTTGCCTAAACCGGAGCAAAATAGCAAACAAGTCACCTTGTATTGCTGGGCCTACGCGTTGTATATCGTTGAGTGATTTTCCAGTCGTGGTTTTGGCACTTGCATCGAATACAACTCGTAGTTTCGTGGTAGTACTGTGCTCGCGGAATACACCGTGGTGTGGTAGAACGTAGTGTGGTGTGTTGTATGTATGAATACGTGACATATGACCCATTGCTATGTATTCATGGATGAATTGCATGTATAACTCTTTATAGGCCGGTGTGCGTTGCAGACGTTTCTCTAGTGCGTAGAAACGACGTTCGGCCTGAAGAAATGAGTCACCCAATGCGTCAGGGGACTCCTTCAAAGGCATGGAAACACAAAACCTGCCATCAGAGTCACGTGTGGTGGTCTTTATAAAATGATTCTCACAAACCTGCTCCTCATTACTGCGGACATCAGTCGATCTGCCTATCTCCTCGAGCTCCCAAAATTTTCTTAATTGTTCATCCAATGATGATGTGACATTACATGAAATGTGATGACTATATGTAAAATTATTCAAAGGCCCTGAAATGATCCACCCTAATTTTGTGTTTTGTAAGTATGGACCACTTTTCAACCGGAATCTTCCGTTTTCGAGGAGGTTCCAGAACTGGTCAGCACCAATGAGCATATCTATGGGTTGAGACTCGAAAAAATAGGGATCGGCTAACTGAATGTTCACAGGAATGTCAAAACCATCTTTAGATAAAGACACTGCTGGTAATTGTGCAGTTATTGTGGGTAAAATTAAACAATGTATGTGTGTAGTGTAGCAACCCACCAGGGACCTAATTGTAACATTACAGGTCTGTGTGCACTGGGAAACTGAGTTACCTACACCTGTTATATTGTAAGTGGACTGTATTTTTTGTGACTGTAATTTATTACATAACGCATCTGTGATAAAACATCGTGTACTACCATTATCGAGAAGCGCGCGCGTCGTGTGATAATTATTACGAATATCGGCTATCTCGACTAACACGGTGGACAACAGAACTGGTTTGGCAGCAACTGTCCCGTGCGTGGTGGGGTTGCCGTCGCAATTCGCATTATGTGTGTGTGATTCTAATGCGGGTTGCGAAACTTGTCCTACTGTCACTAATGAGAGAGGTTGATTTTGCGTGTTATCCTCTGACTCGTTACGATGTAGTAGTGTGTTATGTTTCTTACAACATTTCCTACACGGTCCTAACGGACAGTCGTTCGCTTTGTGTCCTGAGCGCAAACAATTTGTACATAATTTATTTTGCGTGACTAAATTATGTTTGTCTGCTATGGACAGATCAAGGAATTTCTGGCATGAAAATAATGGATGTTTTTCCTTACACATAGGGCAAGGTTTGTACTGTGTTTTGTGTGACAGTGGTTTCGTAGTGTCGGACGAAGAAGCGTTACAGTGTACTTTAGAAGCGGACGCATTCGTGTGTTTCTTATCGTGTGTGCCTTTACTATGCGTCCCTAATAGTTTATCTAACATGTCCGCTCTCCGACCGATAAAACGAATTAAATCTTCTACCTTCAACTTAAGCTTCGTATCGGCAGGACATTTTACCGTTTGTGCGAGTACATACTCTTCCCATTCTCGCTCGGTAACAGGGTCCGCCTTCCACGTAATCATGTAAATTATGAGTGTATCCCAGCAATCGGTCGGCTCACCGAGTGTTTTTAGTGCACGTAAATGTTTTAACATTGTATCGACGAGCTTTCGCAATAACACGGGTGACTCTTTAGTTAAAGATTGTGTGGAGAAAAGAGCCTTTACATGATTGTGTGTTAATAGATGGCTGTTATTGAACCTATTAGTGAGTAACTCCCACGCAATACTGTAATTATTGGCTGATAATTCCAGTGAGTCGATTATTAATTCAGCGCTACCCTTCAAAGCTGATTTTAAATAGTGGAACTTCTGAATAGGACTAATTTGTGTGGAGTTATGCACTAAGGATAAAAAGGTGTCTCTAAACTCCAACCAATTCTCATAAGAACCGTCAAAGGTTGGTAATTGAATTGTAGGTAACTTTACTAGTTGTAGTGAATCAGAGTTATTGGAACTTTTAGGTGTTTTGCTATCCTCAGACACCAAACAATTAGCTCGCGCGATGACACTAAAGTACCTTTGTTCGAACTGTTCCCTATATTCCAGATGTTCATCTAAATTATCACACAATTCTTCAATTTGCGACTGAAGGTCGTTAAATTCAGATAACAGGGAGGTAGCACTATCTATGCGTAATTTGAATTCAATAATTTTGTTAGCTTCTAACGGCTGTTGGAATGACTCAACATATTTTTGCAAATTGGACAATCGACCCTTAATTACTCCCCTTTTGCGTGTGAGGGCGTTAATTTGTGCAATTAACGGAGATTTAAGTGGCGATCTAGGAGCAGCCGTTAGATGAGTAGAACCTGACTCCGCCATTCTGGTGGATATAGAAACCTGGAGTACTCACGTTTTGCGAACACGATTTCAGCGTCTGGAGCGTAGAGGCTGTAGCCACTGCGGCTCCTGCCCGATCTCGCGTGTAAGTATGATGCACTGGAATTTGATAGGAGAAACACTGTTAGCACAAGGAAAGAGGATGTTGGTTGGGAGTCTTGGCTGGCACGTCTTACCGAGTTGCGCGTCTCTCGTTCGTGTCCACGTCTGATTCTCCACCTCCCTGGGCTGGTTGGTTGTATGTGGCACGAAGGATCAAATTTATGTTCATGCGTTAGGCGCCTTCCTCTTCAGTTTGTGATTGTGGATTAGATGAATGATACTCCTTGGTTTCTCCAACATATAAAATGGTATATTTCAATGAGAGTTAGTACTTTACAGTATGAAAAAACGGTTCAAAATTTGATTGTTTGAAAATGCAGTTATACAGAGCAAGGTTGAGGTTCGAATGTGGTTAGTTATTCTAGAAAACCCGAGTGGTTAACGTTCGACGAAGTCTTCCAAAACTGCTCCTATTGGTGCTTCTTCGATGGCATCCTTTGAGGTCCTCTTATTGGCTGTCCGAGGATGATGTGATAATTTTGAGTGATGACGTGTAGGTAGATGGCCCAAAGAACGAAACGCCTACGGTTTAGTAATAGCAAATATGCACGTCGTCAACATCATGCGTGAACATTCTTATTTTTATTGTTAATTTTAAATTCATTTTCATGTAGTTCTTTTTAAATGATTGTTAGCTTCAGTTATGCACTCTCTGTAAATTATTATTATACTCGTAACCTGTAAGTGCTGTGCACACCTGTAAGTGACAAGTTCACTCTAGATATAAAGAAAATTGTTACACTACCCCAAAATGTATTAGTGAATAAGTCGTTGGTGTGCCATAAATAAATAAATAAATAAATAAATAAATAAATAAATAAATACTCTGTGTGGAGGATACCTTTAACTAAAGAAGATAAATTATGCAATATGTAACTCCTCCAAACTAATAATCTGTTAGAACTACTTTTGACTCGTGTCAGACAAAACCCTTATTAGATTTTAATGTATGTTATCTATTAATAGTACATTATGGTACAAGTGTGTAATGTTGGTGATTACCGCTGAGGCGTCATTGAGACCCGAGCCGTCAGGTGAGGGTCTTAAGAGAGCCGAGGACGGTAATCATCAATACACACATGTATCATACGACGTTTTTCAACACACTTGCGAGGAAAAAACAAACATGTATTGCATAAATCGTTTAATTATTAAAACAATTGGTGAATGTACAATTTTCAAACGATATTGGATTGTTTTTTATGGCAATTTCACAGTTTGTGTTACATTGGTACTTGCCACTTCTTTAGTACCTTCATTTACTTCTTGTGTAAATGTCGGCGACAAAGGTAAATCATACAAATTACTGGAAGGAGAGAGCACCAAATAACTCACGCTAGTAGATGTACATGGTTGTGGTTCGGGGCAAAACTTTTTTGCCTTTGGCTCCAAATTAATGGCTTGCGTTATTTTGTCACTGATTTTTGCTTTGTTATGAATTGAGTCTTCTATGTACGATTCAGCGACTGCGTCAGAACGCCATCCACCATGTCGCTTCAAAGTTAGTATATCAGCCCCCGAATCAGCCAACATTGTAGCCGACGTTCTTCTGAAACTGTGTCCAGTGTAAAAATCGGCCTCAGGCAAACCTAAATACTTCGCTATTTCTCTTGGCATATTACCAAATTTGTTAATACCGATTGTTTGTGCAGTACATTTTCCTTTCTGAAAGTTTTGGAAAAAGCGGTCATTCTTTGTTTTTGTTGAACGGAGATCTTGGTATTTTTTCACTATTTCACGAAACGTTCCTTGGATTGTAAAAGATCGTGGAATCTTGGTTTTAGTCTGGGTAATTTTGACAAGAAGCATATCTGCGTGGATTTCTACATCTTTTGTTGTAATATTGTAGGTACAGCTCTTGTCGTCTACAAGCACCAGTAACACCGAATATTAAGGCAACCTGCAAAGAAATCAATTAATTAGTTCTAAGAAGTTATGCTAAAGTTACACACTTGTATATTGTAGATTCGTTTCGATTAAAAATATGAAACGTACCTTTGTTGCTAGATACTGACTATCCGGAGCCTCATTCAAAAACTTTTCAACGTCGGCTGGTGACAAAACTTTAGATTTCCGACCAATATATCCATCCGAGCGTCTCTTCAAAAATGCCATCAGGTTACAGTACGTTTTGATATCAACACCATGTTTGAGCTTAACCATGCTTCTTAACATGGAATAGATGCACCACAGGGAGCTAGGTTTGTATGTATTGGCGAGTTCAGAGAAATACTTACGCCAAAAACACATTTTCAGAAAATGACTGGGTTTTTTTGTTGCTCTTCCATTGCAGGAAACTATCGTAAGCAGCTAAATACTTTTCTCTAGATTTTGCAGGTATTAGGCTTTCGTTTGCATTTTGTGCTGCATTTAGTATTTCTGGCGGGGTTAAATCAATCAATTGTTCATCTTCTGTACTAAAACCTGACATTTTTACAATTATTTACCACACAGCAACAAATGCGATACAAACAAAATATGAAAAGTATGGGAAAATTGGGAAATGGCGCGCAATTTTTTTTTTTTTTTTACACGCGCCAAATGTAAGGTGATTGATTACAGCCATACAGCCTACTTCAAAATGATAATTTTTGTGATAAAATGCAAATATTTTATAAGAAATTATTGTGAATTATAAATAATTTGATAATAATAAATGTTTTTTCGTCTTAATTAGGGACACATTTATTTATTTCAAAAATGTAAATAGATTTTCGGTGGCATAAAACCTCTTTGTTGTTACAAAAAAAAAGCTGTATTACCCGGTTAAATTGAAAATGCTCTGTCTACTCGCATATAATTTGCAGTTAGGTACTAACTTAACTTTGTAGGGAATCATTCTATTATGCACTAGTGTGTAATATTATTATGCACGTGTATGTTATAGTTCGGTTTATGGCCCTAAGAACGATATAATAAGGCTCACTTTACGAGCAAGTGTGTTGAAAACATAATTACGTTGTTCCATAGCGTTTCTGTTATACATAATTACTGAAATAGACCTTTTTAAACGGGGACTGACAAATAAAAAATGTCGTAGAAACGATTGGGGGCACTCCGACGGACAGGTTAGGTTAGAAGGGGATGGCGGTGTTTGGAAGACCCCGCCATCCACTTCGTGGTTATTTTTTTAAACCACCCAGAAGTAGGAGCACCGCGAAGCGGGTGCTCCGTCGACATTTTCTGATTTTTTTGTCATTTCACTGAACCAGTTTAGGGATTTGATCAAAACACTAGATTTTTTTAGGAAAAGGATAAAATTATGTTGTTATTTTAACATCATCCGTTGTTTGAGATCAAAAACCTAATTTGATAAAAAACCTGCGACGTCGATACTGTGCGAATTTTTTTTTTCACTTACGACTTTATATCCCCTAGAGGGCGCCATATTGGATTTGGTGACACGTCATCTACCCTATAACCAGCGGACAACTGAGACGCTTCTAACGACACCTCATTTGTCATGTAATGAAAAGTAGTTTAGAAGTTATGAGGGAACAGACAAACATACATAAATACAACTGGTCAAAATCATAACCCTCCTTTTGGCTTTGCCGTAGTCGGGTAAAAAGTGTAAAAATAATTTTCTACGTAAACATTAGTTGTTGTTAAAATACTTTTAACCGGGTTAATGTCGTTTTGACTGCGACATAATTATGTTTAGGTATTTAAGCTTTAATCGTTTATCTATAAAATTCTAATTGGTGCGTTTAATTGGCCTATTAGGTACTTTCAGATGTTGTCTAATCTGCGCAAAATAAGAGTGTATAATTAAGTTGCCGTTTTCGCACAACTTATGTAATTGTGCCTTTGTCACGACAAGTGACAAGAATACATAATTATTCAGAAATAATTCTGAATGTGTGTCTCCGTATTACTGTGGTTTTGCGTTTAGTAAAATATTATTAATAAGTTAACCGTTGTAGTTAGTACCTGTAACTATATGCCTGTATTTAGAGGACCGAAACAATGACCGTCCAAGTACAAGCAGAGCAGAAAACCAATCCAATTGCGTCGAGGGGTAAGAAAGGGAGATGTCATCTCTCCGAAACGGAAAGGATTTTAGAAAGGACGGGGTATAATTATCAACGGTCAGTACATCTCGCACCTCCGATTTGCGGATCACAGTGTCATCATGGCAGAGGCTCTGCAGGAGCTGGAAGTAATGCTGAACAGCCTAAGCAATTCTTCAAGGCGGGTGGATCTTGGAATGAATGAATTTGGACAAAACCAAACTCACGTTCATTGGGCATGTCACCACCGAGACCTGTAATCGTAAATGGTGCTGCCCTCGAGGTTGTGCAAGAATACATATATCTAGGCCAAACTATACAACTGGAAAAGAAGCCCGTACTAAAGAAACTGCGTCATATCTTCGAATCATCGATCCCACAATCCCTCAAAACCAGGGTTTTGAGGATTAACCAGTATGTCCTAGCCGTATTGACACTTTCCATAGTAAGTATCCACGTTTCGGCTCAGTAAGTCATACGGGTAGGACATACGGGCCTGGTCCTCAAATTCAAGTATAGCGTGCAATGGAGAGAACAATGCTCAGAGTTTCTCTGGTGGATAGAATTCGGAACGAAGTCATACGCCAGAGAACCAAAGTTGCGCGTAGAATAAGCATGCTGAGTAGAAGTGGGCCGGCCACGTCTGTAGACAGAGTGACGGACAGATGATGTAGGACGCCCTGCGGCAAGATGGATCGTTGATTTGAAGAATGTAGCCGGCAGCGGATGGATGCGGACTGCCCAGGACCGAAGGGTTGGCGCTCTTTGGGGGAGGCTTACGTTCAGCAGAGGACGGCAATAGTCTTATGGTCAGTACTCACAAACGGTTTTACTCGATCGAGCAAACACGTAGAGTAAAACCCACGGCTTGGACTTTCGTCCACACATTCAGCATTAATCTATGGAGTGACGCGCGCTGTTCAGTATTCACCGAACTGGCGTCGGCTCGCGTCGAGTAAGTTGGAAGGAAATTAGATTTATTTAATTCCATCGAGCCGGCTCGATACGAGCCTTCGAGTTGTGAGTTTTGCGGTCCACACGATAATTTTTACTCAATTTGGAGTAAAACTATCGAGTAATACCGATAGTGAGTACTGACCATTAAAATATATATTATATTTAGAGTGAGCCCCACTAGCGCATAGCAACGGATCAACGTATTTTATGCCACAACATTGTTCGCCGCTTCGTCTAGAGCGGGGAAATTCGTTTTATGATTTTACACCCCAAAAAATGCAGTTTCATGAACATTTGTAAACATTCGCCAAAATGGCCTACAATTGACTGATGGTAAGAAATCATCCAATTTATTCACACGTCACGAACAGTAATGGACACGTGCTCGCGTACTCACCTCCAGTTCATAACTCTTTAAAGTTCAGCTAAAGGATTTAAGGCCACCTAAGTCCAATTTTCTTTACGAGATTACACAAAAATGAGCTTTGATACAAGCGTGTCATCTTTCATAACTGAAATAAGTAGTAGATATAACCGAAATAGTACTGTTCTCGAGAAAACAACAATAAATTCAAATGAAAATGCGAGCGCAGCCGCTGACCAATTCTAGGTTTTTTGTACGAGTATTTTAAAGCTGGATTTATTTCACTTGGCTTTAAATTCATATTGATCAATACGTTAACAGTACAATAAAATATACTTACTAAGCTAACCTCCTACCTAATAGTAAATCCTTAAACGTGCGTAATTCTCTGCTTACGACGATAGATGGCGCTATAACTCAGTGTGGACAGAAACTACCGCCGCAACGAGGCGAATCGAAAGCCATGCAATGATCATTTACACACGATTTAGATGTATTTGAGTGGTATGAACTATGCGGCAATATCAATTCGGTTTATGGTGAATGATTTGATAGGCGCTAAATTACATTACGAACTTTAGCGTGGCTCTACTTAAACGTATTTCGTATTACTATTTATTTATCTTACTATTAGTAAAATGCTATTTAAGAACATGGTTGGAAGTATAATTAAACGTTGAAACTCTTTTAAGCTAGAAACACTAAACTTTACACTAAATATAAAGCCGGATTTACATTATGAAACTAGTTGCATGACATTAGTTTTACAAAAAATATGCACATAGCACGAAACTACTTCAGTGTCACGAAAGTAATGCATACATTGTAAACCTGAACGTTTACACGTGAAATTACGGGTCAAATTAGTTTCATGAAACTAATGTCATGCAACTACTTCGAAATGTAAATCCGGCTTAACACACAGATAATTGATTTAATATATTGTTACGAGCTGGGTATTGGGATAAATTAATTAACACCAATTAAAACCAAATAAACTTTATTCACACACGAATCAGTAATTAAAACAACACTTAACACTACTCAACAATTAAACACTTATAAACTCACTTAATCACACGTAAAAATCACTTGGAGATCGCTTCCAGTTCACTTCGAGTTGCCTCGATCGTAGTCAAAACCAGACTGACTGAGCTCCCCGATCGGCGCCCTTTTTATACCCCGGCCGGACCCACTAGATGTTTCTAGAAGGTGGTCGAATGTTCTAGAAACATCCATAGACTTCGACATAGTCCCATACCTTCTAGAACATTCCAGAACCATCTCGAAACATCTAGAACAGGGTAGAATTTTCTAGAAACTTCTTGACCAATCTTTAGTAGAATTGTCAAGAACCTTGTGGAACTTTCGAGAAGCTTATAGATAGGTCTCGCAATTCGATCGACGTAACACTGCCCCCTCCTTAGACATGCTCGTCCCGAGCATTGTTAGTCCCGAGCATGCACAGTCCGTCGTAGTCGTCGTTGTATCGCCGCAACCAGTTAACGAAGTCAAACTTAGGCGCACCGCCTTGAGCACTCTGTATGCGGTAGGGAACATCACTGCTACTGGTCGCAACTCGGTATGGTCCATCCCGTTTCACTTTTAATTTACGGGACTTCCTTTTCCTTCGCACTGGGCTATGCACAACAAGTGACGCTTCGTCAAAACCACTACTGTTTGTCTGAGGTCTTCTCACACAGTTATCCATGTCATTTTCCTGCGCAGGCTGTAGGGTTTCCTTCCATTGATTACCGAGATCCGTGTTTTCTCTTAGCGTCCTCATGAGCACTTCTTCCTTAGGCACTTGCTTGATGCTTTGTTTACTGTCTTCAGGACAAGGTCTTCTAGACAGTGTATGAGAATCACCACGCGATCTCCAACTGTGATGCTGGGCAGTCATATCAGCTGCCCTTCGCTTTGGACAGCTTGACCGAAGATGACCCTTTTCTCCGCAAGTATAGCACCTAGGGCTGTACCCTCTCGAACGGTCGCGTACAGAAAATGGCACAACCTCCCTGCTATGCTGAGTTCGATGGTCTTGCCTCACTGCCTCCACTTCCAAAGCATGGGCCAAGGCGCCCTTCAAGGTCTCGTGATGCCCAAGTCTAACAGCTGCTCTAACTTCCAAGTCGCGTATTCCGTCGATGAAAGCCTGTACCAGATTGCAATCGATGAGAGCCGGAACGGACCGATATGCTTTCCGAACCATCTTCTCAATTTCTAGGGCCCACTGTTGTAGGCTCTCGGTACTACGTTGAACACGATCCCTTAACTTAGCGCGAAATACGTGCTCCAGGTGCGCGTCGCCGTACCTGGACTCCAACGCTTCCAGCAGCTGCTCATATGTCACATCCTTGCCAAGAGCCTCAAGTACGGTCAAGGCCTGGTCTCGCAGACCCAAGATGAGCGCGGTCGTAGCTTGCTCCTTGGTCCACCCATTCGCCTTCATAACGGCCTCAAACTGCATCCTGTAAGCTGACCATGATGATGTTCCGTCGAATGGTGGCACCTTAAATCCTCCTACCGGAGGTGCAGCAATCATTGGACACACAATCCCGTCTCCAGTCCTAAGTTCACCCAAAGTCTTCTTCATCTCAGCAATCTGAACTTCAGCTTCTGAGATACGACTCTCTAGCTGGTGAGATTGCTCTTTCATCAACTTGAGCTCCTTGCCAAATGTTGCATGCAGGTCTTTAATCAGGAACATCTGCTCTTCTTGGCGACGGGCCTGCTCCTCTTTATTTTCCTGAAGCAGCTTTTGCAAAAAGCGGGCCTGCTCCTCCTTATCTTTCTGTAGCTGCTCTTGCAGTAGGCGGGCCTGTTCTTCTTGGCGGCGGGCCTGCTCCTCCTGGCGGCGGGCCTGCTCCTGCAGCAGAGCCATAAGCGCAGACAGGTCTGGAACCGCGGGTGCTGAAGAGACTGCAGAGGGACCAGCGGCTGGTTCCATCGTAGGCTGAGCACCAACCAGTGTCTGTATCGGGGAACCTCCAAACCGCCTCTGGTCCATGTCTTGCTGGCGCTGACTCCTGGTACGAATACCGTCCATATCGTCCTTAGGTAAAATTGGCATTATATCCCTCACTTCTGACACCAAATGTTACGAGCTGGGTATTGGGATAAATTAATTAACACCAATTAAAACCAAATAAACTTTATTCACACACGAATCAGTAATTAAAACAACACTTAACACTACTCAACAATTAAACACTTATAAACTCACTTAATCACACGTAAAAATCACTTGGAGATCGCTTCCAGTTCACTTCGAGTTGCCTCGATCGTAGTCAAAACCAGACTGACTGAGCTCCCCGATCGGCGCCCTTTTTATACCCCGGCCGGACCCACTAGATGTTTCTAGAAGGTGGTCGAATGTTCTAGAAACATCCATAGACTTCGACATAGTCCCATACCTTCTAGAACATTCCAGAACCATCTCGAAACATCTAGAACAGGGTAGAATTTTCTAGAAACTTCTTGACCAATCTTTAGTAGAATTGTCAAGAACCTTGTGGAACTTTCGAGAAGCTTATAGATAGGTCTCGCAATTCGATCGACGTAACAATATTATAGCTACTATTATAATACAATATACTGTCTAATATATACAAACTTTAGATAAAACTTAATAGTAATAGGACTATGTAGAAAAATAAAAAGATAAAAATATGTAACCCTTAATTACTCGCATGGGGTCAGAGCACCTTTGCTTTCAAAAAAGAACCACTTGTTACAGTTCAAATTTCCCCGGGCCTCCGCTAGCTTCCTAACTAGTGTCTAAGTTACCATTATGATAGCAATCAAGTTTCAGTAGTGCATGGTTGCATCTCTTTACGTATTAATATCTTGAGCCGTGACCCCATACGAATAATTACGTAGGTAACTTTTTTGAAAGAGGTGATTTATATGATTTATTTACTTTTTTCGTGTATTATTATTTCAATTTACAGTACCTGCAGTAAATAGAAGGTATGAATTTATTTCATAGATGTATTTTTACAGTTAAAAACATTTAATATTAAAAAAATATGCATTGCATTTATAAGTCGTGTATAGTACAGAAGAGCAAATTTTGCAATAGTAAGAGGAGGTTTTTGACAAAAAACAGGTTGGAGGGTTAGATTCTGAGTCAGAATGTATGAGATAATACGATGTGACCATTATAATGCAAGTGAAGTCAATGATTTTCCCGGACGTTGGAGGTTGCAACCACTGTCCGAAGCAAAATGGCAAAAAGTTGCAAAAACTGGAAAAAACTGTATGTGGTATATTGTACTCAATGTAATTACATTGATCCTGAGAGAAACACAAAATAATTGTAGTTTTAGCTCTGATCTCATTATAAGCATAAATTGATAGATTTTCGCTAAAGGTTTTCATTTTGTTTATTTAACATCTAATTAACATTAACAATGTTATTTTCTTAAAATTGTAATGGTTTAAATGTTGCATTTTAGTATTAAAATGGTTTTATTGGCTTACATTCTAACATACTTATAAAACGATTCGGACAATTTGGGGTCACCTGAGACCCCATGCGAGCATTTGGTAATTATCTTCGTGCGAGTAATTAAGGGTTAAAGGGTGTCAAAGAATACATCTACATCGCTGTCAACGGGACCAGTGCCCAGAAATCTGATTGCATTGCCGTACATTATACAACGTCAATTTTTACAACGTCTTTGGCCAGCCCACAGAGATATATTAAAGCCTAAATTAACAAATATGACAGACACATTTTATACCAGTAGTACGATTGCAACGACCAAAGCGAAGCAAAACTTTAACCTTAACGTATAGTTCATTCAAGGAAATTTATTGTCTATATTGTTTTTTAATACCGTTGTTGTTGCTCATACTAATTATTATTATTCTTTAACTTGCGGTTTTCCACATTCAAATTAGATATCAGGAAGAAAATTAATAAATAAATAATTCATCAGAACTGTTTGTTATAACAACGTTCTCAGAATATAAAATTAAAACAACAAAATGAAACTATAGTATGCCAAAGTGAAGTTTTAACAACTTCCATTAGATTAAGAGCAAATCCTAAATTACGGGACGGAAATGTGGGAAATCAAAATCAATTTGCTATCTAACAAACAGAACTGAAAAATGACGGCAGTTTAAGATAAAAGTTTCATGTTAAAGTGGGACACGCTGTAAAAAATCGTCATGAATAAATTAAGTGCTAAAAGAAAAGGGGTTCAATTTAAAAGTGTCTTTATTTCTTTTTCACACACATATCCGCTAGCGTGTGCCAAGCAAAGGGATGTGTTGGGGTTGAAATATTGCACCTTTGCCAAACGTGCTACTAAATAACCACTCAGTTCACGATGAAGATACTTAGGTCGCGTTTTTCTACCTTTTTGGGAATGTATTTATAATTAAGTCAGGCGATAGTTGTTTGTTTTTGTGATTCTTTGGACGAGGTGAATAATTAGCAATCTTTGAAAACTAATGGCAGCATATAGTTAGTGTTGAGAATGAAAATTTACAATACCATGTGATTCGTCTATCGTCGTTCGACCTTATGAAATAATAATAATATTTTATTTATCACCAAAGGTAAGCTGTACAGTGCATTTCTATAAAATAATGTTGAGGAAGGTACATCTTCGTTTTTTACACTATTTGAACACTTCTTAAACTAGGTCTGACCTGTCTCTTAAGAGGCAGTGTTAAAAGTTCTGATAATAAAAAAAAATACATGTGACACTCGGAGACTGCCGCGGTGAAGCTATTGCATAACATTTTTTTTTATTAGATTTAACGAGAATATAATTTATTTAAAATGTTTGTGGTGCACTACTGCTACTGTAATAAAGAACTTCTTTGTTGTAGGAGAATTTTATAAGTAGGTTTCATTGTGAAAACTCCTTTTGTAGCTGGCCGTTTAGAATCAGTAAGAAAAAGTATTTTTTTTTTATGACGGACTTTTTTATGATTGCCGAAGTCTCCCGAACTGAAACGATGTTAGACGATGCGTGGTGTCAGGTATTTTGGATAGATTTTTGGAAATTTTTTGATTCGGTCGCCGCGCCGCGCTCAGAGCCCGCGATAAAATCTATACAATAACTTAAAAACCCAATTGAAAGCTTGACTAATGGTCTTTTTTTATTTCAGCGACAATATAAAACATGTCGCGTCGGCCATGTGATAGTTTTCTTTATGACTTGAGGCGCCATAAAAATTCAGCGAGCACAACAATCTGAGAATAGCTCATTACCATAGTCGGGACGCAGCTCGCAGGGACGTAACATATTGTGTGTGCTGACACAACTGGCTGTTAAACATTACTAAAACAAAAGAACTTACAAAAACAAATCCTCGTCATAGTGACAGTGGCGCAACACTAATTAGGTCAAGCGCGAGCTTCACAAACTGCTCTCTAGGCCGGCTGCGCCCTCTTAATGAACTACTCTAACGAAACAAGTTTTTTTAGCACTATTGTACATAGCCGTCCTAGCTTTCATTATAGCGGCCATACACCATACTGCCTATCGTACAATCGGCATGACGATCGATTTGATCAAATTGGCAGTTCGTCCATATACACCATACACCATACTGCCTATCGTCCAATCGGCATGACGATCGATTTGATCAAACTTCAAATCGGCAGCAGTGATGCCAGCTTAGCAACTTTATAGCTAGATCTAGCTATTATTCGGTGACCGACAGCTACAATTTTATAAAAGTTGTGGCTTAACTTTTTAGCTACTGTTTTACCGACTTGTTTTTTACCGGTCTATCCCACTGGTGGGAATCAGTTGGTAATACAAGTGAAGGTCGGAAAACATTTGCTTATCGTTAAGCAAATGTTTTCCGACCTTCAAGCGATTTTCGACCTTATTGACATTTATGTAAACACCGGATTTTAATGAAGGAGCAATGTTAGCTAACGAGAATGTGAGAAAAAACAAACTAAATTTTAAATGTCAATAAGGTCGAAAATCGCTTGAACCAGTTTTTTCCACTCCACTCCACTGTAAAAAGTGTCGTGACAATTTTTTCCGCCTAGCCCCCTTTCGCAACGCGCCATAAGGAACAAGTTGGTATCACTGCTGCCGATTTGAAGTTTGATCATGCCAATTTGATGGATTCCACGCCCACACACGGTCAAATCTAACTGATCAAATCGGCAGCGTCATGCCGATTGTACGATAGGCAGTATGGTGTATGGCCGCTATTAGGTGTTAAGTAACTTTATTGCTGGAAAATAGAGAAGTGATAGATTAAATTTGTTATTTCGGGGTCTTGGTCAAAATGTTGAGGGAAAAATTAAATTGGCTACGAAATTCTAGTTCGAATAGCTTACTTGTAAAATTACATTAAAGCTCATAATTATTTGAGTATTACACTAGTCTTAGACCATTATTATCACTATTTCAGGGGTTATTACAGGCTTAAGGTTCAGTAGGCCGCCTTTCACGCTACAGTGGAAGCGTGCAGAGACAGTGAGCGAAGACCATAATGTGGGCACCGAAGGACTGTGTTTCTTGACGTAGTTTGGTAGTAGGTAGTCCAGTAGTGCACTGTATGTGTTAGTTGTTTAATTGAGACCATTATAGTTGGCTAACAAGATATCTTTTTCACGATAGATAAAAATTGGTTGCCACATATAACTACAAGCACAACTAAATTGTAACGTATATAGAGTCCAGTTGATGTCTACACAGGCAAGCGTAACCCTGGAACGTAAAGAGCTATTGAAGAAAAATCAGAAAAGGATTTTAGTCAGTACGAGTCTGACTATTCCTTCTGCTCCACCCCGGCGGGTGAACTTTTTTTCATGATTTTATCACGTAAAATAAAAAATAGGGGTCAAGTTAATTTTTTTTTTTGTAATTCAGGCTCGTCCCACAGTTATTAAGAATAATTAATAGAATTAGGCAGCTGGATCAAGGGCCTGATTCAGAATGCAGTTCTTCTAGACCCGGCGCGCATTGTTAGGAGGTTCCTTTCTCTGGAGCCCTGACTGCGTAGCTTGGACCCTGTTCCCGATACCGGTGGGCCACTATTGTTTATATTTTTGAATGTTTTTTTTTATTTGTAAAAATGTAACGAATCAGTGAAAAAACAAATAAAGGACAATATTAGTAGAATCACCTTTTAAGTAGTTTATAGCAAAGAAAACCTAGGATTTTGTAATTTGATAAACAGACCTTTAGAAGATCAAGACCAACTTTGCTTCCGTAACTCTATACTTTTTTTTTTTTTTTTTTATCGTGGTAAAATCATCAAATGAGTCCTCCCACCCCGGGCAGGGCGAGAGGGACTGTCAGACTTGTACTGACTAAAATCCACGGTGTCCTTCAATAGCCCTTTACGTTCCGGGGTCACGGTAATGGTATAAGTCCCGCGACCCCGGCAGGCTTTGGCCCTCTACAGAGGGGGCCCCGTCATTACGCTGACGCTCTTTGAGGCGCGCGTGGAACACAACGCGCCGTCGACCCGGGCATGGTCCATGGTCGGGCTGCGAGTTGCCCTTTACTCGCCGCCCGCATGCCCGCGCCTACGGTGGCCGGAGATCGTCTTGCGACGTCCGACGCCGTGGGCGCCAACCACCGCGGGTGGGGCGGAGGGAGGACATTGCCCTCTCTCTCGCGCGGCCCGCCTCCTCCTTCGCGAGCATTACTGCTTCGCAGAAGGAGGCGACCGCTTCCCACTCCGTCTCGCCCCGCAGCATGGCCGCAACCAATGCCGGGCGCGAGAGGTTCCGTAACTCTATACTTACCGACTGCTAAAGCTAATGCTCTCAATGTTTTTCTTACTTCCCAGCTCTACACCAGCGCCAACGGGAGCCACGCTGAACTTAACGTAAGCAGCTTAATATATCGGTCAGGCAGTACTTATGTTATCCTGTAGTTACGATAAACTTTGAAGCTTAAAATGTTTGCAATGAGAAACACTCAGATTCTTGATTATAGAGCTGATCTGGAGCGATAGTACTACTGAGTATCTGGACAACTTTATATTGTTATCATTAATTATCATCTTCCTGTCCTTATCTCATTTTACTTGGGGTCAGCGGCAGCGCAACACGTTTTCTTCTTCCATTCTTCCTGTTCACTCTCTTAGTCACAAGATTGTCTTTGTTAAAAAATTGTTATCATTATACTATACACTAAAAACTGGCATAAAAAATCCTTTATTCCTTATTTTTATTGTTTACTAGCTGACCGGGCAAACTTCGTAACGCCTCACCTTTTAAACCTTCCCTGGACTTCCAGAAATAATTCAAGACCAAAATCAGCCAAATCGGTCCAGCCGTTCTCGAGTTTTAGCGAGACTAACGAACAGCAATTGATTTTTATATATAAGAAGAAGATTAGTTTTGGAATTTTATTGCGAAAAAGTCCAAAGAAGCAATAGTTAATAAACGATAAAATTGATATTCTATTTTCCTAAATACGTAAGTAGGTATATTTCATAAAGACTACTATTTTTAAACCGATAAGATAAACTAGGTACTTGTAGAACGAACACCGACTTTGAAAATGGTAATCGTTCTATCAATATTGAAAATTATAGAATAAGAAAATCATCAAATGCGTACACTGACCCTAGGTGGAGTGAAAATGACGCTCACGCACTGACTTAAAACCACCTAGTTCTTTCAGTTGCTTTTTGCGTCTCAGGGCTGCGGTACCTACCCTGTCTAGACAGTCTCGCGACCCTGCCCTTTATAGCTACCCTAAACAAGTCGTCTACTAAAAATAAATGGAATTAAACAACTTCATCAATAACGTTATTTATTTATTATCAGCTGAAATAATTTATTGAAATGGTTGTTTGTCTTGTTTATTCAAAGTAGTACAAAAAGATACAATATGGACGGAAAGTTGCAAAACTGCTGTCTATGCTTACGTCTGTCAGATTATAATATTAAAGTCGTTTTTGTATCTGTTTGAATGACCACGTCTCTCTAGCTTATTAATGACAAATGACACATTTAAATTTACGATGACACTGACACAACACAACCATTTTTTTTAAGCTATTGCAAAGCTTTCGCGGGCTAAGGAGGAGGCGGGCCGCGCGAGGGAGAGTACAATGTCCTCACTCCGCCCCACCCGCGGTGTTGGACGCCGTCGGCGACGGACGTCGCAAGACGATCTCCGGCCACCGTAGGCGCGGGCATGCGGACGGCGAGTAAAGGGCAACTCGCTGCCCGACCATGGACTATGCGCGGGTCGAAAGAGCGTCAGCATAATGACGGGGCCCCCCTCTAGAGGGCCAAAGCCTGCCGGGGTGGGGTGCTAAGACAGGAAACCTCCACGTGCGCCCGTGGACTGGAGCTCCCTCTCGGATACGTCCGTGGGGAAGACCAGTTTTTCGGGCCGGTGCACCCTGGGATGCGGACAAAAACTCTTCCTTAGGCACTGTGTGCCTAAGGGGTCTCTTTGCCCGTATGCGAATAGCCTGTCGGGTGGACGCTCCAACGCGTGTCCCTCTGATTAGCAGAGGGCACAGCGGCGGAACGGGCTTGCGGACGGTGAGTAATGGGTAGCTCGCCGTCCGACCAAGGAAAAAGCCCGGGTCGGTGGCGCGTCGTGTCGTGTTTCGCGCGTGCCTTCGAGGAGTAGTCAGCAAACTGACGGGGCCCCTTATGGGGCCAAATGCCTGCTGGGGTCGCGGGTTTTTCTTAACCCAGGATACCGTGGCCCCGGAACGTAAAGGGCATCCGAAGGAACACGGGTGGATTTTAGTCAGTAAGAGTCTGACAGTCCCTCCCGCCCCGCCCAGGGCGGGAGGCCTTATTTGATGATTTTACCACCTAAAAAAAAAAAAAACCTGCCGGGGTCGCGGGATTTATCTCATTACCGTGACCCCGGAACATAAAGGGTTATCGAAGGACACCGTGGATTTTAGTCAGTACAAGTCTGACAGTAGGGGTGGGAGGAACTCATTTGATGATTTTACCACGCTAAAAAAAAACAAAAAAAAAGCTTTCGCGGGCTCTGAGTGCGGCGCAGCGCAGCAACCGAATCAAGAAATTCCCAAAAATACCTGACACCACGCATCGTCTAACGTCGTTTCAGTTCGGGAGACTTCGGCAATCATAAAGGTACGGACAGACGTGCTCATTACTAGCACGAAAACATAGGTAGGTACTTTTATTGGGCAATGGGTTATTTTATTGAGGGAGAGGGAGTGGGAGAGGGAGGAGGAGGAGAACGTTTCTTGACGTTTCACTTGATTGACGTGGCTGACCATAGCCTAATTAGTACAGTAATAAATAAATAATTATAATTGCATAAGTTTATAAAAATGATATGCAATAGCTTTACCGCGGTAGTCCCCGAGTGCCACACGTATTGTTTTTTGCGTGATAAAATCATCAAATGAGTCCTCCCGCCCAGGGTGGGGCAGGAGGGACTCAGTCAGACTTGTACTGACTAAAATCCACGGTGATCCTTCAATAGCCCTTTACGTACCAGGGTCACGGTTACCAGGTGAGACAGTCCCGCGACTGAGACAGTCCCGCGACACACAACCATTAGCTTTACGTTGTTCAATAGCATCGAATTGTGATCCAATTTTTACCATAGTTATTTTGTCCCGAAGTCCTTTGTCCTCATTATCTAAGCAAAAGTTTCCCTTTTGCTTAGATAATGAGTATGGTAGATAAACAAACTCTGCGTTAATGACAATCTAATTAGTGCCACGAACAAATGGCAGCCGGGTGGTCTTTCAACGTGCGCAGTACTTAATGTAGTCCACATTAAATGATTCTCGTCTAAACCCCCGAGGACGTGCAATGTATAATGTGTACATAGCAAACAAGTGTAGATACATATAAGCCCACTTTACTCGATGTAATTCGGTTAGATTCTTTACTCTGAGGGCCTAACTCCACAAAATTATATTAATGTTTACTCCAAAATAAATTGGTCTAATGTTTAACTTGAATTTTACTCCGAAAATGCTTGAAATTTCCAATTTAGTACATGGATATAAGCGAAGCTAGCAAAAAGTGGTTTGTTCTAACCCTTTGGACTTCGGATATGTAGCCCAAAAACTTTATTGTCCACAAATTACTTACTCCTGCTTAGAGATAAGTATGTGTTTAGCCGGGACTCGGACGCAAGATTAATTTGAATGTGTTTTACATTCAACAACAATTTAATCTTTAAGTTGAAGCGTCATTCCCTTCTTCCACCCACTTCATCCAGATCCCGGACAGATCCGAACAACTTTTCCATTAGTACTTTGGGCACAACTTCCCACTTTAAATCTTAATCGCGAACAAAACATTTTACTTCTTGGGCTTCAGTTCTACCGTGCATTATTTTATTATGCGGAAAATATTAACTTCTTTCGCTTTCAATTAGTAGCTAAATGGATTTGAGGTATTAACATCAAAAAGTACTGACACCAGAAAAACAACTTTGCAAAAATATTTTCCGCACTTTTTCAAGGAACCTCCACTTTGTTTCGTCGCTTAGCCAGTATTTTGAGAATGTTCCAACTTCCACGTGTTTTTACAGAGCAGCTTTAATATTTTAGTAACTCCAAGCTAAACAATTTTCATTTTGGTCTTTACGCTTGCAACATGGTAAGCAAGCCCACAGTTATGCAAAACAAAAACAATAATGTCAATGTTTTGATTGTTTCAGAATCTATGCATGTTGTTTATTTATGCTGATAAATTGAATAGCGATGTAACATAAACGACCAACCTCAAACAATAATAACCTCCAGCTTGTAGTAAAAAAAAAAACAACTGTTAACTATAGACAATAAAATTGTAAGCACCGATTGTAAATTTATTTACGAATCTTAGTTCTTTTTATCTAGTGGCCAACTCGAAAGCCGGCGCGGCGCGTGGCGCCCAAGGGTGCCGCCACGACTGCCATATATCAAGCGGTCCGCTTTTAATCTCGCAAGCCCTATTTATTCACATTTATTCCAAAGATATTTTCCCACCGGAATTTCCCCCTTGGAATTGGTAACATTTCCCGCGTTTAGCTGATTTGTACCGTTGCTGTTATTGTGGTTTATTTTACAGGAACAAAAGGGACTGAAATATTTAGAGTTTGTCAAAAGATGGTGATGATAAATTATGGCGACCCGCTATCACAGCCGGCCGTATCTTAAATAATACGCTTTTTGTTTCCTTGAATATTCAAATTGCCATTTTGTTTATTTTTGTGTCGTAGACTTATTATACAGGGTGAATTTTCAAGTGAGCGAGGATGGCAAAATCTGACACTGAAAGATAAAGCGAAAAATACTCAGTTATTTTAGGTCTGTCTATGAAAATTAAAAGTTTAACATCACTAAAGTTAACACTAAAGTTGGAACAGTCTAATAAACAACATTTACATAGCAGTCTTTTATTCAATTATTTGTTTTATCTAACAAACTGTTTCATATACCTACTTAGTATTTTTCAATGAGATGCAGTTACTAGGAAAAGCGTAAACTGTTTGCTATCTACTCGCTTTATTGTTACTAAATACAATGTAGGTATTCCTTTTTCATTAAGTATTTGTAATTTCTATATTGATTAACGACGTTCGCAGAAGAAAAACTCATATTAAATCCATCCATAGAAAAGCAAGTTTCGGATGTTTATAACACAAAGAGAAATATATTGTAGTAATATGTCCCCTGGAATAAATCTCTATGGACGTTTTATTGTAATTTATTCCCTCAAATCGAACACAATTCATCTACAGGGCTAACAATAGTAAAAGCGGTGCCAATTTTCCAACACGAACCTGAACAAAAGAGTTCCCCAACGAGAGATTTATCACAAGCAAAGCAACAACGGGAAAGTTCCGTACAAACGACTACAACAACTGTTACTGCGCCTGTTACGGTTAGACCAGGCCACTTTGATCGAGAGTGCATAAAATCTTTCATACGCAGCCGATTTCCTTGTGGGTCAGCTTTGTGCGAGTAGCTGTACTAGCGACGAAGCAGAATGCGTTGCATCTAAACATAGCACTGAGCTGCACTTACCTCGTCTCCCATCTGTGTCAAGTGTGCCACAGTCGGAGCTGCGTTCACAACGCCACATCGATGCCAGTACAGTTACAAAGAGACAGTAAAACGTGTAATTTCATGCGGATAAGAACTTCTCTCACAAATGTTCGTAGAATTCTTAACTTACTTTACTTATATTGAAGACGACGTGCACTTGAAGTTCTCTCTGGTTTTCTTAGTATTTTCTGTAGTAACAGCTACCGGTGAATGAAATTCCACGTCTTCGCAGAATTTTCATTTTCACGAAATGACACGTGAACTTATTTCGCATTGTGAAAATAAATAAATAAAACCAAATATGTTATTGAAATAGCGTTTTCAAAGCTTACAATTCAACGTATATTGCGTGTGACATTTTATATATATTATTTAGAAACGCATTTACAAAATACACTATTTAATCAGAGTTATAAATTGGCTTTTATCGCCTAATAAAAGCAATGGTTGGTATTGTTTATTTGTGAAATAAAGCGCGCTGGTTCAGTGCATCGTAAACTTGAATTGGATAACTTTTTCGCACCCAACAATGTTTGCGAGAGGTTTCAACGGTTGTTATTTAAAATTTCAGCTGTTTACACTCGAAAAACATTAAAGGATTGTTCTTAATGGAAAAAGAGTATTTTAAGCTTAATTTTGGAAAAACTGAGATTTTATCTGTTATTGACTTCACAGCTCCAAAAAATAAATGTCGCGATAGATTTTTTTTCTAAGTAATAAGGTTTTCTTTTGCAACTTCTTTACATAGTATAAAACAAAGTCGCTTCCCGTCTCTCTTCTTATAAGTTAACTAGTTACTAGCTGGCTTTGCCCGCATGTATTCAGAGAAAATACGACGGGAACGTTTTCACTGAAAAAAGTTGGTATCGTTTGAAGGTGTCGTCGGAGTCAAAAGAATTAATTCAAAACACTGTCTACAATTTTTTGCTTATTTGACTCAGTTAGCGCAGTGGCGTGTTCGATTAAGACACGGAGCAAATATTTGTGTCGTTTATATTATTTTTCAATTAAAATTATGTAAAAAAAAAATATGATTTTATCAAAATTGGTCGTCAAGACGTGAAAACAAAACGGACAGACGATTAAAGTTACTTTCTAATTTCTTAAAAAGTTTGTGTGAATATCAAAGAATAGTATTGACTGAAAATGTATTCAGCGGGTAGGCAGGAGCCACAATTCTTCCAAACAATTAAGTTTTCACGAAGCATCTAACAAAACTTATGTGTACAATTGGTCGGGCACGCCGCAATCGCGGCGGTAAGACCCCTCTTTGAGGAGTGGCTGGATAGGAGTCACGGCGTCCTGACCTTCCGCATGACGCAGGTCCTCACCGGACACGGATGTTTCGGGAGGTACCTGTGTCTAAGGAAAAAGGAGGAAACGCCTGGGTGTCACCACTGCGAAGATCGCCCGGAGGACACAGTAGAGCATACGGTGCAAGACTGCCCCGCTTGGGCAGAGCACCGACGTGTCCTCACGGCGGCGATAGGCGGAGACCTCTCGCGCCCAGCATTGGTTGCGGCCATGCTGCGGGGCGAGACGGAGTGGGAAGCGGTCGCCTCCTTCTGCGAAGCAGTAATGCTCGCGAAGGAGGTGGCGCGCCACGAGAGAGAGAGGACAGAGTCCTCCCTCCGCCCCACCCGCGGTGGTTGGCGCCCACGGCGTCGGACGTCGCAAGACGATCTCCGGCCACCGTAGGCGCGGGCATGCGGGCGGCGAGTAAAGGGCAACTCGCCGCCCGACCATGGACCATGCCCGGGTCGACGGCGCGTTGTGTTCCACGCGCGCCTCAAAGAGCGTCAGCACGATGACGGGGCCCCGCCCAAGAGGGCCAAAGCCTGCCGGGGTCGCGGGACTTATCTCATTACCGTGACCCCGGAACACAAAGGGCTATTGAAGGACACCGTGGATTTTAGTCAGTACAAGTCTGACAGTCCCTCCCGCCCTGCCCGGGGTGGGAGGACTCATTTGATGATTTTACCACGAAAAAAAAAAAAAAAAAAAAAAAAAAAAATGTGTACAATTGGTATATGTATAAGTAGATATGTTTTATTTTTATGGTTATCTTGTATTTTTGTCCTACTTTATAGGGTTCTGTACCTAAAGGGTAAAGCGAGACCCTTTTACTAAGACTCCGCTGTCTGTCCGTCCGTCGGTCACCAGGAAACCTCATGAACCATTACAGTTAGACAGTTGAAATTTTCACAGATGATGTATTTCTGCTTTAAAAACAAATATGTACTAAAAAACTGAATAAAATAAATAAGTAAGGGGGCTTCCATACAACAGACATGATTTTTTGCCGTTTTTATAGATACTGATACGGAACCCTACGTGTGCGAGTCCGACTCACACTTGGCCGGTTTTTTTAACGGATTTAGCTACACAAGAATATATTGAAAACATGCTATAAATTGTACGAACACCGCTATACATTATAGTTGAAAATTGTTGGGTAATATATCTCAGTATCTAGAAGTTTCCCTTTATTTATTGCTCATTCTCAGAGTTCTGAGTACATCGTAATATTTCAGAAAATCTTGCTCGAAGGTATGACGTGTGTTACCATTTTTCGATTAATCAGGCGGTTTGTCTCGATTTCATGAATGAAATTAAAATAACTAGTCGAAAACTAGTCTAAGAAAGTATCTTTATTAAATATATTTCTTTTAGCCGAGCCACACTAACAGCATTTCCCGTTGAATTTCGCGATAATAGGGTATTTCAGGACACGTATTTTTTGTTTTTATTTTTTAATAAAAAAAAATACAAATAATGTATACAAATAACAATAATAATGTATACAAAGGTTAAAGCTTCCAAATTCAAGAATGGAGGCTGGTGACGTCATAACGCTTGTAAATATACAGACTGAGTGACGTTTTGTGATTTTTAGAAGCGTTGTATCTTTCGTCAATTTTGGTTTACGTAACAAAAAAATACCGGTCTATTTTTTTTAATCTATATTTCGTACTAGTAAAATTTTTTGAGTAAAATAGTCTATAGTCTTTAAACGTTCGTATAAACGTCACTTAACGAGATAATTAACGGCATTTTCCGTTAGTATGGCCCTAGTGTTATGGCAAACGATCACCAATTTTAAAGAAAAAAGAAGAGCTCGTTGCTAAATAATAACAACCACACAGGCTGATCTTCTAGCAACCCTTACCGATGGTTTATGGATGGGTAACCACCAACGAGTTCCCGTCGTGCCTCAGAAAGCAGATTTCACCGTTGGTCCTATCTGTTATTTGTAGACCTTTGACATTCAGTAGCCCGAACATCTAACAACCAGTGTTACCAAGGAAGAGGTAGGTATCGTACTACGAAGTACTAATTGGGTTGTGGACGTGAAATAGGCTATCGGTCCTCGTATAATACTGTTATTCAGCTGCATCCACAGCCCCAACATAGTTTGGAAAAGGCTAGGCAGATGTGATGTGTGTCATGGTGGTTCCTTTGCGCCAAATAAATGTATTTTTCTTTCTTTCTTTTCGTTCTTATAATGATGCATCCATAGCTATAACTACGATTGCCGGGGAGCGGGACTGTCTAATGGGCCTACCACACGCACAAGCTCCACCACAGTTTTACCTGCGCAAGCCCGGCCTGCGCGTACTTGCCTGTGTGTGTGGTTGGGCGTTCAGTGTTCAGTGATTTACCTACGAAAGAGCAACTACTTCGCGTGCCAAAAATCCGTGCTAGCTTACGACCAAAAATCGTAAGTGGCCATTTTCGCGCTCGTCTAAATCGGTCTATCGTTAGTTGGACGTCAGTTTTAATATTAAAATGGTTAATTGTGCTAGAGACGTATTTCAATCAATTTGGTTTTGACATGACTAAATAGTTTTTGTGACGTCATAACAGATAGCCAAAAAATGGCACGCTTGGCTTTCATACAGATCGTGATACTTGCGTTATCTAAGTATATCTATATCTGTGGTTGCCGACCGTGTATTGTTTTTCTATGCGAGAAGCTTGCGCAGGTAAAACTGTTGTAAAGCTGTGCGTGTGGTAGGCCCATAAAAGGGCACCGAGGGCCTAGAACGATGAAAGAACAGATTGGTTTTTAGTCAATTAAATCTGATAGTACTTTTAGCTCCACCCACTCTTTTGATGTTTTTCCAAGCTTAAAAAAGGCACTACGATATCTCATCAAATAGATCGCACAAAACGGTTTCTACAAAAATAGTCAGTTCAATAACAAAATGGCTTCAACGTAATATATATTCTTATTATGTAGTAAAATGATATCTGGAAAATATTATCATGAAATTGGCTTCAGTTTCCAGCAGACAGAACTTTATTTCTCCAGACTCTTTTTTCTTTAACGGACTTTTTATACGACTTATTGAAACCTGAAAAAAAAACTGAGTCTGAAAGTTCGTAATTCTTCGAAAACGCCATCCTTATGAAAAACATCAATATTGACGCTGACAGAGACCTAATCAATGTATCGTAATCAAAATGAGCGAATCCGTTAAATAATTAGATCCACACAGTCAACAACAGTGTTTATTTTTAATTAAAACATCCATTATAAAGTCCGCCAACAAATAAATGAAGATTGATGTATTGTCACACCCTCTTTTTATGCAATTTCAAATTTACGGATAAAAAGAGGCTACTTACAAAGCTCCCGACTTTTATCAGCTCCTCGATATAGAGGTTCCTCCTACGTACGCGATGTGTACAGTCATGAGCAATAATATGGTCAAGGGTCACTTTGCTCTGTAGCGGATGTGTCTCAACAGGGTACTGCGTCCCTGGAATGCAAAGGTCAACCAAAGGAACAGCATGGTTTTTAGTCAGTAGATGTTTGTCATGAGCAATAATATGCACAAAAGCCACTTTGCTCTGTCACGGGTCTGTCCGAACAGGGTACCCCGGTCCCGAAATGCAATGTCAACCAAAAGAACAGCAATATTTTTAGTCAGTAGGAGTCTGACTCCTGGCTCCTCGTCGAGCGGAGGACTCATTTAATGATTTTATATCCCAAAAAAATACGTAAAGAGTACTTTGCCCATATGTACTGTCACTATTGTTCATGCGAAAACAAAAATTAGCATCTTTGAAACTTAAATACAACTTAAACAAAAAACTTAGGTCTTGCCTCAAATTAAAAATCACTGTACCTCGAGTTTTTTTTTAAATTAAGTAATATATAAGTTAAGTAATATATAATAGTAATCTAAGTGTCATCTTCAAAACTGTAACAAATTAATCAAATTTTCTTAACATTTCTTACTTTATATGAATATATTTATGTTGACTTTATACCTATCATTAATTTAAAAAATGCGTCGTAACTTACGAGTTATAACGGCTTAACTGAAAGACTGTACCATATACATAAACATAACAGCAGTGTTCGTGACTGTACCCTATAGCTACTCTCCAAGTCTAGCACCCTCCCTTTCGACAATTGAACACGTTCTTACGGTAGAGTAGGTACTGAGCTTGCCTGTTGGATGAAAGAATCAATAGCCAACCGTATTATTGTGAGGATTTATAATGAAAGCCACAGGCAATGTATGTATTAAGTATTGAGTAACGGGCCGGTTATCAGAGGTAGTCAACTAGTTGGGTTTTGTATCGTCTAATATCACAATATAATGAAAAACTGAGCTTATTGTTACAAAATAAGAGTCATATTAGGTTATGAAATCTACTACTCCCTTTTTAGGGTTCCGTAGCCAAATGGCAAAAACGGAACCCTTATAGATTCATCATGTCTGTCTGTCCGTCCGAATGTCACAGCCACTTTTTGTCGAAAGTATAAGAGCTATCCTGTTGAAACTTGGTAGGTAGATGTATTATATGAACCGCATTAGGATTTTCACACAAAAATAAAAACAAAACAAATTTTGGGGGTGCCCCCCATACTTAGAATTGAAACTCAAAATTTTTTTTTTCACCAAACCCTCACTTGTGGGGTATCTATGGTTAGGTCTTTAAAAATTATATTGAGGTTACTAATATCATTTTTTTCTAAACTGAGCAGTTTGCACGAGAGACACTTCCAAAGTGGTTAAATGTGTGTCCCCCCCCTGTAACTTCTAAAATAAGAGTATGATAAAACTATAAAAAATATATAATGTAGACAAAAATTTCCAACGAAAATTGGTTTGGATGAGATACAGTTAGCAGTTTTTGAGATATAGTACATTTTCAAAAACCGCAAATATAACTTTGCCATTCATACAAACGCTATGAAAAACAAAGTTATTTTTATTGTTTGTGTATATTACTTACTAATCTCAATATAATTATATCCCTAATCTATGCTTGCTACTACGGAACCCTTCATAGGCGAGTCCAACTCGCACTTGGCCGGTTTTTTTACAAGTGACAACTGAATGATTGCCTGAATAATACGCCACGCCTTTTCGTCATGGAAGTAAGCAGATACCGTACTGCAGAATGCCCCCTGCTATGATCATTGCACACTTCATTCGCCTCGTCCGCATCATTTTCTGAATATGATGCATAAAATCCAAGAAAATAATTTATTTAAGCATTCTTTGAGGTGTGCTGCCCATTAACGACATAGGTATAAAAACTTTTTTTAAAAAAAGTACCGACTTCAAAACAAATACAAAAAAGTTTAAAATAACTTTTCTTTCGGAAGTCGGTGGCAATAGTCAATGACACAACAAAACAAAGCCACCGACTTCCGAAAGAAAAGTTATTTTAAACTTTTTTGTATTTGTTTTGAAGTCGGTACTTTTTTTAAAAAAAGTTTTTATTTTACCCTTTTTAGTTTATTTATTACATATTCAACCCAAATTCTTGTAAAATACAAAATTTTCTTACATATGCACTAATCTTGTAATCCGTCACAACATAAAAAAAATCATATCTCTAAAACTACTGAACCGATTTTGATGAAACTTGCAGTGTACCCTAAGTTGAACAATACCTAGTACAACAAAAAAAGAATTACTTAAATCGAACTTATAGTTCCGGAGATATGCGTGCACAAACATAAAAACATACATACATACATACATACATACATACATACATACATACATACATACATACATACATACATACATACATACACTTATGAAATTTGGCACATTTGTTCAGACGCTGATATAGACTAACATATATGAAAACTGGGCAGTTCTGATAATATTACATACATACGGGTCGAATTGATAACCTCCTTTTTTTTGAAGTCGGTAAAAAATATTTTACTGTCATAGACTATGATACAAGACGATAGTTCCTGTGCTTTGTAAATTCCATGATAAAACAGTTTTAGTAACAGAAATTGTCCAGATAACAATATCTTTATACTCAGAAACAAAATACCTGTAGAAAATTTTCTACTGAAAATATTTCCGCAGAAACTAAGGAATAACATAACTTTCATGATCGCAAAAGTACTACTCTTCAGTATATATACTAACAGTATATATAAAGCGTATTATAATACTACACAAAAGCAAATATGAACGAAGGCTACATATAAATGTTCCAGAGAGAACGCATTCGTCGGCTCACTGTATCCGGTCTTCGGAAATAGCTCCCAAGCGTGCGTTTCATTATTTCCTTTTTATATTTATCTTCGGGCATAACCGTAGACATGTTGTGTGTGTATAAAGTTCGGTAAGTTTAAATCATATAAAGAGGGAAAACAGTTTTTCCCTCTTATCTCGGAAAAAGCTTTTGACGATTTAGTGGGTAAATAAGCAGCAGTTTTTACAAAGGGTGTCAGTGACGCGTAATTTGTTTCAATTAATTTTACGGTGGACTCTAAACTCTGCTCTAAACTCCAGATACATGACATAATAGGTATATCCTGAATTTTAGAGTCTAGACCAAAAAGAGACAAGAGTTAGTTTATCAGTGGTTCTTTAGAAATAAGCTATTCGTTACAATTTTACATTGTAGCTACGTATGACGACAAATTCCTATTCAGAGGGTTTAAAATTATGTTGTCTAAGTCGGTTATAATGTATTTTCCATTTAGGTTAACATTTACAATACACAATCAACCATTAGTCGTATGTCTATTAGTTTATTTTGACAGAGCCCTTTTCACGAGTTTTCACTATTTTACTTTACAGCGTCTTTCCAGTATTTTCAGCGTTTCTTGTATGGAAAAATGAAACAGCGCCTCTGGTCTACGAAGACCGAACTAATTTTTTCCTTGAAATTAAATGTCAAAGTTCCAGTTTACTTTACGTCACAATAAGTGAAAACTTATGATAAGGCCTCAATTGTACATCTTAACACTTAGACGAATGTTACCCTAAAACGTGTTTTAGAATAACCTAAATTGATAGGCTATTGCTAATCGGCTCCAAACCAATCAACACTTTGACACACAATTACTGATTACTACATCAGCGTTTTAAAACTGGCATTTAATGAGCCATTAAAAGGCTAATAAAGCGCCGTAAATACGTCCAATTGTTAATCGGCCTTCGTGAAATATATTACTGTTGAAGACAACGTAAAGAGGGCTTAGTGCAATAGGTACCTCTCGTAAACGGTGTGCAGTAGTAGCTTACGAATACTCCACATCAAAAGGATGGAAGAGAAGTATTTGTACCAAAATTATTATTTCTGCTTTAGAAGATACTGCAGTTTAACGATGTTGTTTTTGAAATACGTTTTATAAAATTACTTTCTAAAACAGCTCTTTAAAAAAGTTAAGAATATGTGTTCTAAGGCGATTCTCACACTGCCCCGCATGATGCAGCGTAGCGCGTGGATGCGTGTTCTTCCGTTGCTTGTAAGTATCTCCGTTTGTATGGAAAACACGCACAGTCTAACACACAGAAAATGCATCCACGCGCGTTCATGCGGATCACGCGCATACACGCGGAGAAACATGCAGCCCCGCGCGTAGGTGCGGGGCGAGACGCAAGGTATGGCACACCGAATCCCGCAGAGCCGCGCGTGATTTTGAATGGGCGTGACGTGTGTGTTTGTGTGTGACCACAGAGAACGGCGAATAAATGAGAGCCGCCGTGCGTGAATCTACAAAACGCACCTACGCGCGTGAGTGCGCAAAAATTGCGCACTCACCCGCACGATGATGCAGATCTGCACTCCCGCAGGAACGCGCGTAGGTGCGTCGACACGCAATATGTAGCATGATGCGGGGCAGTGTGAAAATCGCCTAAATCATCAACGCGAAAAATAAGAACGATTGCTGAATGAAAGGGAGATATTCAAAGTTTCATTTATTTATCTTCTATCACAACACAACCCAATAACATTTAATGTGTCCTGAATTGATACTGACATGGAGAAGTAGTGAATTAAAGTGTCCATCTTCTAGAAGAAGAGAAGCTTCTGCAAATAAAAAATAGCAAAATGGTTATTAGAAAACTATTTTAGAGGCGAGTCGAGAATATATCGATATTCTCGACTCGCCTCTTCATTGAAAAGCAAGCCTGTCTTTAGAAATAAGTTACAAGTATCATTATTATCCCCAGAACTGAAGTTAGTTCCACAGACAATACAAGAAGTCTGATACCATAGACTTAAAAAATGGACTGAGCAATAGCTGCCCCGAATTGACTATTGTCTAGAATAATACCTTTTTAACAAAAAAATCAAACCGACGAAAGATCGAACTGAAAAGCAAAAAATAAATTTTGAGGCGGCGCCAAACAAACAAACAAACATTTTACCTAAATTAATTATTTGAAGCGAAGAATAATTTTATTGTGGCTAGGTTGATTGTTTCTTTGGCGCCGCCTCAAAATTTATTTTTTGCTTTTCAGTTCGATCTTTCGTCGGTTTGATTTTTTTGTTAAAAAGGTATTATTTTTAGCTTTTCAGTTGTATACCATGATTGCACATGGAAAAACCCGTCTTTATTTTTGTCATTGGCAACGTAACCGTCACAGTAATTATCGCATTAACTGTTGAGGACCTGTAACTTGCAACTAAAAATTCCACTCTCCGACTGTCAACGACTGTTAAATCCCAACTATGTTTAAAGTTCTTATCATGATGAATTAAATTTAATGAGCCCAAATACGATATAGTTGCTGATGACTGATGAGGATCTCTTGCTATTGCCTTCTGTCATCATCTTCAGACCCTCGATGACAATTATACCACAGCTAGGTCGAAAGTTTTCATCAAGACTAGTGAAATGAGCACAAACACGATATAGGTGCTGTTAACTGTTGAGGACCTCTTGCCCCTGCTTTCCGTCACCATCCTCAGGCCCTCGACGGCAATGATACCTCAGCTGGGTCTAAAGTTCTCATCAAGCTGAGTTAAATGAGCCCAAATACGATATAGCTGTTGTTAATTGTTGAGGAACTCTTGGGACTGACTTCACAACATAACAGGGATCTGGAGTTGATCTGATGATGGTCACGTCATCATGTTATCTTCTCCACATCTCTGCTATATAGTTATGTCCTCAGAACTACATAATGTTAGCTTTATTTCAACAGAATTGGTTCACAAATGAAAATTTTGTAGAAATATTGACAGTTAATACCTTTTTTTCTACCCTTGGAGGCCGATTTTAGTTTTGAAATTAAAATGGGACCAACTTTGAGATACACTCTTTCCAACAAAAAAAGAATTTTTGAAATCGGACCACGTTAGGAAAAGTTATGCGTGGTCATACATAGAAAAAAAAAATAAAAAAAATAAAAAAATATACATGTCGAATTGAGAACCTCCTCCTTTTTTTTTCGTCGGTTAAAAAGAGGAAAACAATTATATGCTTTTAAGTATATGAAAATAAAGATTTTTCTAGCTTTCTAGAGGTTATGGACAATGTTTTTTTTAACGTTGCCCCACACTAGCCATTTTTCCTGTGTCGGGGGTGCGTTAACAAACATAGAAACTCACATACACAGACCCGGAACAACTACTTGTAGGTCATACAAATATTTGTTCCGTGCGGGAATCGAACCCGCGACACGCTGCGCAGCAGTCCAATTGCTCAGCCACTGCGCTAACCGTAACGAAAATTTTATCTGTCAGTTGGCTAGGGAATTTCATCCTTTTAAGTGTATCTCTGATACCAAGTCGTAAATTACACAGGAAAGTATCGTATCTAATTTATACAAATTTTGAACTAAGTACTAGTTGTTTCGTCGTTCCTGACAAAATAATTCGCCTTAAAATATTTACGAGGCAACCTCCATTTTGCACTAAGTATTTAGATACCTATGTAGTTTACAGACTACTGAAAAATTCTTTTGTAATAGGTACCACCTTTAATGAATTTTAATTAGAAAGATTCCTCAGGATTATTTTCTAATATTTTTATGAGGTAATTCGTAATTAGGTAATTCGTAGGTTTTATCATTACATTACTCAGATTTCGTAAAGACCTATGCTGATTGACGGTTGAATTTTACTTTCATCTTTTTTCTGCTGTTCACACATTTACAATATTCAACTTAAACAAAGTTAAAAAAAACGTTACGTACAAAGCGTTTTGCCAATACTTTATTGTGCGCACAGCTAAGGAGTGCAACTCCATGCCGCGGTCTGTGTTTCCTGATAGCTGCAATCTTGGGGCCTTTTTTTAGCGTGGTAAAATCATCAAATGAGTCCTCCCGCCCAGGGTGGGGCTGGAGGGACTGCCAGACTTGTACTGACTAAAATCCACGGTGATCCTTCAATAGCCCTTTACGTACCAGAGTCACGGTCACCAGGTGAGACAGTCCCGCGACCCCGGCAGGCTTTAGCCCTCTTAGGGGGCCCCGTCAGATTGCTGACAGCTCTTTGAGGCGCGCGTGGAACACAACGCGCCGTCGACCCGGCCATGGTCCATGATCGAACGGCAAGTCACCCATAACTCACCGCCTGCATGCCCAATCTTGGGGCCTTCAAGTCAAGAGTGAACAGGTTACTTCTAGGCAAGCGTGGTTCATCGTCGTCTATATCTTTGCCTACCTACCATTAGACTAAATAGTGGTCGCACGAATAGGAACGCAAATGTGAAACTATGGCTCAATAAAAGAGCTGTTTAAAAAATTCAGAAAACGTTATTGTCATCTATAGGTACGAAAAACGACTTCAACTGAAAAAAAAATCACTTGATGTGCGTAGATATACCATCGAACAATTCTATTGCAGCCCGTTTCATTCAATCCCAAGCGAACGTGTTTTTCATCTTCTAAAAGGGCGCTAATTTTCCGACCAGACTGCTCGCCATAATACTGGCTGGCTTCAAACGCTCACAACGAGAAAATACTATAACTATACCTATCTATCTACTGAGAAAACTTTGTGTTCGGACTTCATTAATTTTATTCGCATCGATCTCAATTTTTCTTAGAAATGTAACGCAGTTAAAGTAAGGCCTGCATTCGAGTAACGCGGAAATACCAAGTACAAAATAATTAAATAAAACATTTAATACTTCATAATTTAATATATTAAAACGAATGCATACCTGAATCCGATGTAAGAATTTACTTCAAAAATTCGGGAACTGTTAACATTTTCAGAATAAAATTCTTCTGTATTAATTGGAAAAAATATTCGAAATTATTTTACGGAATAACAACGCAAAACCGCTGTTCCATTAATCGGTAAAAGAAAAGGAACATTCCGCTTTCGCTGGCACGCAAGCCGTGGCTTTACAGGCGGGCTAAGCGCTAGTAGTGAAGTGCGGGGCCTTCATCAATCTTCTGTAATTAGCTAGTGACGTTCTCGCCTAACACTAATGACGAGAAGGGCGTTTACTCGCGACCGCCACGCCTCGCCACATAAATTACTACATCCACCGTCAGGAGCTCACTCAAAACACCTCAAGTGTTTAGTGAAATGTGCTGTTAGTGAAAAATGACGGGGAAGCGATTTTTAAACGGCGTGTGAGTGGCTTTATCGTCATTTGGGTATGAGAGGGCTAACTATTATAATTACAGGGGTAGTACAAGTTTATAAGCACGTATAAGTAAATTCGACTTGAGCAGAGTGCTGATTATTATAACATTCCTATGTTATGACAATGTTTGATGGACTTAATCGGCTTTACATTTTTTAACATACTTGAAACATTTTGCATTTTTAAAGCACTTAAATGCCACTTATAGGTATTGCATTCATTTGAATAGTAATCGACTCCTACCTTACATAATTCTCTATAACTTCACAGCATCACACTCTCCGTATAAAACTGCATTCAACACCTCAAACGCAACTAAAAGCAATTTCCTTTGTACCCACTACACAACAAGATAGAACTTATCACAAAAGTGACTGTAGCACCTCCCTTGCTACCTTCGTCATTTCTTTGATAACTCTACTGAAATTCCCCTTTACCTTCAACAGTATGCAACATTATTATACCTGCAATACATAAATGATCGTAAATTTCCTTAATGAACAAGTCGTGCAATTAATAATTCAACACCCTTCTGAACTAAAATACATGATTAACCTAATTTTGCAGCAGTGTACCGAATTCTAACGCAACTAATGAGAATGTTGTTAAGTGGATTGCATTTAGTTTTGAGGATGGAATACTTGGTGTATGTTATGATGACGTAATTACTAAGCCTTAAATGACAGGTCTGTTTTACATATTGGGATCGTATACCAGTATTTTACATGGAGTTACCTATTCAACCAAAAACAATACAACTTAAAGGCACGGTAGGCGCAGTGGCTAAGTGATCGGACTGCTGCGCTGCGTGAGTCGCAGGTTCGATTCTAGCAAAGAATATTTTTATTTATATTATGTACAAGCAGTTGCTCCGGGCCTGGGTGTTTGTGTATGTGAGTTTATACATCTCATATAACATCGCAACCCAAATAAGTATTGAATAATACGAGGAGCCTGGGTAAGACTGAATGTCAGACTTTCGGGCCAGTAACAACTGTCAAAGATCTAAATATTAGAAGGGACCGGTTTTGCATGCTTTCCGAAACAAGATTGAAACTGATTGGATGTTCAGGGGGGGGTATTACAACGTCTTAAAACCAGGCTTGTTCCGTGAAAGTGACAGAGCTATACAAGTCGTCTAGCGCCATCTCGTTCACTCACAGGAATAAGCCTGGTTTTAAGACGTTGTAATACCCCCCCAGGTGGCCCTTTAGGCTGTGGGGAAGGGACAGAGCTATACAAGTCGTCTAGCGCCATCTCGTTCACTCACAGAAATAAGCCTGGTTTTAAGACGTTGGAATACCCCCCCCCCCCAGGTGGCCCTTTAGGCTGTGGGGAAGGGACAGACCTATAAAATTCGTCTAGCGCCATCTCGTTCACTATAGGCGGATCTACTAACGCTTTAACACGTCATGGTAGGCCACCAGTTCGCCCATCTTTCCTGGGTCCATTATCATTTCGCCATTTATAATGTATCTGTTTTTCTTACATTGATTTTTATTTTACCTTGAAACTAGATTAGGAGCTAACTTGAGATCTCTGGAACCCTTGTTTCATTAAACAGTTCTTCAAACATAACAGACAGATAATAATTAAGTATGTAGCTAGGGAGTCAGTTTTACTATATCTTCTCCACAACTTAAACAAAGTTTTGTGTGACAGTCTTTATTTACTTTTTGTTTTACAAAAATGAATATCAATCTTATTTAAACAAGTTACTTTTCATTTTGCATTTACTCCGTACCTATTTACGTAGACGTAATTTATATTTTCGGCTTTAGGTCGCAATGAATGATAAAACTATTTAAAAAACAGGCATTTATTATACAGGCTAAACTCTTTGCTTGGAAAAAACTAGATTTTCTACGAACAAAAACAAATAAATTGGAATTAAGTTCAGTTAGCTGTAAAAGATTAAGTACTTCGCTATATTTTTATGGTTGAAACTGAAGATTGACTGTCTTCTTTCAAACTAATATCTTTTAACAGCTAAGGTTACTTTTTTAAATTACAATCCTTTTTTCATCGCGGAGTATTCTTAACTGATGTCGCTGACATTAAAAAAATACGTGTGGCACTCGGAGACTGCCGCGGTAAATTCATAGCTGCTATTGCATAGCACTTAAAAAAAAAGAAAAAAAAAATTATCGCCTACCGCGAATATTTAACGAGAATAACATTTATTTAAAATGTTTGTGGTGCACTACTGTAATAAAGAAAAGTAAATTATAATGAAGATATAAGTGGGTCTTATAATTATATACAGGACTTCCAGGTCTCACTTCCAAACTGGGTCAAAATTATCAACATGCTATGGGCCCAGCACGCTTCCACTGCGCCACTCTGCTTTGTTGTAGGAGAATTTATAAGTAGGTTTCATTGTTAAAACCTTATTTTGTAGCTGCCTGTTTAGAATGAGTAAGAAAAAGTTAATTGTCTTTATGACGGATCCTGATTGCCGAAGTCTCCCGAACTGAAACGACGTTAGATGAATGTTAGGTTAGGTTATTTTCGTTAGGTTTTTTCTTGATTCAGTCACCGCGCACAGAACCCGCGATAAAAACTATGCAATAGCTTAAAAAATACTTTAGCCAAAAATAATTCTACTCCCGAACGAATAACTCTATTAATATAAAGTATGTAATTCATTAATTTCATTCAAAAAGGCATGTTTACGTATACTGTCTACATATATTTCATTTCTATAGTACGGCCCTAAATTCAGACTTTTTCTCCAGGGACAGTAGGTCACGATGTCATCTCATCATAAAGAAATAAAGCTGAAAAAATAACGTTTCTCCATTTCTTTTAAAGAGCTTTGCACGTTTTGGGCACTGTTTCGTTGCTTTTCGAGTTGCCAGCAAAGAGATTTAAGATACTAGAAGAAAAACCAAGGAATAAATATGAACCTCTGAAAAACGTTTTAAAACAAAATTCTTCATTCCTCAAAAATAATCACTATCTTCGACTCCGTGAGCCTCATTTATATTGTTGAAGTATATAAATAAGCGAAACGTAAAACATGCATTTAACTGAACGAAACGAAAGTCACGATATTTATCAGATTCAAGTAATCAATCTTCATTAATCAGAAACATGGCGTTAACTTCTAATGACTAATAATTATGGGAAGGCTGGATGAGTTTGTGTACCATTTGAATTTCTATACTAATCTAGGAATAAATAAGACCTAATTTAGAAGCTTTTATCGTTTCGGGTAAGGCTCTTCAACGGGATGACTTGTATTTTTTTTTATTTGCTTTTTAGTCAATTTTGCGTTTTACTAGACTTTTATTTAAGTGCCAGGTTTAAAAAACGTAGATATACGGTAGACGAGCGGATAAACGCATTTCAAATATCAATAAATCAGTTACTGCTAAAACAATAAAAATATTGCTTATTTTTATGACTTGTAAAAGCAGCAACGGGGTGTGCTGCCCCATAGGAAATAGTACGAGATCCGGTAGAAGAAATATATACCCTCATGTGTTATTTGAAAATGGGATAAAATGCACGCTAGATACTCTATACGACAATATTTTGGTGATAGGTTGTCTCCCTGAATCGCGTACCGTCATTGTTAATTTATAAAAATTGACCTCAAAAATTTTGGATCAACTTCCCTCATCTGTTATTTGGAAAAATCGAGGATTAGCTGATAGAACATAACTCAAAGAATCTAAAAAATATAGGTTGTCGGTGCTTAGGCACCGACAACCTATATTTTTAGACCTGTCTGGGAATTGAGAATTGCACACCTGTATTCATTATCTTTGACTTTTGTTCTTCAACACTTAAAAGTTAGACAACCCAAATTCAGCCATGTTTTTGATTAGACAACTAAATACTGTTGGATTCAGAATAAAATAATCTATCATTTGATATCTGATTCGATTAAATAACAGATGAGGGTATACATATTATCTACGGTAACTCACCTGTTTGAACCCGACAACTAATTAGCAGGACAGGGTTAGGCACCGACAACCTATATTTTTTAGATTCCTTGAGTTATGTTCTATCAGCTAATCCTCGATTTTTCCAAATAAGAGATGAACGAAGTTGATTCAAAAATTTTGAGATCAATTTTTATAAATTAACAATGACGGTACGCGATTCAGGGAGACAACCTATCACCAAAATATTGTCGTATAGAGTATCTAGCGTGCATTATATCCAATTTTCAAATAACATATGAGGGTATATATTTCTTAAATGTATCCTAGACTAAAAGGAGTATAGAGACAAACACATGTTGAAGGTGTCAACAATTAAATATAAGATGTAGTTAAGTCACAATCATATGGGGTGCTAAGACAGGTAATCTCCACGTGCGCCCGTGGACTGGAGTTCCCTCTCGGATACGTCCGTGGGGAAGACCAGTTTTTCGGGCCGGTGCACCCTGGGATGCGGGCAAAAACTCTTCCTTAGGCACTGTGTGCCTAAGGGGTCTCTTTACCCGAATGCGAATAGCCTGTCGGGTGGACGCTCCAACGCGTGTCCCTCTGAATAGCAGAGGGCACAGCGGCGGAGCGGGCTTGCGGACGGTGAGTAATGGGTATGCTCGCCGTCCGACCAAGGACCATGCCCGGGTCGGTGGCGCGTCGTGTTTCACGCGTCACCGACGGGGCCCCTTATGGGGCCAAATGCCTGCTGGGGTCGCGGATTTTTCTTAATGCAGGATACCGTGGCCCCGGAACGTAAAGGGCATCCGAAGGAACACGGGTGGATTTTAGTCAGTAAGAGTCTGACAGTCCCTTCTGCCCCACCCAGGGCGGGAGGACTCATTTGATGATTTTGCCACCCCAAAAAAAAAAGTCACAATCATATTGATTTTCCATTTTTACCTGATTAAACAGTTCCGCGATTGGACACAAACGATGAATGACCTCATAACCCTAAATAATCCAACGTGTCTGTGATTGCATCTCCCTAATTTCGCAGCAAATTGCACCGAAATCCAGCACTTTAGAAATCAAAGGCGATTGGGCCCTATCTATCGCAACGATAGCAATCATCAAACCGGGCAAGCAACCTTTATCAGGTTCGAATGATGAACCTGCACCAAATTCAGGATCCCTTTGAAGTTCTCATCGAACATTCTGGAACACGTTAAGCCGTCGCACTAAAGCTAGCAGAGTCTCTTCCATGTTGTTGTTCATTGTGTTTGAATCGTAGCTTCGTCAAAGAGCTATACGAAATTAGGTACTCAGATGCCGTAGGATTCGATTTGGCTGTATAAAATGTTAGTAGGTGTTCGCTAGATCCATTTACGAATAGGTATGAATGTGAATACGCTTTTTCTGGAATCATCAACTTCAGTCGCACTAAATTTCAAAGACAATTCGTTGAAGATTCACTTATTGTACGAGCTACGCTGTACATTGACCTTAGGTGTAGTTGGTACGTTACACTCACTAATGCATATCATCAATATTGTATAAGTGTGCATTTCTAACATAATAAATAATTAAGTAAACTTATTATAATTTTACCAATCGGTTGTCTTCTCATTCAACATTCAATAAAGCATCAGCATCAACATCAACATAACATATTCACTGTTGGAAGTTACGCCCCAACACTTATTTTATCAATTTCATTGGACATTATATTATACTATATAAAGCTCGATTTTATACTATATAAAGCTCGATTACCACTCACTCACTCACTCACTGACATAATTGTTCTCCCAGATGGTGAAGGGGAAGGTGGGTATATTTTGACAGATTCGTAAACAAGCAACTCTCGTGAGTATGGGAAAAATCCCAAACCTCCCCTTTTCGCCCCCCCTCTCCCCCCTCCACGGCGTATCTCGGAAACTAAGAGACCAGTGTTTTGTTTTTTTACGGATTCGTATAGAGGAGGCTCGGAAAAGTAAAAACCATTTTTCAAAGTTCCCCCCTCCCTTGCCCCCTTCTCCCCCCCTTAGGCGGATCTCGGAAGTTAACAGACTTGCAACATTTTTTTTTTCAGATTCATATCAAGGGGCCCAGAGTTGGTCAAAATCATTTTTCCAAACTCCCCCATCTCCCCCTCTTCACCCCTCCCCCCATCGTATCTCGGAAACTAAGAGACGAGTGTTTTGTTTTTTTACGGATTCGTATAGAGGAGGCTCGGAAAAGTAAAAACCATTTCTCAAAGTTCCCCCCCTTGCCCCCCTTCTCCCCCCTTTAGACGGATCTCGGAAGTTAACAGACTTGCAAAGTTTTTTTTTTTTCAGATTCATATCAAGGGGCCCAGAGTTGGTCAAAATCATTTTTCAAAACTCATCTCTCCCCCCCCCCCCCCCTCGTATCTCGGAAAAACTAGGTAGCGGTAAAGCGAAGCGTAGCGTAGCGTAGGGATAAGGTCACGATAGCTTTCCGATGGTAGGTAGGTCCTGAGTGGAGCGAGCCTGCGAGACCGAGTGGAGCGAAGGGGGGAGGTGGCGAGCGAAGCGAGCCGGCGACCTCCGTAGCGTAACGAAGGTTGAGTGGGTGAAGCGTAACTCAGGGGTGACGACAAGCAAACTTACAAGTAACGAGTGGGGGAAACGTGCCAAACCCCCCTTTTTGCACACCATCCCCCTCCCTATAGTATCTCGGAAACTAAGAGACCCGTGTTTTGTTTGTTTTTATGGATTTGTATAGAGGACGCTCGGAAAAGTAAAAACCACTTTTCAAAGTCCCCCCCTTGCCCCCCTTCTCCCCCCTTTAGGCGGATCTCGGAAGTTAACAGACTTGCGACATTTTTTTTTCAGATTCATATCAAGGGGCACAGAGTTGGTCAAAATCATTTTTCAAAACTCCCCCCTCTCCCCCTCTTCACGCCTCCCCCCATCGTATCTCGGAAACTAGGTCGCAGTAAAATGAAGCGTAGCGTAGCGTAGGGATAAGGTCACGATAGCGCTTTCCGGTGGTAGGTAGATTCTGAGTGGAGCGAACCTGCGAGACCGAGTGGAGCGAAGGGGTGAGGTGGCGAGCGAAGCGAGCCGGCGACCTCCATAGCTTAACGAAGGTTGAGTGGGTGAAGCGTAACTAAGGGGTGACGGACAGCAAACTTACAAGTAACTTTCACGAGTGGGGGAAACGTGCCAAACCCCCCTTTTTGGCCTCCCCTTTTTAGCCTCCCCCCCCCTCCCAATCGTATCTCAGAAACTAAGAGACCCGTGTTTTGTTATAAGGATAAGGATAAGGATAAGGATAAGGATAAGGATAAGGATAAGGACAAGGACAAGGACAAGGACAAGGACAAGGACAAGGACAAGGACAAGGACAAGGACAAGGACAAGGACAAGGACAAGGACAAGGACAAGGACAAGGACAAGGACAAGGACAAGGACAAGGACAAGGACAAGGACAAGGACAAGGACAAGGACAAGGACAAGGACAAGGACAAGGACAAGGACAAGGACAAGGACAAGGACAAGGACAAGGACAAGGACAAGGACAAGGACAAGGACAAGGACAAGGACAAGGACAAGGACAAGGACAAGGACAAGGACAAGGACAAGGACAAGGACAAGGACAAGGACAAGGACAAGGACAAGGACAAGGACAAGGACAAGGACAAGGACAAGGACAAGGACAAGGACAAGGACAAGGACAAGGACAAGGACAAGGACAAGGACAAGGACAAGGACAAGGACAAGGACAAGGACAAGGACAAGGACAAGGACAAGGACAAGGACAAGGACAAGGACAAGGACAAGGACAAGGACAAGGACAAGGACAAGGACAAGGACAAGGACAAGGACAAGGACAAGGACAAGGACAAGGACAAGGACAAGGACAAGGACAAGGACAAGGACAAGGACAAGGACAAGGACAAGGACAAGGACAAGGACAAGGACAAGGACAAGGACAAGGACAAGGACAAGGACAAGGACAAGGACAAGGACAAGGACAAGGACAAGGACAAGGACAAGGACAAGGACAAGGACAAGGACAAGGACAAGGACAAGGACAAGGACAAGGACAAGGACAAGGACAAGGACAAGGACAAGGACAAGGACAAGGACAAGGACAAGGACAAGGACAAGGACAAGGACAAGGACAAGGACAAGGACAAGGACAAGGACAAGGACAAGGACAAGGACAAGGACAAGGACAAGGACAAGGACAAGGACAAGGACAAGGACAAGGACAAGGACAAGGACAAGGACAAGGACAAGGACAAGGACAAGGACAAGGACAAGGACAAGGACAAGGACAAGGACAAGGACAAGGACAAGGACAAGGACAAGGACAAGGACAAGGACAAGGACAAGGATAAAGATAAAGATAAAGATAAAGATAAAGATAAAGATAAAGATAAAGATAAAGATAAAGATAAAGATAAAGATAAAGATAAAGATAAAGATAAAGATAAAGATAAAGATAAAGATAAAGATAAAGATAAAGATAAAGATAAAGATAAAGATAAAGATAAAGATAAAGATAAAGATAAAGATAAAGATAAAGATAAAGATAAAGATAAAGATAAGACAAATAGTCAATGAAATAAAAAAGAAAGTCACCGACTTTCGAAAGAAAAGTTTTTTTGTAGGTTATTTTGAACTTTTTTGTGGGAAGTCGGTTACATTTTTTTTTGAAAAAGTTTTTTTTTTCTAAACTGAACAGTTTGCACGAGAGACATTTCCAAAGTGGTAAAATGTGTGTCCCCCCTTCTAAAATAAGAGAATGATAAATCTAAAAAAAACATATAATGTAGACCTCAACAAAAACTTCCAACGAAAATTGGTTTTGGATGAGATACAGTTAGCAGTTTTTGAGAATTAGTACATTTTTAAAAACCGCAAATATAACGTTGCCATTCATACAAACACTATGAAAAACAAAGTTATTTTTATTGTTTGTGTATATTACTTACTAATCTCAATATAATTATATCCCTAATCTATGCTTGCTACTACGGAACTGGTGGACCCGGGTACGTCCTTAAACTACGTCCAGCCACCGACGCACCACGCGGCAGCGTCCTTTGTAAACTTTCGGTGACCTTACTGCGATCGCCAAGCCGCCTGCCAAGCGTGGGGATTATGGCAACCCCCCCCCCCCCCCCATTGTGATTGACAACAATAGCACACGGCCCCCAGTCCCCGGCAGCTCCGTTATTCCTGGTCTGGGTAGCGGATCGGGTAACGGCGGAGCAGGGGGTGCTAAGAATCCCCGGCAGATGATGCCCCGCTACCACCCCCAACGGACTTTGGCCCTGGCAACACACAACATCCGCACACTGAGGACCGATGAGAAGATTATCGAGCTGGAGAAAGAATTGAGCACAATGCGTTGGGATATCTTGGGATTATCTGAAGTCCGAAGAGAGGGTCAGGACACGATAGTTCTAGATTCCGGCAACATGCTTTTCTACCGGGAAGGAGACCGTAAATCCCAGGGTGGTGTTGGATTTCTCGTCCGCAGGTCCCTCATCAACAACGTTGTGAAAGTCGACAGTGTGTCGAGTAGGGTAGCATACCGTATACTCAGAATAACCAACCGGTATTCGTTGAAGGTCGAGGTCGGCGCATACAGGTATATGCGCCGACCTCGACACATTCTGATGATGAAGTAGAGGCATTGTATGAGGAGATATCCGAGGCCATATATACCTCCGAAACATACTTCACCGTTATTATGGGGGACTTCAACGCGAGGGTGGGCGCACGGAATGGCGATGAGTTGACAGTGGGGCCATTTGGGTACGGGCAGCGAAACCATAGGGGCCAGCGACGCGACTTCATGGAAAAGGAAGAACTTCATTTAATGAACTCCTACTTCCAGAAGCGGCCATCCAGGAGGTGGACGTGGATGAGCGCCGATGGCACTACCAGAAATGAGATCGACTTCATCATGACGACCAAGAAGCGAATATTCAGTGATGTCTCTGTAATCGCCAAGCTGAAAACTGGTAGCGATCACCGAATCGTCAGAGGCACATTGAATATCAATATGAAGCTTGAAAGGTCTCGTCTGGTGAAGTCCACGCTCCGACATGCCCACATCCAGAACCCCGAAGACTTTCAACTCGAACTGCACAATCGCTTCCAGTGCCTAACCGAATGCCCTCCAGCGCGTCTATGAGTGGCGCGTGGAGGCGCAGCGCCGGGGTGTAACCCCGCTGCCCCGAGAAGTCGAGGCGCGGCGGGAAGAGCTCCGGCGCGATCTCAGGGCAGTATGGAGGGGACGACTGTCGCAACCGAGGTCCGGGCACGCCGCAATCGCGGCGGTAAGAGGAGTCCTGACCTTCCGCATGACGCAGGTCCTCACCGGACACGGAAGTTTCGGGAGGTTCCTGTGTCTGATAGGGAGGGAAGAAACGCCTGGGTGTCACCACTGCGAAGATCGCCCGGGGGACACGGTGGAGCATACGGTGCAGGACTGCCCCGCTTGGGCAGAGCACCGCCGTGTCCTCACGGCAGCGATAGGCGGAGACCTCTCGCGCCCGGCACTGGTCGAGGCCATGCTGCGGGGCGAGACGGAGTGGGAAGCGGTCGCCTCCTTCTGCGAAGCAGTTATGCTCGCGAAGGAGGAGGCGGGCCGCGAGAGAGAGAGGACAGCGTCCTCCCTCCGCCCCAGCCGCAGTGGTAGACGCCCGCGGCGTATGACGTCGCGGGGCGATCTCCGGCCACCGTAGGCGCGGGCATGCGGACGGCGAGTAATGGGCAACTCGCCACCCGACCATGGACCATGCCCGGGTCGACGGCGCTTTGTGTTCCACGCGCGCCTCAAAGAGTGTCAGGATGATGACGGGGCCCCCCTCTAGAGGGCCAAAGCCTGCCGGGATCGCGGGACTTATCTCATTACCGTGACCCCGGAACACAAAGGGCTACTGAAGGACACCGTGGATCTTAGTCAGTACAAGTCTGACAGTCCTTTCCGCCCTGCCCTGGGTGGGAGGACTCATTTGATGATTTTACCACGCTAAAAAAAGTGCCTAACCGAATGCGAAACTGTGGACGAGATTAACAATGGGTTGGTGGAAACTGTCCAAGCTGTGGGGTCCAAGTTCTTTAAGACCCCGCGCCGCAATAAGCCTCAAAAGCTCTCGAACGGAACCATCAAGTTGATGCAAGACCGGGCCGAGATGAGGCTGCAATCTTCAGCTGACATGTCGGAATATGGCAAACTCAATATACGAATCTCTAAATCAATGCGACGTGACCTGCGTGCCTATAGTGCGGCACGGATCAAAGAGGCAATCGAGCGGAACCAGGGCTCAAAAGTCTTCGCAAAGAATTCGTCTATTGGGCAAAGCCAAATGACAAAGCTGAAGATTAACGACGGCAGCATCATTTTGACGAAGCCGGAGATCCTGAGAGAGCTTGAGAGGTTTTACGGACAGTTATACACATCAACAGGACAACCCAGTGTCGGTACAGCTCGAGCCGCAAGAGCTAAACTGACTCGACACTACACTGAGGATATCCCGGACATCAGCCTGTACGAGATTAGAATGGCTCTTAAACAGCTAAAGAATAACAAGGCGCCGGGTGAAGACGGAATCACAACAGAACTTCTGAGAGCGGGTGGAAAACCGGTACTTCTGGTCCTCCAGAAGTTATTTAATTCCGTCATACTCGAAGGTTAGTACCCGCCAGAAGCATGGCACAGGAGTGTGGTTGTTTTTTTCTTTAAAAAAGGGTGACAACACCTTGTTGAAGAACTACAGGCCAATCTCACTTCTGAGCCATGTATACAAGCTGTTCTCAAGAGTCATTACGAACCGTCTCGAACGCAGGTTTGATGACTTCCAGCCTCCCGAACAAGCCGGTTTCCGAAAAGGTTTTAGTACTATAGACCACATACACACGCTCCGCCAGATTGTACAGAAGACAGAGGAGTATAATCGGCCATTATGTTTAGCGTTTGTGGACTATGAAAAGGCCTTCGATTCAATCGAAACCTGGGCAGTATTGCAGTCCCTCCAACGATGTCATATCGACTATAGGTATATCGAAGTGTTGAAGTGTTTGTATAGAAACGCCACCATGTCCATCCGACTTCAGGAAGAGAGCACGAAACCAATCCAATTGCAGAAAGGCGTGAGACAGGGAGACGTTATTTCTCCGAAATTGTTCACGAACGCGTTGGAGGACGTTTTCAAGCTCTTGGAATGGAACGGATTCGGCATCAACATCAATGGCGAATACATCACTCACCTTCGTTTTGCCAATGATAAAGTCATCATGGCAGAATCGTTGGAGCACCTCAATGCTATGCTCAGCGACCTCAGTATCGTTTCCCAACGGGTCGGCCTTAAAATGAACATGGACAAGACGAAAGTCATGTCGAATGTCCATGTGGTACCCGTACCGGTTGTTGTTGAAAATGATACTCTCGAAGTTGTAGACCATTACTTGGACAGATTGTTCAGTTAGGTAGGTCCAACTTCGAGAAAGAGGTCGCCCGAAGAATCCAACTCGGATGGGCAGCGTTTGGGAAGCTACGTGATATCTTCTCATCGAGAATCCCACAGTGTCTCAAGACAAGGGTGTTTAACCAGTGTGTGTTGCCAGTGATGACATATGGCTCTGAAACGTGGTCTCTGACTGCTGGCCTTTTAGAGAGACCAAGAGTCACTCTACGAGCGCTGGAAAGAGCTATGCTGGGAGTTTCTTTGCGGGATAAAATCCGGAACATGGATATTCGGCGAAGAACCAAAGTCACCGACATAGCTCATAAAATTTGCAAGTTGAAGTGGCAATGGGTAGGCCACATCGCTCGTAGAACTGACAACCGATGGGGAAGAAAAGTTCTCGAGTGGCGACCACGGACCGGAAGACGCAGCGTAGGTGAATTGTCGTTCGGCGTGGCGGTCTAAGGGGGAGGCCTATGTTCAGCAGTGGACGTTTTCCGGCTGATGATGATGATGATGACTACGGAACCCTTCATGGGCGAGTCCAACTCGCTCTTGGCCGGTTTTTTAACATGTTACTGTAATTGCGATATATTTTCTTGTGGTGACTTTTACTTATAGCATCGTGTTGATATGCATAGTACAAAGCTCTCTTCTTATAGCATGATATTTTTAAACCCCTACTAAGCCATTAGTTTTTTTTATTGGTTTATTGGTCTTTTTGACGAGTATTTCGGGAAAACACAATTTATAGAAGAGCGTAAATATGTCGTGGAATACATTAAATGCGTTATTACAGTCTGTCTCTTCGTAAACTTCACCAAAACTTAAGGCTGCTAAGCAGTTCAAATTTTTTTTCATGTTGCTCTTATTGTATTCTCTCTTCGTATCATACCAGAACTGTACAGTTTTTGACTTACTATTATGCATCTCATCAGGGTAAAAAGTTAATTTTATGCCTCCCTTCTGAGTTATTAATAAGGTTTTAGATTGGATTAGGGGGTTCTTAAGGGGTTTTAAAATCTTTTAAGTGCTCTAATGGATTTTAAAATTCTTTTAACTATTCTAAGTATTCTCAATTTTTTTGTTTTTTTTTTTTTTTAATTTTGTTTCTTTTTTTTTTATTGAATTAGTTTTATAATGTTTTAGGGGGTCCTGTTTTTTTATTCTATTCTCGACAACATCTCAGACTTGATTTTATTCAAAAATATTGATATGGGTATTGTTTTCGAGTGATTTGGAGGTGCTGATTTAAAAAATAATCCAAAAAAAAAAGGAGGGCACATAAACAAATTGTAACAACGTGATCCAGCTTTGAATTTAGATTTTGAAAATTTTGAAAACAAGAATCTAAAAACCTTTGATCTAAAAACGTGTTCAAGGCGTCGCTTTCTGCAGAATATCCACTAAACCTGACCACTGTATTACTTCACAAACTAACATATTTTTAGTTGCGTCATCAGCTTTGATTTTTGTATAGCATAGAATATGAGATCTGGATGGAAATCCATTGATGCCGTAATAGTCTACTTACTTATACTTATTCTGCAAAACACGGTGACATTCATGTCGTTACAATCTAGCATTCAAAATCACTCATAGAACGTAATCCAAATTCAAGTTGCATGGATCACAGAACAGAATCCGCAGAACATTCTTTCGAATCATACACATAAACTATGGATACGCTTTTACTATTTCGACGACGATGCTCAATTCGTATCATCCTTTGACCATGATCAGAAGACACAAGATTGTGGAAAAAATATAATGCAAAATAAAATGCCAAACAAACAAAAACATGCAAAAAAAATGGAAAACAAACAAAAAAAGGAAACTTTCCAAACCGAGTCAAAGCCTTTTGAATTGAGACGGGTCAGATTTTTTATATTTACCTATATATTTGAATGGAACCTACAAAACTTATATTATTAAGGAACTAACTTAAAAAAAAAAAAGGATTGCATATTGAAGCACTTGTTCTTGCGTGGCACTGAAAATAGTTACATTTTGATTCATACATTTTTTAGTCTGCTTAATTTACTTCTCTATAATATACTAAAAAGTATACTAAAAAGTAATACTAAAAATTAATACTAAAAGGAATATCATGCAAGATTAATATTCTATTATAAACAATTTATTTCAGGTAAAAAAGACCCATAGATAAAATACCTTAACCTAAATATACATAAATAAAAATATACACAAAAAAAAACTAAAACTTTCGGTATCTGCCATTGCCATTTACACACTCGCGTACTACAGCAGTAAGCGGCTCTTTATTTTTTACTTTACAGTTAAAAGTAACTGAGACATGCCACACCTTCGTGCAACACAGCAGTCCACGCCTTATTATTATTTTATTTTTTAGTATAAAATAACTAAAACATTCGGTATCTGCCCTTCCCATTTACACTTTCGCGTACTACAGCAGTCCCTGGGTCTTTAATTTTTACTTTACAGTTAAAAGTAACTGAGACATTTAGGATAGAATCTGCCGTTTAAACCCACACCTTCGTGGAACACAGCAGTCCAAGGCTTATTATTTTTTTATTTTTTTAATAAAAAGTAACTAAGACTTTTGGTATCTGCCTTATAACTCATAACTCTATGCCATATAACTCATTCAACCAATACAATGACTCCACCCACACCTTTGCACACTACGACTCATTACTGATAAGACAACAACTTTTACCCATTTTAACGGACATATCTTTCGTCTTAATTGATCCACCACAAGCTAGATATCATCCACAACTTGACATCGACTCCCATCCTGATTTTCGCGCCACAGACAACGCAAGACATCCCAGCAATCAACCAACACCGACCACACTTTACTGACCTCTCATCACCGGTACGACAACTCACCTCAACGACGAATTCACAATCACTCGGTTCTATTGACTTCATCACCAGCCAGAGCATGTTCTCGACAGTAAGCCGACTCTGATCAGAATCCAAAGCCTAACTTCTTACAGATCATTCGGTTGACCGGGCAACCAATCGTTCCCGATCAACAGTCGTAGTCGGTCAGATTTTCTACTGACCAGTAACATGGTTCAATAACGATCTCGCATTGGGTACGTATTCATCTCGAACTACCTTACGTTCCGTTTTATTTATTTATAATTGACGAATAGTTTGGGTTGGAGTGTTTGTTTGCCATGATTATCAATGACAATTTGTTATAATCATAGTTTTATATTTATTTATTTTTCATGTACATATACGAGTACACTTTGCACGCACATAGTCCGTATTATGTCCATTGCTAGCAATTAGTATGTAAAATGTTGATTAAAAGGGTTATGAATGAAGTCAATGGGAAGTATGTGTGTGTATATGTGAAATTGCTAGCAAGCAGTATGTGAAATGTTGATTAAAAGGGTTATGAATGAAGTCAAGGGAAAGTATGTGTGTGTGTGTGTATGTGTGAAATTGCTAGCAATTAGTAGGTATGTAGGTAAAATGTTGATTAAAAGGGTTATGAATGAAGTCAAGGGAAAATATGTGTGTGTGTGTATATGTGAAAAGAAGGATAATAAAAGAATGTTGTAGAAGTATTAAAGATGTAAGCATACAGGTGGACAGGAAGCGGGAAGCGACTTTGCTATATATATATATATATAGCAAATATATATATATATATATATATATATATAGATATAGGCGTCTTTAGAGGGCCGTGCTGAATGAACTAAATGGTTTATTTTTCAAATTTAGCAAGTTGTATGAGAAACCAATGCGGTACATATGTTACTTGCCAAACATCAATTATTATTTAATAGTTTTTGGCTAAGGTTGATAAATAATAATAATAATAAGGTTGTGTTGTCTTTTAAGATATTTTCTTAATTTTTTTTTTCAGCACGACCCCCTACACCTATATTTTGTTATTACGAATTCACATTATCAGTTGCAGTACATATAAAGTGTTAATAGAGTACACTCCTTGAGTCTAAGAAACTTTTTAATACGCTATACATTTTTCAAGTTACACGAAAAAAATGGGGCCGTGCCAGCCAAACGTTTTCAGCATGGCTCCCTTTTTTTGTATATTTCTTCAAAAGTACGGGTTAGAGTAGTTTTGAAAAGCATAAAAGTAGGAACTTAATGCATGATTTACTTAGTCGCTTACAAGGAATATTATTTTATAGTTTATTCGTACCGACTTTTAAGTAAATCAACTGTAGGAACAAAAAAAAAACATTCAGTTGATTCACTTAGAAGTCCATACATAAATCCGTACAAAAGGGTTTTCAAAATATTAAAAAAAAAAAATATAATTTACAAAATCTTTTAAGGACTATGGATTTACCAATTCATTTAAAGATTCTTATGGATTATCAAAATTTTATAAAGGTTATATAATACTTCTACAAAACACGACCCCGCGAGCTGCTTGCAGCTCGCGCAACGCGCAAATACTAGTTTTTCTTTATAAAATTAAATATGGACGGTAGCGGTGCCCGTGTCGCTTCTAATAAAACTCCTTTTATAACAGCAGTTACACAGGGAAGTTATTTTTTTAACCTTATCGCATAATATTTTTTATGTGGCCAGATAATAAAAATTAAATCGTCGGGTTTACAAGCTTCCTAAACTTTGTTTGAAACTACAAATCGTCAAAAAAGACAATCTTATCTGCCTATTACTTTACCTTTCTTGGATTTTATTAATCTACCTAGCCTTTTAACAAGGATATTATTACTAGACCAATAAAAAATATCTGGTTGTCACCTATCTCAATGAACAAAAAAACCGGCCAAGTGCGAGTTGGACTCGCCCATGAAGGGTTCCGTAGTAGCAAGCATAGATTAGGGATATAATTATATTGAGATAAGTAAGTAATATACACAAACAATAAAAATAACTTTGTTTTTCATAGTGTTTGTATGAATGGCAAAATTATATTTGCGGTTTTTGAAAATGTACTATATTTCAAAAACTGCTAACTGTATCTCATCCAAACCAATTTTCGTTGGAAGTTTTTGTTGAGGTCTACATTATACATATTTTTTTTTAGTTTTATCATTCTCTTATTTTAGAAGTTACAGGGGGGGCACACAATTTACCACTTTGGAAATGTCTCTCGTGCAAACTGTTCAGTTTAGAAAAAAATAAATTTAAAATTTAAAAAACCCCCGACAAAAAACCAAGTTCCCTTTAAAAAGTAATAAATAATAAAAACAATACGTCGCGTTGGGGGACCGCTTCAAATTATTAATTATCTACGATTTTTTTCGGTCCCCCAACGCGACGTATTGTTTTATTTGTTTTTATTATTTATTACTTTTTAAAGGGAACTTGGTTTTTTGTCGGGGGTTTTTTAAATTTTTAATTTATTTTTTTATTTTATACTTTTTATAGGTAGGTACATACTTATTTTATATCATTTTATGTTGAGCGGTTACAGCACATTGACAAATCATCTTTAACAGAATTACAAAGACTGAGATTGTAGTAATTGACACTCTCACTTGACCATCGGATTTCCATTTCCCAATTTCCCCAGCACCAATTTTCTCATCAAACCATGCTAAGAACACTCTCGATTAAATCATCAATATTCCCATTCAGTGCGCTTTCATTTAAAACCCCACTCGAGTTTATTTGCAAACCTTCGGTTACCCTTCCCCACTTTCACCCCCATAACTTTTAAACGGCTCAACCGATTTTCATCAAACATGTCTAAGAACACTCGCCTGTAAATTAACTTTAATACAAAAAAAAACTAAATTGAAATCGCTTCATCCGTTCGGGCTCTATGGTGCCACAGACAGACAGACCCTCTTTTTCCGTCGGGGGTTAAAAAAATGATATTAGTAACCTCAATATAATTTTTAAAGACCTATCCATAGATACCCCACACGTATGGGTTTGACGAAAAATTTTTTTTTGAGTTTCAATTCTAAGGGCACCCCCAAAATTTGTTTTGTTTTTATTTTTGTGTGAAAAAATCTTTTATTTATAAACAAAACTGGAAACAGAAACGTATCATGAAATATATATCTCCACAAGCCAGATGACATTCTTTCGAGGGAGAGATGGCACAAAGAATCCCCGCATTCTCCGCTTACAACGGTAACAATACAAACGTACCATTCATTTTTAACTCACTATTTGTCAAACCAACGATATCTTTGTAACTTAGGTGCGGGCAGTTCAGAAAAGGCCACTATGAAACAAATATGGGAAGAGAATTGGAATCTCTTTTGTGGTTCTGTGTTCAATATTGTATTATTGTAAAGGCACCCACGATTCAGGTGAAATTCCTCGTGTTGCCCAATTATTAAAAGACAATGCTTCTAATACTACAATGAGTATTACCTCTTATACCTCTAGAGGCACCTGGTGGATGTGGTTTAAGGTTTAAAATAGAAACTCAGAGCTTTCTACTAACATTACTAACATAGCAGACAAACACAAATTGTTACTAATTGCTAACAATGTATGGATTGTAATGTCTGAAATAAATCGCTTTTTATTTAAAATGCGTAGATGTCTATCACACCAGGGTGTCTACTTTCTAAGTCCGTCAACGAAAACACGGGAACACCAAAATAATAAAGTTCGGGTTCGTTGTCAAAACGTCTGTCACTAAGCCCGACACCCACAGGTTTCCCCCTGAACCTGCATGTCCAACCAAGAAACAGCACAGCTAGACTAGGAAAACGTGTATTGTGTAAAATCTCCTTGGTTGAGCTTTCTCAGAAATAACTCTACAAGTCATCACAATGGGGCATGCGGGCGGCGAGGGGCATGCGGGCGGCGAGTAAAGGGCAACTCGCTGCCCGACCAAGGACTATGCCCGGGTCGACGGCGCGTTGTGTTCCACGCGCGCCTCAAAGAGCGTCAGCATAATGACGGGGCCCCCCTCTAGAGGGCCAAAGCCTGCCGGAGTCGCGGGACTTATCTCATTATCGTGACCCCGGAACATAAAGGGCTATTGAAGGACACCGTGGATTTTAGTCAGTACAAGGACAGTCCCTCCCGCCCTGCCCGGGGTGGGAGGACTCATTTGATGATTTTACCACGCTAAAAAAAAAGTCATCACAATTCGTATTAAAATATACATAAATCCTAAAATTATTAATTGTATCATGGAATACAAGCTTCTAATAAAACAACAATTCACTGTGTTAATATTGTCATGGTCACTAATCGGTAAACAGGTTATATTAAATGGTTGGAAATTATTTGTTCCAATTACACAAAAGATCGTACATTATTACAGGTTCCGTGAAGGGAATGCATAATAAGCTCTTTCAGGAAAACAGTACGTCACAGTTGTATTACACTCAAAATTTTCAGTGAAATTCTACAGTAGATTAGCATAATAATATTATGATCATTATTTTCTGTCGGTAGACCGTAATTGCCTATTATTGAAGTTGAGGAGTGCATCCGACTTTTGTTTCTCAACTTCCTGCTTGGAATCGGCTTTTAGTCTAATGAGATGAAGCTGCGAGTCAAAGCAAAGCGTGTGCCATTTTCGCTCTACACCCAATTAACGTGTCTATGTGTTCGTGCGACGATCGGTTTGGTTAGGACGCAATTTAAAGTAATTACAGCAAAGTTAAACCTGAACGGGCAAGACATAAAGGGTAAATAGATTATAAATATGGTCACCCACCCACATACAAATCAATAACAGTAGATATACTCGTAGCTTATCCTCATAAATCGACCGACCCGCATATCTGTTATTTACACAAGAGATCCACAATCCACACTGAAGTTGTAGAATTATCCTGAGCGCAATGTTATGAACTCAGTAGTTCCGTAGTCTTAATTCATAGTAGATACATCCAAAGCTTCGCTCCAAAGTTGATCTGTAAAGGCTCAACACGTATCAGGAGAGTACTCGACCGACTTTGTAAAGTACTTTGCGCCACTAGTGCTACAAAGTACCTTTGTATGATGCATAAATGGGGATATATTTTTCGTGTCACACAATAGTTCACACTTTATTGTTCTTTCGTTGGTTAAATAATATTTATTTACAAAACTCGTAACGTTTTAATTTACTAGCTTAATTTGTGGGTTTGTTACAGTACAATTATTTAAATAGTGATATGAGAGCAAGTGGTTATACGTTGTTGCCTAAATGCCTGTTAATTTAATGCCAGGACTGAACACTAAGAACTTTTTAACATCTCTGATGATCTTGCTAACTTCATTCTTCTCTTCACCGCTCATGAACTTCCTTGTGAGATGCAGGTCTTGATGTGAACCTAGTTTTATTCTGCCAAGTACCAAACGCCTCAGAATCTTACCTTCAGGTACATATGTGAGACTTTATATGTAATGGCCCTAAGTTAGCTCCCTCGCTGGTCGTTAAACTGAAACAAATTCTTATATACGAGTTAGAGTAGAATAGTAAAAGGCGGCGTTGATGCTTGTCGCACACTTCTCTAGTGGATCCCCAGGGTTTACTTGCGAGAGGCAAACAAGCCTATAATAATACTTTAGTCAATCAACTATCGAGACAAAATTATAGGCAGTTGATGAAGGTATAACGTCGAGCAGCAATATTATTTTGATCTTTGCCAAGTGACATTAAACATATATATTGTTACGTCGATCGAGTTGCGAGACCTATCTATACGTTTCTCGAAAGTTCCACAAGGTTCTCGACAATTCTACTGAGGATAGGTCTGGAAGTTTCTAGAAAATTCTACCCTTTTCTAGATGTTTCAAGATGGTTCTGGAATGTTCCAGAATGTATGGGACTATGTCGAAGTCTATGGATGTTTCCAGAACATTCGACCATCTTCTAGAAACGTCTGGTGGGTCCGGCCGGGGTATAAAAAGGGAGCCGATCGGCGACCTGAGTCAGTCTGGTTTTGACTACGATCGAGGCAACTCTAAGTGAACTCGAAGCGATCTCTAAGTGACTTTTACGTGTATTAAGTGTGTGTATAAGTGTTGATTAGTGTTAAGTGCTTGTTGTTATTAGTGATTCGTGTGTCAATAAAGTTTATTTGGTTTTAATTGGTGTTAATTAATTTATCCCGATACCCAGCTCGTAACAATATTATGCTCGTCGATATCTGCAGTAGTTGTAGCGATATCAAGCTAACTGAATCTTGACCGCTGATATGGTGTGGCGAACAAGCATTCGCGTGTTCGCTGACAGATAGCAATCGGGGGGGCGCTGCACGCGTTGTTTCTAATTAATGGCGAAGTATCGCGTGAAAACGACCCATTTGTCTCACCCTCCGTCGGATGTTCACAGAAGAATTGTAAGCGATACAAATACCTTAAATGTCTTCAAACACTTACCTCGCCGTACCTGCTGAAATTTCCACCACGATCTGCAATTATAATAAACGATATCTAGATCGCAAATACACTGTTTAAATCCGTTTTGAGTTGAATTATGGACGCTGAAACAATGTTACGTAAACGTGTTTGTGATTTCAAACGGACTCGGCGCACCTGAAATGGGAATACATCGATTATTACTCAAAGCTTTATTAAAAGAGCAAGACTGATTAATTGTCTGCCATTAAGGTTTCATTTATTAAGAACCGATGGCTATCATTTCTCAGTGAAAACAAAGGCCAATTAAGTAAATTAAATCAATTCTGCTTACGTACGTCTGGGTATTTTGTGAATCACAGCTGGCCCATAATTTGATTTGTATGAATTTCTGTTCCGTTTTGTTTTTCAGTAGATCCTGATACCCTGAAGGAAGATCGCATTAAGGTGGTATCTTTGACCAAAAAAACATATTTTAACTCATACAATATTGCAATCTGCTATCTTTTCCAACCACTAATATTCATTATCTTTAACCCTACAACGCTCATGACACCTGGACATCATTTACATATATCAACTACATTTTAACTATCGATATTAATCACTCTACTAGCTGGGAAACCTATATTTTGCACCGCAACTGATTGTATCAGTGAACAAGCCATCACTCGTTTGCTATCAGTCGTTCTTATCGATACTTTTTACTGGACAGTCACTGTCATAGTTATTTTATTACCATCGATATATCATTTAGTTAGTTTTTAGTTAGTCTTAGTTTTTCTGCTACCAAAGCTTATTCACCTTATTTGAAATGGTTTTGTAACAGAATCATTTATAGTAGCAGATAATGCAAGTTTTATTCGTCAATGACGTGTAATGTAGACTAAAGAACTCTAAGAATCATAAATAATATAAGTAATGTAAAGTACATTGGTATCACTCAACGATCTCTCAAATACACTTATCCGCTTTTATGTGTTTTGAAACAATATAAAATTATTTTTCTCATAAGTAACAATAAAATAAAGCTTCACAAACCTCATAAAAGTACATTTATGTTGATATAAACATAGATAGGTACTTCTCGTTCTAGTAATAAAGATTTTTTTACAACTTTTGTTTACAAGTCTTTGTTTCGTCATGTTTTCAATTTTATCGGCGAGCAAATATTTCAGTGTATGCGTTAGTCGCCGTCGATTACAGGTGTCCGTCGTTTGATTGAACTGTTAAAAAGCGAGTTTTTATTTGTATTTTATTGTTTGGGAGATCACGTATTTCATTTTGTGTGCGGCCTGCGCGAGCGGTGATTATGCAAATCGACCGCCCTTCTGCGAATCACATAAATCGTTTCATATTTTATCACTTTTTTGCATAATATATTTTGTGTAAGCCGACGATCAGTCAGCGCCCTTCAACGCTGAAAGGTGCCTCTACATTTGACGGATGATTTATTATTTTTTCGTCTCGCACCGCGATCATCAAATAAAGTTCTAAGTGAATCTATCTTGGTTATACAGTATTTATTAAACAAAGTAATCGATAAACTGAACCATCGATGTGCATCAAATTCAGTATATACTTAATACAATTCGACTTGTAAAGTTACTCGTATATCCGTCATAAGATCCTGTACTGTCCACCCAATAAGACCACTCTTTAAAGAAAAAGCATTGCATGCATTTTCCAGCCGCTCTATACGAGACATCGTTAGCCTACATTTACAAGGTTTTTAGCAATACAGAAATTTTTCATACATACTTAAACCTAAACGGGGTCGTAGGAGTGTCTTATCAGGCAATCGTGACCGTAGAACGTAAAGGGCTATTGAAGGAACACCGTGGATTTTAATCAGTACGAGTCTGACAGTCGGGCCCCGGGCGGGAGGACTCATCAACTGATTTTCAAAAACAAAAACATACTTCGATTTCACTTGAAGTTATTGCAATAAGTAAAGTACACATTATTTCAACTGAAATCAATTCATGCGACCACATGCTCATAAAAGAGAATATAAATGATAAAGAGATAAAAAGTAAAATGATTGAATATTGAAATCGTTTGAAGTAGTCATCTCGTCATAAACGTAGAACGTATGAGAGCTTGTTAAGTGTCAGCTCGAATGATCACTCCAAAGTAATGCTCTTGAGAAATCTCTTTATTTAAAAGATGCATGATTCAAATCCATTCATCCAGATGTGTTGAAACTAGGTGCTGTAAATACTCGAGCACAAAAGAAGTTCGATAATCGTTATGAAAGTGAAAGTTCTTTCATAACCGCTGAATACTATTATCTTTCACAATAACATTACCGAATATCTCAAGCATTGACAACATATATTGCCCCGCCTCCAGAACAAAGGTCAATTACAGCAAGAATTCCAACATAATCGAAACTTTTACTAATAAAATATATGACACACACACACACACACAAACATGGCATATCAATCTCGTAACACCCCTCGACTTGCCTGAGGGTTAATAAACAAAAATAATTCCCTTCTTCCCTAATATCATGTTCTGAACGTAACTTACTGATATTAATAAAATCCCACTCTATCGATACTTGCCGCAACTGTACTAACTTCACATGATTGCCGCAGTTATTACATTTTCCCCTTTTCAAAGAAAATGCGATGTATTATATTCATCAATCTACTTATTTGCTTGGAAATCTTCTTTGTGTTCCACTCGAAAATTATGAATATCTGAAAGCCTCTTTGAAAACACAATTATACGTAGTTAAGAGAGCGGTGCCTTTTCTTATGGCTCTAATTACATTGCTGTTGTAATTATAATAATTGCTTTTGTCGACATATTAAATTAACTCTTTTAAGGAGATGTATATCTTTGTTCGAACGAGTAGTTTAATGTTTAAATTCTAGTCAGGTTCTCAGTTTAAATGATGCTAAATGTTTCCTAGACAGTTTGCACGTTATTAAACTATTGAGGAAGTTGTATCAATTCCAAGTTACGCTAGCTGTCTTACCAATTGCACTTTCTGTGAGACACACCGAATTGCTAAGTGAGCAGTTTATGACATTTAAATATTATACAATCCTAGTCTTGATTTTTTGCACCATTTAGCGCGTTCCTTATAAGCTTGCTGAGACTAAATGTAGGCAATAAAACGAAAGAGCTCAGTATCTAATAAAGTAGAAACATAGTTGGCTATGGCGCAAAGCGTAATGACAGGAAAAAGCGGTCAAATATGAAGACTGTTCTTACAAGTAGGTACGTTTACACGTGTTCCGTCCGTATCTCACGCTTAACGATATCTTCGATACTAAGTAGGAGTCGCTTCTGGTATCAATGCCTTCAATACGTTGAAGTTGGCGCGCAGCACTTCCACTTAACAATATCACAACATAATGTATATCACCCACTTAACGCCGCTCTCTCATTCTGTTTTTGTACAAAGGAACATAATATAATGAGGTATAAGAAACATTCTTATATTACCCGTCAAAGGCTTCACTCGCGTTTGGCTTGTGAAGAAAAATGATAATTTTTAGTGAAGATATGAAACACAAATTGGCATTTCTATCGCCGTTCCTGCCCTACGGCGTGATCGAGTCGTGGGAGGACCTCAACCCTCGGCTGTACCACGCCGTTCACATTTACTGGCTCAAGTTTTACGGCATGTGGTTCAACAATTCCTCGCCGTTCACTATCAAGTTCTGGGTACAGTTGATATACACGCTGACCGTATTATGGCTCGTCTGTTTTTTCCCCGGAATTGGAGAAGTCGTTTATTTACTGAGGCGAAGGGAAAATATCGGAGATGTCGCCGAAGGGTAGGCTGGATATTTCCCAGTTCACTTACATTATGTTTGTCTGAGATCACGAATTGGTTACATCCCTCCAAACATGACAAATGGCGATGATACAATTTTGTTTTTCTTTCAGCCTTTATTTATTTTTGAGCGAAATGTACACATATTTCAAGATCGCTGTATTCTGGCTGAATAAAGATAAAGTTATGGATCTCTTGAAATATTTACATTGTAATGAGTTCAAACCGAAAGAGCCGGAACATAGAGACATGATAACGAGAAGTATTAAAAGTGCTCGTTTCGTTATGACATACTATTCCACTATGTGTGTTGGGGCCGTTTCAGGTAAAAAAACAAACGAATGTTTAACATCATATTTTTGATTTTATTAAATACCATTTACGATGGAATGCGCACAGTTTGTTGGACAGTGAATAGCTTAAAGTTTTCATAAACACCTGCACACACACAAATAAAAAAATCTTACTTTTTTTTTCTAGTTGGAATAATAATGCCTCTAACTGAAAACTTCGAAATCCTACCGACGAACGTGGAGTATCCGTTTTTCAGCGTTTACAAGACTCCAGCTTACGAAGCCGTTTACATCCATCACGTAAGTTTAACTGGTTACATAAGAAAATCAATCACTCACAATTTTAATTGAATATGTTAATGCAATTAATAACGGTGTGGCGTGAGAGATTGGGAAGTAAATTTTGATTGAATATTGATGTGCTAAAAATATGCCAAAAATTTAATTGTTTATTAAAAATATGTAAATATATTATTATTTACGATAAGCATGCGAAATATACTTTTTACCCGACTGCGCGACGCAAAGGAGGGTAATGTGTTTATCAGTCTATGTATGTATGTATGTATGTATGTATGTATGTTTGTTTCTATGTGGCGTTCTAGAGACCAAACGCGTAGGCCGATTTTGATAATTCATACGTCAATCGATTCGTGTTAACCTTGCGAGTGTCACTAAAGACATGACAGTAATCAAAATTCACCACAGCGACAACCAGACGCCATATTGTCAAAATGAAAAAAATAAAAGTCGATGAACTATGTCAAGTGGGGTGTCGTTGAATAGGTATTTTAAAATCATCTATAGGTTTCTTTTATCATTTTTCATTTTAAGTTATAGTTTAGGATATATAACGATTTAAAGTTGTTTAACAAAACAATCATTCTCGCTAATTTTCTTACTTATTGATTTAAGTTTTTTTATTTCAAGTATAAACGATATACAAACAAAAAAAAACAGTGAACAATGAATCGTAACTAAAAAGTGTTAAATAAAAAAAATAATTTAAAGAAAAACAAAAAACCCGACTGCGTAAAAACTAAAAGTTAACTTATATAAAAACTAAAAAGAAAGAAACAAGCCCAACAGAACAGCAGGAAGAAGCAGAACAGAACGACTCACAGTCGGGGCCCATTAAAATTTTACCAATCAAATCTTCCCAAGGGGCCCCGACTGTGAGTCGTTCTGTTCTGCTTCTTCCTGCTGTTCTGTTGGGCTTGTTTCTTTCTTTTTAGTTTTTATATAAGTTAACTTTTAGTTTTTACGCAGTCGGGTTTTTTGTTTTTCTTTAAATTATTTTTTTTCAATTTTAGTAACTGTGTAAGTGATTTTATCTGTTAGTTGGTTAGTCACTATTTCACACTTTAACTGCTGAATGAAATTAAGGCACACAGTTATTCCATGAGCTGGGTTAAAAGTTTACATAAGATACGGTTCCTGTGATAATTTCCGTCATAAACACGAAAGAAACACTAGTTTATAAATAAAAGCAGAGCATTTTTGTACAGGTTTTATAAATGAATTACTCAGTCCAACTGGTAAATAAATACTAACCAAATCCACCCAATATACAAGGATTAATCTACCTAGTCGAAAGAGAATAATGAATTAAATTAAGCCCGTGTTTGCAATGTGTTTTCAGATTTATTACAAGCCAGCTACGTGTATAATAGATGGGGTTATGGACACAATATTAGCAGCTTTCGTCGCTTCGGCAAGTAAGATAAACTAAAACTTAATAGTCCTATCATCATAGAATACGATGAATCAAAATGTAATTATGTCTCTATCTTCACTGGGATCTGGAGGCGACTGCCCTCCAGCGCGTCTATGAGTGGCGCGTGGAGGCGCAGCGCCGGAGCGAATCCCTGCTGCCTCGACAAGTTGAGGAGCGGCGGGAAGAGCTCCGGCACGATCTCAGGGCAGTATGAATGACTGTCGCAACCGAGGTCCGGGCACGCCGCAATCGCGGCGGTAAGACCCCTCTTTGAGGAGTGATCACCTCCTTCTGCGAAGCAGTTATGCTTGCGAAGGAGGAGGCGGGCCGCGTGAGGGAGAGAACAAAAGTTGTGTTCCACGCGCACCTCAATGAGTGTCAGCAAGATGACGGGGCCCCCCCTTTCGAGGGTCAAAGCCTGCCGGGGTCAAAAAAAAAAATACGTGTGGCACTCGGGGACTACCGCGGTAAAGCTATTGCATAGCATTTTTTATATACTTATGCAATTATAATTGAATGAGAATACCGAAACATTACCGAAAACACAATACCGAAACATTATATGAGAAAACTAAAATTATAATATGCAGAAATTCTAATATCAAAATTGATAACAATATAATAATAAGCAATGTAACTAGGTCTACATGAAACATTGCTACGTCACTGCTACGGGCTACGAAAAACCGTAGCACCCGTGCAGATGTGGAACTGACATGTGACATTTAATTTGTAAAGCGAAAAGCAACGTTTCCTGTTCTTTACTATTTCCCTTTAATCAGAAAACAATCTTTACTATAAATAAAATAAAGAGTTTCTTTGTTTACCAGACTCTTCAAGTAATACAAGTCGGATTTTTGTATTTGTGTGTGTAATACTTAGTCATACAAAGAATGTTATAGACTAGAGGAGCGGCCAATCCACGGGGAACAGCGAGTAAAAATAAAGAAAATAATCCGACAGACGTTACATACAGTTTCTCATTATTTTTCCAAACAGATTTTTTCTATCAAAGCCTTTTAAAAAAAACTTTATAGTTTTACCATTCCAATGGTTTTTTCCTGAAATCTTTGTGTAAAAACTTTTTGATGAGGATTATGAATGAAAAATAGCAGGAATAACAGCTTACCTTCAGCTTGTTCTGCTTATCTGACCTTTTGTTTTCATTTTCACCTTTAGACTTGTCGTAACTCACAAATGAATTTTATCTTAAAGTTTTCTAATTGCTTGCGGCAATGTAGCACTAATTAGAAAAATACAAAATCTTTCTGCTATAAACAAAGAACCTTTATAGCAGTAAGATTATGTTTTTTCTTCTGTCTCTTTTTTATTTTTATTATTCTCTGTCTATTTTGCATTACACATTTATCCTTTAACCTATACACACACAGCACAGTAACGTTTTGTAATTTCACAGTCGGACAAATAGAAATACTGGCGTTCAACCTACGGAACTTCGATCTAGTTGCTGAGAGACAGCGAAAACGGGACACAGCAGAAAACAAATACATCGAGGAGTACCCTGAACACTACTACGTGCGTTCAGTGCTCAAAGACTGTATCATACACCACAACTGCATTATCCGGTAATACTATACATTCTACTTTGTATAAGAGCAAGGTAAATGAAAAGTGTTATAAATGCACGAGACGTGTTTATAGCACGTTCCTTGCAGGTGACTTGGAGTAGGTAAATTTGTTTTCCTTCGTGTTTGTTGTGGAAGAGGTTTTATTATTATAAGTATTTCAATAGTCCTTACTAGTGCAAAGTAGTCGAAATCTATTAATTTCAGTTTTCAAGTTTGAAAAAATGATTTTAACTTCATTATCTTCCGACCTCATAATTATCTTAAAAAATGGATGTAATTCACATATTTACATACAAATGTAGAATAAAATAGGCCTTAAAATATGAACGTCAAAGAACAGTTTTTGCAAAATCGTTTTCGATAAAGATGTCTACGATTCAGTTAGAAAAGAATCGTATCGGTGTTGTAAATTGAGCTAATCTAGGTTCTAAAGAACAACAGACAGTGTATCGGTGGTGTATCTACTCGTGCAAATGTTAAGTGAGGAAAAGGGGTGATCGTATCAGGTACGGGTAGCACGTAGCCGTCGGCAAGACAACTTGCCTTGTGGCTCTCACCACTACTTGCACTCACGGCAAAATGAACAGTCAATAATACCTAGTGCTGAGTGAGGGGTTAATCTTTCGAACTCAATTACGATTTAATGGAGAATTGATAAGTTGATTAAATGCATTCAATCTTATGAATAAAGATAGGAGTTTATAAAACCATTAATTTTTGTATCACTATCAAACGTTAGTTATTTACCATACTTAAAAAGGTGGCTTTCAATTTCTGCGAAATCAACTCAGCCAATCGCAGTCCACTGCTGGACAAAGGCCTCTCCCAGGCTGCCACATCACCCAATTCTCTGCCTTCCGCATCCAGTCAATCCCAGCCATTTTTTTAAGTTCGTCGGTCTATCTAGCTGGGGGCGTTCTACACTACTCTTTAATGGGACTACAGGAGCTAAACGCGAGTTTTATAATGCAAAAAAGCATATCATTCACTGCAATCAACAAAACCAGAAAAATATATGATATTCTTCAGGATATATGCTAGTGAGATAGTGTTTTGAAAACATAATACAACAAATTTTACTCGACAAAAAAAAATCGCGAACTTATCTCTAAAAATTTCTTTTAACGAGTAAAAACCATACTAAAATATATGCGATCAGTCTGATTTTTTGACAAATAATTCAACAAGCAAAATATTAGCATAATAGTGTTTTATTTTTTTACTCCAATCAATAGATTTTTTGTAAATCGTAAAAACCACTCATTTCGCACTATTCGGCCCGCAGTGACTGACGTAACAACCACTTTGTAGTGCAAGCTGATTAGAACTTTATTCTAACACTATTTCAAACGAAGTTTGAACCACCACAAAGAGAGTTGCTAATTTAGCTCATGTAGTCGTCTTAACGAAATGTCAAACAAAACTATAGAGAGAGCTAGTAAAGGTCGGAACAGCTTAATAACCTTTATCAAAGTGTACAAAGTACATATACAAATAATCCGATATAAAGGAACGTTTCCAACTACATTTATATGGCATAACATTGACATATTTCCCAGCCAGCTTATGGCCAATTAGAGAGGAACTGTGTAATAATGTTACTCTTCCGATATAAGAATGTTAGTCGTATGACAACGTCTAATAATATTATGTTTATTGGTTATATAATTTGTCTGCAAAAATACGAGACACTGCGGATGAGGGTGCCCACACGCGTGTTTGTTTTGAATAATAATAGTACTAAGCCGCGCTAAAAGGCTGATGGACGGCATACCCGCTCCCTGCGCATATAGATATTTAAAACATTTCAAACTATTTTAATAAAAAACACCGTCTACTCAATATATATTTCAGTTGGTATGTATTTTTTTGCAGGCGATATAAAATTGATATTCATAGATAAGTTTAGAACCTATTTTTACCAACAATAATTCAGGATACCTACTATTTATAAGCATTAAAAACAGCAGAGCATTTAACAAAAAGCCAGCTTTTTATTTCCCAGATGAAATAGATGACAGTATTTTTGCTTCGTAAACGAATGTTGTAAAACAAATTGATTTTCAGATACGTGTCAATGATTGAGAGCGCTTTCAGTTTGGCGTCAGCTTTGCAGTTTATGCTGAGCGTGATGGTGCTTTGTTTGGTCGGCATTCAGTTCCTGTCGGTAGGTGTCATTACGATTTGTAAATTTTTAGGTAAACGCTGTGACGATTACGATCGTATGTTTTTTTATTTCTTGTATTTTTAGTGACCACATGAATATCTATAGTTTCAACTAGCTTCCGCCCGCGACTCCGTCCGCGCGGATGTCGGTCTTCGCGTGGATGATTTATTTCTCCCTTTTGAGTAACTCTGACAATGACATCTTATAAATATCTATTGGACCCAAATACGGCTAAGCCTATAATAATTAAGGAGATCCCGCTACAGGTTACGGCGCTGAATCCACTGCGGGTAATGCAACGTGTGTTCGCGGTTCTACAGAACAACGTCTATGAATAAAACTGAAAAATAAGATTTTTTTTCTACGTATTTTTCCAGGATAAAAAGTATCCTATTTTATGCCCAGGATAATAAGGTATAATTATACCAAGTTTCATCGAAATCGAACCGTTAGTTTTCACGTGATGCCTGCACATACAGACAGACAGACAGACAGACAGACAAAATTTTTTTTAATCACATATTTGGGTTTGGTATCGATCCAGCAACACCCCCCGCTATTTATTTTTTCAATATTTTCAATGTACAGAATTGACCCTTCTACAGATTTATTATATGTATAGATTATTGACTAAAGGCAAACCTATAAGTACATTTGAACAATAGTCTGAACACTGCAAGATGTGATAACTAAGTACAAAATATCTTTGTTTAAACTTTCCACAAAAATGCTCAAATATTCATGCCCACCCATCACGATTTTGCAAAGTACATATCATATAAGGTTTTAATGAATTGTGCATATTTTATATTGAATATGTTATAACAAAAAAATTAAACCATTTATTGAAAAAAAACCATTGTAGCTCACCCCGTAATCCTACAAAACAAACCAAGCAAAACTTACCTACCTAATTAAAATTACCCTGCGAGTATCGTTGTCCCAAAACGACAGTACCTTTTCTCGACCCATCAAAAGGATACCCGGGTATTCCAGAACAATACTCGATCATTAATCTCGATTTAATGGAATTGAGTATAAAATCTGTCAGATTGACATTAGCAAGATTGAGAATTCGAGATTCATTCACTTTTTTGCGATAAGACCGCCTGTGTCACCGTATGATATATTTATTCAAGAGTATTCTATTCTTTAAAGAAGAAGTAGGAATCGTTTAAGAATATACGTTCGTACTTAAAGTATTTGCGAGAACATTCTACGATTCTACGCTCAATAAGCCACGGTTTTTACGGTTTCGCTTTTTCGTGCAGATCGAGAATCCGGCCAGCCACCCGATGCAGATAGCATGGATGGGCATATATCTAACCTGCATGCTGATTGAAGTGTTCATACTTTGCTGGTTCGGAGATGAATTGATCTGGAAGGTAATCGGCGTTGCACTCGATAAATTCCCCATTAACTGTGTTGCGAACGAACTTTATCATACGGGAACTAGAAAAGGCGTAGCTAACTAATATGTAACTTTACGATAGATTTACATAATTTATGCACGCTTTAACCTCTTGTAGTTTTGTTTTAATGTTCAGCGTGTATCGAGTTACTTTACACATGTATGTTTTAAAGTTTCTACTGAGTTACTGGAAGAAATTAATCAAACTACATAAGATTACATAGCACCTGCACCTTTTAGAATAGGTAGAGGTGTGAAGAGGGCGAACTTATTGTCACTTACTGTTGTTCCTAAGAAATACCTAAGTTGAAAATGAAGAGCATACATTCGAATCCATTAAAATGGATACAACGCTCTGCAGTCACGCTTGAGACAACCAGACCATGGAGTTGGTTAATCTTTGACTCATCTACTCTTCTTTTTCTTTTACAGAGCATGGATCTCGCAAAAGCAGCTTTCGAAGGTCCATGGATGAACTGTGACCGTAAAACAAACATGTTCATCATCGTCTTTCTGGAGAGATGCAAACGACCTTTAAGACTCACAGCGGGAAAAGTGTTCACCTTGTCTCTCGACACTTACACATTCGTAAGGAATACATTCAACTATTAATCAGTTCAAATGTTCAAATTGCTTTACACTCATCAAATGATTAATGAAAGCTAACAAATTGCAGTTCGCACTATTTAATTGAAAGCCGTTATATGTCTGAGCTTATTCTTGCCTAGCCTTTCATCCAAAGTCAGACATACTCACAACAATAGACATAATAAATTAATGCCGCTTCAGTCTGCTTTAAGATGCTTTTGCTGTGAAACAAAGTGATTCTCAAGTCGTAAATTATTTATGTAATCTGATAGCCTGAAATTAAATATTCAAGAGAAAAGCGGAGTAACAGCGCACTGCTATGCAAAGTATACTTTCTTCTGCGAGTTTCTAATGAGGCAAATTAAATTGGAAAACTAAAACGTCAGATATAAGGCGGGGCGGGACTACAGAGAGGCGGCGGATTACGCTATTTGCTTTGAACAGCGGCCTTGTTCAATTACCTTTTTGCTAGAGTTATTTTACTCACTATGAATTTAATGTAACTGTTCACTGCTCTTAGTCCAAAATAAACGAAAAGAAAGAACCGCTCTTGCTACGGACTACTTTAACAGACTGGCAGTGAAAATAAAACCCCACTTTTTCGCATAAACCTTGATCCATACACATTGCCACGGCCATGTTCTGTCAGGAGTGCCGAAAAACGGTTAAGGTTTAAAACCTAGTTCACACACGTCAATGTCAGCAAGCTACAATGTCCAAGCCTACAGCTTGAACTGTTGATTGACAGCCGATATTTTTGGCTATCGGAAGAAGCTTCTTGATCGAAAAGCATTGTGACCGAGGCTGCACAATTATTTAAAACTGAAAAGTCATAGCAATCAAATTGATTAAATAGATTGCAACAAAAAAAATGTAATCTTAAGAAAAATATGACTACTTTAGTTTTTTTTTTTTTTATTTAGAGATTGATATTGTGGGTGCAACTAAGTTTTATTTTATTTTTATCTGTATAATTAAATTCTCAATTGAACAGTCTTCGTTTCATTAGGATGGCATACGTAGTTCGGGAGATATTCGGGTTTATGTGACTGAACCGTTATTTTTGGAACTGAGTGTAGATCAAATATGAATGAGATTTAATCAAATCGGAATGGACATTTGGAAACCACCTGCAGACTCCATACTCTAACACCTTCTTATGTACAGACGCCAGCACTTCAACCAACCTCAATCTGTCAAAATTCTTCAATAGATTTTCAACCTTATCACAATAGTGGAAAGTTAATGTTCGATTGGTAAAATTTGACAGTTTCGGGTAGGTTGAGTTGCTGGCGTCTGTAGATACATTAATGTAAAAATTCGATGTCCAGCCGGTTCTCAATTTAACTGTACCGGTTTACCGGAGCTGACCGGACTATTCGCCTCACTGTCATTTGGTTGAGATAGGGATGCCCCGTAGAATATTTATAACTTATTCTTACACCACACCACAAGAAAGTGCCGACTCTGTCTGATAAGAAGTGTGAAAAGAAAGTGCTTGACGTCGCACAGCAATGTCTCACCGCGACACGTGACTGGCACTATCACCTCTTAGGTATTCGGATGTGTGTTCTAGCTTTACTAACACTTTTGTTGTTTGTACTGTTTTACAGTTATTATTGCAGTCTAGTGACCGTGCAATGCTTCTCTCTATAGCCATCATGTAATTTTATGTATCGATCGACAGATGAGTGCTTATATTTAAGAGAAGTACACATCTCGATCGATTTATCAGACAAAATGAAACAGATTTCCGATAACGACGCGGGCAAAAAAAAAATTTAAACTAGGTAGTAACGAACGAACCCGATACCGCTTTCATCTTGCCTCAATCTATACAGTGCTCATTACATATCCAAAGCTCAATGACTCATAGGTATTCAATTAATTAGAACTCTTAATAATATACGGGTAATTTATGTTCTTAGTTATCTATTTCACTTCATTAGGCGCCTTAGTTACCCAGCCAGATGAGATAATTATTACACTAACGTGGTTATGCAAAAACAACTCTTATTAACACAGTTTTTGATTCATTTTATTTAATAGCCTTATTCTATTTCAGCTCATCAACTGGTCGTACAAAGCGTTTGCTGTAATGCGAAACATGAAGAAATAAACAAACACAAACGTTTAAATAAATTTCCGTGTATGTAATTACACTGCGCTGTTGCACAATACACAACACTGGCTTCTATTAATTTGAGAGCAAACTAAAATAAAATTATGTATGTTATGTAGTGAATAAAAAACTTGTCTTTTCTGTTTTGTGAACCGTGTTTGCAGCAATACCTTCAGTGATGTAATTAATTTTAAAATCATATAAAGAGCATGCATGAAACAACGGGTTCATTTTTATTAGATGCAGTCAGGACATTTGAACGACTCATGCGTATTTGCTTTGGACAACTTTTGCATGTAAAATAAAATGAAGAAATAAAGAGAAACGTTAACTCCACACAACTCCATAAAAACATAAGTTAGAGCTTCATAATTATTTCCATCAACATACAAACAGGCAACACCAAGTAGGTACTGCAGCAAGTAACAAGGGCGCCCTTTTTTGTAACTTCAACACAATCTCGACAAAAAAAAACTATGTAAAAACTTTCGCAGTGAGGTAAGGATCGAGTCAGCATTCTTGGTCTGAGGAAAACACATTTTGAAAGTACTTTTCGAAAGGAAAATATGCAAGTTCCAAGAAACAGACATTGTAGTGACGTAGGTACCAATGAAACTTTGTACACGTCGCAATGTGCCAAACAGCTACCAGTAATCCTCGCGAGCCGACGCCCCGCTTCAACTTTTCCAATTCCATCCCTGCTTTCCTCCCATTTCTCAGGGTTGCCACACTAATCCCGAATTCTGCCAACTTTCATGCCTGAACTGTTCTTTTATTCTAGAATTGAAGGCACGTCAAATATCAAAATGAAATAGAAACATTTAGGAAGATTGTTGCGTGACTGAAGTCGTTTTGTTTGTTTTTCATTAACGTTCCTATTGTCATTAAACTTAATGTATCTCGCATAATGTTACACAGCTTTTGATACCTTTTCTTGGTCACATTTTAATTACAGTTACTAAAATATTAAAAGACCAAAGTTATCAACACTAAACCCTCATTAAAATTGAAATTAGTGAGGTTGGTATACTAAAATTGGTATAGGTATTAAAGGTCTTTCGCTACACAGTGAAATTATTAGAGCTCAGTCTTATAGGACCCGCGAGGAATATTCCATCAACAGATATATTTTCCAAATGCGGCGGCTGTTACTATCCTAAAGTCAAAATAACAATACGTGAACAATTTAATTATCCTATATCGGTCGCAACGATGCCATAATCATTAACACAATGGCCGATACGAATGTGAAACCCGGCAACGTACCTACAAGTTTGTCAATAATTAACATGACCGCAACGCGGGTGTATTATACGTTCAAATAATCACTGTTGCTAATTAGACGCGATTGCACTACAAAATACAATGATAATAACACTGCCACAAATTAGACGCTTCCTCTATTTCTTATGCTCTTAAGTGCTGCTAAGGCCACGGACAATTTTGCTATCCCCAAATCAGTATTACCTATCAACGCTCTACTGAAAACTTTTGACACAGCGTCAATAAAAAGACAATCTTCAAGATATAAGAATTTCCTTAAGCTTGCAGACGTAACTTTTTCTTCGCCTAAGTTTCCGTTACAACAGAAAGTCCAATATCATCTATCACATCACATTTAACACTAGAACGAATTGAGATTTCTCTTTGAGACGAAAACGTAGACAGTTTCTATTCCGGCGTTGGTTCGGCCTCTATTATCGCTTCTTCGGTAACTTTTGTAATCTGCTGAAAAGCTTCTCATACCTGTGCTTATATGTATATTGTTGGTAAAGACTCTCGACATCGAGGCGCAAATCCAACCATCATTGTGCATTTACTATAATTAAGGAGAGTGCACATTAGTGTTATAGAGGCCACAGGCTGCACAAGGGCCCTGTGTTGTGGCCTCATCACCGTGATTAGAAGATCTTGTGTACCAAATTAAACCACAGATGCTTCTAAGCTTGCTAGTAGTTGATAACATACTACGAAGCTTATTGGCGACGTTACAATTTAGGTCAAAATGATTAGGCCTCTAATAATAATGTAACGCGACAACGCGTGCTGACCATAAAGTTAATAATAACCTGACAATAAACTCCTGTGATTAAACTTTCGAAATAGATTAGCACTTACGGGCAACGGAAATTAATGAGCTCGTTTAAATGAATGTAAGTTTAATGGGTTACTACCCTCTTTATCAGTAACTCGTACTAAATAAAAAGAATTCTAAAAAACTCATACGGACGTCGCAAACCGAGCTTTGTGGCAACAAATAACATCAAGTTTTTTGACGACAATGTTCCCCACGTATTTACGTACGTAGACGTTCACTTTAAAGATCTCAGAGAGCGACGACGTCGGAAAAAAGTTAGTACAAACTGCTAAAATTTAATTCCAGTTTAAATTATGACAGACATGAAACAATGTCATTTCTTTTACTGTGACTTGTTAGAATAAAGTGGCGGACCGTTCTATCTGCATTTCGGGGTACATACGTAAATTGTGAAGTGAAATATAATGCAATCTCTGTGGTAACGACTGTAACGAAAACCCTGGAGTATAAACTGCATTGTATGAGGTTCGTATTCCATGATACACATGGATATTTTTTTTTGTTTCCTAGTCGCCAAATATCATATAAATGCGTTCAGCCATTTATGCGTCACGTTACGTACGTTTAAAAATCATTGTTAACTCCACAATATTTTGCGTTTATAACTTCACCAAATCACGTATCTCACAAACAAAAAAGTCATCATAGTCAGTCTCATAAATATTCCCAGTTTATGACTTTTCAAAATTAGACTAGGTATCTACACTACTACAATAACTAAAGCCGTTTTTGTAACCAAAAAATCTCATCAAAGTAATATTTTCACTTTGTTTGTTGAATTCATTTTTAAACTCGGCATCAAAAATAGTTACAAACATATTTTTATACAAAGTTCGCTTCATTTTATGAGCTGAATTACATATGCGAGCGCTAAGTGTAATTACTGAATAGCGCAAGTGCGCTCAAACTTACAGAGTAACTTATCTACTGTAGGAAAACTCTGGGACATCAATGTTTCATTTGTAATGTTTTCTGTTCAGTGGTAGCGTAAAATTTGTTTCGAGAAATGTACACATAATATTAATAGACAACATTAATAACTTCCTTTTATGTTCAAGCATCTTTTTACAAGCAAGATCACTTCGTGCTTGAAATTCATGCCGTCGACATTATCTATCGGACATTTTGTGTTCACCTCACCGTCCTCGGTCATGGGTAACGGATATGAAATTGCGAATTAGTGAGCCTTCTGCCCATGGGAATAACCCGGCGGCCTGATCATTAGAACGCATCGGCCTTTTCATAAGAGTTTTAATGAACCTGTGCGGTAAGAGCGTTACTCTGTCGCCGTTTCCTCTAGCTGTAGAACTACTGTCTCGAAATTTAATTTAATTATTAATTACTCACTAACGTGATAAGTTCGGCTTTGTTACCGGCGGAGACGAACACATAGAATTGCCACAGCAGTATAGTATTAGCAAATAGATTTCATAACTACTCTAAAATAAACAGAGACGTGAGACGTTGTCTGAAACTCTTAATGCTGATAGACGTCGTCTATACGTCTATGTATCAACGATTTCAGTCACGTTGCACTTTATCACTCCTCTAATTACTGCACAGCTATTATGAGAATACCTCATAACTGAGTGCAAGCAAGATCTGCATGGAAATATGAGTCATTAGAAAATGATTAGAGACTCGTTCAGTGTCACAGTAATGAATGAAGAAACATGGACTATTTATAATCAAACTCGTAGCAGGCCTGCGTAGGCGCAGCAAAGCAGCGGCGCCTGTAGCTACACGTAGCAACATGCAATTCGTAGAACTTGTGAACAAATTCGTAGCAGTATTTTTTTAGTAGCGCTTAGGTGCGGTGGGGCGGTGACTCACAGCGATCGTAGCTACGCATAGCATGGGGTAATTCCTGGAAATTGAAAGGAAATACGTAGCAGCATAGCGTTATGCGTAGGTGTAGTAATGACGAGAAGCCGCGACGGTTGTAGATTAGAATAGCATAAGGCAGTTCGTAGAACGTTTATATAAACTTACAGCAACGTGGGTTACTTTAACCCAGCGTAGCAATAGTGGGCCACAGCATGCTTGCCTCATGCAGTCGTAGAACTTATAAACAAATTCGTATGCTGTTCGGTGTGCCGTAACATAACATCTTGCAGCAGGCATAGCCTTGTTTAATACGCGTATCAGTTATTTAAATGAAAACTAAATTCAATGTCTGCTGGCAAAATAAATGATAGTCTGAGACACATTCCTAACACAATCATACAAAGTGAACTTATATAACAATACATTTAATTTTACCTTCTATTATCAAACCATTATAACTATGAAATGGTGTTAAACAGCTTTAGTGTTTAACACTTTCATAGTTTTACATTACTCCAAATCCGTCAAAGCATGTATAGGGAATCCATTTTGAAATCAATTCCACCGCAGCGTGGCGAAGTTTGTTCTAAACACTATTAAAAGGTACAATCGATTGTGTATTGAACGAGTCGATGTCCGCATTGTTTGACCGCAACTATAAATGGTGCGATAACCCACTGTTAACAATGGAATTGTGCGGGAGTTGCTATACAGTACAATAGGCTATATTTTTCTATGCAAAAGTTTGCCGCGATATGAGCCTATTTACAATACTGGATGAACATGAACTACACAGATACTGACGCATGGTCAGCTCTTTGCAACTTGTTCCGACTCGGAAGCCTTAAATCTAGCTGTTCCAAGTGTGAAGGAGGAGGTTACGTAGAAGAAGCATGGAATGTGGTATTTTAACATACGAGGGCACATGTCAGCTTGCGGCAGATGGAAGTGTCTACAATACGCTAGCGCCCATGTCGGTCGGTTGCTATTTAGATGTTTTTACATTATGTTGACCTTAGCAGTTGGCCAATCATCAGGGATCAGCTATCCTTAGATATACTACAGGTACTTAAACAAAACAGAGTACTGGCCAAATGCATGGCTCTTTTACCCGACTACGGCAAAGCCAAAAGGAGGGTTACGATTTTGACCGGTATGTATGTAGGTATGTTTGTCTTTTATCTCATAATTTCTAAAGAGTAAAGATTGTGTGAAACAACAGTAGGTGGCACACGACCACGGCTAGCACAATATCGGTCAAATGAATATTGTTCTTGTTTTATACTTTTCAGTGCGCGTTTTTTCGTAGTCGGGTTTTAGTTACTTTTAACTTATTTTTTATGTGAGACTTTAAACTAACATGGTAAGTACCCTGTTAGTAATCTTACTTCCTACTATCCTACTTATATTATAAATGTGAAAGTTTGTTTGGATGGACGGATGGATGTTTGTTACTCATTCACGCCAAAACTACTGAACGGATTTGGATGAAATTTGGTACACAGATAGTTTATAACCTGGATTAACACATAGGATCTTAGTTTTTATCCCAATTTTATGTTCCCGTGGTATTATTTTCGAGTTGTAGCGGGTGAAACCGCTGGGAGCAGCTAGTTAATAATAAAATGTCATTATTTAGAGAAGGTATATAATATACTCTGTATATTATTGTCTTAGTCTCTTCCCTGAAAACGGCTTAATTATGTAATATGAGCACACTACTATATACTTCTAAATTGATATGCGTTCCTAGAAACGTAACATAAGCATTGTGAGATGATTTAACAGCAAAGGTTAAAAAGACGTCCACCTACTGTTTATACGCCCACAGTTAGGGCGTAATCAGATGACACGCACCGATCACGCACAGCACCCGCGCACGCGTTGTGCCCGCCTTAAACCCGCACACGCGCTGCACCCGTCTCGCACACGCCTCGCGCCCACTCTACTAGAGACTGGACTGCTTCGTTCACTAGGCATAGTGGCTTAAATAACACACAACACTAGCAATAGCGCGGGCGCAAGGCGTACGCGGGGAGGGTGCAGAGCGTGGGTAGAGCGAGCGCAGGGTTGGCGCGAGGCGGGCGTGGGGCGTGCGCGTGTAGACCTCATTAAATGCAATTTGAGATCTATTGATGGATTATAAGACTCAAATTCTTATATAACAAATTTCAATGCGAGTTGGACGCGGGTGGCGTGCGCTGAGCGTGTGTCGTGTGATCGCGCCCTTAAAGTGCCAAAACATAAATAAATATTAGTATAGACCAGATTATTAGGTGCCGAACTATAATGTAATCATGCAAAATATACCTAACCAGATAAAGTTCTACCTATTGCAAACAGTTAAAACCACCATAGAGAATAAACCCGTCATGGGTCAACAATGGACCTCATTCTTACTTTCAGCATTCTAGACTAGTGTTGCCACTATCTTACAACTATTAATAAATACCCTTAGGTTCATGAGGATAGAAGTTGATAGAATAGGAAGGTGAACCTAAAGATAGTTAATGACCCTTTTAAACGAGAATGAAACCACAAGCATAAGTTATTCATTTAATATAAGTCAAACACACACCTTTAAAATTAAAGCAGTGTTTGGTTTAATAGCGTTTTATGAACGAAAATAAACTTGAACGCCTCGGGCATGGAAAATAAAACAGAATTAAAGTAATCCTCCATAATTCTATTGAAACAAGAAAACGAGGATTCAACCTCAATATGTGCTCAAGGTGTCGGTACTCGGTGAAGCGAAGTTAAAGGAGCAAAGTTTGCGAATTTGCCCCCGGGGGCGATCCAACTTCTCTGTTGCAATAAATAAGGATTTTAGCGACAAATTACCACACGAAAACGTTTCACCCTTTCTTCGTAAACTTGGGAACTAGCGAAAATGGGATCGCTACAGAAAGAAAACTTAACAGTAGCTGGCATACCCATACAAAACTTTCGAATCAATTTCAACTCTTGTAACATCGGATGGGCAATTCGAAATAGATTCTCTTCTCCCAATTACTGCCTTCGGTAAGCCATCATTTTTATGTTTTCCTTTTAATGTAATTAAGTTCCTACCTGCGATAAAATTTCCCCTGGAAAAATTGCTTTAGTGTTTATTTTGTAATACCATTCACTGTGCGAATAAAACGAGTTTTATTATCTAGTTTTATGAAGTTACATAAATGTAGAGGTCTATTTTTACAGAATTGCGAAAAGAGAAGGAATTTCTCTTTGGAAAAGTAATTTAGAATATTTTCAACAGATTAAATTAAACTTTCATAATCGGCTATTTGACAGTATCAATAAATTATAAATCTAATTAGTCCGTTATTTAGAGTTTTGAAAAATAACGGACACATATTTTTTCTTATGTAAAATCAATGAATATTTACCAAGATATAACACATCAAGACTCGAGAGTGGGGGCTCGTGACGTCAGAATTCAGTAAAAATGTACCTACTAAATTGTGACGTATTGGCAATTTTGAAAGCATCTTAACTCCTTCAATTTTGGTTTGCGTAAAAAAAGAAAAAATACGGTTCAAATATTATTTGATAATCTAACTGACGGAAGAATTTTTAGTCAAATAGCCTATTGCTTTTGGTGAGATCGTAGTGCAGTATAGTTTTATTAACGCTTTTGAAACATTAATATTTAGTTCAGGGTCATTCTTTTAAATTGGCCAAAAGGGAGAAATTCGCATCCATAAGAGATACGGGTAAACTTTCTTAGGAACCTTAAGCTCTTTTTTTGATGTTGACAATTTTGGCTTTTTTATTTTTTTTGGTCGTGTGACTTGTCCACAAAAATGAGTGAAATTGACCAAAATTTTTTTAAATGCCTTTTGACTCTGTTTCATGTAAGGATCATTTCATTCAATCGGAAGAAAAAAAACGGAACGGGAAGTTGGTCAAATTGAGCAAAATATTTTTTCATAGGTACTTATTGTGAACGAAAAAATTACCAATTTCTTTATTATGCTGTTTGACTTAGTTTCATGTAAGGATGAGATAATTGTATGGGCAGAAAATATATATCTAAACAGTAGAAGTTGGTCAAAAGTAGAGTAATGTTTCTTCTAACAGCATAAAGTCGTATTAGTAGTAGACAGTAGGTATTTCATTAGATTTGACCCACTTCTGTTGCCCAAACATTTTGCTTCCCATACAATGAAATTGTCCTTACATGACACTAAATCAAATGTCATCTTAAAAAAATTGGTAATTTTTTCGTTCATACAATTTGTATGAACAAATATTTTGCTTTGAGCAACTTCCGCCGTTACGATTTTTTTCCGATAGAATGAAATGATCCTTACATGAAACAGAGTCAAAAGCATTAAAAAAAAATAGTCTGACTAATGCCCTCCACATTTTTGTACATGTCACTAAAAACCTCAGAGTTCTATAAAATTCTGAGCGAGATGATCCGGACCTAGCAGTGTGTATTCCCTATAGACTTCAGAAAACCCCTAAAAGTACCTCTTTCCTTTAACGGCATTTTCAATCAAGTCGTCTGCGTCTCCTTCGCTTTATCCATCACAGTCGACAAAAAATCTGCCTATATCAGCTCACACAGCTTTCTGAATTCCGACAAGGGAAGAGCAGCTCTAACAATCACAATTTACAACTCATTTTACATTGAATATTTTTTTGGCAGAATGGAACAAGAAGGTGAATATCGGTAAGTCAGGTCATAAAGGCAGTGATTCGAGGAGCATTTCGTCAGTTTACAAGCTCGCCGTAATAAGATATCGGACGCTCTATCGCTCTGGAAAATGTCTTTATTATACTCACAGAAATAAAAGTAACCGAAAAATCTGAAAAATATGTTACTCGTACGTGCTAAGTGCTATCTTTGGAGACAGTAGCGCTAGCTAGACCTACCCAGTATTGATATTGGTTTGGTGTACCTACCTATTCTTTATTACCTAAATAAAATAAAATAAATAGCCTGATTAACCTACTCTTGTGTACAGACGCCAGCAGATCAACCTACTCGAATATGCCAAATTTTACCAATCGAACGTTACACTATTGTGATAAGATTGAAAATATATTAAAGAAATTTGACAGATTGAGGTAGGTTGATGTGCTGGCGTCTGTACCTTGTACCCATTAGCTAAACCGAAATGTATTAATTAATGAGACCGAAATCTACAGAGCGGTGTATTAATATTGTTTTTAGGTTTTAGGTTAACAATACTGCATAATGTCGCAAAACATAATGGCACTGACTTGCGAATTGCAAAAATAACCCAAGAAAATTTGAATTTCGCGGGCTGTCGCTACGTTTCGACCGTGGCACAGACCGTGGTTGTTCCACCTTTGAGTTTATGATGGCTCATGGAGAGTAGCCGTGATAAGAAATAACTGTTGAATATGAAACCTTGTTTAGCATTATTTGTTTTAGAATAAAATCAATAAAAAAGCAAATCAAACTTCACCAAAAATGCGAGCGAGGTGTTTCCGAACAGTTCTTACATTGCCAGAAGTAAAATATTCTGAACAAATCTATGATCAAATCTCTATTCTTCACAATTGTTCAAAATAAAACAAGATAATAATAGAGAGTTTTATGATTTTTAAAAACTTCATGACATTAAAATAAAACTTCGAGTCCAGTCTGAATAAAGAATAAATATTTTACGAAGAAACAGCTGTCATATATTTTTTTAAGGTTTTCACCCTCATCGATGCGTCATCACTTGTCAATTGACGGCTGCCCTACTGCAACAACTTGCGGCCGTTTTCCAAAAAAGTTTATTGATTCCCATAAGAAAAATTGGAATCTCCCTGAATCATCATGGGAGATTCTTTGGATGGAAGTGAAAATTCACCTGAATCGCAAAATGTCGTCGTGGTCGACTTCCAAGACTTTGCAAACTACTTGCGCAGAGCCGCAACGGTACTTTTGCCCGAAGATGACATCGTTCCACCGGCTTTAAATACTGCTCTGGACGATAAAGTGAACCAAGATTGTATCAGGAAGTTCATTTCGGACCCTCAAGTATCTTCTTTGTACGTGCAGAGATTTTCTTCCAAAGGTATGCGGCATCCGCCCGATTTTTTTTTCCGTTGTTAACTTTCTACCTGCATTGCTGCAGTATTAGATCATACTGCATTGCATTTTTCAATGAGTGATGATGTCAAGTTTCAAATAACTTGTGATTATTCTTCATTCTCAGTTTTATTGTATTATTGATTTATTCCAACAACCATTTGTTTAATACAGTCATCTTGTTTTGTCCATGTTTAGAAGATGACAGTGAGCAACCAACTGAAGGTGAAGAGGAGAAGGAAGCTGTTACCTACCAGATAAGCAATGAGGTTAGTGACAAAAGAGGCCATGCTAGCATCAAAACATTTTTTTTCTTTTGAAGAAAAATATTGGCATACCATACTCACCAAGTTCAGGAATACTAAGAAAATGATGATGCAGACTACAAAGGAGTTTTTCTCAATTATAATCCCATGTTTATAACCTTTAGGTTCACTTTTCTTCATCCCGGGTGGCAGCCTTTGTCTGCATCAAGCGTGGTGCTGTCATCGAGGCTGACAAGTCCATCCACAGTCAGCTGCGACTCATCAACTTATCTGATGGCTCGCCCTACGAGACCCTGCATGCTTTCATAAGCAAAACCATGGCTCCATTCTTTAAGAGTTATGTGAAAGAGAGTGGCCGGGCTGACAGGTTTGGAAAACTACAACTGTTATAAGTAGAGGTCGGAATAAGGTAGAGTTATTTTAGTACTTGCATCAAAATGTTGATATTAATATGGATAATAATTGGAAAGACAATCTCGTGTGGAAAACAATATTACAAATAAACAATAATGATAAAAACATCGGAGATAGATTAGACAAATAAATTGTGTAAAAGTAAATAATTTTCTTATTTAATAAATCATGGGATCTTTCTGCTCTTTAAAAATAATTCCAGGATTTGGGGCATATCCACTTTATTCTTTCACTTTGTGAAATCAGTGTAAGTACATGATAATAAGTATGTTAGTAAAGTAATAACTATACCCAATTCCGACCTATGGTTATAAGGTGTTTTTAACCGACTTCAAAAAGGAGGAGGTTATCAATTCGACGGTATGTTTTTTTTTTGTATATTTGTTACGCGATTACTCCGCCAATTGTGGACCGATTTTTAAAATTCTTTTTTTGTTCGAGAGGAGGTACTTCTGAGGTGGTCCCATAGTCACCAAGTTGGGATCTGATGATTGGATCCTGGAGAAATCGAGGGCAACCCTCGAATTTTATAGGCCGACACACCGTTTTTCGCAAATTTTATGAAGTAATTTAAGTACTTGCGTATGGTAATCATAATTTCATGTAGCTGAGCTGATGATGGAAGGTAGAACTCCTTAATAGTAAGAAGTAGGCATCGACTGATTTAGTTTGAGTTCGCATATCTCTGGAACTACAAGTCCGATTTAAGTAATTCTTTTTTTGTTGTACTAGGTATCATTTAACTTAGGGAATATTGCAAGTTGCATCAAAATCGGTTCAGTAGTTTTTGAGATAGGGAATTTTATTAGCTTATTGTGTACATGAGCGATGTTATTACCGGTGTTATGGATTACAAAATTCTAGTGCACATGCTGTATTTGACAAGAATTCGGGTTGAATATTTAAACTAAAAAGAGTAAAATAAAAACTTTTTCAAAAAAAATGTAACTTTGATGAATGAAATTTTTTATGGTTGTTTTTGAAGGCGGTTACATTTTTTTTGAAAAAGTTTTTTTTGTTAAACTTCTCTCACAATATGCACACCAAATCCCATGCCACTTTGCTATGGAGTGAAAAATTAAATCATGACCTTGTTGTTTTTAACATTTTCATTGTCCAGGAACAGACAATCACATCTGGTTTATGGCACAAATAACAAAGAAAACTTAAATTTTTATGAATGTAATACAAACATTTAGTCAGGATTGTGTTTCAAAATGAGATCAGGCATAAAAACTGTCATACTTTATAGGGATGGAGACAAAATGGCACCATCAGTGGAGAAGAAGATAGCTGAGTTGGAGATGGGACTGCTGCATCTTCAGCAGAACATTGACATCCCTGAGATTACCCTGCCCGTTCATCCTCTGGTAGCAGCTGTCATTAAAAGGTAATATTTTCTTTACAAGAATGGATATTGATTGAATTTAAAGGTACAGACTAAAACAGAAATACTGCACTTTAGTAAAATGAAATTGAAAATAATAAAATAAATTGAAGTTATTTTAAAAACAATCCTTTCAAACTTAAAATTGGAGTATATTTAAACAACCTACATAATTATCTGAGTATTAGAAATCTACACTATACTAATATTATAAAGAGGAAAGATTTGTATTTTTGTGTGTGTGTGCGTGTGTTTGTAATGAATAAACTCAAAAATTACGGGGTCGATTTCAAAAAAAAATTCACCAATATAAAGCTACATTCACCCTGATTAAAAAATAATTGTAGAATGTTCTAAATATTACAACTAGGATGCTTATGATGTATAGTGAGTATGATGCCAAGCAAGTCAGGGCCACACTGCTCCACCTTTAAAACTTTGCCATTATTATAGTAATTTATTATTAATTTAAAACAGAGCTGCTGATGAAGGGCGTAAACCCCGCGTTGCCGACTTCGGTGATAAGGTGGAAGACTCCACATTCCTGAATCAACTACAAAACGGAGTGAACCGCTGGATCAAAGAAATACAAAAGGTATGATTGACCAATTATTGCTGGTAATATAATAAGCAACAACCATTTATATCTAGACTCCTAATCACAGGCGACCGATGTCTGCCAACACATTAGGCAAAAAAGTCTTAAGTTCGTATTAGTTTCGACCACTCCTGTGAGTCCCCTCGTCGCACTGACCTTTTGTTAGCCAATCAGAACGCTGTACCCCGTCCCCCTCGCTGACGTCGTACCTCAGCGACTTGGCAGAAAATTTTCGTTAGTCAGATCGTGCATGAGGCATCTAGATATACAATACAACCATTTGTTGATAATAAGTAATCTTTGCCTTTAACCAATCAATGGCCAGTGTTGCCTTGCAAGTCTTCTGGAGACTTGCAAGGCTTACCAGCCTTCAAGGAATGCAATCAAGATGCAATATTAATTTCAGGTGTAAATTCTAAGACTTCAATTTTAAAATAACATTGAAGTATATATTTGCTTTTTGTCTTCCCTTTATTGTAACATGATTTTTTTATCTAGGTCACCAAGTTAGATCGCGATCCATCTAATGGCACAGCCCTCCAAGAAATCTCTTTCTGGCTCAACTTGGAAAGAGCTCTCCATCGCATCCAGGAGAAGAGAGAAAGCATTGAGGTTTGATAAACTTTTATCTATGTTCTTCGGTTCCACAATGAATAAATTCTCTTTGTATACATTTTAATGGCATCTTACGTCATTTGTTACATAAAAAGAATATGCAAATTGTCTTATTCATACATTAGCATATTATAACTATGAATCAAAAATAAACTTGCATACAAGCTATTCATATAAACTTATAGACATACAATTCTTTTCTTTTATTCTAGGTTGCCCTAACTTTGGAGATTTTGAAGTATGGCAAGCGTTTCCATGCCACTGTATCTTTTGACACCGACACTGGATTGAAGCAAGCTCTTGCAACTGTCTCAGACTACAACCCTCTGATGAAAGACTTTCCTATCAATGACCTGCTTAGTGCTACTGAGTTGGAAAGGATCAGGTATGGCAAAACCAGATTTGATAGTGTTTTTTTTTAATCTTAGACTAATAGTCTAGAATAACAATGTTGTTTCACACAGATTGGCAGTGCAACAGATCTTCTCCCATCTTCGAAAGATTCGTTCTACTAAATATCCTATCCAGCGTGGTTTGAGACTTGTTGAGGCTATCTCGCGTGATCTTGGTCAACAACTCCTGAAGGTAACATCTTGAATTTTTGACAGATAGTCAAAAAAATTGCATTGTTTTGGAATACAGCATTCTTTCCTTTTATCAGGCTTTGACTAACTTTTTGATAAACTTTTTTCTGTCATGTAAAGGTGCTGGGAACTCGCCGTTTGATGCATATTCCTTTCGAAGACTTCGAACGCGTCATGACCCAATGTTTCGAGGTGTTCTCCTGCTGGGATGACGAATATGAAAAGCTACAAGGATTGTTGCGGTAAGACACCTGTATGGTCAAACCAGAAAGCTTCGTTAATTTTCGTAATCTTCCGAAGTAACTCAGTGGCAAAACAAAATACACTTTGATTTAATAACCTCCCCTTTAATGCCTTATCAAATATTTGTAGTGACATAGTAAAGAAGAAGCGTGACGAGCACCTGAAGATGGTATGGCGTGTGTCGCCGTCTCACAAGCGGCTGCAAGCTCGCATGGAACATATGCGCCGGTTCCGTAGACACCATGAACAACTGCGCACGGTTATGCTTAGGGTAAGTTACTGTGGCATGCCAGATCCTGCAGATAGCACTAAGTTATGAGCAGAGGTCGGAATTAGGTAGAGTTATTTTGTACCCTTAGTGAAAAGTGATCCAACTCGACTGTACTTGCGTCGAAATGTTGATATTAATATGGATATTCCTGGGATTTCTAATAGACAATCGCTTGTGGAAAACACTAATACAAATAAATCAGAGCTAGAATAGACAAATTGTGTAAATAAGTTTTTTATTTAATAAATCACGGGATTTTTTTTGCTCTTTAAAAGTAATTCTGGGATTTGGGGCATATCCAATTTATTCTTTCGCTGTATGAAATCAGGGTAAGTACACGAATAACTCTACCAAATTCCTACCTAGGGTTATGTATGACGCATTAACTAGAAGCTGAGAAAGTTTCGAACATTTACGTACCCTGATTCAACTATCAGTTGATTTTTAAAATCCTTGAAACATTCGTGTTTTCTAATAGGTAGTTTTTCAGAGTGTAACAAATTATTTGATCTTTACAAGATTTTTTTGTGTGTTAAGGTGCTTCGTCCTCGCGCAACAGTGGCGACAGATACAGGCGCTGGTGGTGAACCCGCGCAGCCACTGTCACTACCCATGGACGCTGCTGATGCCAATGCTATTGCAGAGGTAACATAACATCTCACCGGGTTTTTTTTTTTTAAACGTTGCCCCACACTAGGAATTTCTTCCTGTATCGTGGGTGCGTTTACAAACATTGAAACTCACATAGGTACACAAACACCCATAACCGGAACAACTAATTGCAGATCATACACAGGCCTGTTCACCTGTTGGTCTAGTGGTTACTGACCCTGACTGCTATGCCAGAGGTCGTGGGTTCGATTCCCACCCAGGACAAATATTTGTGTGATGAGCATGATCATTTGTTCTGTGTCTGGATGTAATTTATCTATAATATGTATGTATTTAGAAATATATAAGTATTTTTATCAGTTGTCTAGTACCCATAACACAAGCTCTGCTTAGCTTGGGACTAGATGGCGTTGTGTGATAGTTGTGGAATATTATTATTATATTATTATTATACAAATATTTTGTTCCATGCGGGAATGGAACCCGCGACACGATGCGCAGCAGTCGATCGCTTAGCCACTGCGCCAACCGTTTAAAAAGAGTGTCAATATTCTTATCATGTCTATTACTTCAAATATATTGTGCAGGTGATATAAGTGAATTTCTGAAAAAGAATACACAATACTGAGATCGGAGCCAGACATCTTTAAATAAAACATTTTATTGTACCACATGTATGACCACATACTGTAACTAGTCTATAAATATGTTCCTTACCTTTTTGTTTAGGTGAACCTCGCGTATGAGAATGTGAAGGAAGTTGACTGTCTGGATATTTCTCGCGAAGGTTGCGATGCTTGGGAAGCGGCCGTGCGCCGTTATGAAGATAGAATTGGTAAGTAATTATAAGTTTAATAACAGTAGCATTTCAAGAACAGACATTGACTACAAGGCTTTGATATTCACCAAACTGTAGCATAGTATAGTCGTAGCCAACATTTTTGCTGAGTATTTAGTCTTATGTTCCATCCTCGGGTACATGAAGTATTATTGGATTTTTGCACTTGAAACCTCTTAGTGTCCTCTTTGTGTGTGATGAATGGTTGATGGCTATAGACTCGGACCAACTATTACAGTACGATTCAATCTTAATGGCGGCTCGGAACATCGTGCGTTCCGATGCGCAAAACGCAATTTTGGGTATCAGCGGGGTGAAGACGGGCGGGGCACATCCCGCGCACCCTCTGTCTCACTCGCACTCGCGCGACGCGGTGTATGTTTGTTGTCAACTTGACTGTATCTGCGCGTAACTACACTCGCAGCTAACTTCCGAACCGCCATTAAGTTTGAATCGAACTGTACTTGAGTCGAACGTGGGTGTTAGGGAGCTTCCCCATGAAGCGATGCGACGCAATTCGACCGATTCCAAATACAAGTGAAAATCATCCTTACCCCTACGACATATGACATAAAACGTGCGGTTGTCTTCGAGTAGATGAAAAACAAAACACGATCGCCACGACGATGTCAAGTCAATCGAATTGCATCATTATATCGTAGTAGCAAGGACGATTTTCATTTTTAGTTGGTAGAAATTGCAAATCTCACGAATCGCGTTATGGGGAAGATCTCTTACTAGCATGTTGACATATTATTTTTAAAATATCTTACTACCCTCACTTAGATCGCGTGGAGACCCGTATCACAGCCCACCTCCGTGACCAATTGGGAACAGCCAAGAACGCCAATGAAATGTTCCGCATCTTCTCCCGGTTCAATGCCCTGTTCGTACGCCCGCACATCCGAGGCGCTATCCGCGAGTACCAGACGCAGCTGATTCAGAGAGTGAAGGACGATATTGAAGCTTTGCATGAGAAATTCAAGGTAATAAATAAATCTACTACTTCATCATCATCATCATCAGCCGGAAGACGTCCACTGCTGAACGTAGGCCTCCCCCTTAGACCGCCACGCCGAACGACAATTAGCCACTTGCATCCATTGGTTGCCATCTACTACTTGAATGATTTGAATTGTAACAGACAGTGTGCTGTTGGATTTAAATTTTCGGCAGTGGGAAACTTACAACATGCTCAATACCCTTGTGGTATAGGTGTCATGTTTTTCCAGAGGTGTGTAAACCTTCGGTCACACAGCGACTAATCGCTGCGAGTAAAATTGAACATGCTCAATTCAAACCGCGGCGATAATTCGCTGGCCTGTCACAAACAGCATATACTCGCGACGAGTAGCCATTCGCAGCGATTAGTAGCTGTGTGTGATTGAAACTTAAGGTGCGGTGTTATCTCAATATTCCCAAAAATTGGTTTCTTAGAACGTCGAGTATGACGTAATGTAATAAAAATAAGTAACGCAAAAAATACAGTGAACAGAGAAGGGTATAAAGAAGAATTTAAACCGAACAGAATAATAAATAAATAGTTTGATATTCCCAATAAAAAATGTGGAAGTTGTAGCACAAAAATAAACTTTGACGTCGAAGACCTCTGTATTTCCAGCGATAATAACAGTTTTTTTTTAAGAATTTAGTAGGTTTTCCATTTTTTTAAACTTTAACCAAACCATTATTTAATTTTATGTCTATATTTTAAATAATCTAAAGAAAAGCAGTAAAATAAATGCCCATTCGCAGCTTACGTCACATTTCAACACAAATATCATTTTTCAATTTTCAATCTTATTGACGCTCCATAGTGGTGACAATAGTTTACGCGGTCATAAGCGATTAAAATCGTAGTCAGTCCGCGCCTTAACAAGCTTTAAGCAGCTCAGTCACGGACAGGCTGGACGCGCGAGGCGGGATGTGCTAAACATCGCTGTATACCACCACCGGCTTAATGATCAACCCGTGGCTCTATTATTACTTGGACACGAGCCTCTTTCATCAAAATAATACTCAATAATATATTCCTTTTCATTCAGGTACAATATCCTCAATCGAAATGCAGTCGCCTATCTCTAGTGCGCGATCTGCCCCCAGTGGCTGGTTCCATCATCTGGGCTAAGCAGATCGACCACCAACTCACTGCCTATTTGAAGAGAGTCGAGGATGTCCTTGGTAAGAAAAATGACACACAAGCCTTATAAAGTTATATTTTTCCTCTGACAGCAACAACCCAATAGCTACCTTAATCTAATGAAAATAATGATTACAATGTTTAACAGGCTTGTCAGTGTTAGAACCATAAAGTAATGATCACTGTGGTATCGACAATGATATAAACACCAGGAGTTCAGTAACTTAGAAAAGACTTTAGGCAACTTATTTTGGATACATTTTCTCATTTAAAATTTAAATCTTTTGTATTATTAGGTAAAGGATGGGAGAACCATATTGAAGGTCAAAAGCTGAAAGCTGATGGTGACAGTTTCCGCTTAAAATTGGACACCCAAGAAGTCTTTGATGATTGGGCTCGTAAGGTAAGATAGGCTCTCTTGAGTTTACAAATCAATATCACTTTTATGCTATTCTCACTCATAAGGTTCAAATTGGAATCTACACTAATATTATAAAGAGGAAAACTTTGTATTTTTGTTTGTTTGTTTGTAATGGAGAAACTCAAAAACTACTGGACCGATTTTAAAAATTCTTTCACCATTAGAAAGCTACATTATCTGCGAGTAACATAGGCTATATAACATCACGCTATTACTAATAGGAGCGGAGCAGCAATGAAAAATGTTTCAAAATCGGGAAAATGTATTCCTTCTGTTGCGTGCGCTGCGTAAACGGTTAGAGTTACGCAAAAAATATGTATTACGGAATTATTCCTCATAAAAAGTCCTAAAATAAAGTCCGCGAGAGGATATATCTATCTTTTATGGTTAAGTCACTATAACCTTTTTTATGGAAATCAAATTTGTTTTAATATAATGCATTATTTGCGAAGGTATTTTCATTAACATGATATTTATCCTTATCCAAATAAATTCGTTAATCATCACAAGCATTTAATTTTGAACGTAATGCCCTTGACATCATTTGATTTCAATGAATATCTTAGGAGATACCTATCACAGTTTTAAAATATTACCGCAAAAAAAAATTACGGGCTGGGCATGACACAATTATTATTCGTACTCAACGGTCGCTTGATGTGTTAATCCATTCGTCGACACTACCAAGTTTGTTGTTGAGACACCTCACGACAGAAACAGGAGAGTATCCTGTGGACGTTTTTACAAACCTATTCATCTTACTCCTATTACAAATACTTCTATATAATTATTATGTAAGTATACATCATCTGGGAATCATACTAAAATTGATTTATCGTGGGCTCTAACAAGATTTTTCTGACTTATTTAATCAACAGCATTGGTTGCTAGGCAACAGGCCCATAGTTTTATTTTGGTATCTTTCTTTGCTTATAACGGAAAAGGCAAAGGGCTGAAGCCCATACAGCCTAGGCCCATAGACTTCCTACTATTTTGTCTTTTTGCTATGGCAAAATGAAGTACGTACTAAATTAGTTCCAAAATTCAACACCTAAAGGTGCGTACAGACTATGTAACATATAACATGTTATACAACATTGTTATATAACATCTTTCAAAGATCCCTCTTTGAGGAGTGGTTGGAGAGGCGCTAGGCGTCATCACCTTCAACCTGACGCAAGTCCTCCCGGGCACGGTTGTTTCGGGAACTATCTCCGGGATACGGCGGCAGGCGAGAGGAATGGGGAGCAGTCAGAACGCGTGAGGGAAAGGACATCCTCCACCTCTCGCCCCAGCCACCGTTGACGACGCCCAGGGCGTTGGATATCGCGGGGCATATCCAACCGCTTGTGGACGGGGTGTAATGGGCTCGCTGAGCTCGCCTTAGGGTAGTTGAACACATGGGATCAAACTTAGGCTTTTTGTAACGGTAATCGACATCAACGCAGGCGGAGCCGCGGGGGACCGCTATAGGTTATATAAATCAGAATAACACATAGGCTACTTTTTGTCGCGAAAACCGACATCCACGCGGGCGGAGCCGCGGGCGACCGCTAGATGTCTACTATATAAAAATAAGTCGGGTTTCCTTCCTGACGCTATAACTCCAGAACGCACGAACCGATTTCCACGGTTTTGCATTCGTTGGAAAGGTCTCGGGCTCCGTGAGGTTTTATCAAAGAAAATTCAGGAAAAATATTTTTTTTTCTTCTTTTAATCACCAAACGAAATGTTACATAAAACGAAGCCATCTGGTGGCGAAACGGAGTTCGCCGGGTTTGCTAGTGTCGTATAAAAATATATCGACATTATTTTTTCCTATAGGTCCAACAACGTAACCTCGGCGTATCCGGTCGCATTTTCGCCATAGAGTCTGTTCGGGCTCGCTCCAGCAAAACTGGCACTATACTGAAACTGAAGGTCAACTTCTTACCTGAGATTATCACCCTATACAAGGAAGTGCGCAACTTGAAGAACCTTGGATTCAGGTATGTTCCTTTGTAGTTGCTGTTTAAACCAAAACTTGGGATATTACTGTCTTGATTTGGTTGAATTCTCCATTAATTCTATTATTTGTCATTTCAGTTATATCAGGTACTTTAAAAATCTGAACATTTAATTCCCATTAAAATGATGTGAAACTTTACTTTAGTGCCTTATTTTCTTCCTTAGCTATTAGTAAGGAAAAAAATGAAATTATAATTATTTATTTGCCACTTCTGCTCGAAATTAATATTCAATCTCAGTCCAAAACCTGTCCTTGTTTTTAATGGATATTGACATCTAAAAGACTCGTACACAAATTCCGCCGAGTAAGCGAGATAGATTATAAATTGCCAGCATATTTAGGCATGTTGACAGAATCAATAAATTGCAAAAATGTAATTAGACTGTCAATTAAAGGGTTGTGAAAATAATGGACACATGTCTTTAATTATGGTGATGTTTTCTTTCACAGGGTACCACTAGCAATAGTGAACAAGGCTCACCAAGCCAACCAACTGTACCCCTTCGCAATCTCCCTCATCGAGAGCGTGCGCACTTACGAACGCACCTTAGAAAAGGTAACGTATCGAAAACATTATTAAACAGTGTGAATTCACAGATTTCTAGCACTAGAAACATAACACGATATTCGCACAAACACTTGTTTTTTACTACAATTTTACACTTAGGCCCGATTGCACCACATAATAGTATAGAAAAACTAATTTTCTATTTCTGTCTAATAGTAATGTTAAAGCGCTGAGCAGATGATGTAAAATCTGTCTGCTGACAATTTGAAACAACTGTTGGACAGCAACACAGCAACCAATAGACGAAAGGGAACATGTTGGGGAAATTAAGCACAAAAGGGAGAAGGGAGTGGAAGATTGGGTGAAATAGCGTTGCTTATGATGGTGATGATGAACTGACAAGTAACATTTTAGCGATAATTTTTGTCGAGCGGACGAATACTCCATCATGAGCTATGCGCTTTGATAAAATATACACAGAAGTGTTTTTTGTTGGTTAAACGTTGTTTAATGATTAGTGGTGTAACCTGGCCTAATCTTCATTTAAATGTAAATGTTGTATGTTCGTGTATGTGACAACACTAACACGGGTGCGTTTTCATTTGTGCAGCTAAATAATAGGAATCATACAAAGGTAGTTTATGAATTTATAGGCTGCATGATATGTGTCGATGTTTTATATTTTTAGTTTATCATATTTTTAGAAACACTTCTACTCACTATGATTTTTATTGTTTAATTTTTAAATTTAGTTTTTAGATATAGATTAGATTTGTTTCGAGAAACTATTTTTATAAAAATGCGATTCAAATACTTGTAAGTATCCAGTCTCTAACAATGAAAAGGACTGGTCTATCCTAAATTATACAAATTAAAAAAGAAACCCTGATTTTGAGAAACTAAAATGAACAATTTACGAGTAATGCAATAACTGACGTCTCATTAGAGTCCTAGAAAATTAGAAATTCGAACGAAATGATGGATTTTGACGTTAGCTGTTCTTCCCAATAGTTTCCCGAAACAAAAACCTTTAGCTTTCGATATATTTTATGTCCGATGTCAACGTCGCTTTATTTTATTGCATGTAGTAATTTTCCAATTTATTTTTATCCAATACCTTACCTACCCTTCTAGTTATAACACTCTTTCTACCATACTATAATGTTTGGAATACCTTCAGATCCGTGATAAAGCGTCCATCATACCGCTCGTGGCTGGACTACGCCGTGATGTGTTGAACCAAGTGTCGGAAGGCATGGCTCTTGTATGGGAATCGTACAAATTGGACCCGTACGTGCAGAAGCTTAGCGAAGTTGTGCTTCTGTTCCAAGAAAAGGTATGTATTGTTTTGTTTATTGTTTTAATTTAATTTTCAAATACATTAGAAATTTTAATGTAAAATGTGTTTACTCCCCGTACTCCAAAAATATTTTAAAGAAGATCTTAAATAGGAATAAATAACTCTAATTTATTCTATTGATACAGTAACTTTTATTGCAATATATTATTTTTATCCAATATTAATATAGATCTTGTTACATCTATATCATTACAAATATGTATCACACTTAAATTCTACTATCACACCTAACAGGTTGAAGACCTACTAGCAGTTGAAGAACAGATCTCCGTGGACGCTCGCTCCTTGGAAACTTGCCCATACTCTGCCGTCAGCCTGGCTGATATCCTGAGCAGACTACAAAGGGCTATCGATGATCTGTCGTTGAGGCAGTACAGCAACTTGCATCTGTGGGTGCAACGTCTTGATGAAGAGGTTTGTTAGCAATTTTTGAGGAGTTGTTGTTAGATAAGTTAAGGGTGCGTACGACTCGCCGGATCACAAATGGTAACCAAAGGAATAGGGTAGACTTAGTAAGTCCCTCCCATCCCACTAATTTTACCACCCCAAAAAAAAACAAGGAAATTGTGCATTTCCATTCAGCATTAATTGATACAGCAGGTGTTGATGCTATTGCCGTGACGAATCCTCGTCACATATTTTTCGCATCACGTCTACGATCTTTCTCGGTATGTCGTCTTACAACGCAGCTACAAGACAGTCGCCTTGACTTAATAATTTGATCTTAAAATTTCACCAAAAAAAAACGAAATTGAGACTTCGTATATCTTTCCGAACCCTTTTAGTATCTCTGTGTATAACATTTTATTTTTTTCCTAGGTCGAGAAGAGCTTGGCCGCTCGTCTCCAAGCCGGTATTGAAGCGTGGACATCTGCTCTACTCGGCAAGAGCCATGAACTGGATCTGTCCATGGACACCTACTCTCCCACTGAGCCCACACACAAACCTGGTGGAGAACCACAGGCAAGTTTTTGTTCGAATCTATTAAAAAAAAAACCGGTCAAGTGCGAGTTGGACTCGCGTGAAGAGGGTTCCGTACGATGTTACCTATCACGTTTTTTTTTAAATCTCACCCAAATTGGTACGCACAATATTGAGTGATTTACCATGTTATTTTAATATCATGGACTTCTTATAGGTTTTCCTATAATCTATAAGTAGAAAACTAATTTCTGTATTTAAAAAAAAAAATAGGTTCAGTAGTTTCGGAGACAAGGGAATGGTCAAATTTCGTCTATTTTCTTGAATAACTTGGAAACCATTTATTTTAAAATTACAAAAAAAATACATTTAAGTTTGTCTCAACAATACCTTTCATTTGATATGTCACACGATGCAGTATTCAAAAAAAAAAAATTTCCCCTTCCCCCCCAAAAATTACCTCTCATATACAGGTATGGACTTCTTATAGGTTATCCTATAATCTATAAGTAGAAAACTAATTCCTGTATTTTTTTCAAAATTTTAGGTTCAGTAGTTTCGGAGATAAGGGGGAGGGAATGGTCAAATTTCGTCTATTTTTTTTGAATAACTTGGAAACTATTTATTTTAAAATTACAAAAAAAATACATTTAAGATTGTCTCAACAAGGTCAATCATTTGATATGTGACACGATGCGGTTTTCAAATATTTTCTATTAATTTTCCCCTTCCCCCCTCCCCCAAAAATTAACTCCCATATACAGATATGGAATTCTTATAGGTTATCCTATAATCTATAAGTAGAAAACTAATTCCTGTATTTATTTCAAAATTTTAGGTTCAGTAGTTTCGGAGATAAGGGGGGGGGGGGGGAATGGTCAAACTTCGTCTATTTTTTTGAATAACTTGGAATCTGTTTATTTTAAAATTACAAAAAAAATACATTTAAGATTGTCTCAACGAGGTCTTTCATTTGATATGTCACACGATGCGGTTTTCAAATATTTTTTTTAAATTTTCCCCTTCCCCCCCCCAAAAATTACCTCCCATATACAGATATGGACTTCTTATAGGTTATCCTATAATCTATAAGTAGAAAACTAATTCCAGTATTTTTTTCAAAATTTTAGGTTCAGTAGTTTCGGAGATAAGGGGGGGGGGGATGGTCAAATTTTGTCTATTTTCCTGAATAACTTGGAAACTATTTATTTTAAAATTACAAAAAAAAATATATTTAAGATTGTCTCAACAAGACCTTTCATTTGATATGTCACACGATGCAGTTTTCAATTATTTTTTTTAATTTTCCCCTTCCCCCCCAAAAATTACCTCCCATATACAGATATGGATTTCTTATAGGTTTTCCTATAATCTATAAGTAGAAAACTAATTTCTGTATTTTTTTCAAAATTTTAGGTTCAGTAGTTTCGGAGATAAGGGGGGAGGGGGAATGGTCAAATTTCGTCTATTTTCTTGAATAACTTGGAAACTTTTTATTATAAAATTACAAAAAAAAATACATTTAAGATTGTCTCAACAATACCTTTCATTTGATATGTAACACGATGCAGTTTTCAAAACTTTTTTTTTTCATTTTCCCCTTCCCCCCCCCCCAAAAATTACCTCCCACATACAGATTTCATCTATTCACGTCACACCTCTGTGCTTGGGTCACAGGAATTGATATATCGACCAAATTTCAACCCAATCGGTCTAGTAGATTCGGAGATAATTGACTGTAAGCGACAGACAGACGGACACACGAGTGATCCTATAAGGGTTCCGTTTTTGTATTCGGACGTACGGAACCCTAAAAACGATTAAATTCAACTTTAACTGGACTTAACTTTTCAACTGATCAGAACCATTGATTAAGCCGCGCTTACCGAGGTTGGTCAGTGGATGGGTGACCATTTGTCATAGCGAGTTTCCTCAGTGTCTTGGAAAGCACGTAAAGCCGTTGATCTTTGATAGTCGTTACTATTAGTCGGAAGCTCTAAAAGTCTGACGACCAGTCTTGCCATGGGGTATCGTATTACCCATAACATATTAGTGGGTTGTGGAGGTCCGATAGGCATTCGCTTCATATAAAATACTGATATTCAGCTGCATCTGGTTCGACTGGAAACCGACCCCAATATAGTTGGGAAAAGGCTAGGCAGATGATGACAAATTAACTTGACCTCTTCGTATGTTTCTTTTCCTTTCAAACATGTCTTTACTCATTTGTTTTGTATCATTCAGATCGCTCGCGTAGTCCACGAGGTGCGGATTACCAACCAACAGATGTACCTATTCCCGTCTCTAGAGGAGGCTCGCTTCCAGTTGATGCGACAGATGTTCGCGTGGCAAGCTATCGTCACCAGCCAACACCGCTTGCAGAGCACCAGGTATTTTTCTTACGCCCGTTGATGACTTTTTTTATATAAATCCACTGTGAGCGATCACTTAGTGCATAGTGATGAAATGTTTGAAAGATGCCACGAGGCGCCACCAGAGGCGAATTCGCGTACTTCCTAGTAATTAATGTTTTATTCGCGCCGCCCGCCGCACTGCTCACCTTTTAGACCAAAGTCGTGAACGGCTGTTATACTTTTGAGATCTCCAGAGTAAATCAAATGGTTGAGTCCATAAGTCAAACTTACCAATCAATCAATGTTGCATAAAACGAATGGAGCTTTACTGAACTAAATACAACAGTTGTTTGTTACAAGAGAACAATAGAGTATTTTACTGCATAAATAAATTAAGAATCTGTTTAGTACGTCAGTAAGAGTATGGGAAATGAATGGACACGTATTTTTTTCTTTTAACCACTGGTAAGCCTAAACATCCAATAATATCAGACCTATCAAATGTCTGTCTTGTCAAAGTGACAGTTCTTAACCGTCACTTGGGAAGAAAACTTCCCGTTGGCTTTTCCGAAATTTGACACTAATGACAGGTTGTGGGAAGAAAACTTCCCAGTGGCTTACAAGGGGTTAAATCAATGAACATTGACAAAGAAAAAATACTTCGAGATTCGGGAGTGGGGGCTTACGACGTCATAACGCATGTAAAATTATACCGAACGCGTGACGTATTGAGATTTGTAGGTATTTTCGTCAATTTTGGTTTAAATAACAAAAAAAAAATACGGTTCAAATATTTTTATCTTACTTTCGGTTTTTTTTTTATAAAATATCTTATTACGATCACCAATCACCAAATTCATAAGGTCCCATGAACAATTTTGAACACAAAATTATTACAGAGTGACGATGTTTTATTTGTTTGCAGATATCAAGTGGGCGTAGCTCGTGCTCAGACAGCTACTTACAGGAACTTGTTGACCAAGTTGCCTGCTGGATCCAATCCTCTCGAGAACGCATACGACGCTATCGAACAGAAGATCTCGCAAGTACGCGAATACGTCGATGAATGGCTGCGGTAAGTGTCTAATAATCATAGATCGGAATAGGTAGAGCTATTTAGGTTCATTGACCGCAAACTTTGATGTTAATATGGATATTCCACGGGATACCGACTGATACTACGAGATTTTATTGAATTTCATTATTTTTGTCTTTGTTTCTCTCGCTAGAGTGACGCACCTGTATTTGTCTCTTTCTGCGCCACTAGAATTCAATTCTTTACCAACAGTAACGTGTTGTCTCACTCCAAATCCCGGGACTCGGGGAATATCCATATTATTCTAACCTATGGCAAGTACATAAAACAACTCTACCTATTCCGATCTATGTTTATAATATTCTACAGGTAAGCATTAAAGGTGTTTGGAATGAATATGTAGTGATATTGTATGTTTGTTTATAGTTATCAAGCTCTGTGGGATCTGCAGCCTGAAAGTTTGTATGGCCGCCTCGGTGAAGACATCACTCTCTGGATCAAGTGCTTGAATGATATCAAGTAAGTTAATTTGTATACTGCCTATTCTTAAAGTGATATATTACAATATTAATTTGGTAATACAATCACGATACGATTTGAAGTTACAGTTAACTAACTGGTAAGAAAAACACCTTACAATGGACTGTTGGTTTGTTCAATGACAGATGTTTTTCTTTTTATTTACTCGTCGAGTTACTTGATTTCTTTTTAACTTTACCAGGAAATCCCGCACAACATTTGACACATCAGACACCCGTCGCGAATACGGGCCCGTCGTCATCGACTTCGCTCGAGTACAGAGTAAAGTAGCACTGAAGTACGACGCATGGCACAAGGAAGTGCTCGGCAAGTTCGGGGCTCTACTCGGAGGAGAGATGGTCACCTTCCATGGACAGCTGGCCAAGTCACGGAGCCAGCTTGAACAACAGACCATTGGTAAGATAAAAGATGCTTTAGGAGCAGTTTTTAGAAAGATTTCTTCAGAGGTTATTGAATTACCTGCTGTTCCCCGTGGTTTCACCCGCTGCTCGGTTTCTATTGATCATAGCGTAATGTTATGTAGCCTATAGCCTTCGCTGATTAATGGACTATCCAACACAAAAATAATGTTCCTGAGATTAGCGCATTCAAGAAAACAAACTCATCAGGTTTTTAATATTAGTATAGATTTAGATTTAACTGTTACCATATGAATATCCTGAAATTAGGCCCTATTTATTTCTTTGTGAACTTTGCATTTTTACTTTCCTGTATGTAAACAGTGATGTGTGTGTGTAAATGCAAAAATAACAACTGATTCTTAAATGACTATGCTACTATAGAGGCTGCATCAACCAGCGATGCCGTATCCCTCATTACATACGTGCAGCAACTGAAGAGGGAAGTGTTGGCCTGGGAGAAACAAGTCGACATCTACAGGGAGGCTCAACGCATTCTGGAGAGACAGAGGTAAATAACTTCTTCATTTAGCACAGGAACATTTTACTGCTGAGCTATCCGGTTCGCGGCTACTGTGCTTGATCTTCGACTAACATTTATTTATTTGACACTTCATGCAATACAAATGGTACATAGCCGGAATTGATGCCTTAGGCATTCTCTGCCAGTCAACCAAGGGAAGTGAAGTGATAAGATGGCAGGTGCACAAATTGAAATATCGAAAGACAGCGTTCGAAAAACATTCGTTCTTTACGTCTCAACATATTTTCAGCGTGGCTAAGTTCCTCAGTCACTGCAAATATTGATGACTATCTTTTCAATGTTTGTCTCTACAATGTTTCATTGTATTTCTAGATTCCAATTCCCAGCTCAATGGCTGCATGTGGACAACATCGAAGGTGAATGGAGTGCATTCAATGAGATTATGCGCAGAAAGGATTCTTCTATTCAGACACAGGTAAGAACCAATACAGTGTGATTAAATAGGTTATCTTACTTTTCTTTTTTGAAAATTACTTAACAACTTCATAAGTAACTGATGCCAGAACATCAAACTGCCTCAATCTCTCAAATTTTGCCAATTGAACATGAATTGTTCTTTTGTGATAAAATGGAAAGTCGATTAAAAAAATCTTGTAAACTTTGAGATTGTATACTACAACATTCCAACTTTCTCAATAGGTGGCTTCCTTACAACAAAAGATTGTAGCCGAAGACAAGGCAGTAGAGGCTCGTACCCTCGAATTCCTCACTGAATGGGAACGCAGCAAGCCCACTGATGGTTCCACTAGACCTGAAGATGCACTGGCTAGGCTCCAGGCTATGGAGACCAGATACACTCGGCTGAAGGACGAGAGAGACAACGTGGCTAAGGCTAAGGAGGCTCTTGAGTTACATGATACTGGTAAGTTGGTGTAAAGTAGATGGTTGCATTCTCAGGTCTGCTAGAAGAGATTTCAAAATAGAATAAGCAGCACCTTTGTACTCTTACATCTGTATTAATATTCCCTGTATAATACCTTTTCTGTGTGTACACAAAAAATACATAGTTTAGTTTAGAGTCATGATATGTTAGTACATAAACTTATGTGACGGCAATGAAAGCAATTTCATAACGCCTCAGCCCATAATATACAACGCGACGCAAGTTTCCGATACCTTACGACTTTGGTATCGAGGCGACTATCGCAATACAAATCCATAGAGGTTCGCACATAGGCACGCTTCAATGGATACCAAAGTTGTAGGTTATCGGAGACTTGCGCTAGTTTGACTAATATTTATGTAGTATAATTTTATATACACTACATAAAACCGTATTAAAGACGGACTAAAAGCCTAACAATGTCAGTTTTCTTAATGACTTATACGGTATTTCAACCCATCTGGCCCTTGTTTGACAAAGTGATGTCTTGTAAAAAATTTACCCAGAACCTGTTTGATGGCGGGTTTGCTGTGTCTTAGTGACAATAAAGTCACCAATATTTCTGATTCCGATTTTTCTTTCTTTTGTCTGTTAACTAAAATTTCTGACCACAACCATAAGTAAAAACCCTGTGCACAAACTGTAACCAACTAAGGAGGAGGCCTGGTGTCCTGAAACACATGCATTAAGCCTAGCTTAGGCACCAGTCTCCCACAATATTCATAATGATTATAACGGTGTAAAATATTTGTATTGTGGCGAGAAAATAAACTATTTACTTATTTAACAGTCCTAGAAAATACCAGATCTACTTGCATTTGTTGAGTGTCATTTCAATATTTTAGGAAGCTCAATCAACAACGAGCGTATGACCGTCGCTCTTGAAGAGTTGCAAGACTTGCGTGGAGTGTGGTCTTCACTCAGCAAGATCTGGACTCAGATTGATGATATCAGGGAGAAGCCTTGGCTCTCTGTGCAACCTAGGAAACTCAGGTAAGTTCAAGGATATTTAGCTTTTGATATCTCAATAACTCATTCTTCTCTCTCTTAAAAATTATCATGTTTGTATTGGTTTAGAGTTTTCGGCATCTCGGCACTGTTGCAAGTGTGATGATCGCGAATGATCATACCAGTATAAAAACTTGCATTTCTCTTTATTGTTAAATACTGTGTTAGGTGTCGCCGACGCAAACTTGACCGTTGATAATCCAATGACACGAATTCATTTGTTTAGGTATCGTTTAATCTTTGTGAAATATTGTTACGAGCTGGGTATTGGGATAAATTAATTAACACCAATTAAAACCAAATAAACTTTATTCACACACGAATCACTAATTAAAACAAACACTTAACACTACTCAACAATTAAACACTTATAAAATCACTTAATCACACGTAAAAATCACTTAGAGATCGCTTCCAGTTCACTTCGAGTTGCCTCGATCGTAGTCAAAACCAGACTGACTCAGCTCCCCGATCGGAGCCCTTTTTATACCCCGGCCGCACCCACTAGATGTTTCTAGAAAGTGGTCGAATGTTCTGGAAACATCCATAGACTTCGACATAGTCCCATACCTTCTAGAACATTCCAGAACCATCTCGAAACATTTATTTATTTATTTATTTATTTAAACTTTTACGTACAATTGTGGTACATAAGGCGGACTTAATGCCACAAGGCATTATCTACCAGCCAACCTTTGGGTCAAAAGGAGAAGCAGTTGGAATAGGTACAACAGTAGTTACAATAAAAAACAACTAAAACTACTACATCTAACTATGGCTATTTATAAATAATATATACGAATACATATGAAAATATATACGAATATTATACATAGCATTAAATGCATATAACAAATATTTGATAAATAAATTATAACAATATACTCAGATATAAATACAATATAAATGGATATATATAATATGACGACGACCATATCACTAAATGGAAACCTAAGGAACGAGTGTTTTTAAAAAGTATTCCCGAACTTGGCGTTTAAAAGAAAATTTACTCTTAGCTTTTTTAATGTCAAGAGGAAGCGCATTCCAAAGTTTAATTGCCGTAACCACGAAGGAATTGGAAATAAAACCTGTACGGTGAGAAGGTATCTGAAGGAGCAAATTTTCAGCAGCACGAAGGTTACGATCGTGCGAGCTACCCAGGATCTGAAAAGAACTTTTTAAATAATTAGGAGCGCAAGGATCGTTAATAATAGAGAAAAGCAAGCAGAGTGATCTGAGGGATCTTCTCTGGCGGATAGGCAGCCATTTAAGCTGAGAACGATAACTGGATATGTGATCATATTTTCGAAGTCCAAATATAAAACGTATACAATTATTCAGAAGTCGATCCAATTTGTTTAGAAGGTTTTGGGAAACGTCAGAGTAACAAACATCCGCATAATCAATAATAGGGAGCACAAGAGCCTGGACAAGCAGTAATTTAGTGGAAGACGGAAGAAAGTGCTTAAATCTATAGAGAGATCGCAGTGAGGCAGAAACGTTCCGACTTACCAAATTGACTTGCTTTTCCCAGCTAAGTCGATCGTCGATATGCAAACCCAAATCCTTAACGTGAGGAGATAACGGAATTATCGTGTTATTAAATGTAATAGGTACAAGACCATGAATATTGAGACTACGCATATGGTAGACGCTACCTATTACCATGGCTTGACACTTGTTCACGTTAACTGATACCCCGAACTGCCTGGACCAGTCACTAATACTACGCAGGTCATCGTTTAGGGTGGAAATGCAGTCATCTAAACAGTTGACGTCAGCTTGAGCGTAAAGTTGCAAGTCATCAGCATACAGATGGTAAGAGCATTTGAGGACTTCAGTAATGGAATTTATGAAAACCGAAAATAGTAAAGGAGAGAGTATACCGCCTTGTGGAACACCAGTTAGCAGATCATACCAGTCAGAACATGCCTGCTTGACACGAACCGCCTGCTGGCGACCACGAAGATAAGACGCGAACCAATCCCGTGATGAATCTGAAATCCCAATCTGCGACAAAATAGCAAGAAGAATATCATGGTCAACGGTGTTAAATGCGTTGGAAAAATCAATTAATATTAAAACCGTCAACTTGGAATTCTCCATGCCGGACCTGATATCATCAGTGACTTTGAGTAGAGCAGTAGATGTGCTATGTCCTGGACGAAAACCAGATTGAAATTGAGAAAGCCAGTTATTTTTAGAGATGAATGAAGAGATTTGTTTATGAGCAACAGCTTCTAGGATTTTAGAAAGGAAAGGGAGAATGGAGATCGGCCTAAAATGACTTGTTAAACTAGGATTTGGAATTTTTGGAAGAGGAATTATAAAAGCCTTACGCCAGATTAGAGGAAAAACACCAGAAAACAAAGAAAAGTTAACAATATGTGTGAAAACGGGAATAACACTATTAAGAATTAAAGTCAGCATCTTCCTGCTCACTCCATCACATCCGACAGCATTTGACTTAATAGTCTTAAAGATATTTAGAACTTCCAGTTCAGTCACGGGGGAAAACGAGAAAGTGTTGGGAGAGAGAGATGGCACGGAAGATATTTTATGAATAGTGTCTCTTCTTACATCATCGGCCAGACTGGCTGTTGCCGAAAAATGTAAGTTAAGGCTATTTAGAGACAAATTCGAAGATAAAACATTAGATGGTGACTTAGATATGCCAAAGGATTTGAGAAACTTCCAAATATTAGCCGGTGAAGAGTTGAGAACATTCTCACAAATGTATCGGCGTTTAGAAACTCTCACCATCTGATTACACCGATTTCTAGCCAACTTGTACAGACCCCAGTTTTCCTCACTACGATCCCGTCTGTATTTCCGGAAAGCCCTATCGCGCCGCTTCATCGCCATTCGAACCTCCAGAGTTATCCAGGGCGCTGGGGGACGCTTAACTCTCACAGCTTTCAAAGGCGCATGCGAATCATAAAGCTGCAATATTGAATTGTTCAACAGCGCAACTTTATCATCCACAGTCGGCGCCTCAAGAACGTTAGTCCAATCTATAGATTGTGCATCCCTGTTGAGTTGTTCTTTATCCAACCTCGCAAAATTCCGAAGGAAAATTATAGCCGGCCGCTGTTTCGGGGGTTTAATTTTGTAAGAAAGAAAAATTAAATCGTGTCGAGAAAGCCCCGGAACTGCAACCTAACCATGGTTGGCAACTAAATCCACGGAGGAAGTGAGCATAAGGTCAAGCCAGGAGTCGTCAGTGTCAGCGTTCTGATGTGTTGGATCGAGGTCGAGGCAAGAGATATTAGTCGACTCTAAGATTGCCCTCAGCTCACGTGATCTAGATGTATCTTTTACGAGGTTGGTATTAAAGTCACCCATGATTATGAGATGTTTGTACTCCGAGGAAACAGATTCTAGAAGGCTTTCTAAACTGGAGAAATAATTAATAGTGGGTGGACAATAGACAACCCCTAGAACGGCTTTAACTCCTTTGACAGTTATCTCAAGTAGTAAGAACTCCGGATTACTGTTATAGAGAGAGGGGGAAGAGAATAAAATTTTGTATGGAATGTCACTACGAAGATATATAGCAACACCACCGGCCCTTTTCCCTGTGCGATCGTTACGAATTAGAATAAAGCCCGGTAGACTATAAAAAGTTGAAGGGAGTTCAGGTTTTAGCCAAGATTCGGAAATCAAAATAGCGTGAAAAGGAACACCACTGAACAGATCCAACAATTCTGAATGGTGTTGGGGAACACTTTGTGCATTAATATGACAAACATTTAAAAAATTTGGGTACCGCTGACATTCTTGTATTAAATAACTGTTTACTGATAAGGAATCATTAAGAGATTTAAAAGAGTCAAAAGAATTATCACTTGCAGAGTAAAATGAGTCGTCAGACATCAATGAAAAATATACTAAATAAAAATATGTTTATATATAAATAATAAATACTAATAATAGAATAAGAAGAAAATAATAACTAAATTAATTTTAAAAACTAACTTCACCAAAAATTTAAATTGCATAACCTGCCGGTCGACTGCTTACAAAAATAACTTATCCCAATAAAATTATCCGAACGCAACCAAACAGAATGACATTTGACAACTGTCACTGTCAGTGTGCAGTCATTAATGTCAACACTACATAATAAAAGATACAAAAATAAAATAGTCGGTAGGTAGACCGTAAAAAGAAAACTAAAACACAAAATTCACAAAAAATTAAAGTACCTAAAGGCTCCAGTACACGTTGGCCCAGCGCGTTCGGCGAGTGCGTTCGGCCAACGTGTACTAGGCTGTTTTGTGTGTATTTGTCGTTTGCGGCCAACATTCGCCGACGATCCGATTAGTGTCGGTTTTTCGTGCACAAATCAAAGGAATTTGGCGCAAGCCGCAAACAGCGATCACACGTTGGCCGAATGTTTATTTCAAATTTAGGCGTCGGATTAGATTGTAGTGTCGCGGTTAATATTGTTTCAAAATCATGGCGTCTTGGAGTAACGATTCTACTCTGGTGCACATGTAAATAAAATTTGAAAGTGCTGTACAAGTATATTGCAGCGGCCGTGATCGCCCTAACGTCCATCTTCGTAGAGCGACCAACGCAGAATGAAAGTCGCCAACGTGTGAACGGTACCACGAAAATCTGCCGAGCGCATTGGCCGAGCGTGCTCGGCCAACGTGTACTGGAGCCTTTATACTCGCAATAAACAGAGCAGTTTCACATGCTATCAACAAATAAACTGGACAGCCTAGAAAAAGAGTTCCATCATTTCTTCTGAACATTCCGTCTTGGCCTTACCGACACCTGCACTACCGGCGATGGACTTGGAATCTTCGCAGCGGCTATGGGTACAGTTGGAGCCTCAGAATCAAGTGCCTTGCCATGTTCCTCACCCAACAGCATCACCTCTTCGTGACTGAACACACGGCGACGGTTACCATCGGGGAGCTTGATGTAAATAGTGCCGTCCAACGTCCAAACATTTGTTACGCCGAATAGCTTACGGGCCGTAGTAAAAGTCACTTGTCTCTGACGAGTGAGAAATTCCGACAGCACAAAGGATGAGCCCTTCAGCTTGGTTTTAGATTTCCAAACCACAGTCCTCACCGCAAGATCAGAAAACCGGAACAATATAGGTCGTGGCCGACCCTCAGATGCTGCACCAAGTCTGTGACAAACAGTAAGGGAGGAAGACTGAAGATCCACCAGGCCCAGGTTGCGATGCATGATTGATAGGACAGTATCTGACACTTCCTCATCTGGCTTCTCCGGGACACCGCCAAGCAAAAGAAACTTCTTCCTGTGCCGCATCTCTATTGAGTCAATGCCTTTGCTGACCTCCATTAATTGTTGCTGAAGTACACTGAAGACGCTCCACACATGATCCTTGAAGCTAATGAAGTCTTTGTACAGATCAATCAAGTCAGTTCCAGGAGATGATGCTTTCAGATGAGCTTCAAAGTCTGCCATGCGCTGGCTGAGGGATGACAATGCCATGCGCTGGGTCTCCGCAATATCAGCAATAGTGGTCATTTTATGGGCAATTTGTGTTAAATGTTAAAGTGAAAGTTGTAGGTTACAAGTCACCGGCAAGTAAGTGCAATTTTCTCAACTTACAACATAGATTTGTTGTTGTCCACACAGTATGTGATTCGTAATAATCTTAGCACTAATTTTAAGCAGACTTTATAAATTTTATTAGCTAATTGATTAATTAAAATAATTTATAACTTAAGAACACATGTGTCTACTTTTTTTGCACCTACCCGAAAACAAAAAAACATCTAGAACAGGGTAGAATTTTCTAGAAACTTCTTGACCAATCTTCAGTACAATTGTCGAGAACCTTGTGGAACTTTCGAGAAGCTTATAGATAGGTCTCGCAATTCGATCGACGTAACACTGCCCCCTCCTTAGACATGCTCGTCCCGAGCATCGTTAGTCCCGAGCAAGCACAGTCCGTCGTAGTCGTCGTTGTATCGCCGCAACCAGTTAACGAAGTCAAACTTAGGCGCACCGCCTTGAGCACTCTGTACGCGGTAGGGATCATCACTGCTCCTGGTCGCAACTCGGTATGGTCCATCACGTTTCACTTTTAATTTACGGGTCTTCCTTTTCCTTCGCACTGGGCTATGCACAACAAGTGACGCTTCGTCAAAACCGCTACCGGTTGTCTGGGGTTTTTTTACACAGTTGTCCAGTTCATTTTCCTGCGCAGGCTGTAGGGTTTCCTTCCGTTCTTTACCGATATCTGTGGTTCCTCTTAGCGTCCTCACGAGCACTATTTCCTTAGGCTCTTGCTTGATGCTGTGCCTACTGTCTTCAGATCAAGGTCTTCTAGACGGTGTATCAGCTTTACCATGCGCTCTCCAATTGCGATGCTGGGCAGTCATATCAGCTGCCCTTCGCTTTGGACAGCTTGACCGAAGATGACCCTTTTCTCCGCAAGTATAGCACCTAGGGCTGTACCCTCTCCAACGGTCGCGTACAGAAGATGGCACAACCTCCCTGCTACGCTGAGTTCGATGGTCTTGCCTCACTGCTTCCACTTCCAAAGCATGGGCCATGGCGCCCTTCAAGGTCTCGTGATGCCCAAGTCTTACAGCTGCTCTAACTTCCAAGTCGCGTATTCCGTCAATGAAAGCCTGTACCAAATTGCAATCGATGAGAGCCGGGACGGACCGATATGCTTTCCGGACCATTTTTTCAATTTCTAGGGCCCACTGTTGTAGGCTCTCGGTACTACGTTGAACACGATCCCTTAACTTAGCGCGAAATACGTGCTCCAGGTGCGCGTCGCCGTACCTGGACTCCAGCGCCTCCAGCAGCTGCTCATATGTCACATCCTTGCCAAGAGCCTCAAGTACGGTCAGGGCCTGGTCTCGCAGACCTAAGATGAGCCCGGTCGTAGCTTGCTCCTTGGTCCACCCATTCGCCTTCATAACGGCCTCAAACTGCATCCTGTAAGCCGACCATGATGATGTTCCGTCGAATGGTGGCACCTTAAACCCTCGTACCGGAGGTGCAGCAACCACTGGACACACAATCCCGTCTCCAGTCCTAAGTTCACCCAAAGTCTTCTTCATCTCAGCAATCTGAACTTCAGCTTCTGAGATACGACTCTCTAGCTGGTGAACCTGCTCTTTCATCAACTTGAGCTCCTTGCCAAATGTTGCATGCAGGTCTTTAATCAGGAACATCTGCTCTTCTTGGCGACGGGCCTGCTCCTCTTTATTTTCCTGAAGCAGCTTTCGCAACAGGCGGGCCTGTTCTTCTTGGCGGCGGGCCTGTTCATCCTGGCGGCGGGCCTGCTCCTCCATGTCCTTCTGTAGCTGCTCTTGCAGCAGGCGGAACTGCTCCTTCTTGTCCTTCTGTAGCTGCTCTTGCAACAGGCGGGCCTGTTCCTCTTGACGGCGGGCCTGCTCTTCTTGGCGGCGGGCCTGCACCTCCTGCCGGCGGGCCTGCTCCTGCAGCAGCGCCATAAGCGCAGACAGGTCTGGAACCGCTGATGCTGAAGAGACTGCTGATGGACCAGCGGCTGGTTCCGTCGTAGGCTGAGCACAACCCGGCGTCTGTATCGGGGAACCTCCAAACAGCCTCTGGTCCATGTCTTGCTGGCGCTGACTCCTGGTACGAATACCGTCCGTGTCGTCCTTTGGTAAAATTGGCATTATATCCCTCACTTCTGACACCAAATGTTACGAGCTGGGTATTGGGATAAATTAATTAACACCAATTAAAACCAAATAAACTTTATTCACACACGAATCACTAATTAAAACAAACACTTAACACTACTCAACAATTAAACACTTATAAACTCACTTAATCACACGTAAAAATCACTTAGAAATCGCTTCCAGTTCACTTCGAGTTGCCTCGATCGTAGTCAAAACCAGACTGACTCAGCTCCCCGATCGGAGCCCTTTTTATACCCCGGCCGCACCCACTAGATGTTTCTAGAAAGTGGTCGAATGTTCTGGAAACATCCATAGACTTCGACATAGTCCCATACCTTCTAGAACATTCCAGAACCATCTCGAAACATCTAGAACAGGGTAGAATTTTCTAGAAACTTCTTGACCAATCTTCAGTACAATTGTCGAGAACCTTGTGGAACTTTCGAGAAGCTTATAGATAGGTCTCGCAATTCGATCGACGTAACAATATGTTTAAATGTGTGTTTTGACCTTAGGCAACAACTGGAAGCGATGTTGAACGAGCTCAAAGAGCTGCCGGCTCGTCTTCGCATGTACGACAGCTACGAGTATGTCCGCAAACTACTGCAGTCCTACACTAAGGTAAAAACCGTGCACAATCTTATTTCATAGTTTTTAGGAAACCATGATTTTGCCAGCCGTTCTGACGCCATAAAAAAACAAAATAGTTATTGTAATAAAGATGTAGGTACACCAAAAGTTATATGACATCTACGGGTTTGCCTTTTAAACAAATTATACACTTATTTGTTGACCATCATTACTAATGTCCAACAAAAAGTCTTACCTTCGAACCAATTAACTTCTTTTCCCCAGGTCAACATGTTAATCGTAGAGCTAAAATCTGACGCCCTGAAAGAGCGTCATTGGCGTCAACTGTGCCGCGCACTCAAAGTGGACTGGTCACTGTCCGAGCTCACGTTAGGACAAGTGTGGGACGCTGATCTGTTGCACAACGAACATACCGTCAAGGACGTCGTGTCTGTCGCTCAGGGAGAAATGGCGCTCGAAGAGTTCTTGAAACAGGTGAGATAGAAAAATATCACTTAGGAATGGCGCATGGCACGATTCGTGCGATTTGCAATTAATTTGTACTAACTAAAAATGAAAATCGTCCTTGCTAATACGATAGAATGATGCAACTCGAGTGACTTGACGTCGTCGTGGCGATCGTGTATTGTTTTTCAGCTATCCGTAGATATCAACGTGTTTTATGTCACATGTCGTAGTGGTAAGGTTGATTTTCACTTGTAGTTGGAATCGGTCGAATCACGTCGCCTTGGGTAAGCTCCCTTAGAAGTCACACAAATTGTGATCTGTTCAGAGGAAGATATCTCCATCCCTTTCTCAAACTTAGTTCCATATTACAGAACATTGCTCAATACTCAAGCATTACTTAGAACTAGATTCAAGCCATTTGATTGGTTGAAACTAGTTTTAAGTAAACTTGAGTCTTGAGGGACGTTCTGTAATATGGGCCTTTGTATGCAGCATCAATTGGTTGGTCGCGGATTGTCTAAGTAGGTTACTGTGACACTGGAACCGAAAGGCCAATAATTGCTTCAATTATTGAAGCAACAGAGTGGATTTTTAGTCAGCAGGAGACTGAACCTAGGGTGGAAGGATACATTTGATGATTTTACCACACCAAGAAAAGCATCAATGGGAGGTTTCAGGCAAAGCTCGGCTCAGATGGCGCTACCAGCGCATGATGTCATTTACTGTATGATTAACTTGTCATACACTCACAGTCCAAGCTACGCTTGACTTTGTTTACGTTATGCGCTTGTAGCGCCACTGACGGCTAAAACTCTCAGTGAAACTCTCTATTGGTTTCATGTCATCATCAGCCTATAAATTATCCCACTGCTGGAACACAGGCCTCCTCTCTGTGAGAGAGAGTGGGCCGTAATCTACCACGCGGGCCCAGTGCGGATTGGTAGATGTCACATGTCTTCGAATTTTTGGTTCTAGGACATGCCGGTTTCCTCACGATGTTTTCCTTAACGGTTTTGAGAGCAGTGGTGTTGAAATAAATTACACAAAGTAATGCGCCTGATGGGGTTTGAACCCACGACCTAATACTCGTAAGTCGAGGCCGATACCACTGGGCCACCACTGCTCTGCACTCTTGGTTTCATGTATATCTCAGTAAATACAGAATAATGCATATTTCTGTCTAAATCTGACATCTTTTTTTCGTAGGTGCGCGAGTCATGGCAGAGCTATGAACTGGACCTGATCAACTATCAGAACAAGTGCAAGATCATCCGCGGCTGGGACGATCTGTTCAACAAAGTGAAGGAACACATCAACAGCGTCGCTGCTATGAAACTGTCGCCTTATTACAAGGTAAGATGACATTTTTATTGTATCTTTATGCCCAGTGCAAAGCTTCTAAATTAGGTTTGGAATTTTATTTTCACTTTATTTTATTGTGTGGGTATCTAACTTGCTTAGTTTTAATTAAAAAAACTATTTTAAAATTAAACTTTAGTGTCATAAGGACTATAATATGCCTATCTATGTCTTAAACCCTTGAGATTCCTGACATTTCGAAGTTAATAAATGATAGCAAATAAAAATGTATGTAGGCCAATAATTATGTGAGCATGTGGTCGGCGAGTAATAAGTGACTCGCCGTCCGATCATGGTCTATGTCCGGATCGACGGTGCATTGTGTTCTACGCGCCCTAACAATTGAGGCCCAAAAGCCTGCCGGTGCCGGTCGCGAAATCGTTCAAATGGATAACCATGACCCTAAAAAGTAAAGGGCTATTGAAGGAACACGGTGGATTTGAGTCAACACGAGTCTGATTCGTCGTATTCGCGCATGTTATGACCGAAATTGCCATGTCGTCTAGTCTATTTGGCTATCCAGATTAAACCATCTCTATAATATCTCCAAAGGTATTCGAAGAGGAAGCTCTAACCTGGGAAGAGAAACTGAACCGCATCAATGCTCTGTTCGACGTCTGGATCGACGTACAACGTCGCTGGGTGTACTTGGAAGGTATCTTCAGCGGGTCTGCTGATATTAAGACCTTGCTCCCTGTTGAGACTAGCCGATTCCAGAGTATCAGGTAATAGAAATTTCTAACTTTTGTTGATCACACTATACAGATTTCTCTTCTTTTGACATGTTTTTTTGGACAACAAAAATATAGGTACATATATATTTTGCCATCTATTGATAGACACAACCTTATAAAATTATTTCATTAGCATCAGCCGGAAAACGTCAACTGCTGTACATAGGCCTCCCCTTAAAATTATGTACCTATCAGAATTTACCGACACTTTTGACGAGCAAAGGAGGAGGGTCAACGTTTGTTCGCCCTTTAATGTTTCAAATAACATATTAGGTTGGGGAAAAAGTCTTTTCGCATTATAGTATGTATGAACTTGTAATAAAATCTCTTTGGCTATACTATTTGTATCTGGCTGGTTTTGGTATCATTGAAAGTTTAAATTTTAAAGAACATAATTCCAAATTCAAATTAGGAAAATGTGTGATTTTCATTTGTTTTTCGTACCATCAAGATGAGTGAATCTAATGAAGAAATTCGATACATTTTAAAATTTTACTACAAGAAAGGTAAAAATGCAACGCAATCCGCGAAAAAAATTTGCGATGTTTATGGACCTAGTGAAGTGTCTGTGAGAGTAGCACAAATTTGGTTTAAGCGTTTTCAATCCGGAAATTTTGATGTCAAAGATGCACGTCGCTCTGGTCGCCCTATTACGGATAAAATGGATGCCAGTTTTGAAAAAGTGGAGCAAGATCGGCATACCAGTAGTTACGACGTAGCTGAAGAACTGGAAATTGACCACAAAACAGTTTTGGCGCATTTGAAAAAAACTGGGTACACAAAAAAGCTCGACGTTTGGGTACCTCACGAGCTCACTGAAAGAAACCTAATGAACCGTGTACTCATTTGTGATTCTTTATTACGACGTAATGAAACCGAACCATTTTTGAAGAAGCTGATAACTGGTGATGAAAAGTGGATCACGTATGATAAGAACGTGCGAAAAAGGTCGTGGTCAAAGGCCGGTCAGGCTTCACAGACTGTGGCGAAACCCGGGTTAACTCGCAACAAGGTGATGCTGTGTGTGTGGTGGGATTGGAAGGGCATTATTCATTATGAGCTGTTACCACCAAGCAGGACCATCGATTCTGAACTCTACTGCGAACAACTGATGAGATTAAAGCAAGAAGTTGAAAGAAAGCGGCCGGAATTAATCAACAGAAGGGGTGTGGTTTTTCATCATGATAACGCTAGACCTCACACATCTTTAGCCACCCAACAAAAATTAAGAGAGTTTGGCTGGGAGGTGTTAATGCATCCGCCGTATAGTCCTGACCTTGCACCTTCAGATTTCCACCTGTTTCGGTCTCTTCAGAATTCTTTAGGCAGTGTCAGGTTAACATCACGAGAGGACTGCCAAAACCACTTGTCGCGGTATTTTGACCAGAAGTCCCAAAATTTCTATAGCAATGGGATCATGTCCCTACCTACAAGATGGCAAAAAGTTATCGAACAAAATGGTACCTACATACTTTAGTTAAATGTAAATAAACTTTATTAAAAAATGTTTTGAATTTTCTTAAAAAATGCGAAGAAACTTTTTCCCCAACCTATTATTAGGTTGGGGAAAAAGTCTTTTCGCATTATAGTATGTATGAACTTGTAATAAAATCTCTTTGGCTATACTATTTGTATCTGGCTGGTTTTGGTATCATTGAAAGTTTAAATTTTAAAGAACATCATTCCAAATTCAAATTAGGAAAATGTGTGATTTTCATTTGTTTTTCGTACCATCAAGATGAGTGAATCTAATGAAGAAATTCGATACATTTTAAAATTTTACTACGAAAAAGGTAAAAATGCAACGAAAGCCGCGAAAAAAAATTGCGATCCTTATGGACCTAGTGTAGTGTCTGTGAGAGTAGAACAAATTTGGTTTAAGCGTTTTCAATCCGGAAACTTTGATGTCAAAGATGCACGTCGCTCTGGTCGCCCTATTACGGATAAAATGGATGCCATTTTTGAAAAAGTGGAGCAAGATCGGCATACCAGTAGTTACGACGTAGCTGAAGAACTGGAAATTGACCACAAAACAGTTTTGGCGCATTTGAAAAAAACTGGGTACACAAAAAAGCTCGACATTTGGGTACCTCACGAGCTCACTGAAAGAAACCTAATGAACCGTGTACTCATTTGTGATTCTTTATTACGACGTAATGAAACCGAACCATTTTTGAAGAAGCTGATAACTGGTGATGAAAAGTGGATCACGTATGACAAGAACGTGCGAAAAAGGTCGTGGTCAAAGGCCGGTCAGGCTTCACAGACTGTGGCGAAACCCGGGTTAACTCGCAACAAGGTGATGCTGTGTGTGTGGTGGGATTGGAAGGGCATTATTCATTATGAGCTGTTACCACCAGGCCAGGACCATCGATTCTGAACTCTACTGCGAACAACTGATGAGATTAAAGCAAGAAGTTGAAAGAAAGCGGCCGGAATTAATCAACAGAAGGGGTGTGGTTTTTCATCATGATAACGCTAGACCTCACACATCTTTAGCCACCCAACAAAAATTAACCCGGCAGCACTCGCGCCTTCGAAAGTTACATAGACACTCGCGCATAGAGCATTTTGCTCACACTTTATCAGCAGTCAAATTGTAGTATAAGACATATGACATGACATTTTTTATGACTAAAATATATTAAAACAATCATATTTAATCAAATAAATGTTTTTTATAGTTAAATAATATTTGATATACTTTAAATTTTTAGTAACAAAGACATGATAACTAAATTACCGATTTTGCACCTACTTTTAGTATAAATTGATAATAATTAACTTAAATAAAAAAACCATATGAAAATGTCACGGTATTTATCCACATCATATGTATGAGCTTTGCATATATTACATATAATAAAAACATGTTCCGAACACAAAAAAAAAATTGCATGAAAACATGGCTTTTTTGATTTGCGATTTTACGACAAATCGCGCAAATTCCATTGGTTTTCTCAGTCCCAGAAACCCCAGGTTCAAAGGAAAAGTTGCTAAAGAATATGTCAAAGGTTGTGTATGGTAGATCTTCGTTGTATTTGGGGTTGTGTTAAATGTAGAGCTAATTATTTCAAATATTGTATCCGGGTGATATTTTTTTCACCAAAACGTATTCCTGTTGACTATCTATACTAAAGTAGATTAATTTATTGCTTATTATATTGTTTAATTATTAGGTAATCATATCGGAATATTTTTTGACATAAAAATAGCAATAAATGATTATATTTATTATAATTCCAAGTAAAAAAGCCATTAAAAATACTTACGCTGATACTCGCGCGATGAGCAAAACGCCGCGGGACGCGACCCTGCTGAACAAATCCTCTCCCTCTACTAACAGAGGAGCACTGAGCACATGAAACCGGTATGTAGGGGACGAGAGAGGACTAAAAGTCAGCTATAGCGCGAATGAGATAGCCATGCACATTTTTGACAAAATAATACGCTTTTTAAATTTACCGTGAGGGAAATGCTCATAGCGCGAGTGCTCGCGGGTTAAGAGAGTTTGGCTGGGAGGTGTTAATGCATCTGCCGTATAGTCCTGACCTTGCACCTTCAGATTTCCACCTGTTTCGGTCTCTTCAGAATTCTTTAGGCAGTGTCAGGTTAACATCACGAGAGGACTGCCAAAACCACTTGTCGCGGTATTTTGACCAGAACTCCCAAAATTTCTATAGCAATGGGATCATGTCCCTACCTACAAGATGGCAAAAAGTTATCGAACAAAATGGTACCTACATACTTTAGTTGAATGTAAATAAACTTTATTAAAAAATGTTTTGAATTTTCTTAAAAAATGCGAAGAAACTTTTTCCCCAACCTATTATTCAAAAACTTTTGGAACAAAGTTGAAATCTTTGTGTTTTATTTATGGCTCTAAGTAACCTAGAAAAACTCATTTTGTGTTTTTCTTTTACTCATACATCTGTGTTATTAACCTTCCCCTAGCTCTGAATTCTTGGGCCTGATGAAGAAGGTAGGTAAATCTCCGATGGTGATGGATGTGCTGAACATCCCTGGAGTACAACGATCTCTGGAGCGCCTCGCCGACTTGCTCGGCAAGATTCAGAAGGCGCTCGGTGAATATTTGGAGAGGGAGAGAAGCAGCTTCCCAAGGTGTGTAACTTTTTTATCATATCTTTATTTAGGTTATTTACTGCCGTTGAAATCTAACTTCCGTAGAAATCAAAATCGAGCAGTGTGAAAAAAATCTGAGTTATTTATTAAACCTTTGCGGAGAAAATAGCACGTATGACTTTGAGAGGCTTTGATCACGTAGATTTCTATAATCAGAAAAGAAATCTTGAAATATCATAGCACTCTCATCCGCTAGCCTTGATTATTTCGACATGAGCAACCTCTGAAACCAAAATAAAACAACTCCTATCAACCATAGATTCTACTTCGTGGGAGACGAGGACCTTCTCGAGATCATTGGTAACAGCAAGAACATCGCGCGTCTGCAGAAGCACTTCAAGAAGATGTTCGCTGGTGTCGCCGCCATCATTCTCAATGAGGACAACACTATTATCAACGGTATTGCTTCTCGCGAGGGTGAAGAGGTAAGGAACATGGAGTAACCTCTTTTATTTGTAACATCCTAGAGGAGTTTTTTTTTTATTATAAAGTAATGCCGACTGTTTCTTTCATTTAGTTCAGCTAGAAATGGTGTTGTTGACTTGACTTGACCTGACATTTTTGACTAAGAAATTAATAAAATTACCAATTCATTGCAAGCCAACGAACATTTCTCATAAAGACATGGCATAAACATCGCCGCATGAATTTTTTTTCAGATCAGGATGTTTCAACAAAGTTTAGTATTTTCCTTCATTAAATGAGATTAAAGTCTTACTTTTTTATAATTTCCTCCACTAGGTCTACTTCACATCACCCGTGTCAACGATAGAGAATCCCAAAATCAACTCATGGCTGTCAATGGTGGAGCGTGAGATGCGCGTGACCTTGGCGTGTCGGCTCAAGGACGCTGTCGGTGACGTCAAACAGTTCAAGGACGGAAATGTTGACCCTCAGAAGTTTATTGATTGGTGTGATAAGTATCAAGTAAGTTCATTGGCATATCTAGAGATGTTTTCCTGCGGGGGGCTGACCTCCAGTGCATAGTGACCTCTTAGATGCGATGATAAAGGTCTTTTTCTGGTATTTTACTAAGTGCCAAACTTTTTCGTCATTAACTTATACAGATCTTTTTTTGTGTAACGGTATTTCAATTTTTCAGCCTTCAATTTGGTTAGTAAATAGTCTGGGGTGGCGTTACCCCCTTTTTCTACGCCTATTAGTTTGGGCTGTATTACTGACACTTGAATGATGTTAAACCTAATAATCAAAAACCTCTTTTAACCAAATCGTTAAAAAGTATCAAATTATTCTCTCTGGATTGGGTAGGCTGTTTGTTGCTGCTTAAGCTAGAATTACTGTAAGACAAAGTCACTTTTCTCAAATAATGAAAAACTCTTCAGCAAGTCTTGATGACTTTCAATAGTATTTCTCTAAAGACTAAAAATTAACCTAGTTTTTGTTTTCAGGCACAAATCGTAGTGCTAGCAGCTCAGATCCTGTGGTCAGAAGATGTGGAAGCAGCTTTAGTAAGCGGTGGTGGAGAAGGATTGAAGAGAGTGTTGGCTCATGTGGAGAACATGCTGAATATCCTCGCCGACTCTGTGCTGCAAGAACAACCACCGCTTAGGAGGAGGAAACTTGAGCATTTGGTAAGTTATGAAACACCTAATAGGGAAGTTTACTGCATAAATAAATAGAAAATCTGTTTAGTCCGTCAGTTAGAGTATTGTAAAATAATGAACACGTATTTTTTGTTTTGTTAAATCAATGAATTTTAACAAAGATAAACCGCTTCGAAATTCGGGAGTAGGGGCTTGTGACGTCACAACGCCTGTAAAATTATACCTACCGAGTGACGTTTTGTGAATTTTAGGAGCTTTGTATCTTCGTCAATTTTGGTTTGCGTAACAAAAGAAAAAATACGTAAGTATCAAATATTTTTTGATAATCTATCTTTCGGACTAATATTTTTTTGAGTAAAATAGATAAATATGAATATTATCGTCAGTGAAATTCATTTAGTACGAGTAATAGTGTTACACTGTTTGGAAACATCCTCCTTTGTTTTATCCTGCCTTTGCGACCAGTTCTAACCCACACTGTGCCTATGTGGAAGGACACAGCTCTCTCACAAAGGCAGAAACCCTGTGTCCCAATGATATGAAAAATTCTAGCTATTTACGCTAGATACCTTTCAAAGGTAAAAAAAAACGTGGGAAATATAAATGACAGAAACTGTTGCTCCCTCTTACAAGGTAAGTCTTACTTGCAACCCACATGAAAACATTACACCTTACGCAATAAAGTTTCAAAGTTCATCCTCATCTTTCAACCTTATAAAAGATCAATCTTCTTTGTCTGAATTAGATCAACGAGTTCGTCCACAAGCGTACGGTGACTCGTCGCCTGATCGCTTCGGATGTGAACAGCCCGCGCTCGTTCGAGTGGCTGTGCGAGATGCGATTCTACTTCGACCCAAGGAATAATGACGTGAGTATCTATATTACAGATCGGTACAACTTGAAACATAAACATGATGTTATGTTACTCTAATGCCTGAATATTGAAACGACTCGGGTCAGACACAGTTTTGTATTTTAGAACAATGCATAACACAAATCTCTTGGCTTGAGAATAATTTTAGAACCATTTGATTGGTGAAACTGAGGTTTTAGAAGAGTTTACATTTTAAAACATTCTTTGAATGGGCCTAATAATACTTTCTGCTGCCAAATTACACCTAAAGTGATAGAGACTATATTAAGGCGTTTCCGGGAGCATTCGCGTGTAATGTAGCATTCTGATGCTCGATTGTCTTTCGTCTCTGATGAAATGTTCGAATCTGTAACGTTACATTACAGGTGAATGCTCGCGGTGAGGGAGCGCCCTTATCGTAACTACAAAACTTTAGTATCATACTGTGAATAAAAGAAATCAAGTATCCTGCTTCCTTCTCAGGTATTACAACAATTAACCATTCACATGGCAAATGCCAAATTCTTGTACGGTTTCGAATACCTGGGTGTGCAAGATCGCCTGGTGCAGACTCCATTAACGGATCGCTGCTACCTCACTATGACGCAAGCTTTGGAAGCCAGGCTTGGAGGATCACCTTTCGGTAAGTAACGACTAAAATGTTGATGTTTTATGTCAGCTTCTAGGGCTGAAACTGCGTTATCCGGTGTAATGTGGAGGCGACCAATTGGTTGGTCGGCATTCAATTGTCAAAACAATTGTTAAAAAAAAGGCCACAGTTCATGATTTAAGGGGGCATCCGCGACGGATTCCGTCGTACAGAGGCGAGAACAGTCGGCGGTCGTGGGAACCGCCTACGCGTGGACGGCCGCGTTATACAGTTTTGGCCCGTTTTCAGATATCTGAAATCACACCGAAACGCGACCATGCGCGCACATTTCAATAGAGCGATTCAAAAACTTACTTTATTAACTACACGAAAAAGTACACAAATCCCGTATCGTCGCGTTGAGAGATCAAAAAGATCTCCGGATCTTGAAAGCATTATTTGAATCAGTTGTAAAATCTCATCTCCCTTTGATAACTGTAATCTTATTTCGCTAAACAGTGTTAATGTTTTCTTGATAAATATAGTTCCATATTTTTTCTAGGTCCCGCCGGTACCGGTAAGACTGAGTCGGTGAAAGCCCTCGGAAACCAACTCGGTCGTTTCGTCTTAGTGTTCAACTGTGACGAAACATTCGACTTCCAAGCTATGGGTCGTATCTTCGTCGGTCTTTGTCAGGTAAAATAGACTTTAAATCTGAATCTGTAGAGACTATATTCCAATGAACAGTACTAAACTTAGTTTAAAATGCCCTAGGTGGGTGCCTGGGGTTGTTTCGACGAGTTCAATCGATTGGAAGAGAGAATGTTATCAGCCGTATCGCAGCAAGTACAGACCATCCAAGAAGCTCTCAAGAGTCACCAGGAAGGAGACAATACTGGTAAATAAACACAAACTATTGTCTACTTTAGTATTATGTAGTCTAAGTTGCATTTTAAACAACATTTGCAACAGCCCAAAGTAAATTTTGGTTGCAATGTAATTTGAACATAACCGTCTATGAAATTGAGTCTGTATTACCAAAACTTCTCTTCCAGCCAAGTCCATAACAGTAGAGCTGGTCGGCAAACAAGTCCGTGTAAGTCAAGACATGGCAATCTTCATCACAATGAACCCTGGATACGCGGGCCGTTCCAACTTGCCTGATAACTTGAAGAAGTTGTTCCGAAGCTTGGCCATGACCACGCCGGACAGACAGCTGATTGCCGAAGTGATGCTGTTCAGTCAAGGTTTCAGGACTGCTGAGAAACTGGCCTGCAAGATCGTGCCTTTCTTCAAGTGAGTACTGTAGTTTCTTATTTCGTATTTGAAATATAAGTTTTTAGACTGACATGGTCACTATAACTATTATTTAGATTTAAAACGGGATATTTACCATGTTTTTTTTTTTTGAGTTTCCAATATTTCGGCACTGTTGCAAGCGCCATGATCACGGAAGAACTGAAGTTATTTCGGGTTGATGTTTATGAGCAGACAAATCGGTCTACCCTCCTTGTTCGTTTTTTGCGTTCGACACCACCACCATTTTCACTCGTATTTGAAGCTTTAGTTTTCCTAACAAGGTAGAGACGTTTCGCGTTACATAAATGACGTAATTCGTTGAACATCTGTGTAATCTCTGTTAATCGTCGTTATGTATCTACCGGGTCACCATGCCACGCCATGTTATCGTGTCTTACAAAATAAAACATTGTTAGCTAACATACAAGTGGCGTGGCCTGTTTCGTTACCAAAAACATAACATACCTACACAATTGATTGAAAAAGTAATGGGAATTACAAAAGACGAAGCGAATTCGAAATGGATTAGGTTGCTAGAACAGCAAAGTCCAATCCTCATGGAAAATTATATTTTTAAAGTCATTAAAACAAAAAAAAAGCACTTTAACATCGCACCACACTAGTTGTTCTGCAAAAAATTGTCTCGGTAAACCCAGCTTTATAATAGCATAACAAAATTGGCGAAATTTAAAACATCAAAAAATCAAAAAACTTCTATTATCTTACAGGCTGTGCGACGAACAGCTATCCAACCAGTCTCATTACGACTTCGGACTGCGAGCCCTCAAATCTGTGCTCGTATCAGCTGGTAATGTCAAGCGTGATCGTATCCAGAAAATCAAGGTATGTCTAATTTTATTTATTTGACTTTTAACATTACATCATATCTCATAGCTTGATAATCAGAGTGGCAAGTGTGCAATAAAGATAAAAGACGAATTTCTTGAAATCTAACTAATGGCCTGTTCTTGACCTTACCGCCGTGAGCGGTGACTTAGCGCGGGGTAGCGAGTAGTAAGATCAAAAAAATGTATAGAAATGTTTGAAACACGCCATGAGGCGCCGACAGTGGTAGATTTTTCACCGCACTGCTAACCGCTTAGACCAATGTTGTGAATGGGTCGTTAGATATAATGGGGAAGGCCGGTCAAAGCTAATTGTAGATGGCGCCACCATAGCTAAGTCCTAATCCGACCAATGAGGTAGTACTATTTTGAAGTACCTATAAGATTTGAACCAATGACGATGCTTGGAACAAGCTATGCTAGCGCCATTAGTTCCCCAGTCGCCATCCCCATTGACCAAGTCTCTTATTGGTAATGCACACTTAGTTGCTCACAACTGTATTCCGGAACAATGCGAAAGGATGAATCTTGATCTGAAGCAAACTGATTTCATACTACTCATTTGGACACATTGGCTCAGAGATTTACTGCTGCACTGCGTATTGCGGGTTCGATACTCGCACGGAACAAATACGAGTATTTGTACGATCTGCAAATAGTTGTTCCGGGTTTAAGTGGGTATGTGAGTTTAAATGTTTATTAATGCACCCTCATTAAAGACTAGCTATCTGTTCTCAAATCCAATTTGAATGAGGGTTCATGCTTGAGCTTTGTTCCAGAATACTGGCTTTAGACACTGTAAAGAGTGAAATTCAGTGAAAAAGTCCAAGATTCAATGGGTTCCGTTTATTTGTGAAATAAAATTGTAACATGTTTTGTTTGTTTATGCCCGGAACAAACAGAAACTAGAAAAATCTTTTCAGAATATGGTAAGCCTAAGAAAACTAAACAATATGGTAGTTGACTTTTTTTAAAAGAATTATGACAACAGTTTTTTTTTCTTTAATGACATAACTGACATAGACTACTGGTACGAGTCAGTTGAGTGTTCTAAGAAGTGATTTTTTGAAATAAAACTGCAGGGAAAAAAAAATCAAACCCTTTTTTTTCTAAAAAATATACACAGTTAATTAGAAATGAGCCAAATTACTGTCGATTTTTTACTTGAAAACTCAACTTACTAAATTATAGTTATCACCGTGCAGTGATATTTTAAAAACTCACGGTACGTATCCGTTTCGCATGAAAATTGCTAGAAGTATTTTTATATAATTAGGATTTACAGCAAACTGTGAAATGCTTTCTACAGCTTTTTGTGAATTTAAATTCAATTCTTTCCTAAGTTTAAAAGTAGTCAACTGCCCTATTTCACTGTTGTATGTCTCGATATTTTATCCATACCTTCTTTCGAAACTTCAATATTATATCCATATGCTTTAAAAAAAACAACCACCGTATTGCTTCAGAGTTTCCTAACATAAATCTTTGCGGAAGATTTACCGTATTTTCACAAGAAAAATAAACATCGATTGAACACTCGTCTAAAAAAACTGTCAACATCAAAACGACATTTCACGTTGATATAAGAATCGTTTTGCAATTACACTTTTTTTAGACAAGCGTTCAACGATGTTTATCTTTTTGTGGTAAGGCGGTTAAATTCTATTTCATACTAACTACTACTTTTTCAATTTTAGTGGGATCTCTGAAGATCTTTCTTTTTTTATCTTATTATATCTTACCGTCAAAAAAGGTTGGGAACTCTGTTCTATGGGCTTCCAAAGTCTATAACCCTCTGTATTATAGGAGAACCTAATCGAACGCAGTACAGAAGTGCCCGACGAGGCGTCGATTGCAGAGTCTCTCCCAGAACAGGACATCTTGATCCAGTCAGTGTGTGAGACGATGGTACCTAAGCTGGTGGCTGAAGATATCCCTCTGCTGTTTTCTTTACTGAACGATGTGTTCCCCAACGTTGGGTATACTAGAGCTGAGATGACTGGTAAGTTGTGTTTAAAAAGTTGAGCTGGCATTGATAGTACTGACTATATTCAAACTTCATTCGGCAATAATATATGTCTGGATTTGGCAATATAAACTGGGGAATACCATAGAAACAAATGTGGAATGTTTTGAGTGAAAGATGTCACGACAGACGATTGACTGCACGTTAGTTACGGTGCCCGAAAGACTGATGCGCTGCGTGTCGCGGGCTCTCTTTCCGCACAAAATAAAATAATATTGGTATGACCTGCTGGCAGTTGTTTCTGGTGTAACTATTTGTGTATGCGAGCTTAAAATGTTTGTGCGAAGATTAAAAATTGAAGCATTTGATGAATGCATTCGGTATGGAACGATTCGGTATGGACGGTGAAGGAAAACATCGTGAGGAAACCGGCATGTCCTAGAACCAAAAATTTGAAGACATGTGACATCTACCAATCCGCACTGGGCCCGCGTGGTAGATTACGACCCACTTCCTCTCACAGAGAGAAGGCCTGTGTCCCAGCGGTGGGAACATTTATAGGCTGATGATGATGATTCGGTATGAAGAGGTCGAATGAGACATATTACGTTGTTCCTAATAAAATGAAAATTGTAAGGAAAGTCATTCAAACTGTGAAGCTCAAATAAATCTCGGAACTTTATGATATGAGTTAATTAATTTATAACAATTTATATTTTACTCAAGCAAGTCACATTGTGTACGTCTTAAGAAGTAAAGTAGTATTAGAAGTTTCAAATTGACACACTTCCAACAGGATTGAAGAACGAGATCCGTGCAGTATGCGCCGAAGAATTCTTAGTCTGCGGCGAAGGTGACGAACAAGGCTCCACATGGATGGACAAGGTACTTTCATCTACTAATACCAGCACTAGAAAACCGGTTAATAAACCCAATGAAATTAACTGGTCAAGGAATTTACTGATAACATCCATATCATTGACTGCACAGTCAATTTGTTTGAACACCAGGTCCATTGTATTAGCACATCGTTTGATTTATTATATAACATTATAACATTCATAATAATTATTATATTAATCATCTTAACCGAGAAGGTGATGGTTCAGATTTTTATAATATAAAATTTAATATTTATATTAATATTGATTAATATATTTCATGCGACAATAATCATAACAATTTAACATTTTGCTTTATCCATTTTATTTACATTGAGGCTGCTTTTCACATGAATTTAAAATACAATCCTTTAATTTTCAATTTAATAATATTAAACATTGGTCTATTTCATTAAAAGAAAAATTGTAAAAATCAGCCTCCCCATACCCATATTACCTATTAAACCGATACATAATATTATGGTAGTACGTGAGTGTGAATGCGTATGCGTTTCCATGCTAACCCGCTAACGGCACGTAGAGGCGCAGTGCATCGTCGCGCGCGCAGCACAGCACGTGGATCGACAAGGTCAGTGACCGAGCGGTGTGGGTGTGCTCTTGTGTCCTTACATTTACGTTCATGTGTGTGAAATTTTTCTACACGGAGATAGTAATAAATGGAGTACTAATATGCAAGAAAAAATAGCAGCGTCGCGTTTTGGTGTGAATTGACACACTTATCGTTAAATTTGTCCGTTGAACGATGTCTTGAAGGCACAGAAGTACTCCATTGATTACCAACTCCCTATTTTTCGAGCCACCACTCACATAGACGACTTGTACTTCATTCTAAGCTTACACACCACTACACCTGGTCAAACACGTCACTGTCTGAATATTGTTTTATAGATGTTTCTCCTTTGCAGTTCTGCTATGACTACTTTCTTGTTATTTTCTTGAATAGATCAGGAATACTCGACCACATAATATGTAGCTGTAGATGTAAGAGCAAGAAAGCATGTGAAGAGACTGATAGATAGCAATGCGACTTTATTATAGAAAAGTTTTTAGTGATCTTAAAACGTATGATAATGATTGAATGTTGCTGAAATGACGATATAAAGGCGTCTAATGAACAGTTACAAGTCGAATTATTACCGTTTATTGTTTAAGGATTGAATTAAACTAGTTAAATATTTCTTCAATAAAGTGATATAATTTGTAAATATTAAAGTTGATTTTGTTTCGAAGTCTACAGCAATATGAATACTTATTCAGTTAAAAAAAGTTTAAAGAACTGCCTGATTTTTACTATAATAAGAATTGTTACATTTGTCATATTGTATTTTTCTTAGTAGAAATTCGAATAGCTATCTAAAATACTGTTACAATTGGGAATTTTCAGGGTTGTTTTCAGGAAAATTGAAATACTGCGTATGCCATTAAAACGTATTTTTGTAAGCTTTCCAGGCATATATAATTTGTATCACATAATAATAATACTGCAAGAATAAAGACTGATTAACAAATCCGTGAGTTTATTTCGATTTTCTGAAAATCCAGGTTTTTCGAGTTGTAACCCTATTTTATCGGAGGTGCGAATTATACATAATTATGACTTTAATTTCATACTCGTTTTTACTATTACTTGTTCGTACACTCATTGTCAGTCACCGCTCAAGTACTCTACTCTAAGCTCTTATCAAATTCTGGAGCAACTCGACTTTGAGCTTTATTTCGTCAAACTTAGGGGTTTGATTGAATCGCAATACTGCCTGTTTTCAATAACACTTAGTTGAGACACCTAAATTGATCCCTAAAAAGCTCTTTGTTGAATTTCCAACATTGAAAATCAAAGCACTTATGTGACCCTAAGTGTTAGTGAAAGAAGGTATAATATGTCTCTCTCTCTCTTTAAGCTTCTATTTAAACAAGTGTTCCTTCTGTATTATTTCGTCAATTTTTATGTATTTCAATAACTTTAAAATCTCTTATTTTATGGTCTTGTGCTAAAATGGATACCTCTAAAAATACCGATTCATAATTCGACTCAAAGAATTATGAATCCTAATACTTTGACATAAACCTGACTTGTTAAAATGTATACAGGTTCTTCAATTGTACCAAATCTGCAAGTTGAACCATGGATTGATGATGGTCGGTCCGTCTGGAAGCGGCAAGTCTACTGCGTGGCGTGTACTACTAAAGGCACTGGAGAGGTAAGATTATCAGTCCCATCATTATGACCCATCTTATAAGGCAGAACAATGTTAAAATGGGTCATGTAATACTGGCCACCAACTGTACTAAAGATGTTACTGTCCCTTATTCGAGTAGGGACATCCGATATTGGGTTATAGGCAACCGCAATTTCCTTAATAATTCTTCAGTTCCGATTAATAATTCTCTCGCTTCCGGCTTTTAATTCTCTAGAACACACACTTTAGAAAATCACACACTTCACAAAAGTATCAGTCAATGTGTCATAGTTCTCTGGCTGTTCGATTTGTAAATAAATAATTTTTGTTTTGTACAGATTTGAAGGCGTTGAAGGTGTGGCTCACGTCATCGACCCAAAGGCGATGTCCAAGGAAACATTGTATGGTGTACTGGATCCTAACACCCGTGAATGGACTGACGGTCTCTTTACTCATATACTCAGGTAAGATAAAAGCTGAAATTTTCTTCAAATATGTGTATACTAGATGATTTTTTTTTTTATTTGGATGGCCAAATCCGAAACTATGACGATATGACTATAGCGAAAAATACTCATAGAAAACCCATACAAAAATAAAAAATCTCAAACCGCATTCTACCAACAACGCGGCAAAACAGAAACTTAGATTTGCTTCCAATGAAATTAGACATTCTATCGATAGATTTTTCAGTTAATTACACCTATTCTATGGTTTTGACTTATAGGGAGATCTGACAACCATAGATAGGTATTTATGTGCGTTAGTTACAAAGATGAACGTCTTGTTCATTTACACCAGTTTTCAACACCTGCGACATATAAACATCTGAAATATTCAATAGGAAAATCATCGACAACGTCCGCGGTGAGATCAACAAGCGTCAATGGATCATATTCGACGGTGATGTGGACCCTGAATGGGTTGAGAACTTGAACTCTGTACTTGATGACAACAAGCTGCTCACTCTGCCGAACGGCGAGCGACTGTCGCTGCCTCCTAATGTTCGAGTTATGTTTGAGGTGAGATTATGTTCACAATATCCTTTTTGCCCGTAAAAACTGCTGGCTTTGTGTTTATTAAAGAGAAGTTTTTAATTACAAATAAGCTTTTCGGCCACTGTAATCAATATTCCTAAAAGTGATTCACTTCGTGAAATATCAGCAATTTCAACAGCAGTTCATCTAAAATTTGTAAAAAGGTTACTAAGGTTAGGCATACTAAGCAGAATTGCTTGTCATAACTGAACATAAACAATAAACTTGTAGCATGGACTGAGTATTAGCTGGTTAGAATTGCTGAACTCTCTAGTCTAGAAAGACCGTTTTTTTATGATATGTCTTAGTGGTCGGTTTAGACCCGCAGACTATAACTTCCTCAACATTCGACAACATACTTTGCGCTTCAATATTTCCTTAGCTTAGATTTTTAATACTTGTATTTTATTTTAGGTACAAGATCTGAAGTACGCTACCCTCGCCACCGTCTCCCGCTGTGGTATGGTCTGGTTCTCACAGGACGTGCTCACAACCGAAATGATCTTCGAAAACTATCTGATGAGGTAAATACACACTTCCATCACCATTCATCTTCGTCATGTTAAAGTGGACCTTACGTCTAGGAGAAACGACGTATTTTACATTATTACTGTAATTTTAGATTGAGGAACATTCCACTTGAAGATGGAGAAGAAGACTCATTCAGCATCGTTATGGCTGCTCCTACTGCTGGTGGCGATCAAAACGCTACCGAGAACATTTTGTCTCCTGCTTTACAAGTAAGTTGAAATTATTTGAACACAACATGTTTTTCCTAAACCTGTTTTTTTTAAACCAACCACAACCTTATTTTCAAAAAAAACTTACATTCGATTCTTTCTACCTCTGATATCAATAAATTTTCGTAGTAAGACCAATGAGTTCACTAATTTAGTGACGTCACAATTTGCTTTTGCCATACAAAAACTATGTGAGAATCGCGTTTTTAGAGCTCATAAAAAGTGTGTCAATTGATTGATGGTTTAAATACCTAATTAAAGCGATCGCGCCTAATACACGATCATCGCTTACATGTCTCACTTACCGAAAAAGCCGTAAAGCGTTCTTTGTCGATAAAAGAACGGACGCACGCTTTGATTAGAAGCTGGCCTTATTTATAGAATGTTGACTATTTTTGTAACGTTTTAAAAATTGGAATCGTTATGAATAAATTCCTCTCTCTTCATAGACTCAACGAGATGTGGCAGCGATCCTGCAGCCGCTATTCTTCGGTGATGGCTTAGTAGTGAAGTGTCTCGAGCGCGCCGTCAGTCTCGACCATATCATGGACTTTACGCGTCATAGAGCGCTTTCATCGCTGCATTCTATGCTCAACCGCGGAGTAAGGTAAGTGAACACTGAAACTCGAACACTTCTGTTTTAAATGAGATCTAGACTGTAGTTTTATGTTTTTACTTTTAGGTCGTAATGAAGCTATTTGTAATGAATTCGATTGTATAGATCTCTGACCAAAGAAGTACAGACGCCAGCCCATCAACCTACCGATTTTGAACCTTATCATAATTTGTGGAAAGTTAATGTTCGATTGGTAAAATTTGATAGATTGGCCCCCCCCCCCAATCTATCAAATTTAGGGGGTAGTTTGACCTGCTGTTGTCTGTACTTAATAATGTAATAAGTCAAACTTTGGTCTTAACGAAATAATTATGAAATCTATAATGAAGAACGACATTACATTCGATAAAATATAAATATTCTCACGCAATCGGCATTCGGTTCATGAAATTCTTCCACATATGCAAATCTTACAATAAATGTTGTCTTCTAGAAACATCCTTGGTTACAATCGTCAACACCCTGACTTCCCGATCACTAACGAGCAACTTGAAGCTTACGTGCCCAAGTGGCTCGTGTACTCTCTTCTGTGGTCATTTGCTGGTGACGCCAAACTCAAGGTAAAATAATAAAAAGTTTCTTTATCGATTAAGCACCATCATCGTCAATCTCCTGCTCTTGTACTAATTTATTTAGCATCGACGCGTCGTCTCTTCATCCTCCATACTTTTTTATGAACGCCTATATAAAAATGTACTTAATATTAGAGGCACTGGAACAATAAATCTAAGTATGATAATAGTAATACGTTTTCTCTTAATTAAAATAGTTTGTAACGATCGCTTGTTTTCAAATATCACGAAGATAGAAAAGACATAACAATGTGATATTTGTTTATTTATTGCCAAATGTTTGTATTAAAGGAAAAACCATAGTAATGTGATGTTTGTTCATAGGATCGCAACGAACTAGGAGACTTCATCAGATCTGCCAGTACTATGCAGTTGCCGAACTGTGGCGCGAATCAGCATATTATTGACTTTGAAGTAAGTGTAAAGCTTATATTACCATAACAAATTGTCATTCTGTGTCTGTGAAACTATGAAGTTTTGATTGAAAATTCGCAGAAATATCATTTGTGTTTATTTACCAGGAACACCTTACCAGGTTCGCTCCAGAAATTAATCATTCTTAAGAATTTTTGCATCCAATACCAAGAAGTTTCAATTAACTGTTTCCGAATAAAACTGGAGCGGTTGCTTTCTTGGGTCCAATCTGTTCTATTTACTGGACTAAGGAACGTGGTCCCAGTTTTCTTATTGCGAGAGGGATAGAAGCTATTGTTGCCTTTTTTTGTCGTGGCAAAATCATCAAATGAGTCTTCCCACCCAGGGCAGAGCGGGAGGGACTGTCAGACTTGTACTGACTAAATCCAGTCCTTGTTGCCTTGGCGGAAAAATCCTAGATTAGACAGGTCTCGAGAATATCGAGGCCTATTGGCCATCAAGGGATAAAATCGGGCTGATAATGATATAATTAACGTCAACTGTGTTGTGTCCTAGGTGTGTATAACTGGAGAGTGGGTGCCATGGTCGGCGAAGGTGCCTCAGATTGAAGTGGAGACTCATAAAGTGGCCGCACCGGATGTAGTCGTACCAACTCTTGATACAGTGCGTCACGAAGCGCTGCTCTACACCTGGTTGGCGGAACACAAGCCTTTGGGTTCGTATTATATTTTAAATTTATCATGACGACGTACTGTTGTATAAACCAAAAATGAATAACGCTGCGTATCGACTTCGCGCAACAAGAGGACGAACATTGGCGCACGTTCCGGCCGCGCAAAATGGATCCATTCTGGAACGCGCTCCAATGTGATTGCTGGAACGCTCGAACGCGGAGCGGCCCGTTCCATCTGGAGTCGGTTTTTTACCGCGCATCAAAGGAAGCTCCGTTCTGGCGCGCGCGCCTATTGAGACGGATGTGATTATTTTGTGTGTTCGTTGCGTTCCGAGCGATGGATAATCAAAGTTGCCGTAAATTAATTCAACTTTATAGTACAAAAGAATTGCTGTGGAATAGCAAAAGTTCTTTTTATCATAATAAATCGCTCAGAGAAGACGCTTGGAGAGAAATAAGTTGTGACATGGGACTTCATGGGAGTCCCTGTGTCTGCCTGCATGTTGAACGATCGAACACTAGAACAGTTGCCACGCGCGCTTTGTTGATATCATTGAAATATTTGGAGCGCGTTCCGCGGAACGCACTCCCGGCGCGGGTGTTCATGGCCCGCGCGCTAGGAGCACATAATGGATGCATAGCTTATGCGGTTTCCCCAAAAACGGTGCGTAAAATAGACCCCTTGACATCTTTACTTGCGTCGCGATGGAGGGGAAGAATCTTGACAAATACCTACCTATCACGTTTTTTTTTTCTGGTATCTTTATTATTGACGTTTTATGTTTCCTAGTGCCTAAATTTAAAATCTCTAAAAAAAAATATTGCTTTGAAATCAACACAAACATGTCACAGTAACAATAGTTATTATTTTACACCAGTACTATGCGGTCCACCCGGTTCCGGTAAGACCATGACGCTATTCTCCGCGCTCCGAGCCCTGCCAGACATGGAGGTGGTCGGTCTTAACTTCTCGTCTGCCACCACTCCTGAGCTTCTGCTGAAGACCTTCGACCATTACTGCGAGTACAGGAAGACTCCGAATGGAGTTGTATTGGCTCCAGTACAGGTAATTTAACTATTCATCCAAAATACCACCCTGTAACTTTACAATAAAGTTCACTTTCGTTTGAGTTTGTTATAACATTTGGTCATAATTTCTGTTTTTATTCAGACGACCTTATAAAGGTCGCCGAAAGACGCTGGATGCAGGTCGCTTCCAACCGGTATATGTGGAGATCTAAAGGGGAGGCCTATGTTCAGCAGTGGACGTCCTATGGCTGAGATGATGATGACATTCTAAAGAACCGAAGAAGTTTGAATTTTGCACTAACTAATCTTGATCTTAAAACCATGGAATCTTTATCATAAGCAAGTAACAATACGAGAATTTTACACTATCCCTGATTTGTTGTAGCTCGGCAAATGGCTGGTACTGTTCTGTGACGAAATCAACTTGCCGGACATGGATCAATACGGCACTCAGCGTGTCATCTCCTTCCTGAGACAGCTGCTTGAACATAAGGGCTTCTTCAGGGCTAGTGGTGAGTTGAAACTGTTTCTACGATCTCTAAGTTTCAAGATAACAATTCAACTGTCGTCAACTGACGTAGTACATTCAATTCTTATAGCCGGGCCACACTAACGTTGATTTTCGCGTTAATAGTCTTTAAATGTTCATTAACGGTATTTCCCGTTAATGCAGCCTTATCTTTATTAATCGTAGTAAAATCATCAAATGAGCACTCCCGCCCAGTGTGGAGTGGAATGGACTATCAGACACGATTACCTGATGAAACAGTCCCGTGATGTTAGTGCGACCCCAGCATTACAATTATACGGGCCGATCCATGAACGAGTTGAAGAAATTGTCGGTGATTGAGCGAGAGATTAAAGTGGACTGTAAATTTAAAGAAAATGAAATCATGAGGCGAGGAGGGCTAAAATTGATGGCGGACGCCCGAGAAACGAATAACGAGAATTATATTACGACAATAAAGGAATGTGTGCTATATGAAAAACGCGCTCACCTGAGGGTTTCTTCAGCGACGTATTCCAAGGCCAAACCAATCGAGAAGGAACCTTTTTCGCTACTCTGGAGATCTGGCGCCAACTTACCAATTCGCTTCAAAGTTACCTTCCCATGGGCGGGTAGATTTAGAAATTTCGCTATGAACACCAATTCATCAGCACACTTTTGTAAACGTGAAGTTAATGTAATGGGCCAAACTATACGTTGAAGCCCCACGACAGTTTGGTTAATTAAACGAGAAAAAGAAACGGTTTTCGGCGCACACGCGCTCACGACCAACGAAAAAAGCAAAGGAAGTGGAAGTGTCAACAAAATGTTGCTATACTCCAAAACGGTTTTCAGGGTTGCCATTACAAGGCTCTAAAATTACCGTTAACTAAAGTGAACAGTCGGTCTACCTTATATATTTGCTTCCTTATTGCTCCTTTTATTCATAAACATGCTGAAAACGTTTTTAAAATGTTGTTTTATGACCATCGATATACTAAGCAATGTCCCAACACAGATCACTCATGGGTCCACCTGGAGCGCATCCAATTCGTGGGAGCGTGTAACCCGCCGACCGACCCGGGACGTAAGCCACTGTCACATCGACTACTACGTCACGTGCCCGTCATATACGTCGACTATCCTGGAGAAACGTCTCTGGAACAGGTATGTTATAAAAACAGTATTTTCTTAGGGAGCTTCCCAAGAAAGCGAAAATCAACTTTGCTACTAAGAAATAATGATGCAATTCGATTGACTTGACGTCGTCGTGGCGATCGTGTTTTGTTTTTCATCTACCCGTAGATAATAACGTGTTTTATGTCATATGTCGTAGTTGTAAGGTTGATTTTCACTTGTAGTTGGAATCAAAAAATTGCCAATGGCGTCGCGCAATGGGTAAAGTCTCTTAGTCGCTACACTTGGCAGTGTGGTCGTGGTCGTCAGGGGTGGTCGTTCGTTCCACAATGCGCCGCCATTCCTCTCGCACCGCTGCCTTCCTGGTACTTTCGTGTAGGGGATCGTTCAATGCAGCTTTGATCTGTTCAGCACATTAGAGTACAAAATAGTACTATGTACTATTGTTATCAATTGCGTTTTGTTTACAATTTACTGGTTAACGAGAATTAGACGGTTTAGAGTTATTGATCTTGTGTTCAACTTCAGCGTGTTTTTAAGAATGAATCAAGAAACGTACGGGGGGTATTGGTCTTGGGGGTTCAAAGTTACAGTCAGTTCACTAATGGTATCTTCAGTACCACATTGATTTTATTAGCCACGCATAAAACCTGTATTAAACAAAGGCAGGGAAAACGACAACTATTGTAACAGATAAATCAGTCTACCAAAGCGAATTCAAATTTTAGGCTACAGCTACAGAAACGTTTATTCTTTCTTTTATTGTTTATAGTCTTTTGAATTAAAATTCATTCAAAAAACATACCTAAAACAAAAGGTTATTATGGGACCCGCGATAAATATTGCACAATGCACATCGACTTTTGAAAATACGTACTTAATCTGCTAGATATCTATCGAGAGCGTTATCTTTGTCGCACGAAGCATTAACCAACTCCCGACAAAAGTCACATAGGTAAAGTGCAACAAAGACAATGCTATACGAACCTAAATCTCTTTCCAAAGTTTGATGCAATATCTATCGCCGTCACGTGTAAGTAGCTAGCTTAAGAGGAAACACCAAGGGCTAGAGAATTGAAAAATTGGTATTTGTAAAATCTATTGCTGTCGCGCAGTGCCCGAACCGAACCCCGCAGAGCGCGATAGAGACAACTGCAGCTTGGACCGAAAATAACTATTAAATTAGCACAAAATCAACGATTCGTAGTCCCCTGATTACTACTCCAAAACTTAACCGATTTAACTACTTTTTTCTTTAAAAAGTAAAGAAAGGCTTTGGCCGTGTTCCTATATTTTCCTTTTTTATATAATCTCGTCAAATTTGTTGTCTGGATATTTGAACACAGCGGAAAATCTGGGCAATTTTTAGGGTTTTGAATGTTCTTATCTCTTTTTTAATAATTAATTTATGGAAAAAAGGAAAACATAGAGACATGCCAATAGTGGCCATAGATTTTTTGTAAAAAAATGATTGCTCTACTGGCGTTATCCAGGGAGGAAATAGGGGACTACGTTTGTATGGAAAAACGGCCCTTGTGTTTCCTCTTAACTTCCACAGCATCTCCCATATCTCAACTAATTCTCTCCCACAGATCTACGGCACGTTCACCCGTGCTATGCTCCGCATGCAACCAGCTCTACGTGGCTACGCAGAACCTCTAACACAAGCGATGGTGAAGTTATACCTCGCATCACAAGAGAGGTTCACACAAGACATGCAGCCTCATTACGTGTACTCGCCTAGAGAAATGACCAGATGGGTGCGCGGTATATGCGAGGCTATCAGGTACCTATGTAAAATAAATTCAAGTAGAGCAATAAATATTGATTTAGTTTGTGTCTCGTGCCAGTGCACTATGGTCACGAATTTCAGTACAACGTTCTGTAAAACATTTTCTTTCCAGACTAAAAGCTATTGCTCATGATTTACGCCGCCGACCAAGTATAAGTGAAAATCTTCCTTACTAATACGAAATAAGGATGCAATTCGTCTTCGTCATAGCAAGCCTATTAAGTATCTAACTCCAGATAACCGGACGGTTTATTTGGCAGCGCCTTTATGTCGTAGTAATATGGATGATTTTCAATTCTAATTGGTCGGCGACGGAAATCGCATCGTGTCATGAGCAAGTGCGCTTTTATTTTCATAAGAATTGATTTGTAAGTTCATTACTCAGAAGGTGCTACTTTCCTGCTTTGGAAATAAATATTGTGGTGTCCTATTTTGAACTTTATGTTCCAGTCTTTATGAACGTTTTCGCTACTAACTTTTTCCTTTTCATAGGCCTCTGGACAACCTGAACGTCGAAGGTTTAGTAAGATTATGGGCGCACGAAGCCCTCCGTCTGTTCCAAGACCGATTGGTTGACGAGACAGAAAGACAATGGACCGACGAGAACATTGACAACGTTGCTATGATGTTCTTCCCAGGTATGCATTTCAAATTAAACCTTTTGCTTTTAAGTTGGTAGAATTTTCTTTAAAATGTTTCAAATTATTTTGATATCTAAGGTTTTGCAAATTGAGTTTTAAGTGTGTAGGATTAAGGTAGGTTTTTAAAGTTTAGTTGGTTTCTTTCAGGTATTAACAGAGAACAAGCATTGGCTCGTCCGATTCTGTACTCTAACTGGCTCAGCAAGGATTATGTGCCTGTACTCAGAGATCAACTGAGGGAATACGTCAAGGCTAGGCTCAAGGTAAGATTTTTCAAAAACTTCTTTCAATAAGTAACATATTGTTCTCATAGTTAACTTAGAGGACATTTTTATTTTTAGAAGTGGTTTTTGTCTATAACATTTTTGTATGCTTCTGTGCTGCCCAATATCCTCTGGCCAATGTCCCTTAAATACGGCAAATATTTAAGAAATATTTTTCTGTTATCACGGCACGGTTGGTACAGTGGCTAAGCGATTGACTTGTGCTGCGTGTCACGGGTTCGATTTTCGCACGGAACAAAATAATATTTTGTTTGTAATATACTCAGATCTGGATGTTTGTGTATATATGTGAGTTTTAATATGTTTTAAACGTACCCACACGATATTCGAAAATTCGAAAAGTGGAGACAATGTTTAAAAATAAATAAATTGTAATCATTCTCCACTACTATCCTAGGTGTTCTACGAAGAAGAGCTGGACGTACCTCTGGTACTATTCGACGAGGTGCTCGACCACGTGCTGCGTATCGACCGTATCTTCAGACAGCCTCAGGGACATCTGCTGCTGATCGGAGTGTCAGGCGCCGGCAAGACTACCCTCAGTCGATTTGTGGCCTGGATGAATGGACTTAGCATCTTCCAGATTAAGGTAAGGAAGGAACTTCGTAGATTTTCAGCATTGTAACAACTGCTAGTCATCTCATAAAGGATTCGAAAAACAAAATTGCTAGTAGGTGAAAACGTGGCAGTTAGGCAATTTACATTTATACTAATGTTATAAAAAAGTTCATTTTGTGAGTTGGAACTACTGAACCCATTTTGAAAATTCTTTCACCAGTTGAAACTCTTGAATGACCTCAACTATATTTTATGTTCAAATTGCACCGGTTCGAAGCTAGGACAGGCTGCTAGTCTTAATTAAAAATAATTCTGACAGAATAGAACTAGAATTAAAACTATGCTGTCATATTATTTAAACGTACAAGTCATTTTTACTGGCATTTTCTTGTATAGTTTGATTATTAATTCGAGTCAGCAAAATGACAAGTGCAACTGTCACTGATACATACAAAATGAACCAAACCAGGAACATTGGAAATGTCATTTTACTGACTCGAATTAATAATCGTATTTTAGATAGAATTTAAAATTCAATTTGTTTTGTGTTTTACCGAAACAACTTCAATTAACGAAGGAATTCAAAATCATCCCCTTATTTTTAAGCAGATTTTCAATTTACACGTCAACAGAACACTGTTTGTGATCATGTTCAAAACCTCTTTCCTTTATAGGTGCACAACAAATATACGGGGGCGGACTTCGACGAGGATCTCCGTTCAGTACTCCGTCGTGCTGGCTGTCGTGATGAGAAGGTGGCCTTCATTCTGGACGAGTCCAACGTACTCGACAGCGGCTTCCTTGAGAGGATGAACACTTTACTTGCTAACGGAGAGGTAAGCACCTCGCGGCCTCGTAACCATGAAACTATGTAAAAGTCTGCATTCATATCATAATAGCAGCACTGTTACATTTTTTTTTAATGTCTCAACACCTTTTGGCATAATACAGGATTAATTTAGTTTTGTTTTTTTTTTTTGTTGTTGTTTTCTCTTTTGGTGAAAAAATTAAAAAAAAAACTAAATTATTCGTTTTTTTTATTGATTGCTGTTGTTTGTTTTGTCCTGTGGTTTCTTTCATTTATTGACGACTCTTCATGCCGAGCCGAGATCTTTAAGTTATTTGGCATGCACTTTGGCTAAGCTGATTCAGGTAGTGATAGGTTATCCTATCATTATTGTCAAATTATAAGTGCAAGATCTGCTCAATAACTTTATAATGCCATAAAACCAATTAAGGGCAGGTAATCCAAGCGAAATAGGCATTTAACGCTACCAAGAGTTGCCCGCGATTGCCGCAAAGCGAGCCGTGCGCTTACGTCGCGGGGACTCACGGGGAGTGTCACATTACAGATAAGCAGGCAGTAGGTCAACTTGTCTTATTGATTTATTTTAAATATAAAATAAGAGATTTGATTCATTAAAAACTTGTTTTATTATAATATTTTGTAGTAATAGCGAAGTCTTTCTTTTTTTTGTAATAAATTAATTTGAGTAGATATTTTAAATGGAATAAACTCTGAACTATACTTATTAAATTAATTGATGTTTTAGTTTCTAGATCGGGTGTTCCAAATGCAATAGGTAACGCAAGGACGATAATGCCGTAAAAAACGCATGAAATCACATTTACGTAAACCTTGAATTTTCGCTTGCCACAATCTAAGCTAAATAGTATTCTAACAGCATTTGCCTCCCCCCTATCACGTGGCACCACAGCGCTTTTCAAATGAACTTCGTTGACCCCGTTGAAAAACTTACCATTGAGCTTATGCTAGCCCAGTATTTTGGCAGGTCATTTAGAGTTACCTTACCCCCGCGCTGCATGTCACGTGGCGCGAGAGCGCAAAAGATACCACCTTGATCTTATACTAGCCTAGTACTTTTACTGATTAGTAACACGTGACGTCATTCTAAATCCAATATGGCAAACCATTCAATATGGCTGAATAGTTATTTTTAATGCATTTCTACAGGGAACCGATCAATTTACCGAATTTTGTTTGTTCGAATTTCATTACACCGAAAACTATTGACCGACATCTCTTTTGCTATATGCATTATTTGACATATTTTCAGTTCATCGAAGTATCATTAGCCATAAGTATTATTTTACCGAAGTATGTTCCGCCGATTAACAAAATAACTTTTTACTATTGACCGAAGCCTCTTTTAAACTTTTTTCAATTGCCAAATGATTTATTTGCCATATTTTCACCATACCGAAATAAAATTTTACCAAAAATTAAATTACTGTCATAAAAATTCAATATATTCTGCTACAAAACTTTGTGGCGGAAACGAAATGCTGCAAAACCGACTTTACGTAGTCTTGTCTGCCCTACCCCTAGAGTGTAATTTAAAATCGCGTAGGCGCGGAGGGGTGGGGTGGCCCGCGAGCTGAGGAGTAGGTGGTTGGAACGGCCGCCGCCGCGGCTGAGGCTGGCCGGCGAAGCCGGCCAGTAAAACGAAGCTGCGGTGGTGAGCGTTCAAATCATCTGCGACGATAAGCTCGCATGGGGCCACCCAAAACCCCGCAGCGCCGGAGCCATGACAGAAACAATGCTTGTTGCATGTTGCATGCTTGCTTGAATGCTGCGTGTTTGCTGAATGTTGCATGCTGCGTGCTTGCTGCATGTTGCATGCTTGCTTGCATGCTGCATGCTTGCTTGCATGCTGCATGCTTGCTTGAATGCTGCATGCTTACTTGCATGCTGCATGCTTGCTTGCATGTTTTTGTGGTGCTTGTTTGCATGTTGCATATCTGTTTTTATGCTGTATGCAAGTGTATCACGATACAAACCTTTTTACAAACACAAGAACAAAAGAGTATCAAGAATCACACAGAATCCGCAAAAAGATTCGGACACACGTGCTAGCCAGAACACCCCTAAAGGTGAAACCTATGATTCTGAGAAACTTTATTATGTGTTATGGAATTCACAATTGCTTTTCGCATTAACATTATTTTTACATTGGTCAGCGTTTTCCGATGTGCCAACATATATTTAGTTTCTGTGGTAAGTCCACGTAACTTTTTGCAGAAATTACGCAAGATATGATTCCGGCACTCGATTTTTTCAACCGTCAGATTTTGATTTTCGTACGGTTTGGCGTTGAGAATTTTAGCGTAGGTTGACGCATCACCATCTCCTATCATTCTGCCGTATATAAGTCCATACATTGGAATCGAGGATTTAAATCCTTCGACTATAATTTGAGTTTCCATTGAGCTTGAAGAACCTGTGTAGTTTTTGAAACAGACATGCTGTTTCGGATCGACCTTTCTGTTAGCGGCTCTGGCACACACCAAGCAATATTTATTTTTTACTCCAAGATATAGAACTTGGCCAGTCTTTCTGCCAATTATTGATGTCGTACCCGATGAAGATTTATAATTTGTTCCGTAAGACCTAGTACACCATGAGCCATCAACATATACGTCAATGACGGGGTAACCGTTATTTGTTCTTCCTTCTGCGAGCGCTATTTCTTTTTCTTTTGCTGCAGCAGCCGCCAAAGACTCACTAGCAGTTTTCTCCCATTTTGCATAAACATCATTTTGCAATTTTAAATAATATTTTGAAGAAAATGTCGGTATATTCATGGAAGAACATAATTCCTCAAATGTAGAGTATCCAATGCCTGAAGCTATGATTCCCGTGGTTGCAGCTATATTTAAATTTACTTGCTGCGGATCCTTGTAATCTTCAGAATGGACCAGACAAGTTTCTTGGCACATGTTGCACTGGAATTTAAAAACAGAGATAAGCCCTAGACTTCTTTCGCTGATTAAACGAAAATTACTCATCTTGCAATCGAATAAATTATTATGTCGCCCTTTTTCTTGCAGCTCTTTAAGAAGGAAATTTATATCAACGATTCGACGTCCTGTAACAGGATGAAAATCATCTTGATTTCTAGCCTCTTCTTCAACAATAAATGTATTACGAATATCTTCCATTCCACTGAAACAATGAATGAAAAACAATTAGGCTTTTATAAGATATACAAATACAAACTCACGGGTTGACTTTAGACTAGCAACTCTAACATGAATACAGAGGTTTCAATTTTAGCTTGGTTAATTTTCTAACGAAACTTATTACTGTCTGTTTTAGCTGTATGTCGTCCATAATGCTTAAATAAATTAAATTATATTCTGCCACATTTTTCAAAATCATTAAAATATACTTTTTTTTTTTAGCGTGGTAAAATCATCAAATGAGTCCTCCCACCCCGGGCAGGGCGGGAGGGACTGTCAGACTTGTACTGACTAAAATCCACGGTGTCCTTCAATAGCCCTTTGTGTTCCGGGGTCACGGTAATGAGATAAGTCCCGCGACCCCGGCAGGCTTTGGCCCTCTTGGGCGGGGCCCCGTCATCGTGCTGACGCTCTTTGAGGCGCGCGTGGAACACAACGCGCCGTCGACCCGGGCATGGTCCATGGTCGGGCGGCGAGTTGCCCTTTACTCGCCGCCCGCATGCCCGCATCGTGGTTTTGATGCACTGCAACAATAAAAAAATGTTCATGAAAACGTTATCAAGTTATTCTACTGTTATGATTTTACTATGTATTATGTTGGTATCCGTCCTTGAGACTTCAATGTCGGTGCCGGTAGGTACCTACCTACATATATCCGCAGAAAGGAACAGAGATCCCTAATTTCCTACTCATATTATACCTTTGCATCTACCTATGTATGTAAGTATGTATGTATGTTCCGTTTTCATGTCAAAACGGCTGTTTTTGATAAATTTTGGTACAGAGACAGGTGGGACACTAGAGCCGGTAATAGGCTATATAGGAGAGGGGTTGGCTGGCGAGCGAGGCCGGGGCCAACAGCTAGTAGGTAATAAACACACACAGGTGCGGCCGGCAACGCGGCGGCGGCGCGCGCTGCACTTCTATTGTTATTATAATATTACCTACCTAGGTACCTAAATAGAGATAAGAAGCGCACTCTTATTGCTATTTCTTAGAAATGATGGACAGGTTTCGAAAGTAAAGGTAAAGATAGACCGAAGATTAGATTTAAAAATCAAAAGACGAATAAGTATTTAGATAATATTAGTATGTGAAAAAATAAAATTGTAAACAAACTTACCTGATTTCTCGTCTAACCTTCCGGACTTTGCACCTGGCTACTTTCTTGTTTTTATTTTTATTTCCCATACTTCTGTGCACTAATAAAAACAAATAAAGAGTAACTGCCTTCTTTACACTATGTGATAGCCGCGCGCTAGAAAAAGGGACACAGGTCTCACCTCGACAAGGCCTAGCGGGCGACTGAAGTGACGAACGCGAGCCGCTGTGTTATATAATAATTTATTATTAAAAAAAACAAGCTATTTTGCAAAATGTAACCACAAATTACTTTTCTCTACGTTATTACCTTTTTTAAGATATGGTTTTTAGTAGTAAAACATTTATAAGCTTTGAGAAAAACAAGAAAAACATGAAAAAAATATCGATTTAGCCTGTTTTTCGGATTTTTTTTTTATCGAGTGAAGTTTTCGATATCGTGTTTTGAACCACAAATTGTCAAAGTACATAGAGTAAACTAGAACAAGTTCTTTTTTTGGATTTAAAAAATCACGATTTCTTTATTTATTGTTAAATCAAAGTGATGTAAAATTGGGAATACCTGGCCTTAATTCAAGTATAAACTTAGCCGAAATTCTAAAAGTCCTTGTTTAACTTTTAGGTTCCTGGTCTATTCGAAGGCGATGAATTCGCCGCTCTTATGACTCAGTGCAAAGAAGGCGCACAGAGAGAAGGCTTGATGTTGGATTCCAACGATGAACTGTACAAATGGTAAGTTTTACTGTTTAATTAAACTCTTGCTCATTACTACTTCTGTACCTACAACTTATATAATGATATGTACTCCAAACACTCTGGGGCTTTGCATTTAGGAGGAATGAGGAACAGAGAAGTTCCATGAAGAGTGGATCCTCCGATGCGACGGGTATTATGTCTGGTCGGCTACTGCCCGACAGTTATTATCGTTTTTTTTTCTAAAAGCTCTAATCTTGCGGACGACTCTGGTAGCGTGATATTTTATTATTTAACTGTTTATTTTATGCTGGTAGAATAGCAGTAACCTTTTAGTAGTCAAGGACCGCAAAGTAGCATATCTCCTTATTTAAAAATCTTCAGTTTACACAACAATCACAAGCCGCAAGGAGGCAGACCGTTGCACTAGAGGCATAAACATCCTTCCCGAGCAGTATAAATATTCTAACGTCAGCTAATAACATAATTCAACCAGTCTATGACATGGGATTTCTATATATTTTGTAAACCAGGTTCACCGGCCAAGTGATGCGCAACCTGCACGTGGTGTTCACCATGAACCCGTCATCTGAAGGTCTGAAGGACCGCGCGGCCACCTCGCCCGCGCTCTTCAACAGATGTGTGCTCAACTGGTTCGGAGACTGGAGCGATGGGGCGCTGTTCCAAGTAAGTTGTTGTTCAAACTTGGTTTACTAGGCCATATTGTCAAGCATAGAGCAACACAGGCCACCGGCGGACCGGAGGGGAGTAGCCATTGCGTTTTTTACCGATATAAAACTGTCTGTCATTTTTTGCGGGGGGAAATCACACATTCTCAAATTCTCACACAAAAACATTCTATGTCACTACGAAACTCACACTATAACAATTGAAAAATACAGTAACAATTTCACACACACATTTAAACAATTCGTATCATAATAGTATAATAATATGACGCAACTACACTAACAATTCCTTACACCCGTAGTTGTAACAACTGTCGATACGCATTATCGATAAATTCAAGAACTCGGTTAGGGAAATTAGCTTTAAAAAGTTATTCAAAGGCAGAATTATGGGGGTGCTAAGACAGGAAACCTCCACGTGCGCCCGTGGACTGGAGTTCCCTCTCGGATACGTCCGGGGGGAAGACCAGTTTTTCGGGCCGGTGCACCCTGGGATGCGAGCAAAAACTCTCCTTAGGCACTGTGTGCCTAAGGGGTTTCTTTGCCCGTATGCAAATAGCCTGTCGGGTGGACGCTCCAACGCGTGTCCCTCTGAACAGCAGAGGGCACAGCGGCGGAGCGGGCTTGCGGACGGTGAGTAATGGGTAAGCTCGCCGTCCGACCAGGTACCAAGCCCGGGTCGGTGGCGCGTCGTGTTTCACGCGTCACCGACGGGGCCCCTTATGGGGCCAAATGCCTGCCGGGGTCGCGGATTTTTCTTAATCCAGGATACCGTGGCCCCGGAACGTAAAGGGCATCCGACGGAACACGGGTGGATTTTAGTCAGTAAGAGTCTGACAGTCCCTCCCGCCCCACCCAGGGCGGGAGGACTCATTTGATGATTTTGCCACCCTAAAAAAAAAAAAAAAAAAAAAAAGGCAGAATTATTATTGATTGTATTTATTATATATACTAAAATAAACAAATAACATAATAACAAATAAACTTAAAATGATTTGAGCAAATGACACTATTTCTTGTGGGAATCCAGGTTGGTCTGTTATCAGAAAATGTTTTCCATATATCTCTTAAATTTGGATCTTTAGGAAACCTGCAATAAATAAAAGTTGACGTTCACACTCAGTAATTTTTATTTAAATCAAAAATTTCTCTGATCGATAACTATCTATAAACAAACCGGCAACAACACTATCGCTCGGTGACAGCGAATTCTAGGAAAAAGACTCGGATCTGTCGCTCGACCTATCCGCGTTTTGTATGAGGACGCACGGCCTTAGTTGGTGAACAAATCTGAAACAACACGATTGATAATATTGTAGTTTTTAAGTTTAAAAAAAGTAAATAGCAATAATGTGATTAAAAATTACTTACATATGAAAGGTAACGCCATCTTTTTGTAAATTTGACGTGGCAGATCTATTTTTGCAGCAAAAAACAGAACAATTCGGCATTTTTTACGACGTCGTCGATTCACTCACGCAACTAGATTTAGTCTAGTGAGCAGTGCAGTTGCAACTAGTTTTATTGTAGGCATAGGACCATTTGGACTTGTACTTTGACAGAGGGGAACGCCTGCGTATGGCTACTCCCCTCCGTGTTGCTCTATGTTGTCAAGTCTACCAGTCTACTTTCAAGTACTGTCTATAGAAGACTTTGCCCTTTGACTTTGTCTTATCCAGGCCAGTCTCATTTATCCATTTCTAATTACAATTTAAAATATAGGGCGTTCTACAGGCTTCAAAACGAGAGACTTTTGCTACAATTGCATTAATTGCTGTACAAAACTCGATTCTGATCTTTAAAAAAAATTACAAAAAAAAATACTGCTTCGTTAGTTTTTTGGTTCCAAACGCGAACGTTTAGCAAGAGATGTAAGGCTTTGATTCCCGATTAGGGCAAAGTGTTATTGGGTTTATATGTCAGAAATTTTTAGGTAGTAGTCATAAAGTTGGTGGCAATATCCAAGAAATTATGACTGACAAAATGTGACTGTACATTAGCTAAAATTCTATCCGAACCTTCGGGGATCACAAATTAAGAAACCGTTTCATAACAGGTCGGCAAAGAGTTCACTCAACGTATGGACCTGGACTCGGCGGAGTACTCACCGCCGGACGGCTTCCCGTCAGCGTGCGGCGAGGTGGGTGAACGTCCGTCACACCGCGAGGCCGTGGTCAACGCCTGCGTCTATGTGCACCAGACCTTACATAGAGCTAACGCTAGTCTGGCCAAGAGGGCTAACCGTACCATGGCTATTACACCTAGGTAAGTTTTTGTTTTAATACCTGGCTACACGCTCCGTCTTGCTTGCTCCGGGCCTGTGCAGTCATGCTCGCAGGAAAGACGGAGCGTGTAGCTAGGCCATTACTCTTTTATTGAATCGCATTTCATTTTCTTGTCATAGGCGACGTATGTACTTGACATTTTATAGGTGACACCCTTCGATTATCAATAACAACTAGAAACACAATCAGCGACAAAAAACGTCCTCACCAAATGAATGACCAAATTCTTATTTGGTCATTCATTTGGTGAGGACTTTTCGTGATCGGATCAGAGATCATTGTTATTAATGATCGAAGGTGACACCTTAATTTTATTAATGCTACATAAAAAATTAAAATCCTCAGGCTGTACTTTGAATTAATATAACACATATAAAAAATCCTGGTAAAGTAATAGGATTCGTATAAGAATGACACTTATTGCTGGTTCATAGTAATATGACCATTATTACAACATGGTAAGGTTCATACACGTACGAACTGCTTACTTACCAAAGCTTTTACTTCAATTACAGACACTACCTTGACTTTATCCAACAAATGGTGAAGCTTTACGCGGAGAAGCGAGCTGATCTTGAAGAACAACAACTTCACTTGAATGTGGGTCTGGGCAAGATCGCGGAGACCGTGGAACAGGTCGAAGAGATGCAAAAGAGTCTCGCTGTTAAATCACAGGTAAGTTCGAATTTCAAATAAACTTTATTAGCAACCTTTTCAACTGAGTCTTTGAATTTATTCGGCCTACTTTGCTTCTAAGCGTCTGAATATTGTATTGTATTCTTATAAAACAAAAATGAAAAATTACAAGAATTACACGATTATTTAAAAACAACGAATTTCAAGACACAAAATGGGCAGAGAAACAATGTAGGTAGGTGGACCGCAGACAATATGGACGAGTCCATTTTTTTTTTAATGACATCTCGCAGGTCAACCTAGAAGAGGTTGTGTGCTGCTTAACCGGACTTTTCTGTGGATGCCATAGATGACTCTAAGGCCTCCAGCCAGAGCTTAAAACTAAAACTACAAACTAAATGGACGAGTCCACGCAGGCTTCTTCCTTTTATAGAGGTGGCAGCGTAGTGGGGGACCTTCCAGTGTTGTCATCTAATAGTATCTACTTTCAGTGGCGGTTCCTTCATACAAGCCCAAAAGCCCGGCATGCCTTATTAAAAATGCTCGACAGAGAATCATAATCAAACCCGAACTATTTAAAAGTTCGCGCGCTTAATTGTTATCAAAATAACACAAACTATCCACGCCACACACTTTACATCGCAATTGTTCCCGCGCAGTTTCGTATTTGCAACATCTATATATAGCTATCTCGCTTACACGTACCGGCTTTTACCGGGCTTTCAAATACTATCTCTGTCCCTTTCGCGCCTAAAGCGTTGTGCCGTATAACGAGTTAGAACCTTGTGCGTCTACAAATCGATCAGTATGGAAGATTTAAGCCGTGCATGCGTATGAAGTTGCACGCGTATGCGTGACTTGTCATCTTGCCAAATCTGCAGTGTTGCCGTTTTAGCGACGTTCTGAGATCTTGGAGATTTTTAACGAGTTTGGAGACTTTTTTAAGATTTAGCAACAACAAGAACTAGCGACTTTTTAAAATAACGAAATTAAATATTCAAGCAATATCTTAAAAATAAAAAAAATGCGACATCTCGCTAGATTGTTCATATACCTGGCGACTTTTTTTGCCTAAATGACAACACTGTTACTCTGCGTAAGTAGCTCACTTCAGTTTTATTTGTTTGAGTGGGGAAAGCTTTGTTGTTAAAGTTTTTTGTGTGTTTTGTTAGATTTTCTCAGTGATACAATTGTTTTGGTGACTTACCTGCAACAATGGAGGTAATTGTACCTTGTGAGGATTTAAAATGCGTTCTAGTTTTGATTGGCGAAGATAAGGTAAAATCTTTAAACTTTGCTCAGAAAAAAAAACCAGTTTATTTCTTCCCGACGCCGACGCCTAATCTGTGTATTTCTCAGACTAGTAAATCGCATAAAAGAATATTTCATATGTGTATAAATCATGCAATAGAATTCAAGAGGTTAGTTTATTTTTTTCAGCCCTTCAGGCTTTGTGTAATTTTTTTAGTAATAGTACAAAACGAGCTGCTTTTTATTACGATACTCATTGCAGCAAAAAATTCGTTGGACATACATGTCGCGAGTCGTAAACACGGTTTTTAAACAAAAAAGTAAACTTATTGAGTTGTTTTCTGATCTGTGCGACAACCCACAGAACTGGGACGGGGATACGATTTTAGCTATTGAAAAACAGTTGTTGGTAGAATTAAAACGATCACCAACATTTTACTCTGATGTAATTAAATCATTTCTTAAGAAAGATAGACGATTCCAATTAGAATATAAATAATTTATTTAAATTCCTTATTACATTCTATCTAGCTATTTTTTAACTTTCGTTTTGTAACTTTCTGTTTTGTTTTTTTTTTGTCTGTAACCTGTTAGTCCTGTTACAAAATAAGCAACTACTTACCATAACTTTGAATTCACTTTTAATTTATTGTACCTAACCAGTAGTTTATGAGAAAATTGCGATGATACATACGTAGGTACCTACATACTCAGTCGAAAACTGAACTTTCTTTTTTTGAAATCGGTTTAAATTTTATTGGGCTTGCCTTATTTTGAAACCCTAGGCCCGCCACTGTCTACTTTCTGTGCAAATAAACTTTCAGATTCATAGGCCCCTTAGGCTGTTCCATATCTCAGTCTCGAGAGATTAAATGTGTGTAGGTTATGTTTTATCGATGTATTGTTTTAAGTGTGAGAATAAGTACCTATAAGAATAAGCCGTAACAATGAAAACTAACTCTCTTGACTTGTTTATAGTCGTCTTATTTTCTAATGTTTTAATATTTCTGTTTATAGAATTTCATGGAAAATATAAAATCACAAACTTTTGCCTGCGGCTTCGCTCGAGTTATAGTTGCAAACCTATGTATTCATCGCCCACATTGGATCAGCCGCTCTGGTGTGATTGAGTAACAATACCCATCAAAACTTTCATATTTGTAATGAAAAACTAACTTATTTGTACAATGTTCTTTTAAAGGAACTTCAACAAAAGAACGAAGCTGCCAACGCCAAGCTCCGGCAGATGGTAAAGGACCAGCAAGAGGCTGAAAAGAAGAAAGTTGAGAGTCAAGAAATTCAGGTACGAAACTGTTTCATTACCACTTTCTCAATCTTCACAATATGAGAGATTTTGCATAGCATTTCTTGTTTTCTGATTTTAAAGTGCAAAATGTAGCATATTGTTTTAAAATGTTATCGTGTTAGACAATGTTTTATAACGAACGGCTGTGTTGGGAGCACCTATACACGCTCTACTACACATCAAATCGTTTATTTCAACTAGGCCAGTAAAATAAAACTAGTACAAAAAACAGTTACGGTGCTACAGTCCCAGTCACAAGACATAAAAACTGTGAAAGTATCGTAGGTGCTCATTCCAAAGCGTAGATTTCTATGGAGAAGAATGAGCAAGAAACTCCATGGACACTCTTTTTAAATCGCCAAAATTATTACAGAACTTTTGTTACATCATTCAACTTCAGATGGTACATTATGTAAGAACGATGTGACAAGTTAATAGTGTCCATAGTAAAATAAAAAGACAGTTCAAAAATAAAGTTATTAGTAATTAAAATAGACCGTGGCAGCTAAAAGATGACCAGTCCCAACTGACAGCGCCCGTTCATGAACATGACACATATATCAGCACCATTCAGCTCAACTATTTTGAAGGGAACTAAATGATCCGACATACACGCCACCATCAGCGAGACTTGAGTGAGCATGACATACTCTCAACCGCCAGAGTCATTCAAGTCAATGAAAGTCAAAATTCGAAAGGCATAACTATTCTTCAATATGTCAAAAACGCCCATAAAATATTGAACAGGGTGGATTATATTCTGCTTGACTGTCCCTTCCACTCACCCAGGGTAGAAGTCATTTTATGATTTGCTTACAAAATAAACCTGTGGGACATATCACATATTTCTTTCCAGCTTCAAATTATTTTTAATAAAAACATTTTTAAATAATTTACTCTGTGATTTAGGTCGCTCTAGAAAAACAAACGAAGGAGATAGAAGCGAAACGTCGCGACGTAATGGCCGACCTCGCACAAGTGGAGCCGGCTGTCATTGAGGCGCAAAATGGTTTGACTCTTTACTGTACTCGCATGACTCTGTGGTATTCATCTAATTATGTATCGGTTTTAGTTGAAATGCAATCGTTTTAGATGAAATTAGAAGATCTGACCTGAACTGGGGACTATTTCCCGAATTTTTACCAGTGAGCGCATTGATATATTTAAGTTACATTATTTTTGACAATGAGTCACCCGGATGAGATGGACCAAATAAATCATGATATCTTGAATAACGGGAATTAACGTTCTGTCCTAAACAAAGTATTGATTCTGATTTCTCCAGAGCCAACAACCGTGGTCATAAAATGTGGGAGCGAGATGGCACCTGTCTCAGTATATTCACCGTCCCACTCGCACGCTTTATGACAGTGACTGTCTGTCGACGTTTTGCATTTTCACTAAAACCTGTATGATATTACCTTTTTTCATGTTTTTGTGTTTGTCCAGTAAATGAATACCACGACGTTACTTTGTTTAGTCACTGTTCAAGCAATTATTAGTGTAGTATAGTTTGTTGCTGACATAATAATTATTATATTAACTTCAATGTCAGTAGTTTGATTCTAACATTTGAATTTTGCAGTCACAAGAAAGATGCCTCGTTTATTTCTGTTATGTATTTAATGTTTTACATTTCTTTTTTTTACTTATGTGTTGATTTCTGAACGAAAAATCAAACAATAAAAAAGTAAAGGTTATTCAGAAATCAAACATATTTATTTTTATAGCAGCGTGGTAATAGTCGCACACTCAGGCTTCATTTTAACATTTGATCTACTGTTGTAATCAAACATAGAATAAATAAAGAAATACCTTATTTTAACTACATGAAGTCTGAAAAGGTCTGACTATAACGACATTTAGTATTAAAACCGAAGACAATCCTATAAAACACAGCCGTGCGCTCGATCAAGAAGCAACAGCTAGTCGAAGTGAGGTCCATGGCCAACCCGCCATCCGTCGTCAAAATGGCACTGGAGTCCATCTGCACCCTCCTGGGAGAAAAAGGGGACACGTGGAAGGGCATCCGCTCCGTAGTCATGAAGGACAACTTCATATCAACCATCGTTAACTTCGAGACAGAAAACATCACGTTAGTTTTGTCTATTATTCCCACTGTGAGATAGCATGTCGTAGTTTTTTGTTGTTGTATGGCACTAATGGTCGCTTTCACTCTTTTAGATGTTGTTGTGTACCCAAACAGCTGTGGACAGCTGCGGGGTAAGAGTGTAGTGTCTAGAGGTGTCTGTTGTAACTTGGAGATCTAATCTGTTATGCACCCTCTTCCTTTCTTTGATAGCGGTAATCGTCGAATAAGCTAAAACGTCGCGTATAAAACGACATACTATCTCAACAGAAATAAAAAAAAAACTTTCATAATATTTATTATGTAATGTTCTAGAGATCAACATCCTAGATAGCAATTAGTGTTCCTTAGCTCTAATATCCTAGTCGTATTTATTGGCAAAAACATTACCTACCTTGTTACTTTTTGATTGTTATGTTATGCATTAAATTTTGATATATTTTTTGTAAGTTTTGACACAAAACAGAACATTGATATGTAATCAATTCTTTATACAGTTTTCTTTATTGTTATGAATGAATTTTATAGATAAATATGTTGTTGTAAATAAGCTAAGCTCGCTTGCATTATGTGACTGTTGTTATTAATATAGAAGAAAAAGTAACGCTGTGATCACTGTAATGTAAAATGGCATCTATGTAATGTAAGGCACACTAATATACAGTGAATACTCGTGACTAACCCCGCTAAGCATCGTCGTGAATCATTTAACATTTGTTTTAACATTACGTATCTTAATCGTTCCTTTTCAGAAAAAAAAAACCTTATTATTTTTACGTTTCAGCGATCTGGTGCTGTAGGAAATTGTTATCAGTTATTTAAATCATGTCAAAGTTTAAATTCATAAATGTTAGTAACAGTTTCCTGGGCACCCGCGCTGGTAGCAGCGGTTTAATTTCAACGTTAAATAATAACGCCAGCCGCATGTGTCACAGAAAGCAGCTAAATGCCTTTTTTGTTTCTCTCTTTTTTGTACTCTCTCGCTCTCGCTTCGTGCTGGTGACGGACGCGACGCGACACACCAATGGCGCTGACGAACACTCCTGAATACCTTCGACCATCGACGAACCATTTGTAATGTACAGCGGTGAAATCTATAAAGAAGCAACATTTGGTGGAAGTGAGATCTATGGGCAATCCGCCGGCGCTCGTGAAGGTCGCTCTGGAGTCCATCTGCCTCCTCCTCGGGGAGAATGCGACCGACTGGAAGGCGATCCGAGCCGTCATCATGCGAGAGAATTTCATCAACAGCATCGTCTCCAATTTCTCCACCGAGGACATAACGTGAGCACCGCCGCTTGTTTTCCACCCCTCCCACATGTCCCCTCTGTTTTGTTTGGTGGTGGTATGTAAGGATTTTGGTCTTATGATCACGAAGTATTCCAATGCTAGTTCCACATGATTTTTCGTATCATTATATTTTGTTTTAATTCATAAATGAAAATCGTGTGCAATTCGCATATTAAGTTAGGCTAAATTTTGATGCTTGCTGCATGCTTTTCGCATGGTATGTTCAGTTTGTCTGCATTTTATTGATGTTAAGAGACGCACGCGCATGTATCGGTAATTGGTACGTATGTGGTGGTAGGTTGACAATTTTAGAGAATTAATAAAACACTTAGACTTTCGAAGAAATTAATACAAAAAGTAGATATTAATCACTGAAACGACCGTTCCATTCTCAATAATATTATTAATAGAATTATTAATTACACACGTAACACTATAGATTAAAGCTTAAAATTTAAGATGAAAATAGACCAGAGCCAAATACACACTTCAGAATATACGATACACCATACTCGTACATTACCTTGACATTCAGGACGCATGAATGTATTTGCCAATAAATAATGTCCGTGTCCAACCGCCGAAGAAGAAACTCACTGCCGACGGTGAAATAGCTTGTTTTTACTATTTTTGTTTAATATTATGTTTATTTTTTGTTTTGTTTGCTATCTAATGTGTCCTTCGAGCAGGGGAAGGCAATGTGTTTATCTCTAGAATCTTTGTTTGCTGTGTGGGTAAGTGACGTCCTGTTTTATATTTGAAGTGAGGTACAGGAGTTACAAGATGTGCATGTTGGACGCGGTTACTGTGTAAATTAAACTGTCGGTCAAATTCATGGATTAACATAAACACTGGTCTAATTAGTCACCGGATAGTAGCCTCAAAGCCAAAATACAGTCCTCACACAACTTAAATCAAATGTAATGTAATCTTTTTTGTTTCTTTCCAAATAATACTAAGACACAGACAAAGATAGTGGTCAAACACTCGCCTTTTGCCAAATAAAAAAAGCTAAATAGGCTAGCAAAGTAAGCTGAATAAAAAACGACATGAATTTGACCGATAGCAAGCATACCGTGTCGTACATACAAGTCAAAATTCCTCTGGTACATGGTCAAAAGTCATTCATTGAGATGGTCTGGTTCATTGACATTGCACGATGCACGCAATAAGATAAAACATTTGCCATACTTTGAAATTATTCCCTATACTGATTACATATATGTGTACATACCAGTGATGATGTTCGTGAGAAGATGCGGACTCGGTACCTGAGCAACCCTGATTACAACTTCGAGAAAGTTAACAGAGCCAGTATGGCTTGCGGGCCTATGGTCAAATGGGCTATCGCTCAGGTAAGATTTATTTAATTTTCCCTCTTTAAATACTGATACTGCTAACATATACACCATCCCACTGCTGGGCAAAGGCCTCTCCCCATGACTTCCAGCTTAATAAACCGTGGTCGACTTTACAGCTACGACATAAAAGTCCTACCTAGAAGCTGTTACCTTCAAATTTCTGTTGGCTGTTGAATTTAGTGATTGTCTGTAAATAACGTCGTATTTTACTTTGTCTGTTCAACACTTCACGTTCAAATAACAGAAACTCCTTTCCTTTTTAGACTTTGTATAAAATCTAAATATTCTCATAAATATCAACAGATTGAATACGCAGACATGTTGAAACGTGTAGAACCTTTACGCAATGAGCTGCAAGCTCTAGAGAACCGCGCTCAAAGCAACGTGACGGCCGGCAACGAAGTGAGCGAACTGATCGCTCAGCTTGAGAAGTCCATCGCGTCTTACAAGGAGGAGTACGCGCAGCTCATCAGCCAGGCTCAGGCTATCAAGACTGATTTGGAGAATGTACAGGCTAAGGTGAGTTGATGAATCCCAATCATACATTGCAAAAACTGTCAATGTTTCTTTACAACATTTGAGTCATCAATAGTACTGAGGATTTTAGATCTATCAAGTACTCCCATTTGATTTCAGATCTATCAAAAATTTACTAAGACTACTCAAATTGAATGCAATCGTAGTCGAATTACTAAGAAGTTTAACGACTGTTTTTATTTCCTATCAGTTTTGCTAATTATCATAGGTCGGAATTAGGTAGAGTTATTTCGGTACTTACATCGAAATGTTGATATTAATATGGATCTTCCCGGGATTTCTAACAGGAAATCTCGTGTGGAAAACAGTATTACAAATTAATCATATTAAAAACATCAGAGATAGATTAGACAAATAAATTGTTTGAAAGTAAATAACTTTTTGTATAATAAATCACGGATTTTTTCTGCTCTTTAAAATTTATTCCGGGATTTCGGGCATATCCACTTTATTCTTTCGCAGCGTAAGTACATGAATAACTACCTCATTCCGACATATCCTAATTAAACAATGAAAAATTATTGGTTAAATTTCAAATCAACAATAGTTATTTGTTATACAAGAGTGCAAAGTTGCTTTTTAACCGCGTGCTCAATATTCGACCGAGCAAGCGAAGGATTCTAAAATTGAATCACGAGAGCAACGAGTGATTCAAAAATTGGAATCCTGAGCGGTAGCGACGGAATCAAAAGAGCACAAGGTTGAAAAATCTTTGCACTCGAGTGCAACACTTAACTTTTCATCCCACCTCAGCGTGGAAATGACTAAATGCAAAAAAAAATACATGTACATTGTACAATCACAAGATAGGTACTTTTATTTCAGTTTAGGTATTAACGAGGGAATTAAGTTAAGAATCCTTAGTGTAGCGAGGGATTCAAGTTAGACCAAGGCAACGCAGCTTTATATGCGAGGAAATAAATTATATTTTTAAATTTGATGTGGTACGACAACCTTCGAACGTGAAGTTGGCACCACAGCAAGCGATCAGCTTGAGGGTAATAACGGCTTTTGCGCTCAGATATCGAAGAGTAAAGATACTCTTTCCGAGATGGGGGGATGAAAATGTGTTTTGTTTAAAATTCGCATGTCCTATGATAGCCAGCAAAACTGACGGGGAATTATTTAATTTTATTTCTTTAATTCTTGTAATATTGTTATTCATTTGCCTTTATGTATGTATGTATGTGCACAAAGGCAAATTAATAACAATGTCAAAGTCGTAAAATCAAAGCGAGTTTCCTCCGTGGCTCGGAAAGCACGTAAAGCCATTGTTCCTCTCATTTGTAGATCTCTGATAGTTGTTAATCACAGTCAGAAGCTCAAAAGACTGACAAGCAGTCTTTCCATGGAGTGTCGTATTACCCAGTTGCTGGGCTGTCGTTGTGGAGGTCCGATAGGCAGTTGCTCCATGCAAAATACCATGATATTCAGCTGCATCCGGTACGACTGGAAGCCGACCCCAACCGAAGAGATTAGGCAGATGATGATGTCTAAGTCTTAAAAAACTATTGCATTTTTCCAGGTGGACAGGTCCATAGCTCTACTGAAGAGCTTGGTGATCGAGCGAGAACGTTGGGAGTCAAGCTCTGAGACGTTCCGCTCACAAATGAGCACCATCGTCGGCGATGTGTTGCTATCTGCCGCTTTCATAGCTTACGGTGGATACTTCGATCAGCATGTAAGTAAAATAACTGGTCAATTATGTACGGCTGATTTCAATATTCAATCTATCTCTGGTTTTGTGTTATTAGAAAATAGTGTTACTATCTCTAGTAAGGCAACACCAAAGATAGAGATAGAAATAGTTTTTCCATCTCTAGTAATAGATTTCTCAGATTGATTATTGGGAGCAACCGTTAATCTCTACTATAACACCGTTAAAATTAAAGGAATCGTTCAAAATAATTGAAATATGAAGTCCAACGTTATCTGAACTATACAAGTACTTTTTGGTAATTATTTCAGTAAACAACTTCTGTTATTCTTGCAAAAATGTCAAAACATTTGGACTATGTTGTGGTTCAGATTTCTTGACAATTCGATACCTCCCCTAATAATCTTCAGTCTATGCAAATACCAAATCAAAATTATCTTGAATACAAGTAATAAACTGTAAGTAGGATTTTTTGGAAAATTGGTTTGGATGAGATACAGTTAGCAGTTTTTGAGATATAGTACATTTTCAAAAACCGCAAATATAATTTTGCCATTCATACAAACACTATGAAAAACAAAGTTATTTTTATTGTTTGTGAATATTACTTACTAATCTCAATATAATTATATCCCTTATCTATGCTTCCTACTACGGAACCCTTCATGGGCGAGTCCAACTCGCACTTGACCGGTTTTTTATGCTCGCGTTTTACCACTATTAATCTCGCCTAATAGTAAGTAATGCTGTGGTGCGACGGTGAAGCTTCGTTGACCAAGTTTTATTTTTTTTTCTCAGTACCGTCAAAATCTATTCACAACTTGGACCGCCCACTTAGCAGCCGCCAACATCAAGTACCGGGCGGACATAGCTCGCACGGAGTACCTCAGTAACCCAGACGAGCGACTACGTTGGCAGGCTAACGCTTTGCCCACAGATGAACTGTGTGTCGAGAACGCTATCATGCTTCGAGTAAGGATTTTTTGATATTTTTCGTTATTTTGTTGCTTTTCCTAACTTGACAAGGTAGTAAATATTTTATCATACATTGCTCTCTGTACCTACAAAGCTTTCAAAAAGTTCCATTTTTACGACTTTCCACAGGATTGAGGTAACGTGTGTGTTGATATCGCTAATGGAAAGTGATTTCACTTATTTTTGCCTTGAGGTGTAGTGTGTGTGTGTGTGTAATGCGTCTACACACCAAAGCCGCCCGGCGGGCTAGGCCGGCGGCATGATTGAACAATGCAAAATCGTCAAAATCATGCCGCCGGCCTAGCACGCCGGCTTTAGTGTGTAGACAGCATTAGATTCTCCTATCGAATAGTATATATTTCACAATAAATGAGTTCTCCCTTCCTGGACTTCGCCGCTGTCGGATTAAAATGCAACTTTCACAGTATTTAAAACAAATAAAAGTTGTATCTTAGTTCCAGTTATTAACAGGCCTGTCTCACTCCGCGGTGTAGGCATAAAACTGCAAGTAGTTGCGGGGCCATTATGTCGTGGCCCATTCACTACGGCTGCCACGCGCCACCCGTTACGCACGCGCTCCGTCTCCTTAATATTTTTGTTACGTTACGTGTAGTTACGCACAAGTTTCTTGCTTTAGGTGCTTTTGGTAAATTAATAACACAATATTATTATGAAGAAAAAAAATATAAAGTACATATTTAGTAATGCTCAACAAAATTATCTCCCTGCTTGTGAAGTATGGGCTTAACTGATCATGATACCTAATCATGAGGTTACAAGTTTGGAAATGAGGCGAGATACTAATTGGGGGGGGGGGGGGTGAGCCTACTGGACGACCAAGATAAAAAGACGACACTCTCACTCACCTTAAGCTGAGTACTAAGAATTAAGATCGGTAGAAAGTAGAAAGATGTTTGCGTTGTTGTTTAAAAGTTCTAACTCAGAAAATGGCCACACTACGCATTCAAGGTCAGCGGTCGTAATTCGCTGCGCCACTTTTTTACCTACCTACAAAGACACGCAACGCGGGGCCTGTGACAATATGCGATAGTAATTGGTCGGTTACTAGGTTGAGTGCAAAATAATAAGGACTGGCTATTTTGCCATAGACGATAAAAATCTTTTAAATATTATTCTTTTTTTTTGTAAGATAAATGTTCAAAAATATAACAATAATAGGTAGAAAAGATAATATTATTATAAATATTATTCCTCACGTAAGGTGCCGTAGGTACCTACTATTATCATTCTGTGCTAACAATCAATAATGTATGTAGTAATCGATGACGAAACCAAAAAGATATAGGCTGATGATAAAAACAAAATTCCTTGAGGAACTTAGGTATTTATGGTAATAATGTAATTTAGCAAATGCATAAAATACGCATAGGTACCTACCTATTTGTGCCTAAACTCGCAAGTCGCAACCCTATTGAGCTTGACCCATAGTAACCTTTTAATGTCGTTGGCGTCAGATAAACCAAAATAAACTCTCGGGCGTAACCATTCAGTACATTTTTGCTTGCGCACGGGAAGTTTAGGCTATTATAAAAGCAGGTGGGCGGTACGGCTGCCAGTTAAAATGTACTTTATTCTCTCGTAAATAGATTTTACATTTGTTTGATTTTTTTTTTGGAGTAGTCCTTCTGTACGTATAGTACTATTAATTATTCTGTGTTATTACTAAATTTGAAAAAAAAAATACCTAAATATACAGCATGTTTTTAATATTTATAATTCGTTTTCTACATTTATCTATCTTTCATTTTAGCGCTTCAACCGTTACCCATTGATCATCGACCCGTCTGGCCAAGCCACGGAGTTCATAATGCGCGAGTTCAAAGAACGCAAGATCACCAAGACTTCCTTCCTTGACGACTCATTCAGGAAGAATCTGGAATCGGCACTGCGTTTCGGTAACCCGCTTCTTGTGCAAGTGAGTATTACGCAGAACTACTTTGTCATTTTTTTAAACGTTGCCCCACACTAGTAATTTCTCCTGTGTCGTGGGTGCGTTTACAAACATAGAAACTCACATACACAAACACCCAGACCCGGAACAACTACTTGTAATCTACAATTTGTCTTGCAACACGATACGTGATATGTTGCGCAACATTATGCAGTATCATACCTTGTAACATCGATATAATAGTATCTTGTTTAAAAACAACGACTGTATGGTGGTAAGGCTCATTTTGTTTGACGCAAACAGGCAACATGAATTTCATACAAGTACTGGCGTTAAAGATCGGACTCATCGGTTTTTGAAAAAGGATAATCGGTATTTTAGCTTAGTAGAACGCTATCTCTGTCAAACACTACATAAAGACGTTTGTGACTAGTTTTTTTAAAATTTTTAATGCTACATGTGACATCTTCCAACCCACACTGAGTCCGCATGGTGGATTACGGTCTATTCCCTCTCATAGAGAGGAGGTCTTTGGCCCAGCGGTGGGAAAATTATAGGCTGATGATTTAGTGCTTCATACGATAGAGATCCTCTCTTTAATGGACGAAACGCAATATTTATCGCCGGTACCTGTACTGCAGTGCAACAGGGCTAGATTCTTCATTAAGGGCTGATTTTTCAATAGTCACATAATTTGTAACTGGTCCTTGTTGGCTTAAATATAAATAAATAATATATAATATAACTTTTATCTGAGGAATAAAAATGGCGGTTTGACAGCTTATCTATAGAAAATATGTCAAACCGCTATTTTTATTCCTCAGATAAAAGTTATCTGATTATTGAAAAATCAGCCCTAAGAATAAATTGTTTTTAACCGACCGTTATTTTAAATCAATTAAATTAAAATCAAAAACACAGACTTCAGAAACATATTATATTTCACACTTTTTGTGGTTGTTTTTTAAGTCGGTTATTTTTTTTTATGTGTTAAGAAAATTTCTTTATCTGAAATATTTGTTATCATTCTATAGGATGTAGAAAACTACGACCCGATCCTGAATCCCGTGCTGAACAGGGAACTTCGTCGTACTGGCGGCCGAGTGCTTATCACTCTCGGTGACCAAGACATTGATTTGAGTCCCTCGTTCGTCATTTTCCTTAGTACCAGGTATGTTAACATTGACATCTTTAAAACAACCTAACGGGCCCCTTTAGCCTTCTCATAAGATGAAAACGGTATCGACACGATATAGATGGGATGGTAGTATCATACCTTGAGAAAATGATCAAGAGAGGACGATATGCCAATGTTGTCAAGTCGTCTAGCGCTACCTTGTTCACAAAAAAATTTTCATGTAAAAAATCTGATGATTGATTATGAGCTAAACTGAAAAGCTTTACTAGATCATACGCCCCAACGACCATTTATATCTAGACTCCTAATCACAGGCGACCGATGTCTGTCAACACATTAGGTAAAAAAATTCTTAAAACCGTCGTGACTCGACCACTCCTGTGAGTCCCCTCGTCGCACTGACCTTGAGTTAGCCATTCAGAACGCAGTACCCCGTCCCCCTCGCTTACGTCGTACCTCAGCGACTTGACAGAATAATTTTCGTTATTCAGATCGTGCATGAGGCGTCTAGATATAAATGGTCGTTGATACGCCCCAAAACTAGTCGTTGAACGCTTTCAAATCAATAAAGTACCGATATTCAAATCTTATTTCTCGTCTTCTAAGTGGTTTTTACTTTTATGAATTCTACATATCTACATATCATTCTATAAACTGTGGATAACGTAGTGAGTTACAGACTTATAATAATTCTACATATCATTCTATAAACTGTGGATAACGTAGTGAGTTACAGACTTATAATATGTATGTACCTACTGTTTTGTTTATTTCTAGTGTGTAACTGTTTGTTTTCCCAAACTAATAAATAAATAAAAAAAAAAAACAAAAAATACATCTAAAATAGGTAACCTAACCTCTCTTCATTTGTTCCCTAGGGATCCAACAGTAGAGTTCCCTCCGGACATGTGCTCTCGAGTGACGTTCGTCAACTTCACTGTTACGCGGTCTTCGCTGCAGTCACAGTGCCTGCACAGAGTGCTTAAGGCTGAAAGACCTGATATTGATACTAAGAGGTCTGATCTTCTGAAGTTGCAAGGTAAGTTTGCATTGACAAGTACAGTTAACAAAATATCGATATCGATAAAAATAATTAGAAATCCACATCATGCCTGGCAAATGTTTATCGTGACCGTACTACGCACATATTCGCGTCTGTTAAATTTGACGCAATCCTGGCGACAAACTCAATGTTTTTCCGCCCGATTGTACTCAATTTTACGGATTAACGGTCAGTTCACACCGAGACGCGACGCGGCGCGACGTGACGTAACGATACTGCAAATCTGTATCTTATCCTGTTGTAAATAAAGTTAGATTTTCAGTCGCCAATAAAATGCAGCGCGGCGCCGCGCTGTCCCGCGCTGGGTTCTGACAGGTTTATCTTTTCATGTAGGAAATAGAGTTAGATTTTGAATAGCTCTGTTGATATGTGCGCGCAGCGTCACGTCTCGGTCTGAGCTGACCGTTAAGACGAAACGTCCGAACATATTATGCTGTTGTTGAACGCCAGTCACATCCTATTCACTTTTTAAGCCAAAAACTAAACAAACCCAAAAAATACCCCTAACCCTCCTTTCTAGGCGAGTTCCACCTCCGCCTACGTCAGCTAGAGAAGTCGTTGCTCCAAGCTCTCAACGACGCTAAAGGCAAGATTCTGGACGATGACTCGGTGATCGCCACCCTTGAGACCCTGAAGAAGGAGGCCGATGATATCGGGCAGAAAGTCGAGGAAACTGACAAGGTTATTGGAGAGATTGAGACTGTCAGCCAACAGTACTTGCCGCTGTCTCAAGTAAGTATACCGAAGTTACAAAATATGTAGTGTACAGACGCCAGCAGGTCAACCTACCCGAATCTGTCAAATTTTACCAATGGAACATTAACCTTCCAGTACTGTGATAAGGCTGAAAATCGATTGAAGGACAGTTTGATGTAGGTTGAGTGCCTTATGCTCCCATTTTTTGTGGTAGATAGGAAATCAACAAATTGTTCTTACTGACTAAAAACCACCCTGTTCCTTTAATTGCGTTCCAGGGCCACAATAATCGCTTAAGATATTCCCGCGACCCTGTTATATGCTCGTTTTGGTTGTGAGATTCGCGCAATCCGTGCAAGCATTGTCTGGGGGGGTATTACAATGTCTTAAAACCAGGCTTGTTCCGGCGAGTGAAACTGACAGAGCTAAATAAGTCGTCTAGCGCCATCTCGTTTACTCACTGGAATAAGCCTCGTTTCAAGACGTTGTAAAACCCCCCCTGAACGGAAATTCAGCCAAAGGGTCATTTTTCGTTCACCAAACATCCGTTGAGGATAATGACGCCCGATCTTTTACTACTAGTGCAACCATCCACTAACAAAAAACAAAAATATAAATTATTTTAATTTCATTTAAGTTAGATGTAATTAAAATAATTTATATTTTTGTTTTTTGTTAGTGGATGGTTGCACTAGTAGTAAAAGATCGGGCGTCATTATCCTCAACGGATGTTTGGTGAACGAAAAATGACCCCAAAGCTTGAACGAAGAAGTTGATGAAACCACTTTGTCCAATTTAGGATACCTGTATTTGGCAGCTATATTCCAAGTTGGAATATGGTTGGAATTTCCAACCATTGCTATGGTAATTTGCCTTTATTACGCGACTTAAAAAAAAAGGAAGAGTTAGGAGTATTGCCTTCCCGCTTCTCTGTTCTATTAAGATAAATAAGTAACTCTAAATGTTTGATTCTCAGGCATGCAGCAGTATCTACTTCACAATGGAGTCACTTCACCAAGTGCACTTCTTATACCAGTACTCTTTGAAGATGTTCCTGGATATCTTCAGCTCCGTACTGGTGTGTCCCATGCTCAGTGGCATTACTGACTACACCGCCAGGCTCAAGATTATTACTGAAGAATTGTTTGCGGTAAGTAGTCAACGAGATACCATACTTTTACGGTGATTAGTGTGACCTAAGTATCCATCAATTCTAGTTACTCTTTTAACAGTTGAAACAATGTACTGTTCCTGCAAATGATTACCAAATAATTAATTTTTGTTACCATTTGGTTCCCGTCGTGTCCTAGAACCAAAAATTCGAAGACATGTGACATCTACCAATCCGCACTGGACTCGCGTGGTGGATTATGGCCCACTCCCTCTCACAGAGAGGAGGCCTGTGTCCCAGCAGTGAACATTATAAGCTGATGATGATGAATTGGTTAGGAACGCAATTATTTCTCTAAAATTACACTTTTTTAGACCTGAAAACCCTTAACTTAAAAATATTGTTTGATTCGATTTTTAGTAGTTCTGAAACCAATAAGTAGTATGACCATTGAATTAACTAGTTAGTGACGTCACAATTTCATGTTGCCATACAAAATCTGTAGGAGGATCACGTTACGACCGCAGCTTGTCGATTCAAATACCCTATTTGTCAAGTTAAGCACTAAATAGCTGATTTTCAGGTTTACATCAGCAAACCTTATGTAGTTTCCTTTTCGAGGCTTTTTTCCTATTTTTGAAAGTTACTGAGTTACAAACCTTCCCAGGTGGTATACGAGCGCGTAGCTCGGGGCATGCTGCACACAGACCGTCTGACGTTCGCGCTACTGCTGTGTCGCATCCACCTGAAGGGCACCGGCGCAGACGACACGCTGGAGCGGGCCTTCGCCGTGTTCCTGGGCGGGAAGGAGGGCTTCGTGTCCACCACCTCGCCGCTGGAGCCTCTCACGCACCAGCAACACGACGCCGCGGCTAGACTTAGCTCCAGGTAACTTCTGCTACTGTGTTACATCCACCTGAAGGGCACCGGCGCAGACGACACGCTGGAGCGGGCCTTCGCCGTGTTCCTGGGCGGGAAGGAGGGCTTCGTGTCCACCACCTCGCCGCTGGAGCCTCTCACGCACCAGCAACACGACGCCGCGGCTAGACTTAGCTCCAGGTAACTTCTGCTACTGTGTTACATCCACCTGAAGGGCACCGGCGCAGACGACACGCTGGAGCGGGCCTTCGCCGTGTTCCTGGGCGGGAAGGAGGGCTTCGTGTCCACCACCTCGCCGCTGGAGCCTCTCACGCACCAGCAACACGACGCCGCGGCTAGACTTAGCTCCAGGTAACTTCTGCTACTGTGTTACATCCACCTGAAGGGCACCGGCGCAGACGACACGCTGGAGCGGGCCTTCGCCGTGTTCCTGGGCGGGAAGGAGGGCTTCGTGTCCACCACCTCGCCGCTGGAGCCTCTCACGCACCAGCAACACGACGCCGCGGCTAGACTTAGCTCCAGGTAACTTCTGCTACTGTGTTACATCCACCTGAAGGGCACCGGCGCAGACGACACGCTGGAGCGGGCCTTCGCCGTGTTCCTGGGCGGGAAGGAGGGCTTCGTGTCCACCACCTCGCCGCTGGAGCCTCTCACGCACCAGCAACACGACGCCGCGGCTAGACTTAGCTCCAGGTAACTTCTGCTACTGTGTTACATCCACCTGAAGGGCACCGGCGCAGACGACACGCTGGAGCGGGCCTTCGCCGTGTTCCTGGGCGGGAAGGAGGGCTTCGTGTCCACCACCTCGCCGCTGGAGCCTCTCACGCACCAGCAACACGACGCCGCGGCTAGACTTAGCTCCAGGTAACTTCTGCTACTGTGTTACATCCACCTGAAGGGCACCGGCGCAGACGACACGCTGGAGCGGGCCTTCGCCGTGTTCCTGGGCGGGAAGGAGGGCTTCGTGTCCACCACCTCGCCGCTGGAGCCTCTCACGCACCAGCAACACGACGCCGCGGCTAGACTTAGCTCCAGGTAACTTCTGCTACTGTGTTACATCCACCTGAAGGGCACCGGCGCAGACGACACGCTGGAGCGGGCCTTCGCCGTGTTCCTGGGCGGGAAGGAGGGCTTCGTGTCCACCACCTCGCCGCTGGAGCCTCTCACGCACCAGCAACACGACGCCGCGGCTAGACTTAGCTCCAGGTAACTTCTGCTACTGTGTTACATCCACCTGAAGGGCACCGGCGCAGACGACACGCTGGAGCGGGCCTTCGCCGTGTTCCTGGGCGGGAAGGAGGGCTTCGTGTCCACCACCTCGCCGCTGGAGCCTCTCACGCACCAGCAACACGACGCCGCGGCTAGACTTAGCTCCAGGTAACTTCTGCTACTGTGTTACATCCACCTGAAGGGCACCGGCGCAGACGACACGCTGGAGCGGGCCTTCGCCGTGTTCCTGGGCGGGAAGGAGGGCTTCGTGTCCACCACCTCGCCGCTGGAGCCTCTCACGCACCAGCAACACGACGCCGCGGCTAGACTTAGCTCCAGGTAACTTCTGCTACTGTGTTACATCCACCTGAAGGGCACCGGCGCAGACGACACGCTGGAGCGGGCCTTCGCCGTGTTCCTGGGCGGGAAGGAGGGCTTCGTGTCCACCACCTCGCCGCTGGAGCCTCTCACGCACCAGCAACACGACGCCGCGGCTAGACTTAGCTCCAGGTAACTTCTGCTACTGTGTTACATCCACCTGAAGGGCACCGGCGCAGACGACACGCTGGAGCGGGCCTTCGCCGTGTTCCTGGGCGGGAAGGAGGGCTTCGTGTCCACCACCTCGCCGCTGGAGCCTCTCACGCACCAGCAACACGACGCCGCGGCTAGACTTAGCTCCAGGTAACTTCTGCTACTGTGTTACATCCACCTGAAGGGCACCGGCGCAGACGACACGCTGGAGCGGGCCTTCGCCGTGTTCCTGGGCGGGAAGGAGGGCTTCGTGTCCACCACCTCGCCGCTGGAGCCTCTCACGCACCAGCAACACGACGCCGCGGCTAGACTTAGCTCCAGGTAACTTCTGCTACTGTGTTACATCCACCTGAAGGGCACCGGCGCAGACGACACGCTGGAGCGGGCCTTCGCCGTGTTCCTGGGCGGGAAGGAGGGCTTCGTGTCCACCACCTCGCCGCTGGAGCCTCTCACGCACCAGCAACACGACGCCGCGGCTAGACTTAGCTCCAGGTAACTTCTGCTACTGTGTTACATCCACCTGAAGGGCACCGGCGCAGACGACACGCTGGAGCGGGCCTTCGCCGTGTTCCTGGGCGGGAAGGAGGGCTTCGTGTCCACCACCTCGCCGCTGGAGCCTCTCACGCACCAGCAACACGACGCCGCGGCTAGACTTAGCTCCAGGTAACTTCTGCTACTGTGTTACATCCACCTGAAGGGCACCGGCGCAGACGACACGCTGGAGCGGGCCTTCGCCGTGTTCCTGGGCGGGAAGGAGGGCTTCGTGTCCACCACCTCGCCGCTGGAGCCTCTCACGCACCAGCAACACGACGCCGCGGCTAGACTTAGCTCCAGGTAACTTCTGCTACTGTGTTACATCCACCTGAAGGGCACCGGCGCAGACGACACGCTGGAGCGGGCCTTCGCCGTGTTCCTGGGCGGGAAGGAGGGCTTCGTGTCCACCACCTCGCCGCTGGAGCCTCTCACGCACCAGCAACACGACGCCGCGGCTAGACTTAGCTCCAGGTAACTTCTGCTACTGTGTTACATCCACCTGAAGGGCACCGGCGCAGACGACACGCTGGAGCGGGCCTTCGCCGTGTTCCTGGGCGGGAAGGAGGGCTTCGTGTCCACCACCTCGCCGCTGGAGCCTCTCACGCACCAGCAACACGACGCCGCGGCTAGACTTAGCTCCAGGTAACTTCTGCTACTGTGTTACATCCACCTGAAGGGCACCGGCGCAGACGACACGCTGGAGCGGGCCTTCGCCGTGTTCCTGGGCGGGAAGGAGGGCTTCGTGTCCACCACCTCGCCGCTGGAGCCTCTCACGCACCAGCAACACGACGCCGCGGCTAGACTTAGCTCCAGGTAACTTCTGCTACTGTGTTACATCCACCTGAAGGGCACCGGCGCAGACGACACGCTGGAGCGGGCCTTCGCCGTGTTCCTGGGCGGGAAGGAGGGCTTCGTGTCCACCACCTCGCCGCTGGAGCCTCTCACGCACCAGCAACACGACGCCGCGGCTAGACTTAGCTCCAGGTAACTTCTGCTACTGTGTTACATCCACCTGAAGGGCACCGGCGCAGACGACACGCTGGAGCGGGCCTTCGCCGTGTTCCTGGGCGGGAAGGAGGGCTTCGTGTCCACCACCTCGCCGCTGGAGCCTCTCACGCACCAGCAACACGACGCCGCGGCTAGACTTAGCTCCAGGTAACTTCTGCTACTGTGTTACATCCACCTGAAGGGCACCGGCGCAGACGACACGCTGGAGCGGGCCTTCGCCGTGTTCCTGGGCGGGAAGGAGGGCTTCGTGTCCACCACCTCGCCGCTGGAGCCTCTCACGCACCAGCAACACGACGCCGCGGCTAGACTTAGCTCCAGGTAACTTTTTCTTATTCTTATGGCGGCGTCTGATTTGGGCTATGAGTTTAGCGCTCAGAAGTGTCCATTGATATTATGTGCCCTAACGTTTATGAAATCTCATCATTTTTACAGGTAACCAAAAAATACTTCGAAGGGTCCGTTCACACCGAGCAGCTCAGAGAGGAGTGCAGATTTTTTTATCACGTTTAAAACAAAGTTTTGACTGTTGCTTCCGCTGATGACGTAGTCTTTCGCGCTCGTGCCACCACAAAGACACCGTTTGCATGCCTTTTCGCGCTCGGGCGGCTAGTCTGTGTGAAACACAGTGGACGATGTTCTACAAGCCGGTCTGTGTAAACGGACCCTATGAAAGTGTGGTGTTACTGATAGCAATAACCAGTAACAATGAATGCTGTCTTAATTTTTATTTCCAATGCGAAGTTAAAATTCTGACGATGGCTAATTTCTCTTCAGCGTTGTTAAAACTATTACCGTCTTACTATTTTTGTAGTTAAACATCTGTTGAACACTTGTCTAAAAAAGTGTAACTGCAAAACAACCCTTATATCAACTTCAAATGCTCTTTTGCAGTTGACAGTTTTTTAGACACGTTTTCAACAGATGTTTAACTTATTTTTGTGTCACCATCTTCAGGAAGTGTTTTCACAGATTTTAAATGAGAAACAAACAGTCGTTGCTGTCTATCATACAGATTGATTTGATTTGCCTTTGCGATCACCTTGAGAAGTGTACTTTTTGAGTAATATCCATACGTTCCCCCCAGACTGCCCCACTTCCGTCGCCTGCTGGACAAGGTGGGCGAGCTGCCCGAGCTGTCGGCGTGGCTGTCGCAGGCCGCGCCCGAGCAGTGTGTGCCCACGTTGTGGGACGGAGAGGCCGCGTCACCACCCGCACCGCACACATTGGCCATGTACCGACTGTTGCTTATTCAGGTAAGGGATGCATTTTAATTAACCCATCAGGCATTATCATCATTTTTTTAATGTTGTAATAAAAAAAGGTAATAAAAAAAACTTTTTCAAAAAAAAATGTAACCGACTTCCCACAAAAAAGTTCAAAATAACCTACAAGAAAACTTTTATTTCGAAAGTCGGTGATTTTCTTTTTTATTTCATTGACTTTTTGTCACCGACTTTTTTGAAAAAGTTTTTATTTTATCCTTTTTAGTTTCAATTTTAACCCAAATTATTATCAAATACATAATTTTCTTACATGTACACTAAAATATTGTAATCCGTAGCACCAGCAACAACATCGCCCATGTATGTACTCTTACACAATGAGCTAAAAATGAAAACTACTGCACCAAACTAAATGAAAATTTTATGGGACCAAAAATGGCAGTTATACTGTATCGAACAAAAAAAAGAATCATCGAAATCGGACCAGAAAACTCTGAGTAATCGGTGTAGACAACGTTGAAAACTTTTTAGGTTTTTGTTGATTTTTCAAATTTTTTTTCGAAATCGGACTAGCACTAGTCCGATAAAATTTTAATGGGACCATTCGGGAAGTATACCCTTTCCAACAAAAAAAAGATTTTTTCAAATCCGTTAGTAAACGACGGAGTTATGCCCGAAAAACATTTAAAAAAATATATAAACATCCTAATTTAGAATCTCCTCCTTTTGGATCATCATCATCATCAGCCTATAAATGTTCCCACTGCTGGGACACAGGCCTCCTCTCTGTGAGAGGGAGATGTCGGTTAAAAACCGAAACCGATGAATCCATCCAAGAAAAAAATACGAAACACGCGCACAATTTTTTTTTCTATTTTAAAATGTTGTTAAGAGGTGTGTATTGTAAATATCTACCATTGTTACTCATCAATTTCCTGATTGCTACAACCTTGGAGTACTTAAGTCAAGAGTTAATAAATTAGTTAGGGCGACATTATCGTACAGCGACGAAGCCCTCAAATAAAGACAAAAAATAAGTTACTTCTACCATGCAAGCATGCTTTGCCGTCGACCACGTCTTTATTTTTTTTATAAGTAATTTAAATATTAACGATAGACTCGCATTTGACCATCATCTCGCTGAATGGTAAATGATAATCAGGCGTGATGATGGTCAAATACGAATCTATCGTAAATATTTAAAAAATGTTTTACCATAATTGTTTTATCAAAAACCATCATATTTCCTCAGGCATTCCGTCCTGACCGCGTGATCGCAGCAGCCACTCAGCTAGTAACAGCAGTGTTAGGTGCAGGATACATGGCTAAAGCAGAGACTGAACTGGACCTGGCGTCCATCACTGAGACCCAGCTCAACGCGACCACGCCCGCGCTACTGTGCTCCGTGCCTGGATATGATGCTAGCGGTCAGTATATATTCGGCTTAGTTTTGTTTTTTGTTTGGGCCTTCAAAAATCTACGTTTTAGAACCTTACTAGTGCCGTACCGTGTTGTTTTATAGCCTTATAGCCTTCCTCGATAAATGGACTATCCAGTACAAGAAATAATTCTATTCGAACCAGTAACTTCTGAGATTAGCGCGTTCAACTAAAGAAAATCTTCGGCTTTAAAATGTGAAAAGTAATAAGTATAGATAGAGAATAGTCATATTTAGTCAAGAGTGGTAATACGAAGCATACCACACAGATTAGCTCGAGTAGGCACAGGATAAGAGTTCCTGGAAGATATTGTAGGAGGCTTTCGGGCTTTGCTCAACACAGAGACAGCACAAGGCATTTTTTTTAAGTTCGAATTTCCTTGCTTATGAAGCAAAGGCTTCTAATTACACGGTAGGTTTTGCCATGGCAAAACCATGGCAGAGATTTTGACTGACGGAAAACCTATCGTCTAATGCGTTGATTGACGTTTGAATGACGAAAATTGTATGCGATAAAAATTCCATCATTCAACCATCATTCATGATTGATGGTTTTGCCATGGCAAAACCTACCGTGTAATGGGCGTCTAATGCTAAACCTGATTTTGATTTCTGAACGATAAAACAATAGTCCAAAAAATAGAAAGTGATCATGATTTTACAAAGAAAAAATAACTTGACCCCTTTAGATACTCATCATAAATACTTTTTGGACATGTAAACAGGTCGTGTGGACGACATGGCAACTGAGTTGAACAAGCCACTCTCCAGCATTGCTATTGGTTCCGCCGAAGGTTTCAACCAAGCAGAACGAGCGATCAACACTGCCTGCAAGACTGGACGGTAAGTCCTACATATTTAGCCCAGTGTAAAAAGTATTTGAAACTTTAAGGACACTGATGAATAAAAAAGCCTATAAAAAAAGTTAAATATGCTAACGACCTTTTGTTGTAACTATCGAATCCACCCAGTAAATGTCTTGAAAGATTTGTAGAAAACAGTTTTATGGAACTGGGAGCATTCCCTAGTAGTAACATTAAGCGAAATTACACAAAATGTCCCGATTGAAAACTCTGAATTCGCATATCTACAATACGCGTGCTACTGCAAATGATATTGCACATGGCCCAAGACTTAGGGAACTTCGACGCAATTCGACCGATTCCAACTACAAGTGAAAATCATCCTTAGCACTACGACATATGACATAAAACGTACGGTTATCGACGGGTAGATGAAAAACAAAACACGTTCGCCACCACGACGTCATTCCCATTGCATCATTAATCGATTTTCATTTTTAAGTTAATAGAAATTGCAAATTGCACGAATCGCGTCTTGGGGAAGCTCCCTAAATTCGCATATCTACATAACGCGTGAAAATGATATTGCACATGACCCAAGACTTATCCAATTTCTTGAAAACTATTAATGTTTATATTACAGCTGGGTAATGCTAAAGAACGTGCACCTAGCCCCTGTCTGGCTAGTTCAGCTAGAGAAGAAGCTGCATTCTCTGCAGCCTCACCCCAACTTCCGTCTGTTCCTGACTACGGAGATCAGTCCCAAGCTGCCTGTCAACCTGCTGAGGGCTGGACGAGTGCTGGTGTTTGAACCACCGCCCGGTATCAGAGCTAATCTGCTCAGGACTTTTGCTACGGTGAGTAAAATAGGAGCATCGTCGTCTGCAGTGCTCCCGCATTAAAGAAGGCGAAATTAGCTCTATTGAAAGAGCTAATATCGCCTTCTTTAATGCGGAAGCCACAGTAACGGGAAACGCCGTTAATTCTCGCAAAAATAGACTTTATGTTCGGCTTCTTTTACTTTTAAATGATTATACTGTTTGAGCTCAGTAGATGGCCACTTTTATGCGGCGCCGGAAGACTTGTTCAAATCGTTGAAAATACAGGTGAAGCCGCATTTGGGACACTGCAACAAATGAGTCATTGTCTGAACAGAAGGACGACACTCGCACTCTGTTTTGCAAAGTTGTTTTTTTTTTGTGAATTCCGGTGTTTTTAATATTTGCTCATGGTTCGTATTTTATAGTTGTTGTGAATTATGACTGGATTATATAAAAATGTCCCGAGTTTTGTTACAGCCAATAGTCATAAGCTATATTGCATTAAATCAATGGAAAAGCGGCGAATGTCAATGTCTTTGTCAATTACTCAAAGTGCATGTACTAATATGCTAGTCTGATTCAGGTCCCGGCAGCACGCATGATGAAACAACCATCGGAACGCGCACGACTGTACTTCCTGCTGGCTTGGTTCCACGGTATTGTTCAAGAACGTCTGCGCTACGTGCCGCTCGGCTGGGCGAAGTACTACGAGTTCAATGAATCTGATCTGAGAGTTGCTTGCGATACTCTTGATACTTGGATCGATGCTACGGCCATGGTAAGTGAATGTTTACTTTAAGATTTTACATAATATAAGCTTTAAGTAGTAGGCCACCAGACCTTTTTAAAAGAGGTTCCCTGATCTCTCCTAACTGTCGACCCTTAATAGCTCAAGCTAGCTTAATAGCATCTCATGGAAAAGAAAAGAAAAAAATGCTAGTAGTATTAAACTATCGGCACGTTGTGTACCACGCGCGCCTCAAAGAGTGTCAGCACGATGCCCCTTAGAGGGCCAGAGCCTGCCGGGTCGCGGGACTAACGAATACCGTGACCCCGGAACGTAAAGGACTATTGCAGGACACCATGGATTTTAGTCAGTACAAGTCTGGCAGTCCCTCCCGCCCTGCCCTGGGTGGGAAGATTCATTTGATGATTTTACCACGTAACGTCCAGCTTGTCGCGAAAATGAAATGCGGCTAGATTTTAAACCATTTTAAATACGAGAATTTGATTTTCAAACGTAATGTTAATATTTATTATTTGTTTCTATCACCAGGGCCGCACCAACCTACCACCAGAGAAGGTACCATGGGAAGCACTAGTGACCCTCCTCTCTCAATGTATCTACGGAGGCAAGATCGACAACTCGTTCGACCAACGGCTTCTGCACTCATTCTTGTGCAAACTCTTCACACCTAAATCATTCGAGGCTGACTTCGCACTGGTGGCTAATGTTGATGGGGTACGTAAATGTTACCAAATGTTTTTCTAAACAAAAAAAAAATTCTGTACATTTTAATATCAGATTCGCATGATCAGTAAAATCAAATCGATTAACTTGGAATGCTCGAATTCTGATCAGCCCCCCTAGCCAAATCGCAAACGATAATCGTATACGCTCGGTACTCTCCAATAGATTTTCAACTTTTTACCCCAGGGCCTAAGGTTGAAAATCTATTAAAGATTTCTAAGCGTTAGCGACTGAAAAGAACGTAAACGCTATGCAACCTTCACTTGATCTTCAACTTTATACCCAAGCTTATAAAGTTGAAAATCCATTAAAGCCTACTCAACGTTTGCGTTTATCATTTTTTACGTGGCTACAGGCCCAGTGTTGATTGAAATCTGAACGTGCAGTTACTGCTTCGGTTCGGTTTTCTATCAGCTAATAATGCCGAATCTAATGTTTGAATGCACGAACTACTGCAGAACTCCTAACGTTAAGTCGATATAAATCTCCATCTAATGCTTTGTAAATAAAAACGAATATTTATTGAATTAATGTTTTCAGGCAAGCGGCAATCAACGTCATATTACGATGCCGGATGGTAACCGTCGTGATCACTTCCTGAAATGGATCGAGGATCTGTCTGATAGACAGACGCCATCTTGGCTCGGTCTACCCAACAATGCTGAGAAGGTAAAATCACAGTGAATTAGTGTTATGTCTCAGTTTAGTATTGTTCACTCGAGAGCATACTTTATTTTGAATCAGTATAAAATACCTTCTTCCATACCTCAATAAACGTCATCTCCTTATAGGAGGTCCTAGTCCAAAACCATTTTTCAATACCAGAGTTATGTATTATGCAGGTGCTCCTTACAAACCAAGGTAGCGACTTGGTGTCTAAACTCCTGAAGATGCAGCAACTGGAAGATGAAGAAGAACTAGCTTACAACGCAGCTTCCGCAGACCATGACGCGGTCGCAGGTATTACACAGATAAACTTTTCATAGAAATATTTTGAACCGTTTTAAGAACATCATAATAAATTGTCTTATTTCCCCGTATATTGTACGTCTGGTCGGAAGATGCACGTTGGATCGTCATCATTGGGGTGTGGGGAATTTTTCATAAGAACACTTGTCTAAAAAAAGTGTAACTGCAAAACGACCCTTATTTCACCGTCAACTGCCGTTTTGAAGTTTTCAGTTTTTTTAGACACGTGTTCAACAGATATTTGGCTTTTTTGTGGTAAGACGGATTATATTATATTAAATACAACTTGCTACAAAATGTTAAGTTGCAGATTCGATGGTCGACGGAAGGCCCGCGTGGATGAAGACGTTACATTCCACCGCCACCACTTGGCTGCAACTGTTGCCGAAGGAGCTACCGGTAAGATCTGCTTACCTTTATAATGCTTTTCTCTATAATGACCATAGACGTAGAGAATAGACTGAGCCTTCCATAGCCAGAGAGAAAAGCAATTGCTGGACAGTCCTGTTGATCTAGTGGTTAGTGACCCTGACTGCTGTGCCGGAGGTCGTGGGTTCGATTCCCACCCAGGACAAATGTTTGTGTGATGAGCACGATCATTTGTTCTGTGTCTGGGTGTAATTTATCTATAATATGTATGTATTTAGAAATATATAAGTATGTTTAACAGTTGTCTAGTACCCATAACACAAGCTCTGCTTAGCTTGGGACTAGATGGCGTTGTGTGATAGTTGTGGAATATTATTATATTATTGCTTGACCATCTCTTTTTTTTACCATAGAAATTATCTATGTCTCTTTCTAGTGAGTATAGTCAATCAGCAGATAATGCTCTGTCCGTGCGCTGTGTCTATGATGATGACCGACCGATTATCGCAATTTTTAATGAACACACGGATATTTTTTAAGTCTGAGCAACATCCAACAGCAAAATTATGGTAACGAGAATAAGGATCAATGTTATTTTTTATCTGCCTTCAGTGGTAGCAACCTAACTTTTAACCTTATTGCAATAAGAATAAGAATCACTGTGACGGTTATGAAGCTGAGCACCGATCAATGGTTAAAAAATACTATCACATTGTGTTATTTTTATAATTTTCTTATCATGTGGGAATGTAGTGAGTTAATTAAACCAGCTGTAGGAACCCCAAAGGCTTCAGACAAGACTTGAGATTCACAAAGTCGAACAAAACAAGAAAGAAGATAAATAAATCCGATCTGATAAAAATAATTTTATCCTTTTGTATTGCAGACACTGCGTCGTACTGTAGAGAACATCAAGGACCCTCTGTATCGTTTCTTCGAGCGCGAAGTGGCTGCCGGTGCGTCGTTGCTGCAACAAGTGTTGCACGACCTGCGCAACGTGCTATCTATCTGTCAGGTAACGTCAAGAGTATAATGTATGTCCTATGCATAGATATATTAAAGAAGGAGATATGGCGTGGAATTCAAAATGTATAGAAATCCGATGAAGCCACAATTGCCCCTCCATAACGCTAATATTGCGCACACAATTCTGTCAAAACAATACTACGAACAATTGCACACACGCGCCATCGATAACTCAGTTATTTAAATATAAACCTAATTCTTTAGGCTACGGCGTACTTTTTCCGTATAATTTACTCACACAAACAATTATCATTGTGTGTTGTCGCGACACGGGGGGCGGATACGACTCTCCCGCTCAAATACAACGGACGCACCATGCGACATTACAGCTTGGTGAGGTATCGTTGTCAGTTTTACATTGCTTGTCAAGTCACTCAGTGATAGACTGAGGTGGTTGTAAAAGAGCAATGTATTTAATGCAAAAACAATACAGTCGAGTAATATAGGAAAACAAGAATAAAGTAGTACAAGTGATAGCTGAGCGAAACGCTCAACACCACAGCTTCACCGACAGGCCACCTTGCCACTTCTCCTGTTTTTAATATTTCTGTGATCCTATGTAATGGTCTAATACGACAAAAGGTTGAATTATAGATTTGAAAGTGAGCAGTGGCATTCGGTTTTGGTGATGATAGCAACAAGTTTTTTTTTTTCGCTCTTGGGCCAATCTGTCAGAAACGTATCCAAATCGTCACGCCAGTGTTTCTTGGGCCTGCTTCAGAGACGAACGTCATCATGCTCAGACTGTATAATACTCGTATTATAGCGATATTATTACCTAACTATGGGAAATGGCTTCGATCATTAAAAATAACTAGATACACTATGTCGTACAAAAATGAACTTGAAACTATCCTCAAGTTGGTTCGTAGAATAGAAAGAGAAAGAAAACAGAAAGAAACATAACTGGCCAACATATACCAAAAGAAATTAAACCTTATTAGAATGAGCTAAAGTCGGATTTAGAACGGACATAAAAAACACATCGCGACTCGAATCTACACATGTTACAAATACCGGCATGGATCTTGAGCGCTGACCTTCACCTGCGCAGAAGTGAGTTATGAGGTCCCTTTGGTAGATGAATGAGGAACGGGGGCGGGGAAAGTGTAGTGATTGGCCCGCGTAGTGTGCCGTAGCGCATCGCGTCATAGCCGCCACTCGGGATTCGTTGTTTTATGCGTTTTATTTGTTTTATTGTGCGTTTCATTTGTCGAAAAGTGTACGATGCGCAAAGCCATCCCCACTCTTACGCCGAGCGCTCAAGAACCGTGCCGGTAACTGTACCGACCAAGTCAAGTAGCCATGCGATACTACGAACTGTGCGTTTAGTAAAAGCCTTTTCAATTTAGGTGCTTTATAAACCCTGCTGATAATTTCGTCAATTTTAAAATAAATGATTTACGGCGATTTCTTGACAAAATATCAGTATTTATATTACAGTGATAGTTATTATACAGTGTGTCCGGACACGAGTTAGCGATACTTGAAGGGAATGTTATAGACTCATTTTCATCGACAAAACTGCTTTTAAAAAAATTCTTACTCCAACACCTCGCGAATGGCAGCCATTTTAGTTTTTTGATTTGTCGAACTGGGGTACGTACAATAAAATGCAAATATCTTTGAAGCCAAGAGACCTACATACATGCAAATGATTTTATTGCAAAGCTAAATGTTAAGGCTTTTCAAAAACTTGCAAAAGTTTTCTAAATAATATGTAGAAAGAACCAAAAAACGTGGGCAAAAATGAAATTGTACACAAAAATTACTGAATATTTTCACATTTTATACTCTTGCTCAAAAAGTACCCCTGAATTTTGCTTAGGTTTTTGCATTAAGTTAAAAGTATTTGAGTCAGGCTATAAAATAATATCAAAATTATCACTCTACGTTAAGTATTTTAGGAGTTATTCTCACTTGAACATAACCCTTCCTTAGCGCATGTACCACCAATGTTACAGAAGCTGCATTCTTTGGGCGAGCTAAACCGTTTCAATGTGAATTTATAAGCTGGCATTATAAACCACCATGTAAATGATCCCAACGAATCACCATTAAACTGAAATAATAAATTTTTTGTTTACTCTCTGAAAAAAAAATCTTTGACTAAATTCAAAAAATGGGCCATTTCAGTTTATGGGTGATTCGTTGGGATCATTTACATGGTGGTTAATAATGACAGGTCATAAATTTACACTGAAACGATTTAGCTCGCCCGAAGAATGCGACATCTGTATTATTGGGATACATTCGCTAAGGAAGGGTTATGTTCAAGTAAGAATAACTCCTAAAGTACTTGACGTAGAGAAATAATTTTGATACCATTTTATAGCCTAACTCAAATACTTTTAACTTAATGCAAACACCTAAGCAAAATACAGGGGTACTTTTCGTGCTAGAGTATAAAATGTGAAAATATTCAGTAATTTTTGTGTACAATTTCGTGTTTGCCCACGTTTTTTGGTTCTTTTTACATATTATTCAGAAAACTTTCGCAAGTTTTTGAAAAGCCTTAACATTTAACTTTGCAATAAAGTCATTTGCATGTATGTAGGTCTCTTGGATTTAAAGTTATTTGCATTTTATTGTACATACCCCAGTTTGACAAATCAAAAAACTAAAATGGCCGCCATTCGCGAGGTGTTGGAGTAAGAATTTTTTTTAAAGCAGTTTTGTCGATGAAAATTAATCTATAATATCCCCTTCAAGTATCGCTAACTCGTGTCCGGACACACTGTATATTGGTAAAATAAGTACTTACTACTTACTGAAAAAATGAAATTCCATCCTTTTTCCGGTCCTGGAAGAGTGATTTTTGCACTTTTTAACGCTCGGAACGTAAACATGGCTCCTTGTTCGTACAAGGAGCCATGTTTACGTTCCGAGCGTTAGAACAGTACTAAACCAAAAAATGGACCAATCTCTGTTGTGGTCTTACTTTTGGTGTGGACGTTTTTGATATGACATTATAAGGCCAGGGCCGCAGAACTGTCTTATAGTATGTGACGCTGTGGGATATAAAGGGCAATTGAAGGAATACGTTGGATTTAGTCAGTACGAATCTGACAGCCCCGTCCGCTCTAATTAGGGCGGGAGGACCTCTAATAAAAGGTCTTGTGTTGCAAATACTTTGGGTTTTTAGTAATACGCCACCGACGTTGCCGAGCAAGTTTGCGATGGCTTAGTTGGTATGGCGTCTGGTGTAAGGACAAAAGGTCGCAAGTTCAAGTTTAAGACTATCATTTTGAACAGGGCGAGATGAAGCAAACCAACGAGACGCGGGCGATGGTGGGATCACTGGTCCGCGGCATGTTACCGTCCAGTTGGCGGCGGTACGCGGTGGCGCGCGGCTGTACCGTGCAGCAGTGGGTGGGAGACTTCGCGCACCGCGTCACACAGCTCGCTGCCGTGTCAGAAGCTGTCGCCGCCATGGGCGCTAAGAGACTGCAGGTAAACGATGGTGGGATCACTAGTCCGCGGCTGTACCGTGCAGCAGTGGGTGGGAGACTTCGCGCACCGCGTCACACAGCTCGCTGCCGTGTCAGAAGCTGTCGCCGCCATGGGCGCTAAGAGACTGCAGGTAAACGATGGTGGGATCACTAGTCCGCGGCTGTACCGTGCAGCAGTGGGTGGGAGACTTCGCGCACCGCGTCACACAGCTCGCTGCCGTGTCAGAAGCTGTCGCCGCCATGGGCGCTAAGAGACTGCAGGTAAACGATGGTGGGATCACTAGTCCGCGGCTGTACCGTGCAGCAGTGGGTGGGAGACTTCGCGCACCGCGTCACACAGCTCGCTGCCGTGTCAGAAGCTGTCGCCGCCATGGGCGCTAAGAGACTGCAGGTAAACGATGGTGGGATCACTAGTCCGCGGCTGTACCGTGCAGCAGTGGGTGGGAGACTTCGCGCACCGCGTCACACAGCTCGCTGCCGTGTCAGAAGCTGTCGCCGCCATGGGCGCTAAGAGACTGCAGGTATACTTACCTATTTCAGCTCTACAAACGGTGTAAAAAATATTCTTAAGAAGAAAATAAAGCCGGAATTCGACAGTGTGCAGCCAAATCCTCCTGATTGTTTTAAGGACAAGTTTACAGGCGAACATAAGGACTGAGTATTTAAAAATGGTAGCCATTATCATAATCACGTTGATCGTGTATGGTGTGTTTCTTATATGTATAATGGAGAAAGATGATGGTTTTTTGCCAGAGCTCTAGTAATTACTAAACTTAGAAAATTACATTGCATTTTATGTTTACAGAGTATCCCAGTATGGCTTGGTGGTCTATTGAACCCTGAAGCCTACATAACCGCTACTCGCCAGTGCGTCGCTCAAGCCAACTCTTGGTCTCTCGAAGAACTTCATCTGCAGGTAACTCATCCCATAAATTTGAAGTCGTCACAAAACGATACTCCTTCATTAGCTATTATATGACATCAACCCGCACAGAGCCTGCGTGGTTGGTCTACTCCCTCTCACAGGTAGACCTCTCTGTCTCAGCACTAGAAATAACTTAGACCGGAAACTGACATCAAAGTTGGGGATGGTGGATCTTGAAACTCTACAGCGATTTCTTAGTCTATGTTCTAATATATAGTTTTCCATCAAACCAGGTGACAATCCCCGACCCAGGCACTCCAACCGAGAATGCTCAGACGGAGTGGTCGTTCTCGGTGACCGGACTCAAGCTGCAGGGCGCTACTGTGAAGGGCAATCGTCTGCTGCTCACCAACACTATTATGGTCGACCTGCCGCTTACTGTGCTTACTTGGATTCGGTAAATATCATCTTAAACCTTTTGATTTGAAGTTGTAAAATGTTCAAACTCTGCTTAATCAAACATCATAACTATGAGATAGACAAACAATCTTATCATAAAATAAATCTCGTATGTTTCATTGTTATAATTATCTCAAAAGGAAGACTGGAAGGTTATGGGGAGACGTTTTCTTAGCATTGGGACAATATTAGGTTAAAAACAAAAAAAAACTCAAAACCGGAGCAGTCAATCCTGGCTTTGTATCGAGAAAAATCATAAAGTGTCTCGATACTAATATTCTTGACCAACATAAATTGACTCATCCAACTTATTAAAAAGTGTATTTCATTTACAGTGGTCCCGAAACAGCAACAGGCGGTCAAACCCTGACTCTCCCAGTATATCTAAACAGCGCTCGTTCAGAGTTACTCTTCACTGTCCGTCTGCCCATCGCGCCCGGACAGGAGCCGCACGCCTTCTACGAGAGGGGCGTAGCCCTACTCACTTCCACGGCACTCAACTAAACAACCACATAGAAGGACACAAAGGTTCCATCGACAAAATTCGTGAAACACGATCACTTCCGATCCATCAAACAATCAGCCTATTACTGCTGGCCAGTCGTCTGAACTTTATTACATATTTATGTACTTATTAACTCAACAAAATGAGCCAAGTTTTCACTAAACTACTCAGAACTTGAAATATCTTAATTATGCTGAATCGATGGAACCTTCTTGTGTCATGCTATACTCATAAACACATAACCCGTCTTCGTATATACCGCTGTCGGGTAAAAATATATTGCAGCTTGCATATATTATGTATTCCTTATTTTAGCCGTTATGCACTTTCTTTATTATACCTTTAGTATTTATTCATTAATTTATGTTATTCCTTAAATAATCATTTAACGTTCGCACGCTATTTATATGAACAAGAAATAAAAATATTAATAATACTGAGTTGTTTCTTTGGTAAACTTATATTTATTTGGAAAGGGTAAACCTAATAAAACTATTACTATGTATATCTAGAGTTGACTTGTGCCTTGAATTGTGGTCTTCATACCGGGAGGCTTTTGTTTTGGCAGTCTGCAAAAACGAAAACAAAAGATTATATAAATGATACATTTATTACATACATAACGCCTCTAAATCCCAGAAGGGTTAGGCAGAGGTGTACCTAATAGCACTCCCCAAATTTCGCCAGTAATGTCGAAATCACATACGAGACGAGCGTATTGCCATCAACTGGGCACTAATTCGAACTCCGTGGCTTCCACTGAACAATTCCTGATAGAAACTCTGAATAACACTGGGGATCGAGCCCGGACCTCTTGCTCGGCACTCGCACTTGCCACCAGGCCAAAGAGGCAGTCATACATTAATTATTATAGTTAAAACAATTTAAGGGCCGAGTCACACCGAAATGACAGCGTCGCCGCTGGCAGCCGCTGGCGGCCTCGCGACCTTTTCAAGCGATACTGGTCTTTTAAGTATGTAGTTAAAGTTTAAAATTATTTCACACTGAAAGTGCTCGCCGCGCCGCTGCCGGCCGCTGCCATTCCGGTGTGACTCGGCCCTAATGGAAACTTGAGTTTATACTCTCGAAACTCATATCATAGTTTTTGATAGGAAATGTCGTAGCAAACATTTTTATTTACATAACGAATTTATGGTTAGTCTTCTCAGAAGTGTCTTCAATTCTTATGGTAACAAGGGAGTCATCTGTTTACCTTGTGTGTATAATTTTCCTTGGTGACGATGGATGGATAAGATCATGTTGCCGCTCCCAATCCAAGAACTTCTGATGCTGTCGCTGTCGACGACGGTCTACGTAACTTATCTGAAATACAGTAAGTTAATATTTTAAAAGGCTCTTCAATAATAATGATTGTTCTCGTGTTTTACAAAAGAAATATGAATTTTTTTTAAAAACTATCGACATTTCTATATAGAACGACCGTTAGAAACTGCATGGTCATGAAAATTTTATAATTACGTATTCTCATTAGAAAGAAGTTTTGAGTACAGAGAAACGAGTATTTTTTAGGAACTTTTCTATGCACTCACCACACAACTAGCAGGTATCCAAATAAAGGCAGTGACTAATACGACGACGCCCACTATGTTGTCGCGAAGGAAGCCAAGGACATTGTTTATATTGATGTCTTCAATAATGTCCCAAAAACGTTCCACCACATCTTGGATCGTTTTCTCGCATACACCCTGTGGAAATAATGCAAGGTCATTTATGAATGATTGTCTAAAGTATTGAGCCTATCAATACTATAGCCTAATCCTGGGGAAGATTAATTTTTGGATGACACGCGATTTAGCTAAGTAATGTAATGTAAGACTAAGTTCGCTCTATAGATTCGGGCCATAGAATGTAATGTGTTCTCTGAACGTTTTGTGAACCGATGGTAAACTAGACACCGAAATAGGTACCTATTTTATTTAGATTATTATACCTCCTGATTAGACACCACTGGACACCACACAACAGAGTATAGTATTTTAAAATCACTTGATTTTTTGTTGGGACAGTGGAGAAATGTAGAAAACGGTCGTGTATTTTTGGCAACACTCACCTTATTGCAGAATCCTTGAATACAAGGTGTTCCATCGGGCAGAATGTCGTTATGAGCTACCGGGAAACATGTCTTATTCAGGCTCTTACGACAGCAACGTTTACACGCATCCGCAACTGAAAACCGCGATGTATCGTTACTAATGAATATTTTATAAGCCTACATCTTGTTGCCAAAGAAAACGAGTTCTTTCCTAAGTTGAGCAATTTCTACCGACTAGGCTACGAGTACGACACCACATTAATGTCAGTGTTTTTTTTGTCAGTGTCTTTATTCATCTCATTTAGTTCGACACGGTCCTGAGACATGTCGTCCGAATCGGTTGTCAATATAATTTTTATTGCAAAGACATAAAGTTCCTTTTATCCAGCTCAAGTCGATTTTGCGATGCCAGAATAAATAAGGAACTGACCCTTTGTCAGTTCCTTATTTATTCTGGCATCGCAAAATACATATAATCTTTCGTTTTCGTTTTTGCAGACTGCCAAAACAAAAGCCTCCCGGTATGAAGACCACAATTCAAGGCACAAGTCAACTCTAGATAATTATACATAGTAATAGTTTTATTAGGTTTACCCTTTCCTTTTATTAGGCATACCGTACGTAGTTTACTGCCTCCATAATACCGCCAAAAGGTTGCCAGTGATTTCTTACCAATATCGCACATGCAGCTGTGCATTCCTTGCGTCTCACAATAAGGCACGCACGTCCCGTTCCGACATCGACCACGCTCGGCACATTCATGCTCATCCGCTATCGCTGGTGCCTGCAAAACAATAGCGCGATCAAGTGTCTTATACTATTAAAACTTTAAAAAAATTGTTTGAGACTATGGCGGCTCGAAAGTTACAATTAATAGCTATTAGCGTTAGTTCGCGCAGGTATAGTTAGTGGAATACTTCATAGCGGCTTCATAGACAGACATAGAGCATGGACTAAGCATTTTTGTACATACTTACCACATTTAATAGCAAATAAATAATTTTGGTTTGATTTGATTTACCTACTCAAAATTTTCATACTCTTTAGAGAGTGTGAAAAATAGTTGCAGGACAATCTATGTATGTCCTTTACAATACCAAAGATATCTATTTCTTAGGAAAAAGATATCAAAGGTCTTGAACTTGTTTTTCTTTCTTTCTAGAGTATGGCTTTTTTATTTGATATTTAGTTAAGAAGGCGAAATCCACACTATAGGTCTATGGGTGACTCAGATCCCTCAGATCAGTATCCTTTGAGCTGTATGACATAATTTTAGATTATCAGCGAGGCGCTGTAGTACGGAATTTTACAATACCTACGAAAATTAGCTATCGCAGCTAACTTCTGAACCGTAATAAAATTTGTCTCGAACGAACCATACCTATATTTAACTTATATGGCACATTCATGAAGACGGCAGTCTATGAGACTGCCGTCTTCATGAATCCACTCAAAATAAGCAAGACTTACCTTGGGACAGTCAGCGGAGGCTCCATTGCAGGTAGCTTCGCCCTCGCAGGCTGAATGAGCGGCCTCGCGACACACCACACCCGGCGGAGCAAACACACATCCCGCACAACATGGAGAGTTTTTATCACTGAAAGTAATCCCATCATATTATTAGTAATACTTGATGAAAAATCAATTAGTTAAGTCTGCTTCCTAAAAATTCATCATCTTCCTGCCCTGTTCCCGTTCTACTTGGTGCAACACATTTTCTTCTTTCATTATTCCATGTCAGACACGGCATCATTTACTTCTATGCCTTTCATATCTTGCCTCGCACCTTTCCCTTCGTTTCCATCCAAAAACAATCTAGTTTTAAAAACTCCTAGAAAACCCGTTTACCTGCACACTGCCCCTTGAGTTTTCCTTAGTTTACAATTTTTGTCACAGCATATATCATTGTCTTCGGTACCTGTAACAAGCGATGAAGATTTCATGGTTAGTGGCTTGAACACCGTATTGAATTTGCGACGGGGCACGATGGTTGAGGTCATTGACTGCTGCGCTGCGCTCCGTCGCAATTCTGTAGGAATCAGACCCGCAACGCAAATATTTGTATGACCTACACTACGGGTAATTAGGGTTCCGTAGCCAAATGGCAAAAACGGAACCCTTATAGATTCGTCATGTCTGTCTGTCTGTCTGTCTGTCCGTGTATGTCACAGCCACTTTTTGTCGAAAGTATAAGAGCTATCCTGTTGAAACTTGGTAGAAAGATGTATTATGTGAACCGCATTAGGATTTTCACACAAAAATCAAAACAAAACAAATTTTGGGGGTGCCCCCCATACTTAGAATTGAAACTCAAAAAATTTTTTTTCACCAATCCCATACGTGTGGGGTATCTATGAATAGGTCTTTAAAAATGATATTGAGGTTACTAACATCATTTTTTTCTAAACTGAACAGTTTGCGCGAGAGACACTTCCAAAGTGGTAAAAAGTGTGTCCCCCCCCCCCGTAACTTCTAAAATAAGAGAATGATAAAACTAAAAAAAATATATAATGTAGACCTCAACCAAAACTACCAACGAAAATTGGTTTGGATGAGATACAGTTAGCAGTTTTTGAGATATCATTATATCATTTTCAAAAACCGCAAATATAACTTTGCCATTCATACAAATACTATGAAAAACAAAGTTATTTTTATTGTTTGTGTATATTACTTACTAATCTCAATATAATTATATCTCTAATCTATGCTTGCTGCTACGGAACCCTTCATGGGCGAGTCCAACTCGCACTTGGCCGGTTTTTTTCAAATGGGTAAAGCTGTTTGTGTAGGAGAGTTTAAATGTTTATAAACGCACCCACGATGCACAAAAAAATCCAAGTAAGGGGCAGCGTCAATAAAAAAAAAACTGAATAAAAAAAATATTGAGTAAAGAATTACCGAGCAAACCAGCGTCACATTCCTCCCCGCCCTCAACACGCAGGTTGCCACAAAAGCTCTCCTCAGGTTCGGAAAAACAACGACCGGATTTCGCTTGAAGAACCTTCCGGATCGATCGCAGACTGCATGGCGAGAATCTCTGTGAAAACAAATATATGTTTGATACAAGCAATATTTTATCAGTTTGTTTAGTTAATGTATCATGTTTATTTCACATAAATGTATTTTTTTAGCACGAGCCCGCCACACTATTTAAGAATATAATTTTGAAATTCTGCAACTCCTGAAAGCCAACAGAGGCGACCACCAGAATAGCACCGAAGCAATGAACGTCACGAATCAACGGAAGTTTCGCAGCGAAATTAATCAGAAAAGAATAGCGTAGGAGTCTTGTCTCTTTTTGTGACCTATTCGTATGTATAAGACACAGTACTGCGTTCCTTGAAGCAAATTACCGGTTTGGGCGAAAAAGCTGCCAAGCTGAAATGGGACTGGGCAGGCCACGTATGTCGAATGTCATACAATCCCTTACCAAAACAAACATCAGATTGGGTGCTAAAAGGGATAATTCGACGTGATAGGCCCAAGCGAAGATGGCGAGATGACTTGGACCGCTTCATGAAGCATTGGACCATGGTCCGAGAATGCCGTGAGAAGTGGAAACAGTGGTACACTATAGGCTGATATAATAATATGTATGTAGTAATAAAACCAACAACTCACCTTATTATTAACATCATACCCGCTGACACTATACGTGTACATAAGATATGACCCCCCTTGACTAGCGGCCGGGGAGCACTCAGCCACGTCGGGGTCATGTTCCGATCCCCAGTTGTGGCCGAACTCGTGCGCAGTCACCAAGTCTGCCTCCCGGGTGATCACGCGCTGCCCGTAGTGGTTGCGAGATGAACTTAATCCGGAGTTCAGGTACAGGGTGTAGCCGTTCTTGAAGTATTCTGTTTTAGTTGATTAGATAGATATATGTTAGGGGTGTTATTATAGGGGTCGCGAGACTGTCTAAACTCAATGATATTACCACTCATTTGATGATATTACCACGTAAAAAAAAAACATCTTTCCTATTATACAAAGTGAATTTTTCAAGCGAGCTTGAACGCCAACATCTGATACTATTAGAAACTCGATTCCTGGCTAGGGAAATGGGTTATTTAGTTTGGTTTTTCGACAAAATAGGGGCCGAAACTCTTGAGTATTTTTCATTATTACTCATAGTTATGCATTTGGCAATCGACTTCCAATTGAAAAATTCATCCTGTGTACCTAAAGCAGTTACTTACATTACCAGAATTGGTTAGATATGTATTCACATGGGGACGAAAGTATAACGTCACGTGACTTTCGATGTTGCTAGACATAATATTCGATTTCCCAGACGATACGAGTCCCGAGCCCTACCCGGGGAGACATTTGACCTATGCAATATAATTATTCTAATCTAAGTTTTCTTTCTAGGGTCTTCCATCACAACTAAAACGCAAGAAATCAAAAAAATGTGGCAATGGCAATTTATCCAGTATTAAGGCACAATGAAAGTATGATTGGGCTTTGTGCTTTCAGTTATATGAAAGAGGTTCTATTGCTCGTTTTCACTAATACTTATCAAAACCTAAACATTAAATTCCAACCCACGATTTCCATAATGTAAGTGAAAACGAGCAATAGACTTAGTACATTTATTTAGTAACAACATAAAGCATTATGAGCACAAATATTGTAGTAAATGAAGCGCTATTTAATACTTTAAAGTAGAAATTAACAGGATTAACCACAAATAATATATAAATATGCAAAACAAAAAGGGGACACTCACACTAGGCACCGTAATAGCTGAAAACAAAACAAACATAAATTGTGAATCAAATCATAACATAAAAGGCAGAAATAAATAAAAAGAATTATTTTGAATAGAAATAATATTTATAAAACCTCAATCTCATAGGTACAGACAGGGCATTAATCACCATACCACTAGTCCGCTTTTTTACAATATTATAAAGTTTACAAACAAGCTTATGGGCCCACGCCTGATGGAAACCGGTCACCGTAACGTATGGACACAGACGTTACAACTTATTTACGTTCTTTTTGAGGAAATGAAGGCAGTAAATTCAAGTTGGCAATTTCAGACCGATATAAGACTATTTTACACATTAGCTTTTCCTTAACGATAAAAATCGGACAAATAACATGATTAAAGTAACACAATATAAGTAAAAAATGTTACCTGGTGTACAGATTCCGCCAACTGAGTTCCGTCGCGGTGAACCTACGTACGCTAGTCCGAGAATACCTCCTTCAAACTTGAGGTCCGTGAACAGATGGGCCAGACAGAAGTCCTTGTGAGAGTACTCGCGACTGAACACCTGCCAAACAGATATGAAACATGTTTCTTAGCGCTTAAGGGTTAGTTCACATTGAGAAGCGACGCGACGTGACGTGACGCCACGATATTGAAAAATGTGTATCTTGTCGTGTGGTAAATAAAGTTAGATTTTGAGTCACTATTAGAAGGTGCTCACTTTCCATCGTCATCAGTGAAACAGAGTCTAAAGTTCCTTTTGATAGGTGTTATTTCTGGTGAACTACTGCCCCAAAGTTCTTATTAAGATTTTCTATGTAATCTTAACTCGCAGAGAAATTCTACAAGGAAGGCAGACCTGATTAATACCACAGGATTGCACTGGATGTAAGCCGTTTCCAACAGGTCCTACTGGAAACCTATAAGGGAGGCCTAGGTGCATGCAGCAGTGGATTTCCTACATTACCCCCTTGACTGGTTGGTTTGCACCAGAGAAACATTTACATTATCAGTTGTTCGTCAGTCTTTACCTCATAGTCAGTTTTTTTCGTTATCATTATTTCTATCAGACAACGTCATGTCTGCATTTGATTTTCCACTGAAGCAAATACAATGTTTTAGAAACCATCAACTACTTCCGATCTGTGCACCTGAGGAATTGTTAAGTTGACAGGAAACCAAATCTATTATGTATTTTCTGTTTTATCTTACCTCAAGTAGATTGCGAACGTCCCATTTCTCGCGCACCATGTTATAATGTGCCTCGCCGCCCCGTACGCGAGTCGGCTCAGAGTGAACTAGAATCTTCTTTATTACGAAGCCCATGCCCTTGAAGCCGTCCATGTCCTGTGGCAGAAAAAGTTTTTAAGAAAAGATGATAAAACACTTGATAAAAAATCAAAAAGGTAGGATTAAATTGGTTCCACAAACCTGTCGGTCTTGCCAAAGAGTATCATTGTATATTTTGTGAACACGATCAATGAGACTGATCTGAAAACAGAAAGAAAACGAGTCGTGAAAACTGTAACCTACATTGCCTATAAGGTAAAAAATAAATAAAAAAATATTCAGAAATATTTTACCAAATAACTAATAGTAGTTTTAGTATTACTGGCACCCATTTCTTGAAAGAATCTATAATCTGCCACAAGGAGTAGCGGGCACCGAGTTTTCGTCGGCGTGTATTCATAGTCGCTCTGTCGTTTCACTCTCTTCTTGTTACTTTGTGTGACATCTACAGTGTTGTCAAAATGTGTATTCTCTTCTAAATATTTGTCCTTCTCTAACTGTTCATGTTCTGATTCTATGTTAGTGGCTGTTTCTTCTTCATCATCATCATCATCCTCTTCTAATTCTAATTGAAATAAATAAAATATTTTATGAATTTATAGATGAAAAATTCATCAAAATCTTTTAGTAATACAAAATTAAACTATCATTATTCCTATACATTGGATTTTTGTCTTTATTTATTTTAGTGATGAGGAAAAAAAAATTGTCTAATGAGACTATAAACTAGTTTTTTTTTTTTGGTAATGCCAATGCTATGTTAAATCTTTTTCATTACTCATACTCTGAAAGTAAGTCATTACATGTCTGATTAGCCGTTTGAAAGTTATCCATTGCCGCCCTAGGGATAATCGCTTGCAACTGACAGCTGCCAAATTAAAAAAAAAAAAAACTAGTTCTACTTTGACATTTCTATTGAAACATGTTCAAAGTTTATATACAGCCATGAAATTACAGAGCGATTTAAAATTAAAATAACATAAAGTTAAGTATTAAGAATATAAATAATGACTTTCAAATAATTTAGTTTCAACAATTTCTCTAAAATAATACAGATTTCGACAAAATCTTTGCCAATTTTTAAATAATGAACATGAAAAATCCTGGCTGTATAGCTGGACGACCACAGCACAAAAATTAAAAAAAAAACAAGCGGCAAAGTGACAATCCGATCTACACTCGTTTTTTCTTTAGCTAAAATGTATGTTGTTAATTTTACTTTCCTCGTATTCGTAATGAAAAGCACAGTGTTTACCTCGGGTAAATTACTTATTTAGTCCCTCGAACTATTAGCGCCCTTAGGCGCCAAACCCTGTCTCGGGACGTAAATAAGTAACTTTCACGCCTTGGATAACAATGTACTATTCAAAGTCACTGTATGTATTACCTTTTCCTTCTTTCACATAACCACAGACACGTGGCTTGGCACCTTTACTGGCTTCTTCACCACCTTTCCAACTGAAGTGTATGTCAGACGATCGGTACGTGATCATGGTCTTGTCATCTAGATGTGGTAGGTGTCGCCAGGAGGGCTAGAAAGTAAAGACAAAAAGACAATGAGATACGAGTATTTTTTAAATAACATACTGTTTTGATAGAGGTGGTGAGACAAAAGTAACTAAAAGGTGACTGTTTCATTTTGCTTTTTAGTCTCTCAATATAGGTCTAGTCAAGAGCCCTCCTAAATATGTGGCCCTACCTGGTGAGAAGTCTAATTCTGAGGTGGAGAAATGGTATTAATTGGAAGAAATTTTAATTTTAATTCTCCAGGAAAAATAAAATTATCTTTCTTTTAAAATGGTAAAATCATCAAATGAGTCCTCCCACCCAGGGCAGGATGGGAGAGACTGTCAGACTCGTACTCATTAAAATCCACAGTGAATAGCATAGAATACTATTGTTATTGTTAAGGGCTCCCTTTTTCGCATTTGGACTCGTAGGTGGTCCGTTATGCGTGAGGTGGGACGGTTGGCTATATGAGCCAACCAATGATATTATAAGTAAAAAAGGTGTAGATACGTTATACGCGCTCAAAAACAGATGCGCTCAAATGTGGTTGATTCACAAACCTTGACCTCAGTCCGACGTTGCCAGCGACAACGGATGCACTTCACGTACTACAGAGTGAGTCAAAAGTAAAAGTGACTCAAAACCACCGAAAATGCCGTCGTGTGTGATGAGATATTGTACAAATTATACAAGCAAGACTTCTAAAAGTCAAAGAATCACTTATCATTCGTAAATATATTATTTATCTTAATATTTTCACAAATAAAACATTACGTTTCTATAATATGGCGTCGTAAAAGAAAGAGTACGAGTGAGATAAAAGAGAGAGCGACACCATCTAGCTGTCACTTTTTTTTCATATTGGTTTTATCAAGCTATCCTTTTTACTTGTAAGTGAAATGTAATGTGTGTGAATAAAAAGTGTGTATGTGTGCTGCCTCTCTGCGCGGTACGCTTTTTTCTGTTGTTTTGTACGTGTATAACATATCTATGACTTATAATATCATTGGAGCCAACCCAGCTCATTCCAGAAGCTCAAAAGTGTCCTGGGACGTTCACAGGCTTCCTGGAGCGACCTTGGAGTGCCAAGGTTTTGTGCCCGTTGGTTAGCAAAGCCCTCGCATTCCAGGATTACGTGGGTTGCCGTTTCATCCGCGTTCAGGCACCCCCTGCATAACGCGCTGTCTGTCGCATTGATAATAAACAGATGTTTGTTGAGTGGGCAGTGACCGGTGAGCATACCCACCACAACTCGTAAGTCTGTTCGTTGGAGTCTGAGAAGTCTGCTGGTCAGTCGCAGTGTTAGTGCAGGTACCGCCTCTCTAGACTGTCTGCAGTCGGTTGTAGATGCCCATCTGGCATTATGGTTTGTTTGGGTTTGCAGACGTATCCAGGTCCTGAGTTGACCGGATGGGATTGGCAAAAAGGGTGTGTGGGGCCGGCCACATCCACACCCGAGCCTCTCCTTGCAAGTTCGTCTGCCGCATCGTTACCCAATGACCTTTTATCCATTGCAAAATGACCCTATTGCGGCGCGAAATTTTTTGCAATGCTAAGTGACATTCATAATTTAGGCTCGACGACATAATATTGCCGTTCAGGGCCGTAGGTATAGCCATACTATCGGAGAAAATTCTAATCCCGTAGTTAGAGATGTTCCTTTCCTTGACTGCGATGGCAGCTTGGGTGATTGCTACACATTCACACTGGAATATGAAGCTATGTACCCCTAGCGGTAGAGATATTTTGATGTTGAGATCCATTGAGAATAGCACCTGTGCCGGTTTTGGTTTTAGAGCCGTCCATGTAAATACGGACTTCGTAAGCTCCAGATTGATCTCGCTCGGTCTCTGATAGTTGAATTCGATAGAGTTTATCGAACACGTGAGTTTTGGGGATTCTGTCACAGAGCGCTTCAATGTATGGTACATCGTTTAGCACCCTTTCCCATATTATAGTGTGATTGCCCCTTTGGTTTTTCCACATGCCGGAGTGTTTTAGCCTGATTGCCGCCACACTGGCCTCCTGTTGAATAAAGAGATCCAGTGGCGGCAGACCAAGCATTATCTCCAGGGCATTAGTAGGTGTTGTTCGCATTCATCCTGTGGTGGCTGAGCAGGCCAACCTCTGGAATGTCTGCAGTTTTTTTTACAGGTGGTTATGAGTTCAGTTCTGGGCCACCAAACTACCGCTCCGTAGGTGATTATTGGTCTAATTACGCTCTTATATGGCCATAGTGTTATTTTCGGCGAAAGGCCCCAGGATTTCCCCAGAAGTCTTCTGCATTGCCAAAATGTTATGCTTGCTTTGTCAATCTTGTGGTCCAAGTGTTTGTTCTAAACAGTTTGCTGTCAATGATGATACCCAGATATTTGACCTCATTAGTTAGGGACAGCTCGGTGCCAAACAGTTTAGGTAGTTGTAAACTGCCAAGATTGCGTTTGTGAGTGAACATGATAAGTTCCGTTTTTGATGGGTTCACTGATATTTCGTGCTTCAAGCACCATTGTTCGACGATCTTCAGAGCCTGTTTTGCCAGGTTGCACAGAACATTCTCAAAAGGTCCCGTTATGAGAATGGCTATATCGTCCGAATAGCCAACCATAATACCCATGGTCGGTGAGTCTGCAGATCAGCTCATTGACCACGATGTTCCATAGGAAGGTGGAGAGAATTCCTCCCTGTGGACAGCCTTTTGCTACCACACCTCTGGTCGTGGTATTTACGGTAAATTGAATACCCACGACTGCCGGGTGGATAGACAATATGCTAAGACAGTAGTAGGTTCGACCCCATGCCTGGATAGGGCTTGGCTAATGCTGTTAAAAGTGGTTTTGTCAAAGGCGCCTTCAACGTCTATAGGACGCCTAAGGTAGATTGTTTAGATGATGGTCCGTTCTCAATTCGTGATACGACGCTATGTAGGGCAGACTCTGTTGATTTACCCATACTGTAGACATGTTGGTTAGCGTTGAGTGGCTTACACGACAGATCATGCGTTCGAATATCCTTTTCACAGAGCCTTCGAGAGTTTTAAGTAGGAAGGATGTGAGGCTGATTGGCCAAAAGGACTTCGGCTGCATGTAGTCACTTTTGCCGGGCTTGGGAATGAATACGACTTTAACTTCTCTCCATTTGAGGGAAGTGTAACCGTAAGCAATGCATGCTCTGAACAGGTTCACGAGATGCACCACCAGACAGTCATCGCTCCATTTCAGTAGTCCTGGAAAGCGACCCTCCAGGCTAGCTGATTTGTATGAGAGGAAGCTGTTGATAGCCCATTTCACCATATCATGTGTGACGATTCTCTGGGGTTGGTTCCAGTCGGTATTGGATGGTGAATTGCTGGTCTCAGCTTCCCAGCTCCCTGAGGAGGTAATAATACAACCTGGAAAGTGAGTGAATAGAATACTATTTATTATGCACACCATACAAATTACAGATATATCCAATTCACAATTCAGTGTTCCTTCAGTAGCCCTTTATGTTCCAGGGTCATAGTAACCTGATAAGTCCTGCAACCCTGGATATGACATTGCCTAAGATATTATGGTGAATTGGTATTGTTACATACCTCAATGTGATAAGTTTCATCTGGTGTGTGAATAATACCAGTGATGAGACCATCATCCATGTGCAACTTCACATCTGAAGTCTTCTCACCAAATACTCTGCCTGTGTAGAAGTTTTCTCTATCTGTAACAGAAATAATATTGTCTTTAATATTTAGTTAACATTTTACAATTTTATGTTGACCATTAGTTAAGGACGTAAATGCAAAAATTACAAGTTGAGAATTAAACTACTACATAGACACGAGTCACATACACAAGCGTTGGCGTGTTAGCTGCGGGAATAAATAGTCAAGTGAACTAATTTTGATACGATGAAAATTGTATTTTTTTATGTAATATGTACTTGTCGGCTAAGATGAAACCTGCACACTTGATGAAGTGACCTGAAGGTCTACTTCTGTGACTCCTACTAGAATTCCTTGACGGATCGGACTAGATGTGTCGAGTTTGGGCTCGTTTTGTTAGCTATAGGGTGACTTCACCTCCTGACCTTATAGAGTGACCTGAAGGTCTACTTCGGTGATTGCTACTGGAACTCCTCGACGGATCGAACTAGATGTGTCGTGTTTGGGCTCGTTTTGTTAGTTATGATGAGATCTTACCTCCTGCTTTGATGGAGTGACCTCAAGGTCTACTTCTGTAACTCCTACTAGAACTCCTCGACGGATCGAACTAGATGTGTCGTGTTTGGGCTCGTTTTGTTAAGTTATGAGGTGACCTTACCTCCTGCTTTGATGGAGTGACCTGAAGGTCTACTTCCTACTGGAACTCCTCGACGGATCGAACTACATGTGTCGAGTTTGGGCTCGTTTTGTTAGTTATGAGATGACCTTACCTCCTGCCTTGATGGAGTGACCTGAACGTCTACTTCGGTGATTGTTACTGGAACTCCTCGACGGATCGAACTTGATGTGTCATGTTTGAGCTCGTTTTGTAAGTTATGAGGTGATCTTACCTCCTGCCTTGATAGATTGATCTGAAGCTCTACTTCCTACTGGAACTCCTCGACGGATCGAACTAGATGTGTCGAGTTTGGGCTCGTTTTGTTAGTTATGATGAGATCTTACCTCCGGACTTGATGGAGTGACCTGAACGTCTACTTCGGTGATTGTTACTGGAACTCGGCGACAGATCGAAATAGACGTGCCGAGTTTAGGCTCATTTTGTTAGTTATGATGAGATCTTACTTCCGGACTTGATGCAGTGACCTGAAGGTCTACATCGGTGTCTCCTACTGAAACTCGGCGGTGGATCGAACTAGATGTAATTCCCAGTTTGGGCTCGTTTTGTTAGTTATGAGGTGACCCTTACCTCCTACCTTGATGGAGTGACCTGAAGGTCTACTTCCTACTGGAACTCCTCGACGGATCGAACTTGATGTGTCGAGTTTGGGCTCGTTTTGTAAGTTCAATACCTAATAGATTTATTGCATTCCACAATGTGAACTTAGGTGGTAGGGTACATCCTTATATATATATATACATACATTAGTTTTGGAGCATTGTGGGCCCTGTCGGGCATAACAAAATAAAAATTAGGAGGAGGGCTATTATAAATACCTGTTTACAATTTTTAATCTACTCTTTCGTTTTTTTAGGTAGGTAGGTAGGCTTATAACTAATTGAATACATATAACTTTTACTACTCATAATTATTAGATTAATATAAGTATTAATATTTATTTAAATTATACATGTATTATTATCATTGGTATTATTGTTTATTAAATTTATCATTTAAATATTCCTGTACATTATAATAACATTTATGGATTAAAAGTTGTTTTAATTTATTTATAAAGATATTAAATTTTTGTTCATTTTTAATTTCATCTGGTAATTTATTATATATTTTAGCTGCCATTACTAAAGTGCTTGTGGAGTGTATTTTTAGCTTAGAACTTGGTAGGTTTAGTCTATTTTTTTTGTGTCGTAGTGTGTAGTGAGTCTGTACGTTTTCGCGTGTAGTGTAGAGTTTTTCATTATTTCTAACAAATTTACACATTTCCAAGATGTATACACCGTGTTCCGGACGATATACATAAACTTCGACCAGATGTTCAAACCACGGAAGTAAGCATTTTTCATTATGGACACATTAATAAATTCTTATTTTTTATTTTTTGTTAATTTTCATACAAACTAAATACCTAGACGTAAATAACCCGATATGCATGCCTCTTTATCCGAATTGGCAACGTCATTCATAACATTTGGCGGGCTGAAACAAATGAAATGCAAATAGTATTTGATAGATTTCAAATTAAGATACTTTCTCACTGCATAGCTCAATAAAAATTTCATTAAATGAAATTACAAGTATCTTTGTAACGAAGCCTTTTTAAGTACTACTTCCTTTGCTGGATTTGATTTGTAAAAGCCATAGAAGTATTTGCTAAAGTTTATGGATAACGTGAAGAACACGGTGTATACAAGGTAGGGTTAGAAGTTTATGTTCTTGGAAATGGGGTTTGCAGCTGTCCGTGTCAGGCCCGAAGGCCTCTAACATGCCGATTCCTATCGGCTTCACTTTCGAAATATAGCAAATACTATATATAAAATATAATATCAATGATTTTTATTTATCATTTAGACAAATTAATTATTTACTAAGTTACATTGCTTGTGAAAATAGCAATCAAAGAAAAACACTCAAACTAAAACTAACAATCAAAGAAATAATAAACATTTACTTAAGAAAATAAAAATCAAAGAAATAAATAAACACCATTTTTTTTCCGTGCAATTTCAACTCGCGCAAAACAGGCAAGCCGTAAGGCAAAACAAGAATCCTTCCTCTTGTAGCGATCGTGAGCTCGACGCTACGTAACACCGCTAAATTAAGGACGTTGGGAAGCCGAATGTCTCCGGCTTATTATAAGGACAGAGATATGAAATGCGTACGTCAGAACGAGATGGAATGATACTGGACTTCGTAATTCATTTAGATAGTATTATTTGGATGACAGATTCACATTAGTTTTGATTCACGTTTATTTATAGTTTTGTATTTATTGTTTTCACCTGTCCATTTGCTTTTGATTTGGTGTTATTGTTAAAATTGATAAGTTTTGCGTAGTTAGCGCAGTAACAACAAGGTTATTTCAGTTCAATGGTATTGTTTGATAAGCGGTCACAGTAAAACAGTGTCATGTTAGTTTCGAAGTTTTCAACTAGATGGCGTTGTGCAATTACGTCACGATCCTGAATCGCGGTGTTAAGATCTGTAGGCGATTAGTATAAGCTTTTGAGAAAATATTTTTTATTTTATTTGTAACTGTGCACTATGTATATTACTCTGAATGAGAAGGTTACTCGATTCGTCAGTGTAATAATCATTATTTATTGTTTTTTTCTATGTTTGTTCGCGGGATAACTTCGTCATTAATGAACCGATTTTTTTGATGTTTTTTTTTTGTTGAAAAGAAGATAGTTCAAAAGTAAGGTATGAACCTTACTTTTGAACTATCTTCTTTAAGGATCCAAGAAGATATCCTGAAGATGATGATGAAAGATTATCCTGATAAGGAAATCAGGGCTTGATAACGGAAACCAGAGAAATCGAGTAAAACTTTCATAAATCGTAGGGGTGAGTAGTATGTTTGTAAGTTTTTTCATTAAGTATTTAAAAGCACTACAATTTAATAAAGGTCTGGAGAATAATATCTGATGATAGAGCCGAGTGACAGTTGAGGAAACTCCTCAACGATTCACAGCAGCTACCTTGTGTTTGAGCTTGATTGATGTAAGAAAAATATGTATTTGACAAGAATTTGAGTTGAATATTAAAACTAAAAAGGCTAAAATTAGGCCAAAGCTATAGTTACTGGAATTCACGTTTTGGTCCGGCTTCACTTTCAAGAATATTTACCCTACGCCACTGGTCCGTGTTATCTATGTTAACTAGTATTCTAATCAGTCGTTTTTGTAGTATGAAAAGTGATGGTGCGTCTGTGCTATTTCCCCATAATATTACGCCGTAGTTCAAGTTATGAGGTGACCTTACTTCCTGACTAGATGGAGTGATTGATTCACTGACTTGATTATGTTCAGACGCCAGTATAATGACTTTATTTCTTTGGTTCGATTTTAATTAAAAATAAAATCATAAATTTCAAAAATATATATTTATTTCAGCTACGCCAATTGGCGGCCAATTACAGGCACTTTAAATTTTCAAAAAACAAAATTGAAACTAGTATAAAAATAATTAGGGTGCTACAGTCCCAGTCAAAACTTCACAAAAATAACTGTGAAAGTATTGTACGAATTTCAAACTTAAACTTAAATTTACAAAAATATTTGTGGTGAAAATTTTTAACTGCAAACAGTACGACAAGATGACTTTAAAATGGACATAAATCAATCAATCCATCAAGTCACGACACATCTACTTCGATCCGTCGCACGGTGGGCTGAAAATCGGCTTTCATAGACTTAGGCATTTTATTTTGCAAGTGCCAGTTTTTATACCGGATATCACTTATATTAGTTTTAACAATATACAAAAATGATACCAGAATTGATTCTGCACAAAAACGAAGGAATTATAATTTTTTTACGAAAATTTTGTATGGAGCTAGTATGAAAAATCGAAATATCTCAAAAACGGCAGGGATAACCGTAATATCCTTATAGGGCGTTATAGTACTAATTATTTATGATTTTTTGACATACGTTACATAATGGTTGTAGATGCCGTTTTTTTTTTTAAAATCGTCAAAATATTTTTATTTTTTTTTACATATGAAACGTTCGTTTTAGTGTTTAAGTTGAAGAATTCAGAGCTTTAACAACTCTTAACATAAAATAGCATCACCCCTATAGACCTGAAGGACTAGACACAGCATCTCCATCTGTCAGTTTCAGTGGCACCAAGGAGGTCATGAAAATGCTTGAATCATCATGCTCGCCGTCCATTTTCTGCTTGTATCGGCTTTGGTTGGAAGCACCATCAAATCCCTACTTCAATATCAGTTTTAACTGCTTATTTTCCACATTATCAGAAATACTTTGAAGAATCCGCTTCACCGTGATGTCAAGTAAAGCTTGAAGTGTAATTCTAGCTGATCAATCCGTAACTGATACTGATTGATTAGGAGGGTAGCATGCAAGCTTAGTTTGTTGCAGTTTATAGTAGGATGGGTAAATATCCTTAGATCCTTCCCGAATGGCAGTCTCTCGCAACGTAATATATTGCCATTTTGAAAGTTTAAGTGATACAAGCAATCCAAGTGCTTTCTCTGGTGTAAATATTACTGTTTCACTGGTTTCTTAATGCTCTCATTGATTTTAACGGCAGTTTCTGTATTTTTTACCATATATTCGATTACAGATGCGATATCTTCATACCCTTCTTCTTTTAAACGTGCTGCAGCTGCATATGCCAATTCAAAGGAATTGTCGCCTATGTGCTCACTAGATCTTCGCTTTTTCTGTTTGCTTCCCAGATCTTTTAATGGTTTGCGGGACCTTTTTGTCATTGTTCCAACAGTCGATGATGTCGAAGGTTCTGGAGAGACAGAGCATGCTCTTGGTACCTATCTCATCAACAGTTGGTTCTTGATTTATTAAAGGTTGCACGCAACTTGGCCAATCAATATTTGCTTGCAGCCACTCTCCGTACGCATTTCTAAACTTATCAAAGAATCGTTTACATTTCTGCCACCTGTTTAAAGCAGCTCGCGTGAATCTCCGGCAAAATTCTTTGAGAGTTACTTGATCTTCGGCAGAAAGGCAATCGCCTATGCGGGACACAATTGCACTAGACAATACTTCATGATTAAAAGAAGGACACTCACTTTTTAGAAGAACAGACAAGTCTAAATGTTTGTTCTTCTAAAAAGTGAGTGTCCTGTAAGTTGAGTGTTCTTCTAAAAATTAGTTAACTACCCTCGTTAAATTTATAAAAGATATGATAATGAAAATTTATAATCGTCAAAAACATTTCGTAGAACCCATAGTACAACTAATCAACAAATTAGCTCACTAATTATAAAAAGGTGAATGCGGTTCTTAGTTGGTATTGTTGCGAGATATTTCAAATCATTTAATCACATATTAGGCTCATTAGCATGAGAAGACTACAACCCTCATTCTAATTACTTAATTACTTGTCATCAGACTCATTAGATGACTACACAATATGTTATTTTGTATTTTGATCGTATGCAAGGTTTTAAAATTCCTTTTGTGTCGATATTTTTTATGTGTCCGGTTATGTTGTAATCATACTTTTAGGGTGTGATCAATTAACAATTTAATTCCCCTATCTTTCAAAAAGAAGCGACAACATGGGCACTTTGACATTGATATTCAACTATTTGGTATTGTTGGAAGTCTTACAAGATTAACAAGATACTACACACCTCTGTCTAGTCCTTCAGGTCTGGTCGGGGTGATGCTATTTTATGTTAAGAGTTGTTAAAACTTTGAATTCTTCAACTTAAACACTAAAAAGAACGTTTCATATGTAAAAAAAAATAAAAATATTTTGACGATTTTTAAAAAAAAAACGGCATCTTCAACCTTTATGTAACGTATGTCAAAAAATCATAAATAATTAGTACTATAACGCCCTATAAGGATATTACGGTTATCCCTGCCGTTTTTGAGATATTCCGATTTTTCATACTAGCTCCATACAAAATTTTCGTAAAAAAATTATAATTCCTTCGTTTTTGTGCAGAATCAATTCTGGTGTCATTTTTGTAAATTGTTATAACTAATAGAAGTGATATCCGGTATAAAAACTGGCACTTGAAAAATAAAATGCCTAAGTCTATGAAAGCCGATTTTCAGCCCACCGTGCGTCGAGGAGTTCCAGTAGGAGTCACAGAAGAAGACCTTCAGGTCACTTCATCAAGGCAGGAGGTAAGATATCATCATTACTAACAAAACGAGCCCAAACACGACACATCTAGTTCAATCCGTCGAGGAGTTCCAGTAGGAGTTACAGAAGTAGACCTTCAAGTCACTCCATCAAGGCAGGAGGTAAGATCTCATCATAACTAACAAAACGAGCCCAAACACGACACATCTAGTTCGATCCGTCGAGGAGTTCCTGTAGGAGTCGCAGAAGTAGACCTTCAGGTCACTCGAAGGCAGGAGGTAAGGTCACCTCACAACTTACAAAACGAGCCCAAACTCGACACATCAAGTTCGATCCGTCGAGGAGTTCCAGTAGGAAGTAGACCTTCTGGTCACTCCATCAAGGCAGGAGGTAAGGTCACCTCATAAATAACATATTAGTTAAAGCATTCATTTGATTAAATTCAGTTTATTCAGAATATGTACCGAAAAACAGCATAATTTTGTCCATAGTAGTACAAATGCGCCCTTAATTATTATTATGGTAACAACCACCAAAATGAATTAGTAAATGTTTCAGGATTCAGACAGGAAATGTTGTAGTTATAAAGGACCCATTACTTTGAAATATCTATCATTCAGGTGTAGGTTATAAATATCTATCATTCAGGTGTAGGTTATAAACCTACATGAAACCTATAATCATTATAATACAATTCTGTGTTGTTATTGTTTATATTATAGTTATCTAGTGCAAAACATAAAAAAAAATTATTCAAGTTTGCCGCGCAGCGTTGCCACTGTGATTGTCCTATCGCGCCTCATGGCGGGCGCACCAGCGAGCGGCAAGAGGCAACCCTCTCCGCGCGCCCGCAAGTTTTTATTGTTCTTCAGTGTGCACCAATAAAAATATATAATTTTCACCTCACACACTTGGAGAGATTCTATTCCTCATTCAAAATCTGAGCGCAAAACTCCATTTTGTGCTCTAGCACGGAATGCGTTTTCAAAATTCAAAATGTCAGGCGAGCCGGCCTCACTGCATTTCCTCGCTTAGTGAGGTGAAAAGTTGCTCAGATGGGAATACCCAAAGTTGTGTGTTGCGCTCGGCAGCAAAGTTATTCTGCGTCTCGTACCTTTGAAAACTTCGCTACGCTCAGGATTCTATATGTGAACCGCTCGCTTCACTCGCAGATCAATCTTAGAATCATTCGGTCGCTCAGTTTCAATTCAAGTACTCCCGTCAAAAAAATAAAAACTATTTCACCTTACAGGCTCGGAAAGGTTTGTCATTCAAAATCTGAGTGCAAAACTCCATTTTGTGCTCTAGCGCGGAAAGTGTTTTCAAAAAACGAACACTTCTTCTAGCAGTAGTGAGGTGAAAAGTTGTGTGTTGCCTGCAGCAGCAAAGTTATTCTGCGTCTCATACCTTTGAAAACTTCGTTACGCTCAGGATTCAATTCAAGTACTAGCGCCAAAAAACAACATTGCAGCCTTGAATAATGAATACAGAAACTATTGTTTACATATAGCATTATTTACTAGATTTTTCCGGTGACTCTGACCGCGACCAGGTAACTGCAGTGGAAGGCCAATGCAATCGACCCCATGAAATCTTATTCATTTAGCGGTTTCAGCGTGAAAAATTGACAAACACACCTTCACATTCCTTTAGAATATTAAGTAGTTATATCTGATCGCCGGCGAATCGGCCGGATGCCGGATTGCTGCCCTGGCATCTGGAGGCGACTGCCCTTCAGCACGTCTGAGTGGCGTGAGGGGGCGCGGCGGGAAGAGCTCCGGCACGATCTCAGGGCAGTTTGAGAGGGAACGACTGTCGCAACTGAGCTCCGGGCACGCCGCAATCTTGAGGAGTGCGCCTCTTTGAGGAGTGGCTGTATATATAGGCGTCACGGCGAGTTGATCTACCGCATGACGCAGGACCTCACCGGACACGGAAGTTTTGCGAGGTACATCCTGTGTCGGAGATCGAAGATCGCCCGGAGGACACGGTGGAGCATACGGTGCAGGACTGTCCCGCTTGGGCAGAGCACCGCTGTGTCCTCACGACGCGGAGACGTCTAGCGCCCGGCATTGGGCGAGGCCATGACGAGATGGAGTGGGAAGCGGTCGTCTCCTTCTGCGAAACAGTCATGGTCGCGAAGGAGGAGGCAGGCCGTTTGAGGGAGAGGACAATGTCCCCCTCCACCCCAGCCGCAGTGGTAGACGCCCAAGGCGACGGACGTCAGCAGACGATTTCCGGCCACCATAGGCGCGGGCATGCGGGCGGCGAGTAATGGGCGACCGCTGTCCAACCTGGACCATGCCCGGGTCGACGGTGCGTTGTGTTCCACGCACACCTCAAAAAGTGTCAGCATAATGACGGGGCCCCCCTTTAGAGGGCCAATGCCTGCAGAGGTCGCGGGAGTTATGAATTACCGTGACCCCGGAATGGAAAGGGCTATTGAAAGACACCATGGATTTTAGTCAATACGAGTCAGCTAGTCCCTCCCACCCTGCCTTGGGTACTCATTTGATGACCATGACAAAAAAAAGTATAGTTATATCCATCCGAACTAGACTACAGACACAAGCTGTTTGCGACATGGTGACCACCCCCCCCTGAAATAAAAGCTGGATCCGCCCTTGAATCTATAGTTGCATTAGTGGACAAGTATCTACTTTAGTTGAGTAAAAGTATAAATACCTATACTTTTAGCATTTTATAAGCAGTTAGTCCCAACTGAGTCAGTTACAGTACGACACTCCTCATGCACTTCTAAGATACAATATGACTAATTGTAGTCTTATCTGATATGTTTAAAAAGACGAATAAGTTTTTCTTACCAACATGAACAGTTGTTTCCTTTCCATCACCATCCACAGCGTATGCTTTGAAATTAGAATGCAGTACCGAGCTATGGGGATGTAAAATCAATCTGAAGTCTTTTCCCAGCGTCTTGAAATGAACCTCTTTGATTGTATTGAAAGGATGGTTGGACAACTTCGCGCCTCGCTTAACGACATGATGAGCGAGCTTCGAGGCATGTATGGTCTCAAAATACTTCAGATTATGATATATAGAGCCTAAAACATATAAAATTCATTGAAAATTCTACCATAATATTTGTTTTGAGAGTCGCAGTGTGTATATCCGATACTTACAGTTTCCTAATACAAAAACTGTTGATAATGTTGTTATTATTGAAAGTATATTGTTGCACATTATATTAGTAACTTCGACACGGGTTCTTTTAATTCAGATATTTTCATAGAATTCAGTCAAATGCAAAATTCATCGATTGAAATTGGATTCATTAACAATGTCAAACTGTCAAACAGACAAACAAACGTCAAAAAGACAGATAATACCAAAGACATTAACAAAAGTTTTTTTATCAAAATTTTTACCATAGCTTCTGGGCTTTGTGCCATGCCATTGACAACAAAACAGCTAAATAAGCTTGGGTTTAGGGTTTAGTTGGCTTGTCAGGGTCTACACAATGCACCTTGATACCAAGTAAAGTTAATGTAAACTTGGCCAACAAACTTCGTCTGATTGATTATTTACAGGCATAAATTCTGGTAGGAATACCAAGATTTCTTGCTACATAGGAACAATTATTTTATCTAAAAAGTGTCTTAGAACAAGACGAAAACTATTCTTGCTATTTTGCTCCTAAGAGTCCCAATTATTGAATTCCACGAATCATAAAAAAGTAGGCTGTATGAACAATTCCCCTTTACACGTTGTAGCTGTGACAAGAAAAAAAGTTTTAAATTTATAAAATGGCGGAGTCTTGAGTGACGTATGTGTTGTGTGTTTATGAATTTCATTTACTATCGTATTACAGTGATTTATATAATGAAGTGAGGACTGTCTAATCTTATTATCATCTTATCTATTTGTCGTCGTTTTGGTAAGTTGATTATTATTTGGTATCTTTAGTATTAGGAAGTGTTTGTCACGGTGTTGGTTGTTGGCTGTAGATTGTAGGCGGGATGGAACGTCCTCGTTTCAATATGCATTGCACAAATCCAAACTACACTGTAAAGAAGATTTCTTACTGCAATTTAATTAGTTTACAAAATGTCATGTTGTAAAGTACTGCATTGCGTCTACTAAGTGATAAAAATTACAATGAACAAGCCCAGAGTCATCTTTCCTTATTAATCTAATTAGGTAGTTAGGTAGATCCCGGGAAACCAGACCCTCGACTTCCGAAACCACTACTTTAAAAAAAATGTAATAAACGATAACATGAAAGCAGCATATAAAATAGATTCCTTTGCCATCTGCCATTGAGATACAAACAGAAATCAAAGAAATATACCACAAAAAAACCAAACAAATACGCAATATTCGATTGCAGAATAATATAAACTTATTAGAAAAAATGTTTACAAAAAATGAGATACAAAGTGCATTGTTTCACACTGAATACATGCAAAAAGGTTGAATCTCATTTTATGATATTGTAACATCATTCTTTGTATATTCTAGTTTTCTATATTGTGGGAAAAGAAACCCTATTGTACTGTTGAGTATCCATAAAAACATTATAATCACATTTATCCTTTGTTTTTACTTTAATTGCTTGGTTACAGTATAATTAAATGATTTATAAAACTAGATTATATTTACAGCTTTTTATATTTATCTTAATTATGTTTTTTATTCATTTTTTGTGCTCTGATGTTATTTATTCAATTTTTTTCTTCATCAATTGTAAACATGCAAAGAGAGAACATAAGAAAACAATATAAGTAAGAGGTCAGAAGTCCTTCAGAAGAAATGACTACCAGCAGACCTGTGAAAAAAAATTTCATGATGAACATAAAACATAATTATCTCAGCTGCAAAGATGATATCAAAGTTGCAAATAAGAAGCACCATTTAAATATGAATACTGTGTCTTAAATAAACTGAAGGCATAAAATCTACTTGTTTGGCTTGACTTTCATTAATATATTGATGGTCATTGTAATGGTGTTAAATACCCACCAGCAACACTTAATAAATAGCAAGTCAATTTAGATAACATAAGAAGTCCATTGGAAAAGAATAAGAGTTTGATTTGGCATCACTGCAGAAACCCCATAAAAAACAAGCTTTAATGATTTCGAGCACATTCTCATAATATCAATTTATCCTTGAAAGGAAGGAGAGATAAAATTACATATATATTTCTCAGTATCTGTGGCCGGGCACGCCGCAATCGCGGCGGTAAGTCCCTCTTTGAGGAGTGGCTGGAAAGGCGTCACGGCGTCCTGACCTATCGGATGACGCAGGTCCTCACCGGACACGGATGTTTCGGGAGGTACCTGTGTCGGATGGGGAAGGAAGAAACGCCGGGGTGTCACCATTGCGAAGATCGCCCGGAGGACACAGTAGAGCATACGGTGCAAGACTGCCCCGCTTAGGCAGAGCACCGCCGTGTCCTCACGGCAGCGATAGGCGGAGACCTCTCGCGCCCGGCATTGGTCGAGGCCATGCTGCGGGGCGAGACGGAGTGGGAAGCGGTCGCCTCCTTCTGCGAAGCAGTAATGCTCGTTAAGGAGGAGGCGGGCCGTGAGAGAGAGAGGACAGCGTCCTCCCTCCGCCCCACCCGCAATGGTAGACGCCCACGGCGTCGGACGTCGCAAGACGATCTCCGGCCACCGTAGGCGCGGGCATGCGGGCGGCGAGTAAAGGGCAACTCGCCGCTCGACCATGGACCATGCCCGGGTCGACGGCGCGTTGTGTTCCACGCGCGCCTCAAAGAGCGTCAGCACGATGACGGGGCCCCGCCCAAGAGGGCCAAAGCCTGCCGGGGTCGCGGGACTTATCTCATTACCGTGACCCCGGAACATAAAAGGCTATTGAAGGACACCGTGGATTTTAGTCAGTACAAGTCTGACAGTCCCTCCCGCCCTGCCCGGGGTGGGAGGACTCATTTGATGATTTTACCACGCTAAAAAAAAAAAAAAAAAAGTATCTGTGGCCCAATTTAGGACCCACCCTTTTTTGCCTATTGGCCTTGTTTTTTTCTGTTTCCTGCTTAATATAGAGGGAATAGATACTACATAATTTTCCTACTCTGCTGTTCTTTTTGGATTCATTATGTTGCAGCATCCAAGACCGTCAAAATTGTCCGGAACTTTGTTGAGCTTCATTGTCTCGGCGCTTTTCTGTTTGTCACCACTGTTGGTTTTGGCTTTCAGGAATTACAGTGGTTTTCAAATAGTGAGATGGGAATTTATAGCAGTGGCCTGGGGATCCATTTGGCACTCATGTCTTAAGGATCTTGTTGAGATGTTAAGATAAAGCCTTCCTCAAGAATTGGGCTACCCAAAATAGAATTTTTCAAAGCCAACTGGTAGTTCCTAAGATTTCTTGATGAGATTGATTTAAAGATTCCATCTTCTCTACAGTACAATAGGGTTTCATCAAGAAATCACACAACTCTAGCTTTATTATTATACAGGATGAATTTTCCAACTAGGTCTGAATGGCTTACGGTGCAAGACTGCCCAGCTTGGGCAGAGCACCGACGTGTCCTCACGGCGGCGATAGGCGGAGACCTCTCGCGCCCGGCATTGGTTGCGGCCATGCTGCGGGGCGAGACGGAGTGGGAAGCGGTCGCCTCCTTCTGCGAAACAGTCATGCTCGCGAAGGAGGAGGCGGGCCGCGTGAGGGAGAGGACAATGTCCTCCCTCCGCCCCACCCGCAGTGGTGGACACCCACGGCGACGGACGTCGCAAGACGATCTCCGGCCACCGTAGGCGCGGGCATGCGGGCGGCGAGTAAAGGGCAACTCGCTGCCCGACCATGGACCATGCCCGGGTCGACGGCGCGTTGTGTTCCACGCGCGCCTCAAAGAGCGTCAGCAAGATGACGGGGCCCCCTCTCTAGAGGGCCAAAGCCTGCCGGGGGCGGGACTTATCTCATTACCGTGACCCCGGAACATAAAGGGCTATCGAAGGACACCGTGGATTTTAGTCAGTACAAGTCTGACAGTCCCTCCCGCCCTGCCCGGGGTGGGAGGACTCATTTGATGATTTTACCACGATAAAAAAAAAAAAAAAAAGGTCTGAATGGCTAAATCCTAAACCATGAGCTATAGCGAAAAATACGGAAAGGACACGAGGCCGATTTATTTGGCGAAAACGGTGAACGTATTAGTCAACGATGTAGGAGTATCCTGATTTATATTTAGAGTTCAAAGTGACCCCTGACGTGTGACGGTGTAATGACACCGCGCCGTTGAAGAGACGATGTCTTTAGCCCAACAAAATATTAAATACTGTCAGCGAGGATTTTGTCCAAAACCTTTTGAAAGCAAGTTTTAGGATAGCATAGGTGCCTATGCCTGTTACCGTGCCAATAGAAGTAGGGAATTAATTTATACCTTTAAAAAACTTTTTTTTTAAAAAGTACCGACTTCAAAACAAATACAAAAAAGTTTAAAATAACTTTTCTTTCGGAAGTCGGTGGCAATAGTCTATGACACAACAAAACAAAGCCACCGACTTCCGAAAGAAAAGTTATTTTAAACTTTTTTGTATTTGTTTTGAAGTCGGTACTTTTTTTTTTAAGTTTTTATTTGACCCTTTTAGTTTATTTATTAAATATTCAACCCAAATTCTTGTAAAATACAAAATGTTCTTACATTTATGCACTAATCTTGTAATCCGTCACAACATAAAAAAAAACCATATCTCTAAAATTACTGAACCGATTTTGATGAAACTTGCAGTGTACCCTAAGTTGAACAATACCTAGTACAACAAAAAAAGAATTACTTAAATTGAACTTATAGTTCCGGAGATATGCGTGCACAAACATAAAAACATACATACATACATACACTTATGAAATTTGGCACATTTGTTCAGACGCTGATATAGACTAACATATATGAAAACTGGGCAGTTCTGATAATATTACATACATACGGGTCGAATTGATAACCTCCTTTTTTTTGAAGTCGGTAAAAATGGTAACAAAAATTCTACGTTATGTCATTTTGTCTTTTCTACCGTCGACAAAACCTATTTCTGTGGTGCCATGCTACGCGTGCTGATGTACCTATTTTCAATTCCAAACAAAAAGAGGTTCGAAACACATTATCGCAAAAAATATTGGATTAGGGAGGTATGTAGTACGTAAGATAATAAAACATCGTACCTATGTATAATACAAATTATAGCTACCGAAATGCATATCCCATAAAAACTACCTAATTAATTTTGTTTAATTTATGTACCTATGGAATAAGTGCCAAACAGTCATTTTGCAATAAATCAAAATACCTCGATAAGTTTAGCACTAATAACTTGGAAAATTATGCCTCTGCAATTTATCAAAGATAAAGGAATAGAGACGAGCTTATCAGTAACTTATCTCCGAGGTTAAGTAATGTCAACCAATTGAGACAAATGGGTCACTGTTATGCATATCGCTCGTAATTATACTAAGCTTCCAACAGATAATATAGCTCAACATACAGACCTAGTACGTAAGAGGAATCCGAACAATACCGAATATTTCTGACTAGATAATTAGAAATTGAAAATATACTTGTTAAAACTGGCGATGCGACTTCCTAGCAGAATTTGAAGGTAGGTACAAAGCGGAAGGCTAGTACTAAGGGCGTAGCAGACTTGACATCCTAAATTTATCACTGTACCAATGCTAACCGTAGGTATAATTAAACAGCCGCAGTGTCTGTGACTATATTTAGAGAATACATCAGTGCGCAGATGTCGAAGCGTATTCTGACTCACCATGTCATTGATCAAAACTGGACGCAAGGATCAAAGAAAACTGCCAAGGATTACTAAAACATTTATATTGGCGTTCAAATGCAACTCACAGCAAAACATTTCAGTAAAGATGGTACTTATAAAAGATAATGACACCATCTTGAGAACGAATAAAGTATACCTATCTAAAGATAAATGTGAGAATCACAGAAACAATGGAGTTGTTGTTCTTAGTAAAAACTCCTAAGGCCATCTATTTAATAGAATATCGCGAAAACAATGCGAAAGCAAACAAAGCCTTCGTTAAAGGCTTAGTAAATTAATCCAATATTATTTTTCACAGACCCTAATAACAAGCTGTGTTATGTTTCTAATTAATCATTAATGCTTGGCTTCTTTCGTACGTAACCTGTTTAGTATTCATCCCAACACAAAATGAGTCAGACAACGATACACAGTAGCGGTCACGGTTGTTTTAATCCTTATTATTACTTCATTTGACGAAAAGACCTATTGAATTAAAGACGACCTTGCGGTGTCGAAGTCAACAAACCGGCCAAAATATAACAAGTAACGATGTTAAAATTTTATCGTACGATGTTGGGACTGGCATCTTTCGGCTACATTCATTTCTTAGAGTGGGTTGGTACCTACTTAAAGCGATAAAAGCTATTATAATTCAATCAAGCCAATAAGTTGAAGAAAGAGGAAGCTAATTCTTGTTCAGATTTCTTCAGTTTAAGTAAAACCATCGTTCGTTCGTTACCTACTAGTCATAATACGAAGTTGTTGACAAGTGCTGGTGATCTGATGACATCATCGGATGTGCGCTACGCCCTGGCTGTTTGCACAGTTAATTTGATGAGCACGTAGACTCGATAACATAACCACATGCCAATCCATTTATACGGGAATCTATCTGAAGTCTGTACACAAAGTACTTACAACTAAACTAATATACCAACTAATACTGCTAATACGCACTTCTTAATAGATTCCTTGCTAACACACAAAAGTAATTAGAATTTCTGATAATCATTTTCCTCATACTTTGAGTTATATTTCAGTTGACTTAAATTAAAATTATTAAAAGTTGTAATCCTTCGTATGAATGGGGAAATAATAACGACTAAAATTACGTATATATTTTATTTTCCAATTTTTCAAAAAGTACTTACTAATAAAGAAACGGCAATATTATCAATTTCGATTACTAACCATCACTTGCATACTCCATTTTTTGCATGCAGTGAATTTTAGATTAAACTTCAATCAATTTGTCAACAAAAGAGAAAGTCTGAAAAACTGCATTTTGTGGAAGAAAATGTTTTTGTATAGTTTCGTTTGAGAGTTAGACATGGGCTAACAGTTTTGGACTAAATAAGCGGAAGCATGACGCAAAAAACATAGCCATTTCATATCGTACATAGAAAAAGAAAGAAAAAACAGACCATGCAACATAGAAAGAATAAAATCATGAAAAAGCAAGAAAACAAAGCCAGTAACAAAGAGATCGGTGTTGCTCGGCTGCGCCTAATTCAACAGCATACAACATTGCCTCTATGAGCAATTACCAGTGACGATCAGTCCTAGTTTTCTCGTGGTAAGTAGGCACCTCATAATATAGAAAATATAGTCATCTGTGGCACTGAACGACGATGAATAGAGAACATTGCGATGACAACTGTCGACACGACACTTGGTTCCGGGGCACTGCGCCGCGAACGTGCCCGGATTCCTCTCACGCTCCAATTGCCTCAAACACCACTAATTGTATTGAATTTTACCATTGCACGGATGTGGAACTGAACTCTTTGGCGGGATATATGCGCTTTATGTTAGTCGCTGAACTTTATAGTAATTTCCAGCACCTAAGTTGCTCCTGTAAATGTCGTTCTATATCTTTTGTATTGTATATCAAGCTAACCGCAACTCCACGTGCAAAGCGTGTATTATTTTGCGTACGAGTATACTGTTCATGTTAATTTCGATTTACCTAGAACATGCCTTTTTCTGTAGGACTTTATACCCTTTTTTCGGGTGCGCCAAAGTTCACCTAAATTTTCAACTCCGATAATTGAAAATCCGAAAATGTTCTTTCTAACATTTTTATTCTAACAATCACAATTCCTAACTACTCTGTCTCTAATGTTCATAATTCCGAAGCATTCAACTTCATAATGTCAGTAGCAATAAAAATCTATTATACTTTTGTTTTCCTATATTTTCTTAACATAACCATCTTTTACACTATCATTCAAAGTCATATCTTTTTTTGTTTAGATATAAAAGGATGCAAGAGCAAGCGAAGCGAGCTCGGGACTTGGGGCACCCCGACTCGGACAGGTTAGGTTAAACCTTGCAAATAGAAAAAGAAGCCCCGCGAAGCGGGGCTCCGTCGAGCTACCTTGGTAGGTGGTAGTCGACAATTTGACTAAGGATGCAAGGGCGAGCGTATATTACTGATTACCACCTACCAAGGTAGCTCGACGCAAGTTCAGGGATAAAAGCGTTATGATAAAAAACAGTAGGAGTTTAAATATACATATTTTCAATAATCATATTGTTAATTACAATTTTCGGAAACATGAGTGTTATGAACATCACCGGTAGCACTACAAATAGTATGAATGAAAAAAATTAGGATGAAAAATTTTAGGAATGAGTGATCATTCGGATTACAAATCGTTAGGAAGAACGATTTCGGGTATAGAACTTTAGGTGAGCCAATATGGACCCCGACCCCTTTTTTTTCTTTGGTGTGCCTATTTGAAAACAAATCTTTGTAAAACTAGCCATTCCTCGTACAAATAATATTGTTTCTACAAGTTGCACTATAGAGAAGCCACGTTCTTTATCAGGCTATTGTTTCTCGTCGTCTTCATTATAAGACACTTCCTGGGACGCTGGCATTGGCTAGTCCGCAATTGCCGCCGTGTTTTCTTGCGGTCATTAGCCAGACATGTCTCTCTGTTCTTGTTTAGATTAACAGTTTTAAACCCACTTCCTGCATTAACTCAAATCCTAAAATAAACTATGTGTTTTCCATATATTGTTTATTTATTCATGACTTTCCAAGACGCAGCAGTATGAATGAAGCAAGCTGTTAAACTTGGTTTATACATTTTAGCGAGTTCAATTTAAAGCGCAAGCCAGTGATATTAGTGGATCCAAGGTTTTTGACTTAGCCAATACATGCACGGAGGAAGAACCAAGACCAAGTACTGAGTTTGAAACATATTATTTATCGCTACAATTCAAAATATAGCACCTTGTTTTATAAACACTACTTGATTTATGTACATGTTGCAACTAAACACACGCGTTGTTCCCTAATTTCGGCCTTTCGTTGTGAAGCTAGGCTACGTTGAGTCATATTGTATATTTTAGTAATGTAATAGCTTGTTGGAGCTCAGTAGGCACGTGGTAACTGCACTCGTGTCAATTACAAGGTATCAATGTGTTGGAGCGTTTCCTGTGTGCAACTGTGCAGTTCGGCGCAGCGGCTTCAGCTTCGGTTTGCTGTAACTTGAGAACCGTACTGATCGCACCAGGAAATCGACACTCGTTTGCTCAGTCTTCCTTATGCATATTGTATGTACTCATTACGAGAATAATGTACTCCAATGATGCTTTCCGACTAGTAATAATCGCCGGCAAATAAATTAACATGGATGAAGTTGATGAAACAAGCTAAGCTAAAGACTTTGTAAAGCAACCATCAGTCCTGTTGAAATCTAGATTAAGCATACAGATGGCGTAAATTAATGTCATCACCAGTAGCACTCCGTTTACTAACGCTAACGTTTACACCATTGCCGCCAACCGTGAAGATTTCTGTGTCCAAATCTGTCGGCCTCCGTTTACGATTACGCAGTAAAGACGACCGGCATGGATATAGACGTCGTCGTTTGTGTAATACCTTTACTAATAGGGATATTCACGAGTTGGTGGGCAGACCGCGACTCCCGGCTCCCCCACTGACAGTTTGCGATTGGCGGTCGCGACATAATGTACGTTTATTGTTACGGAAAGTGGCTGCTTAGAATATGTGCGCACAAGCGAGTTAACTTTGGTAATAATCTACCGTGCAGTGATAAACAAACATGCTCCCCATGTAAATAAACAAAGATTATACCACACTTGAGTTGACTCACTACTGAAAATCGTCGAGTGTAAACAAGACAGTAAAGTGTTAAAAGAACCATTTGTTCAGCATTGTGTTGGTGACGAATGTGATTTTTATTAGAGGTTTTTACCGTGATCATTTAACTTCCTAAATGAAGACAGTGCAGTTTATTGTACAACGAGGTATGTAATTTTTGCGCGTTATACCTACCGCGAATGCTCGTGTACAAGTCCTGTTATTTCCTTGTGTTATGATTTATTTTAAGAACCGTAATATACGTTGTAAATAAAGCAATATTTATCAAAGTTAAAACCTTTGAGTCTTTTACAATGCTACGAATACGAAGTAAATTATATAAGTATGTATAATCTCAAAATCGGCGACTGCTAGTGACTCAGCTTTTGATATTAAAAGATTGCCATAATTCTTTAATAAAAAAAGAAGCTGGGGCAAAATTTTATATTTATGATATATTGAATGATGCTTTGTATGGGAAAATACAATAGGAGTCATCAATATCGTGGAACCGGCAGTCATCGTGTCACGAGGCCAATGTGTTAACACGTCCACCTTGATTGGCTCTACGTGGGCCGCGGGTCTGCCCATGCGCTTGATATTGTTTGCCATAATCGATGTTGCCATCTCAAATAGGTATTTTAATTGACTTCAAATATTGGAGGTTTGTTTATGTCACACAAAAATGCGAATTCTTGAAGGTTGGTTAAACAAGTTTATAGTATGCAAAGACGTGAGCTCATGTTCATGTTGTATTTTTTCGAGTTTTGTCGTTTTGTTTATTGATAGTACACAACAGTTCATTATTTTGTATTATTTTTGAAAAACTGATTATGTATTTCTGCAAAACTTTTTAGTCTCCAATCGACCACCATTGTCTACAAGTGCTAAATCGATACAACTTTCTTAGAAAAAAAAATATACTTTAATTGCATACCTAGTACCTACCTCGTTATAATTAATGGGATCACTTGATTAGCCAAGGGCTCAGAATGCAACGTAGTAATTAATAAGTACCTATTGCTTTATATGTAACAAGTGTGCTGAGGAGGATTACAAGAGCCCCATAATCCGCAATCATTAACAGTTCATTCTGCTGAGTCACAACTTTCATACTCAAATAAAAATGAGGAGTGGCTTTACCCTATGGCCAACAATAAATATGGGGTGTCACTCGCCAAAACAGGATTAATGGTCTTCGAACATGGAAATGGCGTCCGGAAGTAGATATTTACAACCGTCGTAGCCACCTTGACTGCTGCAAGGTTTATTTCCGACGTTTTTATAGCAACATTGTAACTTTTCGAATAAATAAAACATACAGTTACAGTACCCTAGTCGGAATTCCTTCAGAAAAGCCATTTTCTCGAAAGTTCTATGAATGGATTCAGATTTAATAATTTCTTATCGTTCAGCGAAATGTTCATTAAATTCCTCTTAAATCTTGAGTTTCTAAATTAACTCGGTCTCGAATGTAATTTTACAAAGTGCTACTGGTCTTTATTCATCATTAATGATGCACCGACAGTTGTTTTTTATGTGACCTTACTCGAGGGAAGGAAACGATTTTTACCGGTTAAAGGCCGTATTTTTTGCGGAGTTCGTGCTACTGTTGATTCACTCGAAAAACCGCGTATCATCAAGCTTGCTTTCAATTTTGTTACGTCAACTAGTACCAAGACCAAGATAATCTAAATTGGGGCGAGCAGTTTTAATTAAGTGAATAGAGTAACAAAGTTTTTACTTGATTTTCGTTACAAAAAAGTTCATAACGCAAACACAACCGTGTCTTTGGTCGTTACGGTTACCACAGAACTGGGTCATATTTATCACACATTTTTCTTAAAATTATATGCTGCACATTGCACAAACTAAAAATAAAACGTAAACAAAGCCCAACAAACATAAACAGTGATAATTGAAATTGTGTCTGCTGTTGCAGCTGTTGCGTATAACTTCCTAGTTCCTGCACTCATTATAGGCTAAAAGTCGTTGACCGGCACACTCCACTTTAACCTTAAATTCAGCTATATGACACTGAATACAATTATGTATGCGCAATCGCATGTTTATTATACATCTGATTACAGCTCTATCGAAAGTCGAAACTATCGTATTATCATTGTGTGCATAACATTAACGACAGAACCGTTTCAAAAAGATAGTACGATCAGCAGATGGATTACAAAATTTACAGAATCACTTAGTAATATTAGCGTTCAATTCAATGAGTTTGTAATCGGCGAAAGTGGCAAGAGGCTAAATGTCAGAGAAACCGTGGAACATCAAAGAAAATTTTAATTTTATGCATTCGGTTCGAACGGATGTCCGAAAGTTCATTCGGCACATCCGAATGAATAAACTTTTTATATTGAGAAAACTGAATAAACAATGTTTTCAGCTAACTAGAACTAAATTTTAAGGTGGAGACATCGACCAATTTGATAAAAACTGACAGCAAGACCAGGGTTCGAAGGATATATATCAATTGATATATATCATGATATATATCCGATATATATCCGATATATATCAAACGATTTTTTGTGATATATATCAAAAAATAATAAATGGATTTTTACTATATTGTATTTAGGTACTTTTACCGACGCGCTGCGAATATTCGTCGTTTTTTCCGTCTTCAGACCGTCAAATTCGAATTTACCAAGTAGGTACTGCGCTCAATAATAATAATGCAACGAAAAAGAGCCAAAATAATTTTCAATTCTATCATTTGTAAACATACTCCTTAAAAGTGAAGTGGATTTTTAAGATATTTTAATTTTGTTTCTCTAATCTAATATATAAAATTCTCGTGTCACAGTTTTCGATGCCATACTCCTCCGAAACGGCTTGACCGATTTTGATGAAATTTTTTGTGCTTATCCGGTATCTATGAGAATCGGCCAACATCTATTTTTCATCCCCCTAAATGTTAGGGGTAGTGCACACCAATTTTTTTTTTAAATTATTTATATGGCAAAACAACGTTTGCCGGGTCAGCTAGTATAATATAGGACTTTGTTTTCTGAGAAAAAGATCTTTTTTTAGTTGATTTTTGTGAATTATAAGATTTTATGTTTATTTTGTTTGTACTGATTTTAATTGATTTGTTAAATATACAGTGTGTCCGGACACGAGTTAGCGATACTTGAAGGGAATATTATAGACTCATTTTCATCGACAAAACTGCTTTTAAAAAAAATCTTACTCCAACACCTCGCGAATGGCGGCCATTTTAGTTTTTGGATTTCTCGAACTGGGGTATGTACAATAAAATGCAAATATCTTTGAATCCAAGAGACCTACATACATGCAAATGAATTTATTGCAAAGTTAAATGTTAAGGCTTTTCAAAAACTTGCAAAAGTTTTCTAAATAATATGTAGGAAGAACCAAAAAACGTGGGCAAACACGAAATTGTACACAAAAATTACTGAATATTTTCACATTTTATACTCTAGCTCGAAAAGTACCCCGGTATTTTGCTTAGGTTTTTGCATTAAGTTAAAAGTATTTGAGTCAGGCTATAAAATTTTATCAAAATTATCACTCTACGGTAAGTATTTTAGGAGTTATTCTTACTTGAACATAACCCTTCCTTAGCGCATGTACCACCAATGTTACAGAAGCTGCATTATTTGGCCGAGCTAAACCGTTTCAACGTAAATTTATGAGCTGGCATTACTAACCACCATGTAAATGATCCCAACGAATCACCATTAAACTGAAATAATACATTTTTTTTTTACTTAATGAAATCGGTTTCTTTAAATAAATTAAAAAATGGGCCATTTCAGTTTAAGGGTGATTAGTTGGGATCATTTACATGGTGGTTAATAATGCCAGTTCATAAATTTACACTGAAACGATTTAGCTCGCCCAAAGAATGCGACACCTGTAATATTGGGGTACATTCGCTAAGGAAGGGTTATGTTCAAGGAAGAATAACTCCTAAAGTACTTGACGTAGAGAAATAATTTTGATACCATTTTATAGCCTAACTCAAATACTTTTAATTTAATGCAAAAACCTAAGCAAAATACAGGGGTACTTTTCGTGCTAGAGTATAAAATGTGAAAATATTCAGTAATTTTTGTGTACAATTTCGTGTTTGCCAACGTTTTTTGGTTCTTTTTACATATTATTTAGAAAACTTTCGCAAGTTTTTGAAAAGCCTTAACATTTAACTTTGCAACAAAGTCATTGGCATGTTTGTAGGTGTCTTGGATTTAAAGATATTTGCCATACCACAGTTGGACAAATCAAAAAAACTAAAATGGCCGCCATTCGCGAGGTGTTGGAGTAAGAATTTTTTTTAAAGCAGTTTTGTCGATGAAAATGAATCTATAATATCCCCTTCAAATATCGCTAACTCGTGTCCGGACACACTGTATAAACATAAATAAAAACTAAAAATATGTGGTTTTTATATTATGTGCTTTCTTAAGACACACAGCGTTGCATTGAAGAATGCTGTTGTAAATTCGCCTTACCTTGGTTGTCTATGGTTAAAAACTCACCAAATTGTCCCTGGTTTTATACCTGTCTCTTTCTTTCACCAGCGTGCGTCCTTTTCTAATTGTGAAGGATGCTTGACAGGCAAGCTGTCAACTTCATAGCGTTTGTAAATTTTGCCGGTAAAACATCGGAAAATTTTCCAAAGTTAAAAAAGTGTTAAAATACAATAATTAATTGTATTAAATTAGCACACAGCGTTTATTTAGAGTATGTGACACGTTTTTCCTTTGTGAATTAGTGTTTTAGAAAGATTACGGTCTAAATTGAGTGGGTAAGTGTGGTGTGAGGTGACGAGGTTTGAATGTTGACGCTCCGGGGGTAGATCAGCATTTAAATACGGTGAAACATGATGACTGGTCATCATCATCATCATATTTATCCTCGAACCACGAGAGCACAGCTTCACATCCACCCAACAGAAGACGCAGTCACGTAAGTACAAACAAGTCCACACTTGTTCGGACCTGTGTGTAGAGACACAAATTCAAGATGAGGTGTTTATTTCTAGTTATTTAACTACCTAACTTACCTCCTCTAACAACGAGAAGGCTATGTGACTCCACCCACATCAAAGTTTTTGAGAAAAAACTTCATTGTCTATTTCGGTGAAGTTTTAGTATGGAGCTGGATGAAAGACAATTATTCCACACACTTACAAAGAAAGATTACAAGCAAATCCAAAATTTTATCTTTGTCTGACCTTTTTACAAAAACCCCGTACAATCTTGTATTGGTACTCCTTGCTTTATAAGTCTTAAAGTTAATGATGAATTGTATCATTTTATTAAGACCAAAGATCTGAGTAGTTATTACCCAACAATATTTTGGAATTGAGAGAACTATAATGATTAACATTACAGGACTTGCTTAAGTGGGTGACGGTTACCTTAATTATTTTAATTTTAACACAATCATAGTTTGAAAAGATTTCTATTATTGTTGGTCCACCAACCTCGGACTCATAATTAACTACTTAATTTTAGGCTTTGCACCCTATCAAAGCTTCTTTAGATGGACTTTAGGTCCAGCTAATTAAACAAGTACCTATATACAAAAACTATTTGAATATCTGACCACTCAGAACATTCAGAGGGGGTTGTCTAAAAGACCATGCTCATTCAGGGCAACCACAGGGAGCAAGCAATCATATTTTGAAATTAATAACAACTTGCCATGTTCCATTTATAAAAGAACCTCTCCTTGCAATCTAGTCAAACATGTTTTTAGAAAAGTTTGCAACCCCAACAACAAAAGACATAGCACTCATAATCTTTTAGTTAAACAAAAGGCCATATGGGTACCTAATTCGAGTTTACTATGACCATATGGGTACCTAATTCGAGTTACTATGTCAAATGTAAAAAAAAAAACAGTGGGTTGTGTCCCGTATTAGACCGCGGAGGTCTCAACTCATAATGCCAGTGAAACATTTTCAAGATATGCAACCGGTTATAGGTACACAAACAATTGGTTAGCGAAGATAGACATTGATTCATAAATTAATATGCTTATTTTCAATTACCAATTGCAGAGACACACAGGAGGCTCCTCCTTGTGATCTAGATAATAACGAAGTGCTGCTGTTAACAGCCTTTGTATTTGGCCTATCTATGGTTCCAATTATGTTTTCCAAAGTACAACTGGATTGCGGAAATCCTGTGAGAACAATGTTTCTGTATAATTGTGTACCTGGACTGTTATTCCTGGTAAAATCAGGATTGTACAGTACTCGTTTTCATTTCTCAGGTTGCGTATTGGAAATCTTGGGGTATCACATAAATTATCACAAGTCTGTTTGAATCCTCTCTTTAAGCAGAATATATTGGCCTAGTATGGGCCACCCAGCAAAACCGAGTATAACATTCCTCCAATAAAATAATAAAGATTAAACTAATCTTTAACAAGATAAGAGAGAGCAATTTAAACAGTTGTCCGCAAGAAGCTAGGACTTTATTAGTTTTACTGAAATATGATAATTACGCAGTATCAAAAGACCTATATTGTTGCAAAATGTAACTGTTTCTAAAATTGTTCTATCAAAACAGGTTACTAGAGAAAAGTAAGTTTCCTCTGCCTGTTCAACAAGGGTGGTTAAAGCCATAGAGTACAACTCAATATCGAGAGTTAAGAAAAGTTCAACTCACTTCTTGACCACGGATACACCCAACTAGGGGTAGGGAGCCCAATTAAACATCAGTTACCTATCTGTAAGGTGGGCTCCATGCCAGATACCCTGGCGGTCAAATTTTGTTTTTGGAACATATGCCAAATTTGCAGCCATAATTATGCACACAGTGCACACATAAATATTAAGTCTGACAACAGGACTCTTATTGCATACCTCAGAAACAAAGGGGGGGGAGGATACATACCCTTGCAATACTAAGGCTGACATACAGGCTCCAAAAACTTGCAGAGCAGTTGCATCTAACTCTCTCAGCTACTCACTCCCGGGGAGTTGTGAAAAAAGAAATTGCGGATCGCCTCTCAGGGGGCCGCAAAGTACCAGAGTGGCATCTTTTACCCCAAGCCGCGGAGGCCATGTTAAAGATGTGGGGCGTCCCAGACGTAGATTTATTCACGTCAAGAGAAACGGTTTTCGTACCAAAGTACGTAACATTAGGTTCCAAACCTTACGCAGTTATATGCGACGTTTACAGCCGACAAGGGGACTATCAGCTGGGCTGGGCATTCCCCCACCCAGCGTAATACCAGAAGTATGTACTACTCATTTGAACAAGGCACAATCGTACAATCGACAAAGAATTATGACCCACCAGAAGCATTATCTTCTTACAGACATTCAAATACAATTAGGTCCAGAGTCATAAACATAAATATCCTTAATAACGACCTTGATCTTTGTTTGTTTGACAGATTCAAACGACGAATTGTCAAAAAGGGTCATAATTCAAATTGGTGGATAGTACATTCTACTAACGCCGTAGTGCGCCAAATGCTTCTCACTACTCGATTTGCAAGCGAGAGTGAGAGTCAAAGCGGAGCCACTTCCGAAAAAGAACCTGCGGAAGGTCTTAGATCGGACTACAGGCAAGTGCCTTGCACAGGCGGACAAAATTCTGATAAAGAACCTGCGGAAGGTCTTAGATCGGACTACAGGCAAGTGCTTGGCACAGGTGGACAAGTTATCCCCCTAGCCTGGAAAATTAAGGGTGGGCTGACCAAGTCTCTCCCTATACTCTAGTGGAACAAGACTTATTGAAAAAGTAGCTGGCGGACATCTACTTTTATAACAATATAAAGTCCCAATTAAAAAATGGTGATCCTGGTGTGATACCAATCAAATTAACCCTGAAACACCTGTAGGTGTACAAGCTGATGAAGATTTCAGGCTAAATTGTTTTAATAAAACAAACTAGGTTATAGAACTATTCTCCTGCATAAATCTACTATCTCAACTTACTGAGCAACATCTGAGGTAGATATCTCAAGACATTTTTTAATTCAGAAAGTACTAGAAGCTATTTCACTTGCTAAAGCTTGCAGTACAAAAACTTCCAATAGGGTACACTACAATATTACTTTGTTTTTTAATTGACTAAAGAACTCTGAATATCCAGGTTCTTCTTTTGAGATAGCTAGGTGAATAGCTCTAATATTATTGCTAACCTCAGGTCATAGAATTCATTATCTCACATCAGATCGAGATTATATGAAAATAGCCCTGAAATCTTATTTCTATGAAATATGAAATCAGTCTTTGTCCAAAATTTTGGTTTAAAAAGTGAATCAAAATCACACAGACAGTAAGGTTCGGTGTTGCGGAAATATCGAGACCATGTCTACCCTGTTAGAACTGTCTGAAAATAGAAAAAGCACAGACAACACAGTCACAAATTTATTCCTCTATCAGGAAAATTAAAACCAGCTTCTATACAAGTTGGGAACATAGCATTACTTTTAAAGTTGCTAATATTGGTGCCCCACTGGGCAGTTATAACAAGTTAGCTATTATAGCCTCAAGAAGCTATTTGAAGAAAATACTTGTTCAAGCAATACTTGACAGGGAAAACTGATACGAGTTATAAAATGTATCAGAAGTTTTACTGTCAACCAGTAAAGAAGATTGATGACACCAACTCTAATGCTTATTTATTGCAGTTAGATTTATACAATATCCATTAGATAAGTAATTGTTTTCAATGGTTATACCTTGAGAAGACATAACTTTATCCTATTCCTAGATAAAGATTTAATTGGAACTATCTCCTTATACCAGGTATCTCTATCAATTAAACTACTATTTTGATTTCTGAAGAAGTTACTAATTAGAAAGGAACATAATTTTTGTTACAGTAAGGTTTTATGAAAGGACTTAAAATCTATCTTTAAACCTATTTATGCTTTATAATAGTATTATAATTCATTCATCATAGCGTTTGTATTTATCACCAGCAGATACCAAACAGGTCTTCAATGCAACGCTGTGTGTCTTAAGAAAGCACATAATATGACTGTTTTGCATTCCAACAAAACAGGTATTATGTGTTGAATAAGACACACAGCGTTGCAGCAAGTCTCTTGCTGGTACCTTGAAGACTCTTATGAAGTTGACAGCTTGCCTGTCAAGCATCCTTCACAATTAGAAAAGGACGCACGCTGGTGAAAGAAAGAGACAGGTATAAAACCAGGGACAATTTGGTGAGTTTTTAACCATAGACAACCAAGGTAAGGCGAATTTACAACAGCATTCTTCAATGCAACGCTGTGTGTCTTATTCAACACATAATACCTGTTTTGTTGGAATGCAAAACAGTCATATTATAATAATAATTCATAATAAATTGTCATGTTTCTGTGCAAATCGTATAGTAATAAGATAATAAAATGACAGTCTTAAGAAATGGATATAAATATCGGATATATATCCGATTTTGGATATATATCGGATATATATCATAAATATCCGATATTTTGATATTTATTATAAATATCGGATATTTTCGAACCCTGAGCAAGACAAACGGGTTGGTAACTAATAATAATGCTAATACAGCAATCAGCCATAATATTGAGTTATATTTCCTGTTGTCCAAATAAGGTCCGGTTATACAACTTATACGAAAAAGCCAAACAATCAAAACGTGGTCGGGGTGATGAAGTGATGAATGATGTTGTTCTGTAATGGCGGTCGCGTGGTCGCGGTCTCGACGGGATGCGATGAAAGTGAAACGCGCGCGTGGTCCCAGTGGTCGTTCAACTCGGCACGCGCCTGCATCCTCTGACGGCCCATCTCGCTGCTAGTGTTGTTTTGTTGTAGGTACTCGTTACTATTTCTCTGCTGCTTGCCAAATGCCCCGATGTAGCTTTAAAGGCAAGCGCGGCGCAAACTGGGTGTCGAACGTGCTTCACTTGCAATCTTGCAAACTCCTATCGATTCCAAATAGAATTTAAATATAAGACGGACACTTCAAAATTCTTGAGGTCCTTTAGTTGATAACACCTTGATGGTTTCTCCTTTGTTGAGGTTTGCGTTTTTATTTTATTAGACGTAAATCAGTTTACAAAAGTTTATCTAAGACACTCTGAGGTGCTGTCCACATTGACTTCCTACTTTATTAAGTTAGATAACATTGCAGACGTAACGTAGCACCTTGACACCGTGACTATTCAATGAACAAACAAAAATTAAGAGTTACATAAATACCTAAAAGGGGTTCATTCTCAGTAGATCCATGGTGTAGAACAATTTTTAGTTTTACACTCTACGCTCCGCAAAACGTGTTGTACTTTTCTTTCATTATCACGAAATAGGTATGTAAATGTACATTGCGACACCGACAACTCGCAAATCGCAATACATAATTAGTTTTGTTTTACAATAGTATCTTTGCTCTACATTCAACTTGAGTTTTTCAGTCATGTATGTACGTGGGACTACCAGATAATTACTATACTTTATTTAGAGTATCTGCTAGTACTAGTACATGGGTAGTTTACGCTCAGAGACACCATATACGGATCTGTGACGGATTCCAAAGCGGTGATCTAATAACAACTACACGATAAGTCCTTGCCTTACAGCGCAGCTGGAAATCCTTCGGTCACGTTTCTCCCCAAGTCTCAATGCGTGGAATAGATTGAAACTGTATCAGAGACTTTTTTGGAATCTTGGAAATAATTTGGTTCTGCCATGGAAAGGGCTCATATACGAGCCGACGACTGAAATGACATCATTGGACCTTGATAATCCAAAGTTAAATGTAAAATGGACCCGTTATATCAATCGGGATCAGGAGGAAATTGTCTGAAAACCTCTTTAGTTCGAGCCATTGACAAATCACACCACATTAAACTCTCTTGGAATTGTTTCATTCAATCAAACCACAAAACTGTATAGGTACAAGACTAATATAACTTTTCATTGTCGTTATTAAAAGGAACACTTTACATGAGTATGTATTTATTTATAGGTATTGTTTTCATCCCTTTAGTTGGTTATCATCCACATGAGGTTAAGCTAGCTAGCAATAGAATTTTCCTGTTCATGTACGTTACAGTCAGTGAGGATAATTTAAATAAATTTAAAGTGTGGCTGCTAGCTCCGACCTTCGTTATTATGTGCTCAGATGTTGTACGGAGTCATTGTAAATAATTCATTTGTAATTTGTTTAAAGTTGTTGAGTTGAGTAAGTGTTTGCCGTTCCTCGGTCTAATCTCTGTTCCAAAACTGAAACGCTTATAGTTTTTCACAAACTTTTTGCGTTATCAGAGTAGCAATTTAAGTTTATTTTATACAAATAGGTATAATTTCTGTATTTTGGGTATATCGTCAAATATTCATCTTAAATCTAGTCGTTAAAACTACTGTCGCATAACAAAAACATTTCTTTTACTGTGGAATTATACAAGTAATCGTACCATACGCGGTGCGGCGCGTCACGCTTGCATGAGGCAAAAACTGCAGATAATCAGCCAATTGCGTTAGTTGGACAACACATTACATTGCAAGTACGTACTCACACTCGAGCTAGGTCAGCTGAGTAGAAAATCGATAATATTATTGCAACATCCGAACGATTTCGAGAGACTTTTACGTCAAGAGAAATTCTAATCATTTCCTGACGTTCTAGTTAATTTAATTGAACAACAATCAGTGGAAAAGTTGAAACACTTCATACTATTGAAGATCGGAAGTACGGAATCAAACATTTTCTCTTGAAATTATATCAAGTAGGCAGTAAGATTCTTGGGTATGTAGAACAGAACTGATCTAGCGTTGACCCAGTTGTAATAAGCTCCATTCGTAATTATGGAAGGAAAGTAGCGAGAAAATACTAAGTTTTCTCGTTCCAAAGCCGTTCAAAGTATCTAGTTATTGGCTTCTACGGTGTAGACGTTGAGTGTCGACGCTCCGCCCGGTGCACTAGATTGGGTCCCCTAGTTGCTAATTCCGTTCTTAATTAGAACTATGAATGCTGTACCTACTAGTTTACAATAATACCGGTCCGAACTTCCAATATCTCTGCAGATCTACCCGTAGTCACATCGGAAGAAGAAAATCCATACAACTGTGTATAAAACTATAAAATTTCCAACGATAAATTTTATTGCACGTTCACTTGCAAAGTTACATCGAATACTTGGTAGAGACGTTACGCGTTAATGATTATGCTGTCATCTGCATTTCCACCTGTACTGTTACATAAGTTGGCTCACATGAACAGAAGCTAGTCACGATACGCCACGGTTGGCTGGGGCGCGCCTTCCTCGTTAGTTCCACATCATCGAGGACGAGAGTGAATCAGCACAACTCCCTGCCTACGCCTTGTGCCTTCTGCAATTAGCGCTCTACTTGTTGGTACAAACACTACAAACACAAGTTCTACCTACGTAATACAATTTTTGCCCTAAAAGGTTATGTTATTAATTCCGAAAATCCACTGAAATAGGCAGATGACTAAGCTTGGAGTTCGTATTGTTTCCGCGTATATTTATGTCAACTAGTTTGTCCCCGCGGTTTCACGCGCTGTTCAGCTCCTATGATATACATAGCATAAAGCCTTCCTCGATAAACTATTCAATATCTGATATTTAGCGCGTTCAATTAAACAAACTCTTCAGCTTTATAATATTAAGTTTACAGTAAAGTTGGGCGTTTCACGGATTTATTTAAAAAAGAATAAGAAATAAGTTTATGCCTAAATTATTTATTAAAGGGAAAAGTATTTTTTGTTTACGCGCTAATCTCAGGAACTAGTCAGGTTCCAATTGGAAAATTCTTTTAGTGTCGCAAAGACCAATGATCGAGGAACGCTATATGCTATTTAACATCAGTTTACGACCAATAGGAGCCGAGTAGCGGGAGAAACCGCCAGTAACAGATAGTAGTCCAATATTTCATCTGTAATGTGTTTGTTTACGTGAACGTTATAACGACGTAAATCTAGTTGCGCAAAACAATTTGATGCAGCGGAAATTATTGCTTATTATTTAGATTTGTGACTAATTAATATCAAAACATTTTACTTAATTCGCGATGGAACTGAATTTATATGGAAACCTTTATATGAGTCAACTGAAAAAATCATTTGTAGTTAGTTATTGTGTCAATGAATTTCCTTTAAAATAAGCAACAGTAGTTTGCACAAACACCCTCGCACCCCAAACGCGGACCGTCTCCGCGGGTAAAAAATAACACTGTTATATGGATGAGTTAGGTACTACAGCAACAGTCATCATCTCAGTTTATATATTAGTTCTGTCTGTCATGTAGGTATCTTAGAAGTGATATACTTCTATAATAATATAAGAAGAAGGAAGAGGTTGTTGATTACCATGATTAAGATTCATTTTGTTTGTCCACAGATGATGAGGGGTAATCAGTCGTGGTAGGAGGAGCGCGACATGAATTCTGACGTGCATCGTCATCAGGCGCACCCGCCATTGGCACAGGTATAGTGTTTGCTAATCCAAATTATGTCCTACAGTTGGATAAAAGCCTCCTCCGCAGTTCTACTTTAATTGAAGGCTTCCCCGCTCTCATTTCGAAACGATCTTTTGCGATCTCCGGCCATGTTGTCCCCGCAAACAGCAAACACATTATTAAATTGAATTTTATGAAGGGGAAATAGGAAATGGATAAAGTTAGGAATGAGTTTATAAGGGGCAGTTTGAAAGTGGCGCCTGTTACAGAAAAAATGAAAGGGAATCGTCTATCTTGGTATGGACATGTGATGAGGAGGGATGACACCCATGTGACTAAGAAAGTGATGAGTATGAATGTTGATGGATGGAGAGGACGAGGAAGGCCAAAGAAAAGATGGATGGATTGTCTAAGGAATGATATGAAAGAAAAAGGAGTAAATGATACTGTGACGTCTGATAGGGGAGAATGGAAGAAGAAAACGTGTTGCGCCGACCCCAAATAGAATGGGATAAGGGCAGGAAGAAGAAGAAGAAATAGGTACGAAATTGCATTCGAAGAAATCTGCCTCGTGTCGTTATCACACAGATTGTAGCAGCAATCAAGCTGTTCTTTGAAAGTTTTAATATAAGATCGAAAGAAGAATCATCAAAGCGATCACACAGAAATCTATAGTTGAACGCAATCCACGAAACTGTTACTACTCGTATAATATTAAAATCAAATTGTTACCCACATTAAATATTTATGTGCATTTGAATTGGAATCACGGCTGGCTCGAAGCAGTCAGCACTGAAAGGATTTCCTTGTTACATCATCTATGTCGTAGTTTTCAGTAACATATGCAAGTAAGCTAAAGTTATAGAGCAGCACGTCTGTAGTACATTCTTTATCGATGTATCAGCCACTCTGTACGCAACGTTCGTCCTCGATCGTGCCGGGCCACATGCAGCTACTGTTGTGCCCGACTTTCTTTAGTGCGTATACTTGAAATACTTCCCATAGCACCTACCTTTTACTTACTGTAAAAGACTTCCGTAAAAGCATTTTTGTGTAGAATTATACTGCAGTAAAATCGTTTCCAATGTAACTTTTTGTTACCGCTGTTGCATTTTTATTCGACACATCAAAAGTAGTGTGAAAAAGAAAATTCGCATGAAAATTTTTATTCAGCGTACCTGCCTCAACAGTTTTGGCGCCTGTCCAACGCTGTGCGTTTCAATGAATCGTTACTGGGAACATTATCGTTTATCTGAGTGCTTCCAATTCGTTATACTGCTAAACAATTACGGTTGTGTTACAATACTTGTCTGTCTGGCATACTGTTTATCGTTTACTATATCAATGGGTTCTTAATCCCCGTCCTCATTAAATATACCATGAGTCTGGTACAAATTTCGCTTTGCTTTTTCAGTCATGACTCGTCTTTATAAAAGGCCGATTTGCGGTCAGCCTCGGTTGTCACGATCAAATTCAACAGTAGCGAATGTATTTTCATTCTGACCACTGTGCAAACTATCAATGTTATAGGTACGAGGAATGAGTAAATGCACTCTGACGTCCAGATATTTCATTTTAATTTCGCAAGGATTTTGCCTGTATTTCATTGAGATTTGACCTCTAACTGAACATGTAACATTATATTGCGGTTTCGAAAATGCTCGTTCGTTTATAAGCGGCTTATGACACAATATTCTAGTTTACTTTATTAGTTTATCTAATATATAAAATTCTCGTGTCACAGTTTTCGTTGCCATACTCCTCCGAAACGGCTTGACCAATTTTGATGAAATTTTTTGTGCTTATCCGGTATCTATGAGAATCGGCCAACATCTATTTTTCATCCCCCTAAATGTTAGGGGTAGTCCACCCCTAAATTTTATTTTTATTTTTTAGACAAAATTTTTAATTTCTATTTTTTATGGCAAAACAACGTTTGCCGGGTCAGCTAGTTTTATGTATACAAATCGCCAGTATTTTGAATTCCAGCTTTAATGTTGTATCTATAACTCTCTTATGTCTGCAATATTATTGAAATCACTGTTATATTATATATATATTGATATATTACTTATTTAGTTTAGTTAACAAGCCCTACTTTTTTTTTACTTAATAAAGCCTTAAGATTTGTATTCTGAACTAGTGTGACTTTAGGTTCTATTAGATCTCGTCCAATATCGTGCAATTATTGATGGGTTTGAACGCCCTTTACATAGTTTAATCGTTGATTACCTACTGCTAAGTTAGACACTTTCAAAGTTGGAAATTAAAATCTCTTTAAGCAAGTTCAAAATACTTATTTGCAAATATTGTTGAACGTGGTGGACAGCGGATGCTTCGGGTGATATGATGATTTTGGTGGAGCATTAGTTTCACATTTTCATTCTTGATCCGACAAAAAGAAGTAAGCTTCTTTTTTCAAGAACCTAAGTAAGAATGAAATGTTCAGTAATACCTGTTGTTTCAGCACGGAGTGCACGCGGGCTCGCAGGGCGTGGGCCCCTGCGGCTGGTACTCGGCATCGGCCGCGCCCGCACCCACCGCCCCGGCCCGGCTCAAGCGCGCTCAGCCCCCGCACCAGCTACCAGTGCGTATTATACTTAGTTTTTTTTTCTGTTGGTATATGCCAAGGCAAAGGCCAGGATTTCTGAGCACTCTAAAACTGACTAGGTCTATACAGGGTGTTTGACAGAACGTTGAACATACGAAAATGGTGGATAGGTGGGGTCATCTGCTACTTACTCAGCCCTAATTTATTTGGCCCGGGCCCACTGGATAATTAAAAAAATATATTTTTTCTTTCTTCTTGTTTCACCCTTTTCTTAACTTAATTGTTATTAAAAGTGGGTAAAACAAGCAATATTTTGTTGAAATTATGCCTGTTTATTATAAAGTGTAATTGCAAAACGACCCTTCGTTTTGCAATTACACTTTTTTTAGACAAGTTTTCATCAGATGTTTATCTTCTTGTGATAAGGCGGAATATTTATTTAAACAATTTTATTTATGAAGTAGCAGCTATCTATCTAGATTTTGAGTTTAATTGTTTTCACAGTAAAGCTTATTAGCACATCAAAAATTTCCCAACGCAATTATAATTGCGAATGTAAAAAACTTCTTCGTATACAATTTTATTGTAATTAAGTAATTCCATTCTGATTTAATGTGAGATAATGTTCTATGATTTCTTTATTACAACTTAAATATATCATCATGAGATAATTACAATACAGTTCGTATAATGTAACAGAAAATTTAAATTAGCAAACATTAACTACAGCAGAACAAGACGCGATAATCCTAATAAGTGACGGCGTTTAGAAACTTCTTAATAGGCAACCTAGTACATTAGGTCGATAGGCGAGACTTATTGTATTCATCAATTGAGAACGAGAAACACAGTGGCATAGTTATAACAACGATGTCACTTAATTTATGTCCCTTTGTGCGGCCACATTGATCTATTCACAAGGCTAAGCGCGAGACAAGTTCCCATTGCACGTAGTTGAAACAAAACAATTGTAACATTATCACCGTCGCATGATTCCACAGACATGTGACAAGTTTTTTAAAATGATTTGTAGGTTATTGCCTCAGTGTCAAACATTTTTTTAATGCGTTAAACCACGCTTTACCGGCGACGGAAAGTAGAGTTCATATTCATTCAATCCCTTTGTCAGAACAAGCATTGTATTCGATGGAAATTCTCACAGCTGCTTAGAAAGTAAGACACCGCGCCGGATCAAACGTAAATATTTATCCACTAAAGGCAGATGTGGCGTTAGCGTAAAGCTTTGTGTCTAGAATAGGCATTTTCACAATACATGTGGGTTATTTTTACGATAGTCTAAAACTTTGTTTCAGTGTGGAGGTAGTGTGAGCGGTAGTAATGGGCCACACGCGCCTCTCTCGCCCACCGCATTGCAGAATTCCATTCCACATAATGTGAGTGCAATTTATTTATATTATTTTTGCTTCACATACTTGCGAATGAAGCTATTTGGACTACGTGCATTGCATTCTACAACTTGTATAATAGTCTTCTTCGTTAGCTGCTTTTGTGCTTGCTGTGATTTTTTTTACATTTTTGTATATAAATACATTGACGGTTTATATTAGCGACAAGGAGTAATGCGTCAAGTGTCCTAAATACTGCTGCCCTAGTTTCAAATCGAACTTCACCTAGTTACATTATTTATGTAGGATGTCATGCTGAAACCCGCATTCCACGTATTAGCTAGCTAAGCCTTTGTGACTCTAGTGCGGTGAATTTTTACTTGTATAGCCTTCCGAATTCCTTAAAATTTCATCATGCCTGTCCGTCATGTTCCGTCACAATAGTGTTTTAGAAACATATATTCTTCTCGATTTACTTCGTATTGCACAATGGAGAATGCAAGAAAAAAACAATTATAAAATGACTTGAAAATTAAAATTGTTATATTTTTTTTTTTTTTTTGTTACCAGATCGTAATGTCATCGTCGGTTCGGACGCCGGCGCCGCCCGGGCCTGCGCCCTCTGCCATGCACACCTCGCAGACCACGTCAGGTAACTATATGTCCAATTGTCCATTTATTACTTCAATAAATAATGACTGTATACGTATATTGTGGTGTAATATCACATAGGCCCTTAGATCACTGCCTCTGAATTAAATGATAGGTAGGTACCTAATACCAAGTCAGAAAACCTGATCATATACCTAATCAAATGATCAAAATAATATTCCACAATAATAATATTCCACAACTATCACACAACGCCATCTAGTCCCAAGCTAAGCAGAGCTTGTGTTATGGGTACTAGACAACTGATAAACATACTTATATATTTCTAAATACATACATATTTTTTTTTTTTTTTTTTTTTAGGGTGGCAAAATCATCAAATGAGTCCTCCCGCCCTGGGTGGGGTGGGAGGGACTGTCAGACTCTTACTGACTAAAATCCACCCGTGTTCCGTCGGATGCCCTTTACGTTCCGGGGCCACGGTATCCTGGATTAAGAAAAATCCGCGACCCCGGCAGGCATTTGGCCCCATAAGGGGCCCCGTCGGTGACGCGTGAAACACGACGCGCCACCGACCCGGGCTTGGTCCTTGGTCGGACGGCGAGCATACCCATTACTCACCGTCCGCAAGCCCGCTCCGCCGCTGTGCCCTCTGCTGTTCAGAGGGACACGCGTTGGAGCGTCCACCCCACAGGCTATTTGCATACGGGCAAAGAAACCCCTTAGGCACACAGTGCCTAAGGAGAGTTTTTGCCCGCATCCCAGGGCGCACCGGCCCGAAAAACTGGTCTTCCCCCCGGACGTATCCGAGAGGGAACTCCAGTCCACGGGCGCACGTGGAGGTTTCCTGTCTTAGCACCCCAAATACATACATATTATAGATAAATTACACCCAGACACAGAACAAATGATCGTGCTCATCACACAAACATTTGTCCTGGGTGGGAATCGAACCCACGACCTCCGGCATAGCAGTCAGGGTCACTAACCACTAGACCAACAGGCCAGTCAAAATCAAAGTTTACTCATAAGATAATACTTTCAATGTCTACAGTCAGAGTCCAATTTATGATTCACAAATAAATACTACCGTTAAGTTTGTCATGCACCTCGCATTTATATCCCTGTGATTGCGAAAACGTTTCACAAGGAAAAGAAAATTCGCGACTGACGTCACGACAGCCACCAATATTTCTACCACTGAACAGATATGTATAGTACCTATCAGCTATTAACGAGTTAATCCAACTTGTGTAGTAATGTAGTTAATGTGAATTCCGCGTGTGTGTAAATAGACAGTTACGCACGTTTTCTAATGTAATGTATTCGGACATGCAAATCACGATCGGGCCTCGTTATTCGCCGTAGTTCTTTAAATTGCAATCGCCTCGCGGTCTGGTTGCAAGCGAAATAGAATGGGGATGGCAACTGGGGAACTAATGACGCTAGCATAGCTTGTTCCAAGCATCGTCATTGGCTCAAATCTTATAGGTACTTCAAAATAGTACTACCTCATTGGTCGGATTAGGACTCACCTATGTTGGCGTCATCTACAATTAGCTTTGACCGGCCTTCCCCATTATAGAGCCTTTGGGTAGGTCCGTCCTAGATAGAAATTGAATGTAGGTTATAAGTCAACTAGCTAAAATTAAAATAATATCAGTCTATAAAACAACTGAGATTGGTTCATGCCCTAAAAATATTGGACGCATTGAATAAAGGCCCGTAAATGCCTTTTGCTAGGGCTTTTTACTCAGTAAGTTTCTACTTTACATTAACTGGGGCGAAAGCCATTTATGCCCCTATGGAATCCATTCCAAAGCAAGGTATCTCCGCAGAAAGATCAGTGGTTATGTTAGGGTTTCATGCAAGACTTCTAAAAGTCAAAGAATCACTTATCATTCGTAAATATACTATTTATCTTAATATTTTCACAAATAAAACATTACGTTTCTATAATATGGCGTCGTAAAAGAAAGAGTGCGAGTGAGAGTGCGAGTGAGACAAAAGAGAGAGCGACACCATCTAGCTGTCACTTTTTTTCTTATTGGTTTTATCAAGCTATCCTTTTTACTTGTAGTGAAATGTAACGTGTGTGAATAAAAAATGTGTATGTGTGCTGCCTCTCTGCGCGGTACGCTTTTTTCTGTTGTTTTGTACGTGTATAACATATCTATGACTTATAATATCATTGCCCAAAGCTTATGCTTTAAACCAGGTTCCTTTGTGACGAAGAGGTTATCCTCTTCATCACAAAGAAACCTGGTTCAACAAAACTGCAAATGCGAGTAGATGACGCTACAGGAATACAGGCATTCATGACTTGCAAAAATAACATTGCAGTATTATTTATAATGCGCGAACCTTGGCAGCAGGCCGGGGAAGGCTAATACAAAGAAGATGAATAAGCAACTTTTGCTTAACGCATTTACTGCGGGAGACACTTCTTTATGTACGTTTAAGACTGAGCTAAGTTATTATGGAACAAGGGTTCTTCCAACTGCGATGCCAAATAATTCGGGACATTTTACAGTATGGTCAAATGTAGTTCAGAATCTTTAATGTTGTATTTTACTGTCGTACTTCTGAAGCAACTTGTATTCGAGAGACAGCAGATTCTTTCGTTGGATTCGTCTATTTAGTCAAAGGGCTATTTGTTTATCGGAAGAAAAAAAATAGACTTTTGTTTTGTAGTGATACAAACCACACTGATTAATAAAAAAATGTGACCAGCCCATAAACAATTTCCACCATTCAACTCTTCAAGGCTATTTAGGACATGAACTCATCAGTTTAAAGTAATAAGTAACTAATCAACGGCTAAAAATATTAATAATGTGTTTTTTTCCTAACAGCTGTGGCCAAAGGGCCTAGTGATGTGTTGGTGAACTCGACGTGTGTTAACCCTCCGCCCGCCGGCAACAGGCTCGTCAACATGACTCAGTGGCCGTAAGTATCTTATCTACAATATCTGTGTAACTAACCGAGTTACTAGTCTATCAGTTTTCACCTTTATTCTTTTGGAAATAAGGTTGAAAAGTGGAAAACTGCGATTTTTTCTAGCTTTTATCAATCGAAGAATTAAATGGATATGCAATTAGTGAATCGTGTCATCTCTATTGACAAGCCGTGTTTATCAGTGTCAGTCTATATTGGTCTATGGATGATCATCATTACATACCAAGTTTCTACCGTACCTCGGAAGTCAGAATCCCATAAATCTGACAGCCAGTCTAACCAAAGGGTATCGTATTTCCCAGTAACTGGATTTTGGAGGACAAATAGGTAACGCTCCGTGTAAAATACTGGCATTCCGTTGCATTTTGTTATACTGGAAGCCGACCCCAAAACAGTTTGAAAAAAGGTTAAGCTCATTGAAGATTTGCATTTAAAATTATTCAGTGCGTAGTCGAACGACGCGGTACTTATAATATGTATAAACTTTTTTGTACTTGAATTCTCTGTAACGACAAATTAGACTGAGTGTCTCCTTAGTTCATGCGATTATCATGCATGAAGTTCTTTATCAACTAAAACAGAAGGCGTTTGTTTTATTTTTCTTTAAAGTATATGATAAGCATGTGAGACACTTCTATCTAAATGTTACAAGTTGAATGGACTGTTAATTTTGAGTTGGTTCAAATTGAGAATGAAGTGAATTCACAAAAATATCTTCATCAATGTCCAAAATGACTTTTGGCCGTGAACTATTTTGTGATAAACGCTCTCCCTTACAATTTACTCCACACACACAAAAGCCGCATTGACAGAATACGCCTTGTTTGTATTTAGAAAACACTAATTTACTAAAACAACCAGCACACTCCTGATAAGATCGCTGCTATCACTGCTTATCTGAGTGATAATAGACGTTCATTCTTCAGTTACTGAAACAACGAAGTATGGAGTGTGCGTGTGACATTACCCGGTGCCATTACAAACCGCATAAAGTGTTGTTGTTCATACCCCCGGTCTTTGCTTACGAGGATGCAGAGTAAATATGTTTTATATTTTTTACTCGACTTTTTTAGAAGGAGGGTTATGTTTTTTGTTCACCTCTTTGTTGTTATGTCTTGAATGGCATACATACATTAATTCGCACATTTTTGCCCATGAGATTAAGCAGGAGCAAACGCTACGTTCTTTACACTTCATGCTTTCACCTTGCCTACTTTCATTCATCTGCGGGGCTATTGCGTATCTCGGTGTCTGTGTGGTGACCACCAAATCGTTGTCAAAAGGTAAATTTCGTATTGGCTTTTGCATTTGCAATGAAACTGTTAAATGTAAATGTGAAAAATCAACTATTCTAACGCTCTTGAGGCACTTCACTCCCCATCCAAGTTCAGTTGACAACTGCTGGTCAGTGACTATCAAATTAGCCGATAGCCCTGCTGGTCATACAAGCATGACTGTTGTGTACTACACACACACACCTTGTGTTGAATGAATGAATATAGATTTTGAAAGTGGGTTTAAAGCTACATTTTTCATAGGACCTCTTTAAGACTAAAATGGTATGAAGACTATAAGATTTAGGTAAATGCAACAATATTTGATGTTCTAAAATGTACGAAGGTAAAGAAGTTTGTAAGGATCATAGTAGATCTAATTGAGTTATGGAGTTTTTGATTCATATGGGAAAAATCCGTGATATAACGTATAGATGTATTATTCATTCAAACTTCGAAGATATTAATCATAAATCGAAAGATTTGCTAGTCAGTCAAGGTTAAATTATGGTAATGTTTTGACTTAACCATGTCAATGATGGAGATTGAAACCGTGATTGTAAAAGCAAAATTATATTGAAGTTTTGGCGATTTCTAACAAGTGATTTTCCACGATAATATTTGAATTTCGGGCACATTTAAATGATTACGATTTAAATCTCATACCTACTTATCAAAGATAAAATCAAACATACCTAATCTGTTTTTTATGAATCTATAACTATTTGCTTCCTAGACAAAACAATAGAAAATCTGAAGATTTCAATATCAGCTGTATCGATGTTGTTGTTGTTATCGTTAATATCTATCACAAAGTGAGCCAGTTTTTATTAAAAACAAAGCGTCTTTTGTATGTTCCAGTTAATAGAGCTAATCTTGTTAGTCATAAGAATTTTGTTCCCAAAAAATAGTAATAAGCAAGTAGTTGCTACTACAAGTACATACTTGTCTGCTTTGCTTACCGGCTCTGGGTGTTTGTGTATGTGAATTTATATGTTTGTAAACGCACCCACGATACAGGAAAAATTTCTCGTGTCTAAAAAATATACCGCATGTATAAAAAAATAGAAGAATGTAGTAAAAAACAGTGATATCGTTTCAATAGGTACTAAGTTATCCCTAACCATTCTTTCATTTATTTTTTTGGGTAATGACTACGAACAACAGTAACTCATGTTAAATGTTATTCCAACATTTTGCGCTTCGGAAAGGCTAATAGACTTAGTTCAATTATTAGGAAATAGAAAGGACACAGATTTCCACGTTCAGCTGTTCCACCATTACGCCACTAAGGCTGAGTTTCCACCAGAGATGTGCGAGGATGCGTAGCGAGGAATGTGTTTGTAAAGAACCAATAGAATCGCTTCATTTACCTCGCCTCGGTCAGCACAGCCCTGGTGGAAACGGCTCAGCGGAGCTAGATTTTTGCGCATACATAACAAGCGAGGGATTTGTGCGAGGGATGTGTACGAGGGATGTGTCAGTGTGCGAGGGATGTGTGAGTGGGATGTGTTGCGAGGGATATGTTGTGTCTCCGCTCCCACTACACCGCATCCTCGTCGACACATTTCACAGCTTCGCAACGCATCCTCGTAGGCAAATTTTCATCGCACAGCTTTGGTGGAATGGAAATGCCCACACATTTTCACAGCACAGCTAGACATCCTCGCAAGACACATTTTCATCGCACGTCTCTGGTGGAAACGCAGCCTAAAGCAATGACATTGATTTTTAAACACTGACACCATTATAACTTTGTCACCAGATGGCACCACGGTGCGATCTCCCGCGAGCGCGCGGAGGCCCTCCTGTCGGGCTCTCCAGACGGCGTGTTCCTAGTTCGAGAGAGTACCAACTTTCCCGGAGACCATACGCTCTGCGTGCGGTATCGAGGAAGAGTTGAACATTATAGGTAAGAAAAATAAATGTTTCTTTTTTTACATAGCTAGGTTTAAAGCTTTAGGAAATATTATACAATGGTTTCGTGAAGAACAAGATAGTCTCTTATATAATGACCGCATAAGAGCATTTCCAATACTTATGGCATTAATTTTCAGTACCAGAAATGAGATTAAAAAATCTAAAATATGTTTTAGATTTGAGACCAGCGCTCGTACTTCTCACACCAAACTACAATTATGGTTTTGGTGATAAAATATCAAAAACTGGAGTTGCAGTTTTTTTTTTAAATATATTTTTCGTAATTACGATATTCATTTTCCATTTCATGTATTGTAAGTAAACAAAGTAGAGTCTATCTACATAATTAAACAATAAAAGTTCTTGAAACATGTGCAGCCGCGTCATCGGAGAATAATAAAACGTTTTATGTTAATAGCTACAAATGGCGTGTTTTCTATACTTCACCACCATTATTTATTCTGTTACTTATTTATTTTGCAAAAATGTATTTACCATTCTTTGTCACCCATTGAATAATTTAAATAATTACGTACATACGTTATAAATGAGGTAAAAATTATTGAAAATGCTATGTTATTCTTTTCAGAGTAAAATGGGCGACAGCTCCTGACAACCAAAATCAACGTTTAACTATAGACGATGAAGAATTCTTCGATAACATGACGGATTTAATCCATGTAAGTGAAAGACCATACCATATTTTTGTAATCCTTAATAAGTATGAATTTCTTATTTCAATCTCTGGAAACCTGATGATCCCAAAACTTCTTGCGATAATCTTTCACCAAGCTATTAGACTACTCCCTTAGAGGGCCAAAGCCTGCCGGGATCGCGGGACTAACGAGTAACCGTGGCTCCGGAATGTAAAGAGCTATTGAAGGACACCGTGGATTTTAGTCGGTACAAGTCTGACAGTCCCTCCTGCCCTTCCCTGTGTGGGAGGTTTATATGATATTTGTTGCTATACAATTCGTTACTTGGAATATTCTATTCTATTGCTCAAGCGATAGATTAGATTCTTGATAAAGATCAATTTTAGCAACATTGATATTAGCAAGGCTGCTAAAGCGGCCATTTTAGATCCCCCATCCTATTCTACATTGCTTTGAACATTGTTGCTTGAACTATATCCATATGACTAAACACAAACGTATTTACCCCACAGCACTACTTACAAGACGCGGACGGTCTGTGCACCAGACTGGTGCGATGCTTACCGAAGGCGTCGCCCAATGGTGCCAACAACAACGGAGTACTGCAGCCGCCATACCCGCCTCATCCGCAGGTAAAACATACTAGACAAGCTAAACATTATTATACTAATCGTAACTAATATAATAAGGAGGTTCCCCGAGATTTGGTTTGGTAAGGTTCCTTTAAACCCTGGAAACAAAATCGAAGCCCCGCGCAAAAAGCCCCGTCGTCTACGCCTTGGCTTGGCCTAATTTTTATACATTATTTGATCAATTAATTTATTTGATTCGTGGCTTACTTAGTAATTTTGTGGCGAGTGTAGTTTTTGAGTGAATAGTTAATCCGATTTAATAGGCTTCTATTAAATCGCATTATGGTTCGCTTAAAATAGCACCCATATAAAGAACGCGAAAATGTTCACTTGTTTGTTAGAGTTCTGTATCTCAAACGAAAATTGGAACCCTTATAGACCCCTTTTCTCGAGAACGCGTAATTTATATAAAAACTAACTTTCCCTACGGATTTCCTCGGGGTGTTAATTGTACGGATATTAATGGAGACTGTTATAGGCTGTTTACTTCATTTTAAATAATTTGAGCTCCTTGAGGTCTGAGTCGAGCTACACGATAACCGACAAATGCTTGCACTGACTGGACAGGTGCACTCAAATCTGTGTGGTTCTTTCCTCAAAAGACCATCTCAGACACCCGCATGGTCCTCGTATGACCTGAACAAAACAATGCCTGGACATTAAAAGAGAAACTCTGAGTTTGTTTCGGCAGTTTCTTCTCAGATTAGTCAGGTACAGAACATCGGCCTCATCTAGTTTTAAAAATATTGATGGTCCTCGTATGACCTGAACAAAACAATGCCTGGACATTAAAAGAGAAACTCTGAGTTTGTTTCGGCAGTTTCTTCTCAGATTAGTCAGGTACAGAACATCGGCCTCATCTAGTTTTAAAAATATTGATGGTCCTCGTATGACCTGAACAAAACAATGCCTGGACATTAAAAGAGAAACTCTGAGTTTGTTTCGGCAGTTTCTTCTCAGATTAGTCAGGTACAGAACATCGGCCTCATCTAGTTTTAAAAATATTGATGGTCCTCGTATGACCTGAACAAAACAATGCCTGGACATTAAAAGAGAAACTCTGAGTTTGTTTCGGCAGTTTCTTCTCAGATTAGTCAGGTACAGAACATCGGCCTCATCTAGTTTTAAAAATATTGATGGTCCTCGTATGACCTGAACAAAACAATGCCTGGACATTAAAAGAGAAACTCTGAGTTTGTTTCGGCAGTTTCTTCTCAGATTAGTCAGGTACAGAACATCGGCCTCATCTAGTTTTAAAAATATTGATGGTCCTCGTATGACCTGAACAAAACAATGCCTGGACATTAAAAGAGAAACTCTGAGTTTGTTTCGGCAGTTTCTTCTCAGATTAGTCAGGTACAGAACATCGGCCTCATCTAGTTTTAAAAATATTGATGGTCCTCGTATGACCTGAACAAAACAATGCCTGGACATTAAAAGAGAAACTCCTGAGTTTGTTTCGGCAGTTTCTTCTCAGATTAGTCAGGTACAGAACATCGGCCTCATCTAGTTTTAAAAATATTGATGGTCCTCGTATGACCTGAACAAAACAATGCCTGGACATTAAAAGAGAAACTCTGAGTTTGTTTCGGCAGTTTCTTCTCAGATTAGTCAGGTACAGAACATCGGCCTCATCTAGTTTTAAAAATATTGATGGTCCTCGTATGACCTGAACAAAACAATGCCTGGACATTAAAAGAGAAACTCTGAGTTTGTTTCGGCAGTTTCTTCTCAGATTAGTCAGGTACAGAACATCGGCCTCATCTAGTTTTAAAAATATTGGTTGTGACGTGTAAGTGTTTTTTTTATAACCAACTTACAAAAAAAAGAAAAGAATATCGATTGAACAGACAATGCTATGCATATGCGAACTACACACTTCTAGATTTGAAATCACACAAAGTGTCTAAACTAATAGGCATAAAATTATTAGCATGAAAATTTATAAAAAGGTACGAAAAATCCTTTATTATCCTTATGATTGGTTTCATTGCATATTCCTATGCAAAAAGAAAGTACTTTTGAAAAGTATCCCTATTTGAAAGTTCGTCATTATAAGTGGTATAACTCAATAGGCACAAACCTTGTTCCTTCATAAATTTTTACATGGATTTCTTGAGCCAAACTCGCTCAAGCGAATCAAAAATCTGAGACTATCTACCAAAACTGAATAATTTCACTTTTAGCAATTAAAGTTTAAAACGGTGCGCAAGATCACTTTCAGCTATAAATCATATCAAGCGTAATTATAGTCTTCGTTGTTAATTTTAGCAACTGTATTACTTTGTTGGGGAATTGTGGTCGGGGCATCCGTTTAAATAGTAACCAATAATTCTATTATGATGGCGACAAAAACCGTTGAACCATTTTTTAAGCTATTGCATAGCTTTTATCGCGGGCTCTGAGCACGGCGCGGCGCGGCGACCGAATCAAGAAATTCTCAAAACCTAACGAAAAATACCTGACACTCATCGTCACGCATCGTCTAACGTCGTTACAGTTAGGGAGACTTTGTCAATCATAAAATTATCCGTCAAAACAATTCACTTTTTCTTACTGATTCTAAACGGCCAGCTACAAAAGGAGTTTTCACAAAACCTACTTATAAAATTCTCCTACAACAAAGAAGTTCTTTATTACAGTAGTGCACCACAAACATTTTAAATAAATTATCTTCTCGTTAAATATACGCAGTAAGCGGTTTTTTTTTCTTTTAACATAAAAAAATGTTATGCAATAGCTTCACCGCGGCAGTCTCCGAGTGCCTCATGTATTTTTTTTTGCCTTCCTCAAATTGTCCATTAAATTTTAACATTGTGTATTTTAGATTCCTAGTAGACCACTGAGAATTGAAGCCAAAAACACGGAAGAAATATAAGCCCCGTCGTTCAATTTGTACGTAAAACTAGTGGACATCTCCGAGGAAAACATTAATGCGTGATTCAGAGGTTTTCTTGGTGTTAATTTCTGAGAAAACTGGTAGTACCAATTGAGGAGCTCGTGGCTAAATAATAACGGTCGCCCAGACCGATCTTCCAGTTAAGCCTCGCTTGCCGAGGTTGGTCTGCGGATGGGTGACCATCTGTCATAGCGAGTTTCCTCCGTGCACCGGAAAGCACGTAAAGCCGTTGGTCCCGGCTGTCATTATAGATCTTTGACAGTCGTTACTGTTAGTCAGAAGCTCTAAAGTCTGACAACCAGTGTTACCATGGGGTATCGTATTACCCAGTTACTGGGTTGTGGAGGTCCGACAGGCAGTCGCTCCATGTAAAATACTGATATTCAGCTGCATCCGGTTTGACTTGAAGCCGACCCTACCATAGTTGGGAAAAGGCTAGGCAGATGATGACGACCAAAAAAGTCCATGCAGGACTGTAATGTAACGTTTGTTTCTCGTCCACAGCAGCCGCCGCCCTACCCGCCCACGCCGAGCGTGTCGAGTGCTCTGAGCTCGGGTCACTTCCAGCACACGTACTCCACGCAGATGGCCTCCTCCGACCAGACAGACTCCGCGTTACAGCCGCAGAACTTTGTAGATGCACGTAAGTTTAGCATCAAACTTAAACCGTAGTATCACAAAAAGTTAAACAACTGTTGAACACTTGTCTAAAAAAGTGAAACTGCAAAACGACCCATATATTAACGCCAATTGTCGTTTTGAAGTTGTCAGTTGTTTTTAGACAAATGTTCAACAGACGTTTAATAGGAGTATGTGGAATGGAGTGTAAAGATCCTCGATACTCCGTTGAAAAGCAGGAATCCTACCAGATGGGTGAAACTCAAGACACTACTGCCCGCCAGTTGTTCGTAACTTGCCCGAAATTAATATTCTATCAATCCAAATATCATTCCATTGTTTTTGACGGTTGTTTCTGATTAGAAATCTTCAAAACTCCGAAAGGCAAATTCAGTCATTCATAGGTTGTAGACAAAGATCCAACCGAAGATAGCAACCGAGAAGCCTATAAACCTATAAGAATTTCGGATTTTCGAAGAAGTTCCTTATGTTTGTCGTTGATGGCACTGCAGTACTTTTTATCAGATACTATGCCGCTATAAGGCTAAACGGAGGCTACTAGAAGAAAAATCAAGAAAATATGATCCCACGATGGCCGTAACACTAGCAAGCACCACGTTAGCCGTTGAAAGTAGATTTGTTTTTTGCTCTCCTCAGGCTGTCGTAAGTGTATTTATGTGTTCAAGTAAAACGCTTTAAGATAATCCTGAGGAAGGAAGAAAGACGTGGATATATCTAGTGTAAACAGTGCTAGTCATTTTTCGAACTGGAACAATAACACTTCAATACACTGTCTACATGCGAAATGACTCAATCGTGCTTAAAAACAGATGTTATGACATAATACCATTTGTATAGATGGAGCTCAATACATGTTTTGTTCGTTCCACTTAAATAAATTCGTTATAAAACATTCGCAGTAATACGCAACAAAATGCGGTTGCGTTCAAGCATGAACTTTTAATACGTGGTTTGTGCAGCAATGCAAGCCGCTCTAGACACGGTTAATACCTCAATTATTAATGAATAATGATCAATTAATTCACTTTTCAGGCTGGAAAATAGACGAGCGTGACCTAGAGATACGTGAAAACATAGGTAAAGGAGAGTTTGGAGATGTGATGCTGGGCATATTGAACGGCACGCAGAAGGTTGCCGTCAAGATCTTGAAGGATCGGGAAGCCGCTAGCAAGTTCCGCGCGGAAGCAAGCGTTATGGCGTAAGTTACACCTAATAAAATATAATGTAAAATATATAAAAAAAGTATCTTTTTGTCTATTAATGTTAACTTTAACCTAAAAATCAGAAAACCGCCTGTTGAAAATTGATAGTTTGGTAAAATTGACTTGAAGAACATATTTTAGAACTAATTTTCATTCTACACCGCAGGCGAACTCACGTTCGGGAACTTATTATGTATAAAAGTCAGAACTACTTTAAATTATAGTGGCAATGATCTAGGGCCTAGACTCTAGGCCATAGTCTGAGATAAATAGGATTTTTAATACCCTAATACAACTACTCATCAATAAATTAACTAATGGAAAAACAAACATCCTTCAACTATTACATGTTTGTCAACTGACGTGACTAATGGAAATTAAACTTATCTTCCCATGCAAGGTCGTCGAGTTAATTAAAAACGTGTATTAGTCATCAAAGCGTACTTGTAATGATAACACTATGTTTTATAGTATAGGCTGGGTTTTAGAAACGTAGCATAAACTAATTATGATAAAATGGGTCGATTATTTCAAAACTATCTTTTTTTTAAATATTTGAACAAAGAAAAATATTATTTTAATTTATATTGTTCTCCATATCACAAAGCACAAATTGCAGTGATTGATTACATTGCAATTTAACCGTATAGTTCGGTACCGGGTCCGAAACGGCCGCGACAAGTAAACCTACGCTGGCTCAGTAGTGGGTCCGAAATGGGCAGACGTTGTAGTCATACGACATCCTCATTAAAAATAAAAATATATAATATTCTCTGCGTTAAATCCTATGAGTGCGCATTAATTAAGAATGTTAAATAAAAATCTGATTTGTTCACGCCATTAAAACCTCTACATTTACAACGCATTTTCTTAATTTACCATTACAAAATCCAAAAGTGTAAATACGATTTACGCCATTTTGTAGGCAGTGCTGGGTTGGGCTAAAAATCATAAAAAATGTGGTTTCCGGATATCCAAGGTATCACTATAGAAGGGATGAATAACTCGTAATTTAGTATTGTTACGAATTCATACGTAATACAACATAAATTAGCAGTGGTAATGAAGAATTTGATATCTGAACTCGAAGTTTCGCGCCACTTGTGTTTGTTTACATTTTTATTTTTCACTTGGATCACACACACACGCTTATACTCAATAACAATTACGATAAATATCATGACAAATTTTATAAATTACGTAAAAAAGCCCAGATCTTAGCTTAATTCTGTAATACAGGGCCAAAAATACGAATTTTTCATTACCACTACTCAATTTGTATTCGTAATCGACAACCATGTTATTTTTTTTAATCGTAATGATGTGTGAAAGCGAGTATTCTAATCGATTCCATAATTGAATTTTTTGTCAACTCGAGTGAAATAAATAAGGAATTTAAGAAATCGATTCATAAAAATTAAAATAAATTCGTTTTAAGCTTAGAATACAATTATTATCCATTGTATTCTTTTTTAAAGCTATAAAATAATTTTACGTGCATTGTAATTACCAAAAAAACAAAAATAGACAAAGGAATAATGTCAGTAATAAATATTTGAATGCGCGCCAATTTATTAATTCCAAAATTTGAATTAGGAATGCGCTCGCTGATGTACTCGCTATTCAAAATAATATTAATTTATTACCTATTTTTTAATGTACAGACGCCAGGCAGATCAACCTACCCCAATCTGTCAAATTTTACCAATCGAACATTGACCTTCCAATATTGTGATAAGTTTTAAAATCTGTTAAAGTTTGTCAGATTGAGGTAGGTTGATGCCAGCACATCAACCTACATCAATCTGTCAAATTTCTTCAATAGATTTTCAACCTTATCACAATAGTGGAAGGTTAATGTTCGTTTGGTAAATTTTGACAGATTTGGGTAATTTGACCTGTGCTGGCATGCATACAGATCAATACTGACGGTTCGTCAGTATCGACACCAGTATAATAATATTTTTATTTAGGTATTTGTTATGGATACTTTAGATGTGATGCTGTCGCGACTTAACTTCAGTAAAACACACTGTTATAGTTTAAAATCTTTTGATGATTCTCTTCCTGGGTGGAGCCGAAGGAGAAGTCAGAGACTATTACTAACTAAAAATACCCTGTTCCTTTACATGCCTTTTGCGTTCCAGGACCGCAGTACCCTTTTAATGGTTTCAATACAATTCCGTGAGCCCGGCACGCGTTTGGCACTATTATGGCCTCGTCAGTTCGCTGATAGTTCCTTGAAAGTCGCTTGGAACACGACGCGCATTCGTCTCAGGCCTAGTCCTTGATCGGACGGTGAGTTACCCAATAGGTACTCGTCGTTCGCAAGCCCGCAACTACAATCGCAAAAATTAAGTCTGCGTCTTTAGATTTTTGTAAAATCAATTTGCTTGTCAGGAATCGAGGTTGTAAATTAAAATAAGACCACACTATACACTATTCGATAGGGTCGTTGTTAAGGATCAAATTCGGTGAAGTATTAATCAATAATTTAGTCATCGTACGCAGATCAAAATTCGCGCCAATTTACTTAAAGTTCGAATTTCAAAAATTTCGCTATGTATTTGTACCGCGAGGTGATTATAAAAATTTGAAATGAGAACACGATGTAGTGAGCTATGGCCATTAACTAAAGTTTGAATTTAAAAAAACCTTTTGCCATACGTTTGTCGCATGTAATTACTTCACTAAACATTGATGGTTTGATTGCTGGAAATTAATATGTCAATTTAATTTTTATGCTGTAATTTTATTTTTTATCAAAATCAGTCACGAGACTTCTTTCAGTATTTTTCGCTATTCCTCATAGATTCTAATTTAGCCATTCACGCCCAGTTGGAAATTAAATTTGTTTATTACTGCAAGGAATCTTTTGGAAGTACTCCCATCTCTTACTCCAGCATTTGATCCGTACCCGGTGTTTGTCTTTCCACGTTTTTTAGATTCGTTTTTATAGTGAAATAATCAGATAAATTGAAATTAATTACCGAAGACAAAGTATAGGTAAAATTATATGGTTGAATTTAAATTCAAAATGAAAAAATAAAAAAAAAACACACGTTTGGCCTCCATTGAAATACCGATATTTATTTCCATCTAAATCATGAATTAAATATTAAATAATTTATTCTGTAATAAAAAAATCATCAAACGAAATAATACTCAAAATATTACAAAAAATAATCTTCAGGTTCAGTTTCATAGATGTATTGCATGGACTAAGCTAACTATAGTCAAATAAGCAGATAAATCGGTCCATGCTCTATGTCTTGTTTTACTTTTTTTTCCATGTTCGATTATATTGCGAGTATCGATTAGGCTGAATGAACCTTTTTAATCGTTATAATGAACATTGGGATTACGGCAGCACTAAGAAGTGTCATGTTGCAACATAGGTTTTGGTAATTTTTATCAAGACTTTGTTTCGTTATTATTATGAAATTATGTATGAACACTGGCAAATGTAATAATGCATGTAGTAAGTTACTTTATTTATTTCACTGTATAACCGTTTTTTATCACGTGGGAAGCTTGTTTATGTACTATATTTTCAGCACATCTAAATTATCTAGTTTTTGGAATGATGTAGCATTTTGAATGTTACACACATTTTACAGTAGAATCACGCAGTTTTAGTGACCTCAACACGTTCTTAGAGATATTGTTCACAAACTTATCGTATGAAATAGCTGTAGCAATATAATTTTGATTGAAAATCGGATGCTGAAAATGTACAAAAAATCTTGAGTGTCGTCTTAAATTTCGAATCACCCGGTCGACTCAGCTGATGTGTCATGTGTCAAAATGTTGTCGTGCAGAGTGGTTAAACCTTACAACATAGTAATAGAGTTGCATACCAAGAGCTCACTCTGAAGAAGGGGGTTGACAGAAATCTGGTTGTTTTTACTACTATGGGTGCTTTTTTAAAGAAGCAAATTGTCGATTGGTACGTGTCGTTACTTGTCGCTGCAGGCAAAATAGACCAATGTTGTCTCAGCTTTTGCACATTGCCGGATATGGCTAACTCGCCGTCCGATCATGGGCCATGCTCGGGTCGAAAGTCGTGTTCCACGCGCGCCTCAACGTGCTGTCAGCAATAAGGGGGCTTAGAGGGCCAGAGCCTGCCGGGGTTGCAGGACTGTCTCAGCTAACCCTGACCCTGGAACGTGAAGGGCTATTGAAGGACACCGTGGATTTTAGTCAGTATAAGTCTGACAGTCCCTCCCGTCCCGCTCCGGGTGACCATCTACCCATTTGATGATCTTACCACGATAAAAAAAAACATTGCCCGATTCTTTATGCAAGTTTTACCTGCACTGACCAGTGCACCGGAAACCTGTCTTGATGAAGGCAGCATGGCTGGGTTGATTGACTGATACTAATATCTAAATCATCATTCACAGATCACTAACACACGATAACCTAGTACGTCTATTGGGACTGGTGTTTACATCGAGCGGTAGCACGTGTATCGTGACGGAGCACTGCGCGCAAGGCTCACTGCTCGACTACCTGAGGTCTCGTGGACGACACTACGTCACACAACTCAATCAGATCAACTTCGCTTAGTAAGTACACTTTACTTACGTACTTTATTTTGAGGATATATGGTTGCAGAGGGAAAGGAATGCCAAGGAAAAGATGGATAGCTAATTGAGGAATGATATAAAAGAAAAAACCGGCCAAGTGCGAGTTGGACTCGCCCATGAAGGGTTCCGTAGCAGCAAGCATAGATTAGAGATATAATTATATTGAGATTAGTAAGTAATAAACACAAACAATAAAAATAACTTTGTTTTTCATAGTATTTGTATGAATGGCAAAGTTATATTTGCGGTTTTTGAAAATGTACTATATCTCAAAAACTGCTAACTGTATCTCATCCAAATCAATTTTCGTTGGTAGTTTTGGTTGAGGTCTACATTATATATTTTTTTTTAGTTTTATCATTCTCTTATTTTAGAAGTTACGGGGGGGGGGGGACACTTTTTACCACTTTGGAAGTGTCTCTCGCGCAAACTGTTCAGTTTAGAAAAAAATGATGTTAGTAACCTCAATATCATTTTTAAAGACCTATTCATAGATACCCCACACGTATGGGTTTGGTGAAAAATTTTTTTTTGAGTTTCAATTCTAAGTATGGGGGGCACCCCCAAAATTTGTTTTGTTTTGATTTTTGTGTGAAAATCCTAATGCGGTTCACATAATACATCTTTCTACCAAGTTTCAACAGGATAGCTCTTATACTTTCGACAAAAAGTGGCTGTGACATACACGGACAGACAGACAGACAGACATGACGAATCTATAAGGGTTCCGTTTTTGCCATTTGGCTACGGAACCCTAAAAAGGGTTAAATGATGACGTGACGTCTCATCATCATCATCATCTCAGCCATAAGACGTCCACTGCTGAACATAGGCCTCCCCTTTAGATCTCCACATATACCGGTTGGAAGCGACCTGCATCCAGCGTCTTCCGGCGACCTTTATAAGGTCGTCTGTGACGTGTTACGTGACGTCTGATAGGGTGAATATATGTTGCATCGATCACAAATAATGTGTTGTTACTCTGCATGCTCAAAGTCGCTCAGCGAGCTATGGAGAGGGCTATGCTCGGTGTTTCTCTACGTGATCGAATCCGAAATGAGGAGATCCGTAGACGAACTAAAGTCACCGATATAGCCCACCGGATTAGCAAGCTGAAGTGGCAATGGGCAGGCCATATTGCTCGCAGAGCAGATGGCCGATGGGGTCGAAAAGTGCTAGAGTGGAGACCACGGACTAGCAAGCGCAGCGTAGGACGTCCACCAACGAGGTGGACAGACGACCTTGTAAAGGTCGCCGGAAGACGCTGGATGCAGGTCGCTTCCAACCGGTATATATGGAGATCTAAAGGGGAGGCCTATGTTCAGCAGTGGACGTCCTATGGCTGAGATGATGATGATGATGACTCTGCATGTTTACAAGTCTTTAGCAAGTGGAACTCTGCCGATGACCGATAAAAAAACAAAAATGTTTGATGACTTCGTGGTTAATAATCTCATGTAGTGCAGTAACTTGGAATATTAATTTTAAAGTCAGTCGTTGTCGTTAAAACTAAACTTATTAAAGGCACTTCTGTCAATCAATCCATTAAATGTTGAAGTTAGTTCCAAATAAATAAAGAAACATTCGTGTCACAGTGACGCGTGTTGCGGCATGGAGTACCTGGAAGGCAAGCGGGTGGTGCACCGCGACCTGGCGGCACGGAACGTGTTGATCTCCGGCGAGGGCACCGCCAAGGTGGCAGACTTCGGGCTGGCCAGGAACGACACGGTGCAGGACGACCCGGCCGAGGCCGCCCGCCTGCAGGCCAAGCTGCCCATCAAGTGGACCGCGCCCGAGGCGCTCAAGTACAACGTCAGTACATCCACATTACTGTAGTCCCCGCCAGTTAACTCTGGAATAAAATGTCATTGATCCTAATAATGCATCGTTCGAATTTCATAATACAATTGTTCGAATTTCAAAATATAAGGTCAAAGTCGCCTCTTACTTTCTTTTTACATTTTTTTCTTGTCGTTTTGAAATATTGGAATCATTGGTACACAGGGGTCAACAAATTTTATTCCAGACTTATCTGGCGGAGACTATATATAGCTACCTCTGCCATTCATCGCCAGCTCCATGTAAAAATAACTTCCTCAATAACTGACTCTTATCGCACAACGATTAGGTTCAACAGGATTGGGTACAATATTATTTCACACGCGTGTTCTCGGCTCCTTATCAACCTCGCCTACAGCTAGGCTGAGAATTCCTCCTCTAGTGCAGTATTGTTATGGCTTCAAAACACGCATCAGCCAATTAACAACTAGTGGTGTGTGATGATCTGGATTGAGGCCCTATTTTTTTTTATTCTTTTGCATCAATAGTAAATTTAGCAAAGGTTTGTGTAGTACAAGTAGACATAAATTAATTTCGGACATTATTTTTGTTCCAGAAATTCTCTAACAAGTCTGACATGTGGAGTTTTGGCATCCTTCTTTGGGAGATTTATTCATTTGGAAGAGTTCCGTACCCTCGAATTGTAAGTACTGTTCATTTGATTGATGATATCGTCAATTCATAATAATATTTCCTTGAGCTTGACTAATGTTTTGCTTTAAAACGAATGCATGAGGAAAAGTTCGTGCAATGATGTTAACAATACTTATGTAATAGGAAAATGCTAGTCGTATTTGTTGACGATGACAAACCATTTAATTTAATTTGAACTGTATATCGTTGAAATAAAATAGAAAATGTAACCCATGTTGAACTTAAGTGTAAACAGTGACCACTGTATGAATAATCTAGTAAATAGTCCTTGAACCAAGCAGTGTTAGTCACTGGCTAAAGGTATTGATTATGGAAAGAAAGAAAAACTGTTTGCGAGCAGGATTTGTACCTGCGTTCTGGTGTGGGCATGACTGCGATAGCTTGGTTGGTAAGAGCGTTACGGACCGTTGACGACCTTGTCAACGGTCCGTAACCTGTGAGTGAATACAGCGTGGGGCGGCGAGCGGATCAAATGTATAGAAATGTTTGACACACGCCATGAGGCTCAGTCAGTGGCGAACTCGCGTACTTACAAAGTAACTAGTGTCTTATTCGCGCCGCCCGTCGCTCCGCTCGCCGTTAAGACCAAAGTCGTCAATGTTTTGTCAGCTTTTTTTTTTGTTAAAAAAAAACCGGCCAAGTGCGAGTTGGACTCGCCCATGAAAGGTTCTGTAGTAGCAAGCATAGATTAGGGATATAATTATATTGAGATTAGTAATATATACAAACTATAAAAATAACTTTGTTTTTCATAGTGTTTGTATGAATGGCAAAGTTATATTTGCGGTTTTTGAAAATGTACTATATCTCAAAAACTGCTAACTGTATCTCATCCAAACCAATTTTCGTTGAAAGTTTTTGTTGAGGTCTACATTATATTTTTTTTTAGTTATATCATTCTCTTATTTTAGAAGTTACAGGGGGGGGGGGGGGGGACATTTTACCACTTTGGAATTCTCTCGTGCAAACTGTTCAGTTTAGAAAAAAATTATATTAGTACCCTCAATATAATTTGTTAAGGACGCGTTTACCAATATGACAAAAATAAGCAGTTTTTCGGTGCATTTTGCGGCAAAATGATTCAAAACCAAATGTAACTAATAATTACCACAGATAGATTACTCCTTAATCTTCAAATGGTAGCAATTTTTTATTCGAAAATTTTGGTTTATAATATTGTAAAAAGTAATTTCCGTTACCTCTTCACACAAATTTGACGACATCGTACTGACTTTAGGGACATTTTTCTTTTATTTAATAACATAAATTTATGTATTTAAAAATATTTTATGAAAGCAGACATGTTCAACTCAAAAAGGTAGCAAAAAAAAAACTAACAAAATGTTACAATACGCTCAGAAAACAAAAAAATTGAGTCTTATTTTTTCACATATTTAGCGGTAACACGTGATTCTTATTGGATTGAAATAAGGGTTATTTTACTGGTCACTGTCTTGATTTATTGCACAAAAATTTGTAATGAAATATTAGTCTGCGCTCGGCCGCCGTCGTGAGTGGACACTGTGACGCTTGTAAGCAGCTCCTCGTATAGGAAAAGATCGCTGTACGAATACAAAATATTTGACCTAACAAACTTGATCCTTCACGCATTCTGCACGGACTACGGACAACCAAGGTAAGATTTTATTCACAGTTTCTTATATGTACTTATAAATTTCATATTTAGTTTCGGACTTGATGGAGTGACCTGAAATGTACTTCGAAGACTGCTACTGGAACTAATAGACGAGTAGAGCTAGGTGTGTCGAGTTTGGGCTCGTTTTGTTAGTTATGTTGAGACCTTACCTCCGGACTTGATGGACAGACCTGCAGGTGTACTTCGAAGACTGCTACTGGAACTAATAGACGAGTAGAGCTAGGTGTGTCGAGTTTGGGCTCGTTTTGTTAGTTATGTTGAGACCTTACCTCCGGACTTGATGGAGAGACCTGCTGGTGTACTTCGAAGACTGCTACTGGAACTATTATACGAGTAGAGCTAGGTGTGTCGAGTTTGGGCTCGTTTTGTTAGTTATGATGAGACCTCACCTCCTGTCTTGATGGATTGACCTGAAGGTCTACTTCTGTGACTCCTACTGGAACTCCTCGACGGATCGAACTAGATGTGTCGTGTTTGGGCTCGTTTTGTTAGTTATGATGAGATCTTACCTCCAGACTTGATGGAGTGACCTGAACGTCTACTTCGGTGATTGTAACTGGAACTCAGCGACGGATCGAACTAGATGTGTCGTGTTTGGGCTCGTTTTGTTAGTTACGATGAGATCTTACCTCCGGACTTGAGGGACTGACCTGAAGGTCTACTTCTGTGACTCCTACTGGAACTCCTCGACGGATCGAACTAGATGTGTCGTGTTTGGGCTCGTTTTGTTAGTTATGATGAGATCTTACCTCCAGACTTGATGGAGTGACCTGAACGTCTACTTCGGTGATTGTAACTGGAACTCGGCGACGGATCGAACTAGATGTGTCGTGTTTGGGCTCGTTTTGTTAGTTATGATGAGATCTTACCTCCGGACTTGAGGGACTGACCTGAAGGTCTACTTCTGTGACTCCTACTGGAACTCCTCGATGGATCGAAATAGATGTGTCGTGTTTGGGCTCGTTTTGTTAGTTATGATGAGATCTTACCTCCGGACTTAAGGGACTGACCTGAAGGTCTACTTCTGTGACTCCTACTGGAACTCCTCGACGGATCGAACTAGATGTGTCGTGTTTGGGCTCGTTTTGTTAGTTATGATGAGATCTTACCTCCAGACTTGATGGAGTGACCTGAACGTCTACTTCGGTGATTGTAACTGGAACTAACGACGGATCGAACTAGATGTGTCGTGTTTGGGCTCGTTTTGTTAGTTATGATGAGATCTTACCTCCGGACCTGAGGGACTGACCTGAAGGTCTACTTCTGTGACTCCTACTGGAACTCCTCGACGGATCGAACTACATGTGTCGAGTTTGGGCTCGTTTTGTTAGTTATGTTGAGACCTTACCTCCGGACTTGATGGAGAGACCTGCTGGTGTACTTCGAAGACTGCTACTGGAACTAATAGACGAGTAGAGCTAGGTGTGTCGAGTTTGGGCTCGTTTTGTTAGTTATGTTGAGACCTTACCTCCGGACTTGATCACGTGACCTGTAGGGCTACTTCCGTGACTCCTACTGGAACTCCTCGATGGATCAAACTAGATGTGTCGTGTTTGGGCTCGTTTTGTTAGTTATGATGAGATCTTACCTCCGGACTTGAGGGACTGACCTGAAGGTCTACTTCTGTGACTCCTACTGGAACTCCTCGATGGATCGAAATAGATGTGTCGTGTTTGGGCTCGTTTTATTAGTTATGATGAGATCTTACCTCCGGACTTGAGGGACTGACCTGAAGGTCTACTTCTGTGACTCCTACTGGAATTCCTCGACGGATCGAACTGGATGTGTCGTGTTTGGGCTCGTTTTGTTAGTTATGATGAGATCTTCCCTCCAGACTTGATGGAGTGACCTGAACGTCTACTTCGGTGATTGTAACTGGAACTCGGCGACGGATCGAACTAGATGTGTCGTGTTTAGGCTCGTTTTGTTAGTTATGATGAGATCTTACCTCCGGACTTGAGGGACTGACCTGAAGGTCTACTTCTGTGACTCTTACTGGAACTCCTCGATGGATCGAACTACATGTGTCGAGTTTGGGCTCGTTTTGTTAGTTATGTTGAGACCTTACCTCCGGACTTGATCACGTGACCTGAAGGGCTACTTCTGTGACTCCTAGTTCGATCCGTCGAGGAGTTCCAGTAGGAGTCACAGAAGTAGACCTTCAGGTCACTCCATCAAGACAGGAGGTAAGATCTCATCATAACTAACAAAACGAGCCCAAACACGACACATCTAGTTCGATCCGTCGCCGAGTTCCAGTTACAATCACCGAAGTAGACGTTCAGGTCACTCCATCAAGTCTGGAGGTAAGATCTCATCATAACTAACAAAACGAGCCCAAACACGACACATCTAGTTCGATCCGTCGAGGAGTTCCAGTAGGAGTCACAGAAGTAGACCTTCAGGTCAGTCCCTCAAGTCCGGAGGTAAGATTTCATCATAACTAACAAAACGAGCCCAAACACGACACATCTAGTTCGATCCGTCGAGGAGTTCCAGTAGGAGTCACAGAAGTAGACCTTCAGGTCAGTCCCTCAAGTCCGGAGGTAAGATCTCATCGTAACTAACAAAACGAGCCCAAACACCACACATCTAGTTCGATCCGTCGCCGAGTTCCAGTAGGAGTCACAGGAGTAGACCTTCAGGTCAGTCCCTCAAGTCCGGAGGTAAGATCTCATCATAACTAACAAAACGAGCCCAAACACGACACATCTAGTTCGATCCGTCGAGGAGTTCCAGTTACAATCACCGAAGTAGACGTTCAGGTCACTCCATCAAGTCCGGAGGTAAGATCTCATCGTAACTAACAAAACGAGCCCAAACACGACACATCTAGTTCGATCCGTCGCCGAGTTCCAGTTACAATCACCGAAGTAGACGTTCAGGTCACTCCATCAAGTCTGGAGGTAAGATCTCATCATAACTAACAAAACGAGCCCAAACACGACACATCTAGTTCGATCCGTCGAGGAGTTCCAGTAGGTAGGAGTCACAGAAGTAGACCTTCAGGTCAGTCCCTCAAGTCCGGAGGTAAGATCTCATCGTAACTAACAAAACGAGCCCAAACACGACACATCTAGTTCGATCCGTCGCCGAGTTCCAGTAGGAGTCACAGGAGTAGACCTTCAGGTCAGTCCCTCAAGTCCGGAGGTAAGATCTCATCATAACTAACAAAACGAGCCCAAACACGACACATCTAGTTCGATCCGTCGAGGAGTTCCAGTAGGAGTCACAGAAGTAGACCTTCAGGTCAGTCCCTCAAGTCCGGAGGTAAGATCTCATCGTAACTAACAAAACGAGCCCAAACACGACACATCTAGTTCGATCCGTCGCTGAGTTCCAGTTACAATCACCGAAGTAGACGTTCAGGTCACTCCATCAAGTCTGGAGGTAAGATCTCATCATAACTAACAAAACGAGCCCAAACACGACACATCTAGTTCGATCCGTCGAGGAGTTCCAGTAGGAGTCACAGAAGTAGACCTTCAGGTTAGTCCCTCAAGTCCGGAGGAATGATCTCATCATAACTAACAAAACGAGCCCAAACACGACACATCTAGTTCGATCCATCGAGGAGTTCCAGTAGGAGTCACAGAAGTAGCCCTTCAGGTCACGTCATCAAGGCAGGAGGTAAGGTCACCTCATAACTAACAAAACGAGCCCAAACTCGACACATGTAGTTTGATCCGTCGTGGAGTTCCAGTAGGAAGTAGATCTTCAGGTCACTCCATCAAGTTTGCAGGTGAGGTTTCATCTTAGCCAACAAGTACATATTACTTAAAAAAAAATACAATTTTCATCGTATCAAAATTAGTTCACTTGACTATTTATTCCCGCAGCTAACACGCTAACGCTTGTGTGTGTGACTTGTGTCTATGTAGTAGTTCAATTCTCAACTTGTCATTTTTGCATATACGTCCTTAAAGACCTATCCATAGATACCCCACACGTATGAGTCTGGTGAAAAAAAAATTTGAGTTACAATTCTAAGTATGGGGGGCACCCCCAAAATTTGTTTTGTTTTTATTTTTGTGTAAAAATCCTAATACGGTTCACATAATACATCTACGAGTACCTACTAAGTTTCAACAGGATAGCTCTTATACTTTCGACAAAAAGTGGCTGTGACATACGGACGGACAGACATGACGAATCTATAAGGGTTCCGTTTTTGCCATTTGGCTACGGAACCCAAAAAAACCTGTTATAATATTACGAACAGGAAAGATTTGATTGTATTGAATAGGCTCCGAAAGTACTGGACCGATTTCAAAAATTCTTTCACCTGTTGGAAGCTGTTTTAGTCTTGAGTAACATAGGTAGGGGGAGGGGGCGTAGCCATGACGCCATGACGATGCTATTATGGTGTCAGCAAACTTTCCTTCCTAATAGAACCACATTGTATCGTTCTAAGGCGCATCTACACAGAGTGAGCAGCCTCGCGAGGCTGATCTCTCTGTGGGAACGTGTCTGTTGTTTTTCGACCGAGTCACGAAACAATATACGCGAGCGAGTACACGCTGCAAACGAATGAGTGTCTGTTCATACCGAGACACGAAGCGACGTGACGCAACGATACTTCAAATGTGTATCTTTTCTTGTCGTAAATAAGGTTAGATTTTAAGTCGCTATTAAAATGCAGCGCGGCGCCGTGCTTCGCCGCGCTGGGTTGTGAGGTGAGGTTACAGGGTATCTTTTCGTGTAGAAAATAGAGTTCGATTTTGAATAGCTCTATTGAAATGTGCGCGCAGCGTCACGTTTCGGTCTGAGCCGACCCTGAGGCGCCTTTGAGTAAAACAAAAAGCCGACACTGGATGGTTCGGGCGCACGGTCGCTCGCCCACGTCAGCGCGCGCGCTTGCCTCGGCCGAGGCACGTTCACAGTACCCGAGCTGCTTCGCGCGGCAAATGCCTCGCTCGGTTGCTCGCTCTGTGTGGACGCGCCTAATGAGATCTGTTGTTGTGCAGCCGCTAGCGGAGGTGGAGCGTCACGTGGAGCGCGGGTACCGCATGGAGGCGCCCGAGGGCTGCCCGGCGGGGCCCTACGACGTGATGCGTGCGGCCTGGCACGCCGACCCGGCCCAGCGGCCCACGTTCGCGGCCACGCGCCGCCGTCTGGCCGCCATCCGCGACGCCACCGCCAGCCAGCCGCAGCCGCACCCGCACCAGGTACCTCACTAGTCTGAACATGGACCATGCCTGGCACGCCGACCCGGCCCAGCGGCCCACGTTCGCGGCCACGCGCCGCCGTCTGGCCGCCATCCGCGACGCCACCGCCAGCCAGCCGCAGCCGCACCCGCACCAGGTACCTCACTAGTCTGAACATGGACCATGCCTGGCACGCCGACCCGGCCCAGCGGCCCACGTTCGCGGCCACGCGCCGCCGTCTGGCCGCCATCCGCGACGCCACCGCCAGCCAGCCGCAGCCGCACCCGCACCAGGTACCTCACTAGTCTGAACATGGACCATGCCTGGCACGCCGACCCGGCCCAGCGGCCCACGTTCGCGGCCACGCGCCGCCGTCTGGCCGCCATCCGCGACGCCACCGCCAGCCAGCCGCAGCCGCACCCGCACCAGGTACCTCACTAGTCTGAACATGGACCATGCCTGGCACGCCGACCCGGCCCAGCGGCCCACGTTCGCGGCCACGCGCCGCCGTCTGGCCGCCATCCGCGACGCCACCGCCAGCCAGCCGCAGCCGCACCCGCACCAGGTACCTCACTAGTCTGAACATGGACCATGCCTGGCACGCCGACCCGGCCCAGCGGCCCACGTTCGCGGCCACGCGCCGCCGTCTGGCCGCCATCCGCGACGCCACCGCCAGCCAGCCGCAGCCGCACCCGCACCAGGTACCTCACTAGTCTGAACATGGACCATGCCTGGCACGCCGACCCGGCCCAGCGGCCCACGTTCGCGGCCACGCGCCGCCGTCTGGCCGCCATCCGCGACGCCACCGCCAGCCAGCCGCAGCCGCACCCGCACCAGGTACCTCACTAGTCTGAACATGGACCATGCCTGGCACGCCGACCCGGCCCAGCGGCCCACGTTCGCGGCCACGCGCCGCCGTCTGGCCGCCATCCGCGACGCCACCGCCAGCCAGCCGCAGCCGCACCCGCACCAGGTACCTCACTAGTCTGAACATGGACCATGCCTGGCACGACGGCCTCTCGTGTTCCACGCGCCTCAAACAGCTGTCAGCAATATGCCGTAGCCCGTTTAGAGGGCCAAAGCCTGCCGAAGTCGTGGGACTGTCTTATCAGGTAACCGTGGCCCCGGAACGTAAAGGGCTATTGAAGGACACCGTGGTGAATACTAGTCTGACAGTCTCTCCCGTCCTGCCTTGGGTCGGACTCATTTGATGATTTTACCATGTATAAAAGAGTGCTCTAAATACCAAAATCACCTCCAAATACAAACATTCGGAATAAATGTTATGAAAATATTTATTTATCATCGACGATTTGTCCCAATTAACATGACGTCATTCTCATTCAATTCTAACATGAAACATTATATTTACAGTGAAGGTCGCCGGGCGATATAGCGTGGGACTTCATGAATTAGTGTAAATTGTACACACAGGATAGGCAAAGTGCTGTGAAGGTGGCGAGATGTATTTTATACATTAATTAATACATACTGTAAGTACTAAATTATTTTAATATGTTTGAAGACACTCCCTCGCTAAGTATAATTATAATGTAGATTAGATAATGTGTAATTTTGATGTGTTGTACAAGAATGTGTGTCAGATGTTAGGTGTTGGAGGAACTTTTAGTGGAATCAGTATCACTAACACAAAATAAAATATGTTAATTAAAAAAAACTGTAACTAGTAAAAGATGAATTATTTACTCCAATTATACAGTGTTAGTCAAGAGGTCCGCTAAGAAGTGAGGGAAGTAAAATATGAAATGATAAGTTCTTTTTTTTTATTACGCTGGATGCCTATTTTTGTGGAAGTACATAGCGGACGTACTATCGCCCAATGTATATACTTACCACCGTAAAGACTATTTCTGCTTGCAGAGTTATAACTTTCACTTCCTAGGCCCTTTGTTTTGACCATTCATCCTATTCATAAAAAAGGGTCATCCATTTCATAAAAAAGGTGGCCAGTTCATAGATGTGGGATACTGCGCACGCGATTTTGTTTTAAAAGTGAGCAGAGATTACATTGTTCGATAGTACATACAAAAAATATTTCAATTGAGCTTTGAGCAAATGAGAAGGAAACATGATTTCCCGTAGATCCCTTCCGACTTAGGTATCCAACTAACATTGTATAATATTTAGCTATAAGCATAAATGAACACAACTGCAAAGCACAAGTATTTACATAAACAATTCCACTAAAAGATCTTTTTAAGATAATTTATATTGAAGGCATAAGCTTCAATGTATGCTACATATTCTCGTAAAGATTCCACCCACTAGAGGTCACGAAGGTTATGTCGGTACTATGGTACTGTCTAGTCAAAGTATTGTTTGTATCATATTATAGTATTTGCACTTTAATTAATCAAAGAGGACTGATTGCAAACAAATCAAAAAAAAGAAAAACATTCAGTACTGGTTGTAAACATATGTATAGAAATCGCTCAAATAAAAATAAAATTCTTTTACGCCACGAATAAGCAACAACAAGTATTACAATTAGACGTACTTGTGTGTTAGTTTATTTACTAGAAAATAAGTAAGAGTGGACACCATCCACTCACGTTCATGGAGTATTATGTGTAAATTCAGTGTTGTGTCAAAAATTAATAGCAGCTGTTCGAGTGAGTTATTAATTCGTTACGACGACGTTAGCATCAAAGTCTGATAGTATAATGATTTAAAACAATCAGTGCATTTTGTTAATGTGTTAAAAGTTCAATTAGGTTCAATTGGTGTACACTTTGTGTTATAGGCTAAGATATGTTTAGTAAGGAGAAGTTCTATATAAATCAACTACCAGGTTGTGTACTATCGTAAAGCTAAAAATACCACTCGTACGGTACGCGCAAAACATTCACTAAACATAAGTCCGACCCAAAACTTCATAGCCTAAGAGTTGTTTGAAATTTTTGAAAAGTGCTTGAGACACGCTGACAACTTCTTCAATTATCTCTAAACACAGAAATGCTGACCTGGCTGAGCAAAACTGGTTTTGAACGAAGCTAGAAGTATTCAAGATTCGATTTTTTTGGTCCGAAAAGTGTTTGAGGCATTTCGAAACCTTCACACCTTTAAAATTGAATATTTAAAGAAAAGAATATTATGAGGGAAAATTAGTGAGCCAGATCATTTAGTAGGGTTTTACACCTCGCCAGGCGCAAATATAGGTAAAAATTCTTTAAATACATCTGACTTCGTTCAAAAACAGTTTCTCTCAGCCAGGTCTGCACATCTGTGTTTAAGGATAATTGAAGAAGTATTGAGAAAGTTTTCAGCGTGCCTTAAGCACTTTTTCAAAATTTCACCGGAGTCTCCAGGTATCATTATTTGAATTATTCCGAAATTAAATCCTAATACAAAATTGTAATCGGTGTTTTTCGATAAGTACCTACCGAAAAGCTTTTCCTATACTATTTAATAAAACAAAAGAAACGATTGCGTCTATAGAGTTTTATTTAATTTACGGTAGTTGTGAATAATTTGTGTGAAACATGACAAATAGTCTGATATAAGCCATGAATCTCAAGTAAATGCAAGTTTTCTATGTTATTGTTGTAAACTTGTAACATTCTTGCGTAAAATTGCTTACATGTTCCAAATGATCTATTTGATAATATAAAATAAATGTACATGCGTCTTTTACGTTCGAGAATTGCAAATATATTATTTTCTATTTTACAACAAACTTAGAAAGTAAGATTGAGCATTTTATAAAAATGAGACTTTAAATTTCAACTGTACCACATTAAGTCCTTTTGTTTAATCTTATGCAATACTAGTTTTAAGTGTTAAATTGTTTTTACCATATATTTATGTTCCATCAGAAATTTTGTGAGAAGTATGTAATGATGCGATTCAGATGCAAGACATTTGATTTCTGCCAAAGCATAGTAACATGATATTTTTGCTGTTTCCTTTATAGTCTTCCTTTTACTAAAAATGTATTAATTTCTTATGGAGACAACATATTAAATTTATTGTACAACTGTTTACTAGTCTTTAAAGAGTAGTAAGGACTGAATTGTTTGCAGTTGTATTTTAATGTGTAATTTATAAAAAATAAGAACTAAGGTATTAAAATCTCAATTGTTTTTGTTTATTACTTGTACTATTATTTTCAACAATGTAAATAGTTATTTTTAACTTTAAGGAATAAATTGTATTATAACAAAGTATAAATACCTAAACAGATGTATTTTCATTCATTCACACAATACCATCACAAATGGTAGCTACAGTATCACAGTCTAGACAACTGGTATCTAGTAAATGTTCTGAAGATTCTCTTTCCAACGCTTTCTCACTTGAAGGACAGATCGGAGGTTCCCTCATGATTTGTTCTTTTAGTTCAAAATCTAGGCACACATTGTCCAAATTTATCTGCTGCAATGTCTTCTGTTCACTAGACGGTATTTGTACAACATCATAAGGTGAAAATTTGAACTTCAAGACTGATGTACAGCAATTACTTGTACATGTACTTGAATATGTTGCACGTTCATCTGCAGGGTTAAAGAAGTTATTGTTATCTGGATAAAGGAGCGCTTCTACATCATAAGCATCGGAGCGTGCAGAGAGATTTGTGCTGATCAATTTATTTCTTAGTTACGTTCACAAAATGGGCACTGGACATTATACGAATGCAGACAAACTAATCCCGGCGATCCTGGGTAAGTACTATATGATATAACTTCAAAATCTCTAATATTAACAAGAGATAACAACTGAATATATAATTTTATAATGACTAATTTCTATAATCATAACAAACAATGAATATAAAATCGTTTTGTATACCACTCAAAAGACATAAAACTTATTTGGTCTATTTTTTTTTTCTTCCTGGTATTTAATCTAACTCTGATGTACCTAGTATTAGTACCACCTACCATGAATGCTTGACGGAGCCCCGCTTCGGAGGTTCAAAGGGGATGGCGGGGTCTTTCAGACCCCGACATCCCCTTTGAACCTGACCTGTCCGTGTCGGGGTGCCCCAAGCCCTGAGCTCGCTTCGCTCGCTCTTGCATCCTAGGTCAAATAACTGATTACCACCTGGCATGCTGGCGCGACGGAGCCCCGCTATGCGGGCTCCTATTTCTGCGTGCAAGGTTTAAAGTAACCTAACACGAAGGGGATGGCGGGGTCTTTCAGACCCCGCCACCCCTTCGAACCTAACCTGTTCGTGTCGGGATGTCTCAAGTCCCGAGCTCGCTTCGCTCGCTCTTGGATACTAAATTTTTCTGATAACAATAGCATTCGTGAAGGCAAACAATCAAAGTCCAAAGGATAAGCTAAAGTCATCAAAGAAAATGGTTTAAACGTTAAATTATGTTTCAAACGTTATCATAATGATTTTCGCTTAAATAAACGTTATATCAAATAAAATTATATGAAATGAGTTTTAGAGTAACACAAACATTATGTGTAAAGGAATTATATCAATCGTTGGTATTTCTCACGTTGATTACATCATGTGAACGTTATTGAAATGAAAATATATCAAATAACTTTATATGAAATGAGACGCACCCGGCGATCCTATGCTCATGATGTGGATACGCACCTGTCTTGCCCCTAACCCTGTTGCACGATTCACAACCACAGTCGCACTTCTTCGGTTTTCTCCGCTTTGTTACTCGCTTTTTAGGTATTTCACTGTGATCGTCACAAGAACAGTCATCAGTCATTGAATCTCCGCTGTAACTCTTGGCAATCCATTTTGGCTCTAGTAGGGCCTTGTTCATAGGTTTAGGAATTGCATTATATTCTGACTTTTTACTGATATCTTCACATGAACATTCGACAGACGTCGCACGGCTGCTTTTACTCTTCGCATTTTTTTCTGACAGTATTCGAGTATCTTTGGTAGGGGTTTTACTGAAATCGTCACACGAACACTCGACAGACATAGAATCTCCGCTGTAACTCTTAGCGGTCCACTTTGGCCTCAGTGGCGTTTTTTTCATAGGTTTAGTATCAGCATCGCAACATGTTTGTGTTTCGCGACCGCCAGCAGGAGCGCAATCGCAGCTTTCGTCTGCATAAGTCGTAATAGATTTATCTACACACGGAATTTTGGCCGTCGAATGACAAGCCCACATTATATTCTTTTTGTTTCTTTTATGTTTACTGCAACAGCTGTCATCGCCACGGATTTTGTTAGTCTTGGAGTCCACCAGGCACTCTAAACTCATGGGGGCAGCCGGTGCACTGCAGGCACAGTTACATGGTTTGGAGCATACTACTTCATAATGACACACAGTGTTATTTGCAATGGGTCCTGTATCTATCTGAACGGTTTTATCTTTACAAGGAAGCGTGTACACGAAGTCGCATTTTCGCAAGTTTGGGTAAAAGTAGACCAAATCAGTTGTTGATGACCAAGCATCGTTATGAAACTGTAAATAACATATTATTATAATATTTGTCAGAAAAAAAACCAACTTCATTTTAAATTTAGATTACCTACCTTTACTTGGTACCCAAAATCAAGACAATTGTTCAAATTATGGAAGCAGTCCGTGTTACTCTGTCTTGAGAATTCGTTTCTTGGAGGGCAACTCACACTTTGAGGGCATCTGGATAAGGAAGAAGCATGGTTTATAATTCCTACTTAATAAATAAGTTGTTGGTGGTGTGTAATTAATGTTTGTCCACCTAGCGGTCAACCCCGGGCAACAGCACCACTGGTTACCTGTAAACTTTTTTTTTAACGTGGCAACATCATTCAATGAGTCTTCCTACTCCTACCCAGGGCGGGGCGGGAGGGACTGTCAGACTTGTACCTGAAATCCATGGTGATCCTTCAATAGCCTTTTAGGTTCCAGGGCCACGGTGACCCGATGAGACAGTCCCGCGACCCCGGCAGGCTTTGGCCCTCTAAGGGGCCCCGTCAGATTGCTGACAGCACTTTGAGGCGCGCGTGGAACACGACGCACCGTCGACCCGGGCATAGTCCTTGATCGGACGGCGAGTCATTACTCACTGTCCGCATGTCCGCGCAGGCTTCCTGTAACCTACGGTGACGTCTGAGACTTAGGCCAAGTGCAAAACTATTTTAAATAAATAAAAAATACTCACGGAAGAAAACTTCTTATAAACCAACTTCCTGCATTATTGTTGCATTGTGGTGGGATGCTATAATTCATGTTAGCAAACATAGGATTAGGTGCGGCCCCAAATGGATAACATTGAGTGGCATTGGGTGACCGCCATTTGATCGTCGGCATGAAAAAGAACTGCACAGATCCATCTGGTAGTGTTATCGAAGTAACTTGTCCTTCGCCTACTATTTCTGGATACATGCTTTGATTTGACTGAAATGCTATGAAAGTACATTTTATTATGAAAAAACAAGTCTATAGTTTTACTCAGTAATAAAACTTCGTTATTTTTTAAACCTGCCCCACATTAGGAATTTTTTCTGTATCTATGGTGCCTTTCATCATCATCATCATATCAGCTGTAAGACGTCCACTGCTGAACATAGGCCTCCCCTTTAGACTTCCAATAGGACCTGTTGTAAGCGGCCTGCATCCAGCGTGATCCTGTGGCCTTTATAAGATCGTCTGCCCACCTAATGGGTAGACGTCCTACGCTGCGCTTGCCGGTGCGTTGTCTCCATTCGAGAACCTTACGGCCCCATCGGCCATCAGTTCTGCGTGCTATATGGCCTGCCTGTTCAACTTGCTAATTCGTTGGGCTATGTCGGTAACTTTGTTCGTCTACGAATCTCCTCATTTCTGAGTCGATCGCGCAGAGAGACTCCGAGCATAGCCCTCTCCATAGCTCGTGCTTTTACAAACGTTAAATTCACAACGGCCTAATTGTAAATCACAAATATTTGTTGCATGCGGAAATCGAACCCGCGACACACAGCGCAGCAGACAGTAGTCGAACGCTTATTCACTGCACTAACTGTGCCGTCAACAAACAACAATGAATAAACGACAATCTACAACGCTAGTGACCGCCCAGACGTGAAACTATATAAACGGTAATCGAACCTGCGACCCTAAGCACAACGGTTCAAAGCGCGGCAACAATCGAGCCCTGCGGGATAAATAAGTTATAGGTAAATTGCCTTCACAAGTGAATAATGTCTGCTGATTCGTCAGCCGCATTTTGGGACAGCTACACCAAATTATTCTGCAGCGAAAAGTTACTAACGTGTACTGTAAGAACTACAAAATGGTCCATTGGGGAAACCGTTTCCACAGAAAGCTTGGTTGCACTGCATGATTGCAGTCCAATTTATTCTTCTCTAATTCTTCAAGTCATATCTGTACTGTGGGAGTCATGTACTGGGTTTAATGTGTGTTTACGTTTAGCAATGCTGTAATGTCCATTTGTTGAGCAATCATAGTCCTGTCGACATTTTGCCTCACTTTTTTGTGAATGACATTATTATTTTTAGACAGCTAGTTCTACCATAGATTGATAGCTATGTCGGTGAAAGGAGGTACAATAAGTATAATAGGTACCTATTGTTTTAATCTCATTAACTATGATTAATTCAGTTTTGAGCTTATCATTAAAAGTAATTCTGCAAGGTCACTTACTCGTACCTTAAGCTATTAATACATTGCAACTTGAACTTTTGCCCACATCTCCATCAACAAAATAAATTTAGAAAAAATTAATGCTAATTTATCCCAAGTTAACTGGCAACACGTCTACTCCATATCTGACGCAAATGCTGCAATGGAATTTTTTATTAACACTATCCAACATGAAATAGCTGCAAACACTAAGGTCCTGAAATTATCGAACCGTAATAAAATAATTAAACCGTGGATCACTCCAGGACTGATCCGTTGCATGAGACACCGAGATAAATTACATAAAAAACTAAGAAACTCGCCTGAAAACAACACACTTAAATTGATCTACACAAGGTATCGAAATTTCTGCAACCGCATACTAAAAAAGGTTAAAACATCGTACGAAAGGAATTTATTGAAAACTGCTGGAAACAATAACAAAAAAATATGGGACGCAATAAAAACGATAGCTGGCACTAAGAACACAAAAACTTCCGCGACAGAATTAATTAACTCCAACAACCCTAGCGAATCGGTATCTCATATAAATCATTTCTTTGCCAATATAGGTAAAAAATTAGCTGATAATACTACACAATGTGCGAATCCGGGCCACTCCCAGTACGCGGCAGTTAGCGCGAGGCAGAGTTTGGAATCTTTGGTCTTATCTAGCACAGATGAGAAGGAGGTGGAAAATATGATTATGGGTCTAAAGAATATCTGTTCTGTCGGTTGGGACTCCATTCCAAATAGCCTTCTCAAGGAAAATAGACACATACTTGTGCCCATTCTAACCCATCTTTTCAATACTTGTATGTCCCAAGGTGTTTTCCCTTCGGTCTTAAAAAAGTCTGTGGTACACCCCATACACAAATCTGGTGATAAAGACCTTATAACCAACTACAGACCAATATCTATCCTACCCTCGGTCTCCAAGCTCCTGGAACGTATACTCAATAAAAGACTCACAAGTTACTTAGAATCAAATAACCATCTTTCGAATAAACAATTTGGTTTCCGAGCAGGCAAGTCGACAAATGATGCAGCTCATGAGCTACTGGATTATGTGGTGAGGGAAGTGGATGCAGGGAAAAGGGTCATAGGTGTCTTCGTAGACTTAGCTAAAGCGTTTGACACGGTCTCTGTGCCATTGCTTTTACAAAAACTGGAACGATTGGGCGTTAGAGGAGACCAGCTCAAAATATTCAAAGACTATCTTTCTGGTCGCACTCAATGTGTGAAAGTAGACAATTTTATAAGTGGCGACTTACCTATGTCCTCTTTCGGTGTCCCTCAGGGCAGTATTCTGGGTCCAACACTTTTTCTCGTCTATTTAAATGACCTCTGTGAGTTAAATCTTACTGGAGGTAAATTAATATCGTATGCGGACGATACAGTGCTTTTGTTTTCTGCTGATACTTGGGAAAGTGTGTATGAGAGTGCTCAGCATGGTTTTAATATAGTAAGCCACTGGTTGCAGAAAAATATCCTCACACTGAACGCAGATAAAACTCAATACCTCACTTTCTCTATGCGAAAATGTAATCCCCCACCGCCAAGTCTCTCTTTAACAGCACACAATTGCTGCAATAGTATGAGCTGTTCCTGTCCTGCCCTAATGAAAGTGGACAAGGTTAAATATTTAGGAATCATTGTTGACAGTAATCTATCTTTTCGACCTCACATAAACATGGTTACATCAAGGGCAAGAAAACTGATATTTGTTTTCAAAAATTTGAGGAATTCAGCCGAACCCAAATTAATTAAACAAATATATCTAGCTCTTGGCCAATCAGTGCTGCAATACTGTATTTCTGTATGGGGAGGCGCGTCAAAAACTATTCTCAAGCCATTGGAGATTGCACAAAGAGCAATACTCAAAGTCAGCACATTCCGGCCCTATCTCTTCCCAACATACCTTTTGTACCAGTCGTGTGAAGTCCTTACTATACGGCAGCTCTTTGTCTTGCATGCAATCCTGAGATATCATGCAAATACGAAGTATGTTGGGTCGTCCTACTTATCTAATCGTAGACGAAAGATCACTGCCCACAACGTTCGACTACCCTTTAAACATCCATACGCTCGCAGGTATTATTGTTTCCTTGGCCCTTTTCTATATGAGAAACTTAACAACATCGTAGATATATACCCTTTGAATAGGAACAAATGTAAACTTGCAGTAATAGACTACATTAGTAAGCTTAACTACAATGAGACCGAAAGCCTGTTGTCTATAGCTAGGTAATTAATAAAAATCACTCATCCTCCTACACACATACACTCATCTTCATTCTACTCACCGGAGGCCACAACTACACAATTATTTTTACTTTGTTTTTTGAAGATTGCTGTCCTACATTTGTGATTTAATTTTATTTTTAAGTTATTTATTTTGCCATTTTCATATTTTACTAATACATAATAAATATATTGATCGATCGTTGAAATTAAATGTGAATACAGATAATCGTTATTTCTAAATGTACATTTATGATTTAATCTTATTTTATTTTATTTTGTTTTAATAATTTATTTGTCGAATCTTATTCAATTCTAAATGCAAAATTTTATATTGATTGATTGTCATTTTTTTGTAAAAAAAAGGTTGAAGTTATCACTGAGTGTCGCCCACAACCTGGGGTAGAGCGCTGATGTCTGAAATACAGATATTTTATATCTAGTTCAGACACAGATGTTTTCATTATCTGATTTAAGTAAAGTGATTTAAAGTGTATAACCATAAAAATCAAATGACTGTATATTTTTGTGCAAATAAATATTATTATTATTATTATTATTATTATTATTAACTAATGCTCAACTCACACCAAATGAGCAGCGAAGCGCGGAGAATAAATATAAATATTTCCAGAACTGCCCAGTTTTCATATATGTTATTTTTTTTGCTTTTGGTCCTGCTTAATTAAGCCCCTCTGGAAATGCTTTCAGCTGTTTAGTCGGATATGACTTTCGACTTAACATTAATTAATCATATAAAACCGCTTCCTCGCAATGTTATTATTTGGGTGCGTCTCATTTCATATAAAGTTACTTGATATATTTTCATTTCAATAACGTTCACATGATATAATCAACGTGAGATATACCAACGATTTATATGTATAGTTTCTTTACACATAATGTTTGTGTTACTCTAAATCTCATTTCATATAATTTTATTTGATATAAAGTTTATTTAAGCGAAAATCATTATGATAACGTTTGAAACACATAATTTAACGTTTAAACTATTTTCTTTGATGACTTTGGCTTATCCTTTGGACTTTGATTGTTTGCCTTCACGATTGCTATTGTTACTAGAAAAAAATAGTATCCAAGAGCGAGCGAAGCGAGCTCTGGACTTGGGACACCCCGACACGGACAGGTTAGGTTCGAAGGGGATGGCGGGGTCTGAAAGACACCGCCATCCCCTTCGTGTTAGGTTACTTTAAACCTTGCACACAGAAATAGGAGCCCCGCGAAGCGGGGCTCCGTCGAGCCAGCATGACAGGTAGTAATCAGTTATTTTACCTAGGATGCAAGAGCGAGCGTAGCGAGCTCGGGACTTGGGGCACCCCGACACGGACAGGTTAGGTTCGAAGGGGATGGCGGGGTCTGAAAGACCCCGCCATCCCCTTCGTGTTAGGTTACTTTAAACCTCGCACGCAGAAATAGGAGCCCCGCGAAGCGGGGCTCCGTCGAGTCAGCATGACAGGTAGTAATCAGTTATTTTACCTAGGATGCAAGAGCTAGCGTAGCGAGCTCGGGACTTGGGGCACCCCGACACGGACAGGTTAGGTTCGAAGGGGATGGCGGGGTCTGAAAGACCCCGCCATCCCCTTCGTGTTAGGTTACTTTAAACCTTGCACGCAGAAATAGGAGCCCCGCGAAGCGGGGCTCCGTCGAGCCAGCACGACAGGTGGTAATCAGTTATTTTACCTAGGATGCAAGAGCGAGCGTAGCGAGCTCGGGACTTGGGGCACCCCGACACGGACAGGTTAGGTTACTTTAAACCCTGTACGCAGGAAAAGGAGCCCCGCTTGTGGCAGGTGGCACTATTACTAGGTATATTAGAGCTAGATTACTTACTAGGAACAAAAAAAAAATTAGACCAACTAAGTTTTATGTCTTTTGAGTGGTGTACAAAACGATTTTATACTCATTGATTGTTATGCTTATAAAAATTAGTCATTATAAAATTATGTCAATCGTTTATTATATTAACAGATCGTTATATCAAATAAAATTATATATTCAGTTGTTATCTCTTGTAAATATTAGAGATTTTGTAGTTATATCATATATTACTTACCCGTTATATTTCTCTTCATTAAGAAAGTACCTATATAATTCTGCTTATAATCACAACCCCATCATGCATGGGAGGCAAGGTCCTCTAGCCCAGTACGACTCGCAATTCCACTAGCAAGGACTCTGTGCATTCATGAGCTCCCATCAGGATATACTTCTTAGGCCGCCCGCTGCGTTAAGCGGGCGTCCGTCGCGGGTGCCCGCGTGGCGTGCTGTTTCATGTAATCTCATAGATCAGCCCTGCGTGCTGCGGGTCGCCCGTCGCACGCGGCGCGGGCCACAGAGCATGTAATTTTAAGAGTCGGAACTTAGAACATTTAGGTCATAACGAGTTTATAACGGAAGTGGTACCAATCACAACAAAAAAACATGGCTACCAACATAAAAGTTTCACATACACAGAAATAGGGATGCCCAACGCATCATTGAGTTGTCATACCTTATCGATATTTAGTTTATCGATATCGATAAAATGCATACTACGCAGGTAGTAGGTAGGTTCCAAAATTTATTGATTTTAAAATAAAACTTGGTGAAATAAAACACTGATTTCTATAATTTCAACATTTATTAATTTATATAAATTATTAGCGACCCGCCTTTGCTTCACAAGGGTAAACTGATCGTTACCAAACCGCTCCTAAGCCTTCAGAGTGAAGGCACAACTTTGCAGCAAACACCTCAATAGCTGGCTTGTGGAAAGTATCTGAAATGAAACATAATAATTTGTTAATAATATTTCGGGAAAACGAAAAGTATCATAAAAGACTTACAACAAAATAAAAACAAACCGTCTTAAAAAAAGATAAATATCTCTTGAAAACTAAAGCCTAAAATAATTGTCAACATCAAAACAACATTATTTTCATGTTGATATCTACGGGTTGTTTTGGAACTCAACTCTTTTTTTAGAAAACCCTTCAATAGTTGTTTATTTTTATGTGGTGATGCGGTAAAGCTTCACAAGTGTTATGAATGTGCTACAGAAACTCAGCTTTTTAAACATATTTATTATTAAAATATCTTTGAAAGTCTGTTATTTTTTACATATTAATGAAATTCATGTTTTTCTTTTTATAATTATTTACTTTTTGACTCTGAATAGGTGTAATGATGTGGAAATTTTGATAATTGTCTGTCAGTGAGAGGTAAAGCGATCAAATTCAAAGTTGGGATTGCATACCTTCCAACGGTTTCCATATTTATTGAAATCCTTTTTTCCGAAGAGTTAAGCACATACATTTCGCTGCACATGTTGTTTTACTATTGGAAGATTCACCGATTCTTCAATACCAACAGCATTTAGCCTCTCCTAATAGCTGGAATAAAAAATATAAAACATTACTTCTCACTGGCTGTTTCACTGCAAATTTATAAAGTGTGATTTAAAGAAATCACTCTTTACACTATCAGAATAACTAAATGAATATATAAATTATTATGCTTGGAACATGAAATTCTAAGATTAATTATAGATTCGCAGTATAATGGTGTCACAGGTAGATAATGTCTTTAGACTCGACCAACATGAACCAAAATTATAATTTTGTATGTAGAAAAATATTTAAAACTTTTCTTCACTAGTTTCAGCTAATTTTGATTGGTGAGGGTTGTATTACAGATGTTGCTTTTAATTTCAAATTAGTGCTGTGAGAGTATGAGAACAAAATCACATCAGCAGATGTACTCACCGGTTTGGATACAGGGAAACCTTGGAAAAAAGTTATTTCCAGTATGCCAGGACTCCTTTATGACCCTAATCCCACAAACTTCGAGTCGATGTCTAGTTTTATGTTCAACAGTTCTAAATTATTCATTTTCTCGTTAAAAATATGTGAGGATGAAATTGAAAAGCAAACCACTTCTAAGACGACGCACTGACTAGACACTCCACTCAACGTAACGTTAACACAATCACAGAAATTATTCTTGTAAGTTATATTCCCAAATCATACAGAAAAAGGAAAAACAAACTGAAAAACACAACACGAAGGCAGACATATTTGTTTCGGTCTCCATAATTTAGTCACGTGGTATCATTATTTAGTACTGTGATGTTGGTCAATATGATTTTCTGACGTGTTTTTGAATGTTGGCAATGGATTGGGAATAAATTCCATACATTGACCTGATTGTTCTAAGTTACACAGGGCTGGCGCGGGCGACGGGTGTCCGTGACGGAGCACACGAGCGGAGATGCTATTTTGCATCATTTCCCTTGTACAGTCGAGTTCAAAAATATGTTGGCAATGTCAAAGATTCAAAATATTTTGAGCGTTGGTAAGCTCAATAAATTCTACAGAATCTATAGATCAAAAATATGTCCTCATGTGAACGGTTCAATAATATATAATTTGCATAAGGCAATAATATGTGATCACCTTTTAAAAAAATATATTTTTACTCTATTAGCTTTAATAATATCTGAGCAGGGTAAGCTTCATAATTATCTCTACACATTCATAGGAAAGTATTTAAATTTCTTCTCATTTTCTCTTAAACGTAATACTAATAACGTAAACTTGGATACAAATTCTCCACACAATAATCTAGACGTGACATATGGGCTGATTAGTGTAAAAATTTTCGCCCTCTCTTAAGGGCATGGAACGTGTGAACAGCACCATAAATATTAGTTCCCTTTTTCCCCTTATCCTATGAGTGTCGCTTCAGTATCTACATAGGTTTATTATCAGAAAAAATCACTAATGACCAATTTTAATTTTTTGATAGACTTTGCATTCCCTGGTTTGGCTTCTTTACATAGAGTTAGTTTTAATAAAAAACATGAAATAATAATATAAATATCTCAAGGGGGTCCTTAGTGATAATCTATGAAACTAGGGTCCATGTCTGTAATCTATGGTCTTGTAGAACTGTCATCTGTCAAATAAAAATAAAATCCGTTTTCACGTGTGTGTCGTACAGAAAAGTTATTTTAATTTAAAACCTCGTAAATCCACACGATATTTCAAAAGGTTATGGGCCCAGACATAGCATACGGCCTAATAATCGTGCTGGATTAGTTGTTTTATCAAGAAACGCTGCGGTCAAGCGGTAAAACGTCGGTCAGCTCGGGGCTCCGGTGGCGGTCGGCGGTTTGGTCGGTAAAGGCCAATAAATCAATAAAGCACGTGAGACGGGTGATTGCGGTAAAGCAACAATAATACGGCGATGGATTCCGTCGGAAATATGGCTTCTGGACAAAGCTATCAGCAGCTTCAAGGTGTTGAAAACTGGACAGCGTGGTGTTTCAAAATACGAGTCCTCCTAAGAGCTATGGATCTGTTAGACGTCGTTGAAGGCACATTCGAGGCTAAAGAAGATCAGGTGAAATGGATGCAGAAAGATGCGAAAGCTCAAGGTATGTTGGTAACAAGCATATCTGAAAAGGTGATACCACAAATATTAGGCTGCAAAACCTCAAAAGAAATTTGGGATAAGCTAAATACAATATTTGAACAGCGAGGCGAGCTGTCTGTGCATATACTACAACAGAAGTTCTTTTCAATGAAATTTGAAGAGAAAGAAAGCGTATCAGAGTTTCTGGGACGGTTCGAGTCTCTCCTGAGTAAACTGAAGAATCTCAACGCTGAAGTGAGTCAAACTATGGCCATCACAAAGATAACTTCATCTCTCCCATCACAATTCCAGCACTTTGTGTCAGCGTGGGAATCGGTGCCAGCAGAAAAAAGGACCATGGACGAGCTAGCGGCGAGATTACTGATAGAAGAGCAACGTGCTTCAACCAAAAACAAAGAAGATGAGTCATCTGCATTCGTACACAAGTCTACAAGAAAATGCTATCGGTGCGGCAAAGTAGGACATCTGAAAAAGGACTGCAAATCAAAAAGTAAAGGTACAATAATTAATAATACTAATTGTAATTTTTGTAAGAAGAATAATCATAAAAGTTCAGATTGTTGGTTTAAAAATAAAAATGAGAAAAGTCAAAATGTAAACAAAAGAAATCAAAGCAATGCATTCTCTGTGTTCGAGCTATCATCATTGTTTTACAGTCAATTAGAAAGTGATAATTGTTGGGTAATGGATAGTGGAGCTTCAGAGCACATGTGTCATGATTATAATATGTTTATAGACTATAAAAAACTAGAATGTCCTAGATCAATAGTTATTGGAGACGGCAAAATCATACAAGCCATTGGTATTGGAGTTATTTCTTTAGAAGCATTTACAGGTAAACAATGGATAAATACAACATTAAATAACGTTCTACATGTTCCTAGCATCAAGATGAATCTATTTTCAGCAAGTTCAACTACAGATAGAGGTTATGTTTTAACAATTACTAGTAAAATGTGTTATTTCAGGAAAAATAACAATAACAGTGTTTGTGCACTAGCATATAGGAAAAATAACTTGTTTATAATGAAGTTTAGGTCTAATAAAGTTCAAAATGCTTGTGTTGGTAAATCAAGTGACAGTTTGTCTGTATGGCATGATAAAATGTGTCACCAAGATATTGAACAGGTGAAAAGCATGTTAAATAAATGTGATGTAGATTTCAGTGTTAGTAAACAAGAGGAAATAACATGTGAGCCATGTCTTTTGGGTAAGTTACATAAGAAACCATTTCCTATAAGTATAAATAGGGCAGACAAGCCCGGTCAATGTTTACATATGGATTTATGCGGACCAATGGAGACGGTGTCATTAGGTGGATCCAGGTACTATCTACTCATAAAGGATGACTTTTCAAAGTATAGAACGGTTTATTTTCTGAAAAATAAGTTTGAGACATTTGATAAAATTAAAACTTTTTTAAATTTTGTTACTAAAAACTTAGAATATAAAATTGAAATAATAAGATCAGATTGTGGTTCAGAATTTATGAACAAAGAGGTGAAGTCTCTCTTAGATCAATTAGGTATTGTACATCAAAATAGTGCTCCGTACACACCGCAACAAAACGGTTGCATAGAACGTGAAATGCGTACAATAACTGAAGCGGCTAGAACAATATTATTATCAAGTAATTTAGATAAGTCTTTATGGGCTGAAGCTGTCAATACAGCTGTTTACGTTATAAACAGAACTGGTAAAAGTAGGATTAAAAATGTAACTCCATATGAGCTCTGGTATAAAAAGGGATTATATGATATAAATAATTTAAAAGTGTTTGGTTCAAAGGTAGGTGTACACATTCCAGATCATTATCGAAAAAAATGGGATAGCAAAGCTGAAATAGGATACTTTGTAGGTTATAGTGAAACAACAAAAGGTTTTAGAATTTATTTTCCCCATAAAAATGATGTTTTGATTAAAAGAGAGGTAACATTTCTGAAAGGCAATTTTAGTAGTCAAAAGCCAGGTAATATTTTTCAAGATCATAATAATATAACCCCATTATTATTAAAAGAAGAAATAAATAATAAAGAGGATGAAATAAGAGAAGAATATCACAGTTTTAATGAGGAAGGTGAAGAAGATGTAACACAGTTATCAGATCTTGATGAAAATACAGAAGTACAAACAGAGGAAATTCTAAATTCAGAAGAAACATCCGAGTCAGAAGAAGAAGAGGCAGAAGAAACACCTCAAGTATCAACACATTCACGGAGAGGCAGAGTAATAAAGAAACCATCAAGGCTAGATGACTACGATACAAACCTTCTATCCATCGGTACAGAGCCAACTACTCTTGAGGAAGCGCTTGACTCTGAAGAAAAGGAAGAGTGGAAGATTGCTATGAAGACTGAGCTAGATACTCTGATAGAAAATAACACATGGACAGAAGTAAATAGCGTACCAGAGGGGAATAAAGTAATTTCTAGTAAATGGGTTTTTAAAGTTAAACAAGTAGGTACTAATAAAGTTTATAAAGCTAGGTTAGTGGCAAGAGGCTTTGAACAGTCCGATTGTGATTTAGAAGTATATTCTCCTGTAGCTAAATTGCCTACTTTTAGAGTTTTTATAGCAGTTGCAAATAAACTTCAACTTCCAGTTCATCAGATGGATGTTGTAGGTGCTTTTTTACATGGTGACATAAATGAGAGTGTATACATAAAGTTACCAAGCGGTGAAACTTGCAAGTTAAATAAATCATTGTATGGTTTGAAAAAGTCTCCTAAATATTGGAATAACAAGTTTGATGACTTCATGAGTAAAGAAAATTTCAGTAAATCTAAAAATGATCATTGCTTATATTTCAGAAAGGTAAATGAATGTATGCTATACGTTTTGCTGTTTGTTGATGACGTTCTTATGTTTTGCACTGAAAACAAGGTTTTGGAAGATTTTAAAAGCGAGCTAAGCAGTAACTTTAAGATGAAAGACTTAGGTTTAGCCAAATGTTACTTGGGTATCGATATTGATCAAAAGAAAGGTACAACGGTAATTAGTCAGAAAACATATCTTACTAAAGTTTTAGAGCATTACAATATGTCAGATTGCAAACCAGTTGCTACTCCAATAGACCAAAACTTTAAGTTTGAAATACTAAAAAGGGAAAAATCAGAAAGTCCAGAAATAGAGAAAAAGTGTAGACAACTCGTAGGCAGTTTAATGTATGCAGTTTGTGGCACAAGACCAGATCTATGTGTATCAGTTTGTTTCCTCAGCAGGTACCAACACTGTGCTAGTATTATGTTATACAAGGCATTGAAACGTATTCTAAGGTATATAAAAGGTACATTAAATTACTCTTTGGTATATAATAGCACATCCACAGAATTGCAAGGCTTTGTTGATGCAGATTGGGCCGGTGACACACAAGATAGAAAATCTACCACTGGTTATTTGTTTAAAATATTCGATTGTACTGTAGTATGGTGTTGTAAAAAACAACTTAGTGTGTCATTATCCTCCACTGAGTCTGAATATATTGCATTAAGTATGGCTATTTCAGAAGCATGTTGGCTGAAAAACTTGTTGTGTGACTTTGATGTTGTCTGTAATGAAGTGATCTTGTATGAAGACAATCAGTCAGCAATAAAACTTGTTTATAATAATGAAAATAATAAAAGATTAAAGCACTTGGATATTAGGTATCACTTCATTATGGACAAAATAAAGGATAAGTGTATTTCAGTAAAGTATATTAAAACACAGGATAATTTAGCTGATTTATTAACTAAGCCATTGGGAAAAACTGTTTTTGAGAAGTTTGTTAAGTTAATTTTTTAAGAATATAGGCTATGCACATAATCTATGTAACGTTGGTTATGCATTTTTAGTTAAATTCTTTTAAAAATAAAGTAGTAAGTTTGAATGTGTCATTAAAAAATGCATCACTAACAATCTAGTACTAATTAGCTTAATGTTTATGTTTTAAACAGGGAAAACGGGAAAATATTATGTTGAGGGGTGGTGTAAAAATTTTCGCCCTCTCTTAAGGGCATGGAACGTGTGAACAGCACCATAAATATTAGTTCCCTTTTTCCCCTTATCCTATGAGTGTCGCTTCAGTATCTACATAGGTTTATTATCAGAAAAAATCACTAATGACCAATTTTAATTTTTTGATAGACTTTGCATTCCCTGGTTTGGCTTCTTTACATAGAGTTAGTTTTAATAAAAAACATGAAATAATAATATAAATATCTCAAGGGGGTCCTTAGTGATAATCTATGAAACTAGGGTCCATGTCTGTAATCTATGGTCTTGTAGAACTGTCATCTGTCAAATAAAAATAAAATCCGTTTTCACGTGTGTGTCGTACAGAAAAGTTATTTTAATTTAAAACCTCGTAAATCCACACGATATTTCAAAAATTAGCTGTCGCTCTTGTCTACGTCGTCTTTTGGCTAGGTAGTATATCAACAAATAATCCATGATATCGACTGTACACCCGCGCGATCAATATTGTACTGGCGGCGCTGCGAGAGGCGGGTGTCCGTCACCCGCGACGGACAAAATTTGTCCGCGACGGAGCACGGCGCGGGTGCCCGCGGAGGACACCCGCGACGGACGCCCGCTTAACGCAGCGCACGGCCTTAATATTTTAGACTCTTAAATAACTCTAATTTGTCAGGTCTTAACAAAAGAACAATTACGTCATTCCACATTCTTATATTTCATATTGTGTGCAACAATATCATTTCCTTTTTGTAAAGAAGATTTACATTGGACATTTCTTAAGCTCGGTTAATATTTTAATACAAAAATTAGAAATACAGTTGTTTTAAATTAAATACTACACAGTAGCATTAACTTAGATTATAAAAAATCTACATTTAAAATTACAATTAATTGTGTAGGTATACGACATATTAGCTGAACACTGCATTTCTAATGTGAAAGTTCACTATGTACTCTGAGTTAGTTCGCTGCACACTGATTGCAAAAGGGTCGGTAGGATGAAACGTGAATGCGACGAGTCTTCGTGCACTCGCTGGCACTGATTGCCCTAATACTCCCGCGTAAATCTTGAATTTGAGTAACCCTGAGTCACGTGCGTAAAATCTGCAAAAATAAAAATATTCTTTAGCAACAACAAAGTCTTAAAGGTTCAAGATCTTCGATCATGATCGAAGTTCAAGATGTAAAAGTCAACAATAAGTTTAGTTACCTAATGGGGTATTCTCCATAGGCTTTGGGTCTCTCCATAACAGAAACCCATTTGTCATCATAGCTGAATAGTCCTAAATCTAAATAAGGCGATCCACTGTACGACTGCGCGCTAATCGGCAACTGTGCAAGAATTCTTTTTGTAGCTTCTGTTCGACCGCCGTAAATAGCTCTCACTATAGTTTGTTTGAATCTTTGTTGCGTCAGTCTTGCATATAAATTATTTGATGGCGAACAAGTGAATTGGGAATCTGCACATAATCTTGCATTCCTAAAGCAATCGCAATAATTTTCAAATAGCTGCAACAGTCCTTCTGACGTGTTCTCATATACTTCTAGTATTTTGCTCTCACTTATATTGTAAATAACAAAAAAGGAAGACTGGCTGTTGGGCTCTGCTACCCGTAATGTAACAACTTCTTCACTTGCATATTTTATAAACAGATGATCCTCGTCTAACAACTGCATCTTCCACATTCTCAAACTTTTAAACATGTCAAAATATTTATAAAACTTTCTCAATTCAAGGGGATCTCCCGTTTCATCACTGATTGTCTTTGCCCTTTTGAAAAGGAAGACAAGTAATCTATGTTTTAGGCTGTTTATTGTTTCTTCATGAAAAGGCCTTTCATTCATCAAAGGTACAAAAACAGAGTTAACAATAAATGGGTCATCATCATAACAAAATCTCCCAATTTTTCTAATTTCTATGAGCATACCTTCAACAATTTGAAACAAATGTATTGTTTGGTGCTGAACAGACAGTACTGCAAGGACTTCTTTGTACAAATAAATTCCTTGATTGTGTGAGAGGTAAATTTTATCTATTCTAAAATGTTTTGTGTCACAAAGTTTACCCTGATGCAAATCCACTAGATGCAGGGAATAATCTTCTAAAGCAGATCTAAAAAAAAAAAAGAATACATCAATGTCTGATAACTGTTTTGTTAGTAAACAAGATAAATTATAAAAGCAGAACAGCTTATTTGTAAGAAAGACTGTAAATTTCAATGTAATTTTCTTTTTTGATTGAATCTAGAGTTACTTGGTAATGGTTCTTTGTACAACCAAATCACAAACAGGTTTAATAAATTAGTAATATCAGTCTTTGAAACAGAACAGCAATAAACTTACCTAATGGTAGGAGTAACTGCTTCATTGTTGCTATGAATATGATAAAAATGTGGTCTTAGGTCATCTGGAATGTGTGCTGCGGAACCCACTATCACATATCTGCCATCCTCAGTGAAGAGACTGCACTCTCGATTAAGCTGTTGGTCCATAAATGGCATGTGACCAGCATTATTGCGTTCAGATCTTGGTACTTCTCTTTGTTGACACACATTCACTGTGAATTTAGGCTGGAAAACAGACAAGCATTTTTACAAAGAATTGATGGTCAAGTACACTCAGGTGCAGAATGATTTACAAAGTATGGACAAGGTTAAAATGAAAATTTAATTAAAAAATATGTGGGGATGTGAAAAGTCATAAGTTTATGTAAATGAATGATCAGGGCAATTTGAATACATTTATCAGACTACATTTAACTTAGTTTTGTGGATTTTACAAATCGAAACATGAAAGTACCTTAAAAAACCTATAGAAAATGTGTGTTCTTATTCTATGATGAGCATCAGCATCAGCATTTAATAAGTCTGAGGGATATCCAGCAACAAGGTCCCCAGCGGCAGCAGCACCTCGGTATTCATAGATCTAAAAACAAAATATTACCTATGTTAAACTAATGCAACACAACCTGTTTTCCAATTTATGTAAAAGCTATTGTATACCTCTAAAGAAGTTTGATCAGCAGAAAATGCAATGAAATGCTTTCCATCTGGACTAAATTTCCGCAAGAAACAAGGTGGCTTTTCTACATTCACAATAGTCAAATTTGGAAAAACGTTCTGGTAAAACTCTCGAACAACATGGAAGTGGGAGCCAGGTTTTCGAGAACCATATATTTCTCTGTCCATTAGTCGTATGACTAAGTTTTGGGGCTTGATTTTACGCGGCACGATCCTTTCTGTACAGAAAAACTCATCTTCTTTCAGAGCACCGGGTGGGGGATCCTCGTAATAAACGTTTGTTGCTTGACTGGTGGAAGCCATGATAAGTTATAAAACACTACCCCTAGTTAGGTTTATTAGAAATAGCATTTCCATTCGAAAGTATTAAATTAGGGCAGCGTTGGCTAACGCTAAACAACAAAAAAACAAATGTCAGGAATCAGCTGTTTTGTTGACTTTTCTGTTGACAGTTACAGTTACGTTCCAAAACTGACGTTCCGCTTTGTAATGGCTTTGTACCACTGAGATAAAGTTTTTTGTACAGACTCCAGCACGTAGAAAGAGAAAAAGTATAGAACTCGTGTTACTTCCTTCTCTTTCCCTCAACAAATCGACAAATCGCATATTAAGAAGAAAAGGGACAGAGCATAGCTATCTGCATCTCTCAGCGCGTAGCCTGTTTTTTCAAGGCCAGACACATGAGACACAACATTTCACGGATTTTAGGGATACCAGCCTGCACGATAATATGAAAATTGATCATTATTTTTTAGCAAACATTCTACATGTTATACTAATTTATAGAAATTTGAATACGTACTTCTTCTTCTTCTTCCTGCTCTTATCCCATTCTACTTGGGGTCGGCGCAACACGTTTTCTCAGGTTTATATAGTTCCAGGATTATAATTTCATTAATGAGTAGATAGGTATTCATTATTGAAATTATAATCCTGGAACTTTTTGTTATTGTTAGCTATAGTTTGATTATTAATTCGAGTCAGTAAAATGACAAGTGCAACTGTCACTGATATATACAAAATGAAAAAAACCAGGAACATTGGAAATGTCATTTTACTGACTCGAATTAATAATCGTATTTTAAGTTTTTATTTGTGCTCACATGCAGAATCGAACCTAGGTCAATTCCCGACCCACTCCACCAATTGGGCCACAGGTCCCGTGCGGACACTCAGAAAATGTATTATTTTAGTGTTACTGAACAGTTTTTTACTTATCACTAGGATTTAAATGCATGTATGTCTTATGCTCATAGGTCGGAATTAGTTATTGTGTCATATATTGTATCATGTACTTAAGCAGTGAAAGAATGAAGTGGATATGTCCATAATGTTATAAAAAATGTATGTTTTTTCTTCAACCTTTTAGCATCCATCTGCTGGGATATAGACCTAAAATTCAAGGGTGGGGTCTCGTCATACCCCACCATGCTCAATACTGACTTAGTACGGCTTACCAGGTTTCACAACGTTACGCCATTAAATTTTTCTCTGAACGTAATTAGGCAGATTAAAGGAAAAAGTCACATGCAATGATGTTTTCCTTCACAGAAAAGCCATTGGTCTGAACTCCTGTCCGCATGATAATAATTTTCCCGCTAGTCGGGTAAAAGTTTGCAGTATGACAACACTCCCCATTCGTGACGTCAACATTCTCTATCTCTTAGATAAAGAAACCCTAGATTGTTGTTTGGCGTCTTCGATCATTAATAACAACTAGATACACAATCCCGTACAAAAACGAACTAAAAACTGTCCTCAAGTAGGTCATGAAATAGAAAGAGAAAGAAAACAGAAAGAAACATAACTGGCCAACATATTATACCAAAAGAAATTAAACCTTATTCAAATGAGTTAAAGTCGGATTTAGAACGGTCATAAAAACACATTAAATTTTACGACCGCGACTCGAATCAACACATGTTACCCGACTAAATCAAGTAGCCATGCGACACTACGAACTGTACGTTTAGTAAAAGTCTTTTCAATTTAGGTGCTTTATAAACCCGGCTGATAATTTCGTCAATTTTAAAATAAATGTTTTACGGCGATTTCTTAACGAAATATCAGTATTTATAGTACAGTGATAGTTATTATATATTGGTAATGTTAGTACTTACTGAAAAAATGAAATTACATCCTTTTTTTCGGTCCTGGAAGAGTGATTTTTGCACTTTTTAAACGAGCACGGAGGCATGTTTACGTTCCGAGCGTTAGAACAGTACTAAACCAAAAGAATGACCGATCTCTGATTTGGTCAGTCTTTTGGTGAGGACGTTTTTTGTCGCTGATTGTGTATCTAGTTGTTATAAATGATCGAAGTTTGGCGTAGCCACATGAGATAGAGAATGTTGACGTCACAAATGGGGAGTGTTGTCATACTGCAAATTTTTTACCCGACTAGCGGGTACATTATTATCACGCGTGATCGGTAATGGTCGATACGTGTAATAATAATATGTCAAAAGGATAACCTGTTTATCAGACCAATTGCCTTTCGGTGAAGGAAAACATCATTGCATGTGACTTTTTCCCTTAATCTGCCTAATTAAGTACAGAGAAGAATTTAATGGCGTAAGTTTGTGAAACCTGCTAAGCCATACTAAGTCAAAATTATGCAAGGTGGAGTATGATGTGACCCCAACCCTTGAATGTTAGGAACATATCAGGGTTGAAAAAAAAACAGTTTTATTTTTATTTTAAACAGTGTTTTTTTTTGTTCTTTTTAGTCTGAATTAAATTGAAATAATGCCCTCATATTATTTCAAATTGTTTCGACCTAATATTTCATTTCCAGACTAGATCTTTTTAAAATGGCCATTGGAAACTCTAATCAATACTCTTGTAGTAATATCAGTAATGGGGAAGGCCGGTCAAAGCTAATTGTAGATGGCGCCACCATAGCTAAGTCCTAATCCGACCAATGAGGTAGTACTATTTTGAAGTACCTATAAGATTTGAGCCAATGACGATGCTTGGAACAAGCTATACTAGCGCCATTAGTTCCCCAGTTGCCATCCCCATTCTAATGTCGATTTTTATATTGAGCGATATAGGGACTTTCCTATCGGGACCGTCGATCGAGGAATCACCTATGAATAGGGGAAACACCAATACATAAATTATCTCACTCGTTTTCGCGGACAAATAAAAACACAAAAAAAAATTCATCGAGAAAGAGCTGAAGTCTCCTACCAATTTATTTTTATATCTCTTATTACGGATTCAAATTCCTGTATCCTGTATAACTTGTAGAATGTTTGTTAAAAAATAATTATCAATTTTCACGTATTATCGTACAGACCGAATTGTCCGGGAAATATATAGCCCGAATCTGGTATCCCTAAAATCCGCGAAATGTTGTGTCTGGCCACAGTTTTGGCCTTGAAAAAACAGGCTACGGGCTGAGAGATGGAGATAGCTATGCTCTGTCCCTTTTCTTCTTATGCGATTTATCGTTTTGTTTTTCTTTCTTGCGGGAAAGAGAAGGAAGTATCACGAGTTCTATACTTTTTCTCTTTTTACGCACAACTGTAAACATGATGAAAACTGACAGTTCTGACACTGACATTCAAGTTGTATTGGTTTTCTAGGTTATGTTGTTATATCACGGTGTTTTTCTTCTCACTTAAATTTAATAAATAATGGAGAAACTATCTTCTCGGTTAGATTCTATGCGGAATTCATTTTTTGCTTTAAGCAAACGTAAATCATTCAAATATGGTTTGCCTTTCATAATATTCATGGTTGGAGGTTCTTTCGGATTGCGAGAATGGACCCAAATCAGGTGATTTTATCTTCCATGAATGCTACATTATTATTTTGCTAACAGGACATTAAATGTCCCGTTTTCCACTCCGATTGTTGATATTGCATCCCTGCGCATAGGTATAGAAACTTTGAGAAAATCGTAGGGTTTTTGAAACACCGCATTATTGGGAATTTGGGAACTAAAGAAGAGTTTCATAATAAACTGAAATCTTTGCATAAAGTCCAGTCTATTTATGAGGACTTGACTCTTAACAGTAGATTAATTCATAATAATTGTAGTTATAGAAGAAAGTATAGTCATAGTGTAGCTACAAAATGTATTAATATAGTTGTAGATACATAATACCTACACAAATATTGACATAGTAACAACATGCTCAAATGTCACCACTGCATAACATAACATTACAGACTGATTCATTATACTGATGACACATTGCGCTACACAAGTTTCTCTTGTCTCTATAACTGCATTATCTCTGAATGATTTTCCATTAAAACTTGTTGAAGTAAATGTCTGTTATCTTTGATAAGACAAATACCTACTTTGGTACACCTACAATTTTCTTCATTGTCATAATATAAGGATGAATAAAGCCTATTTTATTGATCAGTCTGCCAAAAGATATTTTTTTAAATTTTTAACTTCAAAAAAAGGAGTAGGTTCTCAATTTGGTCAGTATTTTTTTAATGCAATTATAAAATGCCCCTGCACTCTTTACATTCCTGGGAACCCACACAGTCACAGACAGACATGTATTGCATAAATTAAACCTATATTTGCCAGTTTTTCCTAAAAGATCAACCTATTGATTGCAAGTGTTTCTATTGAGCTTATCATCATTGCCTAGGTTCATTCCCAGGCAAATTCTTAGGACTTATGAATTTACCCAAAAAAATTCCTCAGTTGCAGTCAGTAGCTAAGCCTGTTTGATGCAACAAAGGCTCTACCCTAAATAACCAAGGAACTTAAACATAAGTGGGGAATGTGTGTTTTAGGGCTACTTGACTTTAAATGTTTAATGAATAATTTGACGGGACGGTTAGCGCAGTGGCTGAGCGATTGGACTGCTGCGCTGCGTGTCGCGTGTTCGATTCCTGCACGGTGCAAATATTTGTATGATCTACAAGTTGTTTCAGGTCTGGGCGTTTGTGTATGTGAGGTTATATGTTTGTAAACGCACCCACGACACAGGAGAAATTCCTAGTGTGGGGCAAGAAAGATTTAAAAATGTCTATACATTTTTACTAAAGTTTACTTATCTACTGATCAAAGAACTTTGCCAAAGAAGTACATCTGTGCCCTTTCCGGTTTAACCTTAACCTTTCAGGGTTTGCAGGAGTGATGTTATGTTAAATAAAGAGCAAATCTATTTTAAATTCAAATTATCTCTTTCAAATATCAATTCTCAAAAGTAAAAGGTGTCAGTAAAGAGGAAGCAGCAAAATTGGGCTTAAACAGAGAAAAAGAAGTAACTTTAGAACAAACTTATGAAGAAATACAAAAACTAGATATAGACAACTGGGAAAACAAACGAGGACCTCGACCCTGGGAGACAGTGGAACAAAAATAGTGGACGGCATACCTCAGAGAATGTAAACTAACTATTGGTTGTATTATTGTTGTAAATATTTTTATTATTACCTATTAATAGTTTAATTAAAATGTTGTTGTTTCAAAACAAGTCCATTAATTAGTTGTTATTTTGTACACAAAAAAAAATATTTTACAGTTCTGTTTTTTATAAGTATTATTAATTGTATAGTTGCATTACTGTCAGAGTAGGCACCCATTTATTAATCAGCCCACAAGTCATTTTAAATCATTGCACCTAATTTTTCTTCAAATGAGTAATTAAATTTAGTAGGAATTTTGTGTAGGTAGATTATTACAGAAATCTGAAGTAGGTATAGATATACATTATGACTGTAAGAGCCGGCGCCCTCTAACGGCATGCCACATGGCAGTTTTGTGGAGAAAAAATATTTTCGACCTTAGCATAAATGCTTTAAATTTTGAAATTCTTTAATTTTACACAAAGAGGTCTAAGTAAGCGTCATATGGGATGACGCTACATATTGCGGCATGCATGCCACTCTACACTGTTAAGAACTTCACGTTTCAGGATCGCGGAACTATCTTAGAAACGCAATCAGGGCGGCGATAAAAAATGTACTTACTCAAAGTAGATATAAGGTCGAATATGGCTCGTCAGGTGGCGATTCCAGCTGCTAGCGTGCTATCATCTTGTAGTGAAATGCAACAAGATCTTGTTGTGTCTCGGCGCGCGGCGTGACGTGGCATATTGTCAGTGGGCGCCAGCCCTTATGTGATCTATACATATATATAAAAGAACAGGGTTTTTTATTAAGACTCGACTACAGCCGAAACCGCTAAACGCAGTAACTTGAATTTTGGGCAGCAGTTGCAGTCTACCATGTAGGGAAGCAATAAGACGGGATTTTGCGAAAATTCTCCTCTAAGGGGGTGAAAAGGGGTGAAAACGTTTATATGGAAAATCTAATTCCTCGGGTTTATAAATTTGAAACTAGCCACGAATAAGAACACAAGTAAATAAAAAAGATTGGCTCTATTTTTTTTAAGATTACCCTCCATCTGTGTCATTGGTAATCTAGGCGTTGTTAAAGTTTGTATAGGAAAATCATAACGCATGAGTTGATTAATGTGAAAATCAGTATTTATATACTAGATCAGAAATAATAAAACGCGTGTTTCTGGATTTATCGAAAATTCGAAAATCAACCCAAAATTAACTTAAAGGGGTATTCAAGTTTAAAGGGGTGGACATTTAACCGCCTGAATTTTGGTCGGTAGTTGCAATTTAAGTAGGTGAGCAAGAAGCTAAGAAGGGATTTTGCGAAAATCCACCTATAAGGGGGTGAAAACGTGGTGAAAACCTTTGGATGTAAACTTTATTCCATAGGTTTATAAACTTAAAACTCGGTACGAATATGTGTATAAGTAAATAAAAAAGATTGGCACTATTTTTTAACCGACTTCAAAAAAAAGGAGGAGGTTCTCAATTCGGTCGGTTTTTTTTATGTATGTATGTACACCGATTACTCCGAGGTTCGAAGGAGGTTTCTATTCCGATTAGTGTAATTCTTTTTTCGTTCATGCAGTATACTTTCCCATTGGTCCCATAAACATTTCATCCAATTTGGTTCAGTACTTTTTATTTTGTGAGCATTTTTATTGATGGATGATGTGATGATCTTCACTTTTTGAGTGTTTGTTACGCGATTACTCCGCCAATTGTAAACCGATTTTCAAAATTATTTTATAGTTGTACGAGGAATAGTTCACTTTAGGGAACACTGCAAGTTTCATCACAATCGGTTCAGCAGTTTTTGATAGAGAATTTTCTTTGCTTATTGTGTACATGAGCGATGTAAATACCGGTGCTATGCTAAGGATTACCAAATTCTAGTGCACATGTAAGAAAATGATGTATTTGACAAGAATTTGGGTTGAATATTTAAACTAAAAAGAGTAAAATAAAAGAATTAACCGCCTTCAAAAACAACCATAAAAAACTTTTTTTAAAAAAAGAACCGTCTTCAAATCAAGCAAAAAAGTTTAAAATAACTTTTCTTTCGGAAGTCGGTGGCTTTGTTTTTTATTTCATTGACTATTGCCGTTGCACGTTTTTGGGTTTTTCGAAAATCACCCCCTAAGATGGCGAAAAGGGTGATTAAGTTTTAAGGGAAGGATTTTTTTTTGTAATTCGATAAACTCATTTGGCAAATAAATCTTTCAATCGAAAACAGGATACATAATTATCTATATCTCAAAAGCCAACCCCTAGCGGGGTGAAAATCGGATTTTATTCGTCCTGTTTAGTTACGGTGCATCCACACCGCCGGTAACATTTGTAGCTCAACGTTTCCAAATGTTGCTCGGTAACATCCGCCAACAAAATGTTACTAAGTGTTGACGTGTTACTGTAAGTCGAGTAACGTTGCTCAACATTCGGTAACATCCGCCAACAAATGTTGACGTGTTACTGTAAGTCGAGTAACGTTGCTCAACATTCGGTAACAATGTTACCCCCATTATCTAACAATGTTGCCGATTGTCGAGCAACGTTACTCGACATACAGTAACACGGCAACATTTGTTGTCGGATGTTACTGCGGTGTGGATGAGTAACAATCAACAAATAGTAACAAGGAGCCACAAAAGTTACCGAATGCTGCCGAATGTTACCGTGTTGCCTTTTGTTGCTCCACAAATGTTACCGGCGGTGTGGATGCACCGTTAGAATCTTAAAGCCAAACCAAAACTGTTTCTCTTTTAGTACTTAATTAATAAAGGTCATTAAATAATAGTCTTTTTCCCTTGAAAGGGTTGTAGATGGGTTATTGGGCTTAATTATGAAAACCTTTATCAAATGAAGTCACAATGGTACAGGGGGTTTCTTCAATGTGATAGATTTTTCAAAAGTTACAATGTTAGTTCGATACATTTTTAGATTTTCCAAAAGAGTATCCAACAAGGAGGGGGACCGGGCATCTAAATTCACTCAGTCCGAAGTAAGAAACACGCGCAGACGAAGTCGCGGGCGGAGTGCTAGTCAATTAATAAATGAGTACCTGTACCTACATAAAACAGAACTAATGTGCATTGGACCTTGAGTTCATGTAATCTGTAATCATTCACAGATTTGCCACGTCGCGCGATGACGTGTCTATGATAAATAATAATTAGGTGACTACCTATTGCTCTCAAGAGCAAACATCTTCGGGAAAATACATGATAAAAACTTATAAACAGATTACCGGGAAACTACACAAAAACAAACGCCCTGATCAGCAGTCTCCGAGAACGAATTTTTCGCAAACAGATTAATATTTTCTCTATTCAGAAACTTGGCATTTATCCAGAATATAACTCGGGAATAGCGTCGTTTCCCAACTCGGTAAAAAAACAAATGCTTCAGCCTTGCCCAGTGCCATTACCTACGTTTTGAAGCGTGATAATAATAGTTACCTACTGATTGTTCCGCGTATATTTTAATGATACGATTTAAGTAGCTGCGCATTGGTCGGTACATACACGTGTGACCTTGAGTGTTTGCGGAAAGTAGAGGAAATGTAATAAAAATATTTTCTGTTCGAGAATTACCTATTCTCCAAACTTCAGCGTATGCGTTATTATTGCAGGACTGTAGCAACTGACCGCGACCCTGGAACGTTATTTTACCCTTTTTCAAATATTCGACCAAAATTCTTGTCAAATACCTAATTTTCTTACACGTGCACTAGATAGGTAACCCATAGCACCGAGTAGGTACTAATATTGTCCAAGTACTCAATATGCGAAAAATGCTCATAAAATAAAAACTAAACCAAATTGAATGAAATGATGGAACTAAAAGTCAGGTGGGTATACTTACTACATCAAACAAAAAAAGAATCATCTAAATCGATTCACCCAGTCGAAAGTTATATGTCATTGTATGAGGTAACAAAAAAAAACTGTCGAATTGTGAACTTCCTCATTTTTTGAAGTTGGTTAATAAATAAGGTAAAAAGCGCGTTTGTTTGTAATGGGTTACATCCTATGTTTTTCATAAGTAGAGCGTAAAATGAAGGCAATAATTTAACGTTCACGAATTTACGGAATACTAACTGTACCACAGAAATATTAAAATTCTTTAATATATCTTCTCTTCTAATATATCTATGAACTGTACCATGTTTCAGTGGTGTTCGGTGTTAATGACCGAAAACACAGACGAATTCTCGTTTCACTTTTATTATTTTGAGATGCTGTGTATTTTATCTAGTTATGCTTGGGCAGCATTGAGATGAAGTTATGTTGGGCAGCGAGTTCAGCGACACCATTTCTTATTCAGGATAAAGTGTTAATAAATTATATGTATTATTTTTTCCTGAATACCAAAATAAACTCATTTGATCTCATCATACGGCTACGATGTTAAACAAAGAGAATATTAAACCTAATATACAAATATCTACTAAATATTATTAGCCTGTCTGGCTTCACAAGCTAACTCATTATTGTCACATGCATGACACATCGATTCTAATGAATAACATAGCGCTAGTATTCCCAATGGGGTAAGCAAGAGATGAGTCGGCGTTCATAAGCTCTGTTTTATACTGCTAACTAGCACTTCGCCCGCAACTTTGTCCGCGTTCTTTTCCTCTGTGAATTTCTACTCCTGGCCTGGCTCCTTATGGGGTACTTTTGGAAAATCTAAATCAATATCCAACAAAAATTCTATCAACCCCAAAAACAACCCTTCAGGAGTCGAATTTTGCAAAAACCCGTCTCCTCAGCACCTACGTCCTAAAAAAACCCAAAAAAAAACCAAATTTGAGACTCCTAACTACACTACCAAGAACAACAAGACGGGAGTCTTAGTGAGCATATACGCCCTAAAAACCTCTATGCATATTTTGAGACTCCCAGCACTTGTAATAACGAAGTTTCATGCAAACTATCAAACCCAAAAACATCCCATTAGGGATAGAATTTCAGAAAATCCCGTAATAGGCAGCACTAATGTCCTAAAAAAATCCCTATGCAAAATTTGAAACTTCTATCTCTCAACCCCAAAACAACCCTTTTTTTTGCGTGGTAAAATCATCAAATGAGTCCTCCCACCCCGGGCAGGGCGGGAGGGACTGTCAGACTTGTACTGACTAAAATCCACGGTGTCCTTCAATAGCCCTTAATGTTCCGGGGTCACGGTAATGAGATAAGTCCCGCGAGGTCCCGGCAGGCTTTGGCCCTCTAGAGAGCGGGCCCCGTCATTATGCTGACGCTCTTTGAGGCGCGCGTGGAACACAACCCAGCACCACCATGACCCAGCATGGTCCAAGGTCGGGCTGCGAGTTGCCCTTTACTCGCCGCCCGCATGCCCGCGCCTACGGTGGCCGGTGATCGTCTTGCAACGTTCGTCGCCGTGGACGTCCACCACCGCGGGTGGGACGGAGGGAGGACATTGTCCTATCTCTCACGCAGCCCGCCTCCCCCTTCGCGAGCATGACTGCTTCGCAGAAGGAGGCGACCGCTTTCCACTCCGTCTCGCCCCGCAGCACGGCCGTGACCAATGCCGGGCGCGAGAAGTCTCCGCCTATCGCCGCCGTGAGGACACGTCGGTGCTCTGCCTAAGCGGAGCAGTTTTGCACCGTATGCTCTACTGTGTCCTCCGGGCGATCTTCGCAGTGGTGACACCCAGGCGTTTCCTCCTTTCTCCTCAGACACAGCAGGTACCCGGTTCCCGAAACTTCCGTGTCCGGTGAGGACCTGCGTCATGCGGTAGGTCAGGACGCCGTGACTCCTATCCAGCCACTCCTCAAAGAGGGTTCTTACCGCCGCGGTTGCGGCGTGCCCGGGCCGTCGGTTGCGACAGTCGTCCCCTCCATACTGCCCTGAGATAGCGCCGGACCTCCTCCCGCCGCGCCTCGACTTCTCGAGGCAGCGGGGAAGCACCCCCAGATTCATACAAAATATCAACTCCAAAAACAACCCCTTGGGGTTGGAATTTGGCAAATTCCCGTCTTAAGTAGCACTACATTTGTACATCATAATAAGAACCCTCATGGAACATATTAAACTCCTAGTACTAGTAACAAAGTTTCATAAAACTATCAAGCCGAATAACAACCCTTTAGGGGTGGAGTTTTGCAAAATCCCGTCTTAGTGAGCACCTACGTCGTAAAAAGAACCCCTATGCAAAATTTGAGACCTTTATCTATCAACCACCAACAACAATTTAGGGTTCGAATTTCGCAACACACCGTCTTGGTGAACATCTAAGTCCTAAAAATATACCCCATGTAAAATTTGAGACTCCTAGCACTTATAGTAACAAAACCTTCATACAAACTATCAACACCAAAAACAACCCCTTAGGGGTCGAATTTCGCAAAACCCCGTTCTAAATAGTGCGTACGTCCTAAAAAGAACCCGCATGCAAAATTTGAAACTCTTAGTACTTGTAGTAACATTAACGAAGTTTCATACAAACTATCAACCCCAAAAACAACGCCTTAGTGGTGGAATTTCGCAAAATCCCGGCTTAGCGAGCACCTACGTCCTAAAAAGAACCGCTATGCAAAATTTGAAACCCCTAGCATGGATAGTTTCCGAGATTTCGTGTCCTATGAGTGAGTGACCTTTTGCTTTTTAGGGTTCCGTAGCCAAATGGCAAAAACGGAACCCTTATAGATTCGTCATGTCTGTCTGTCAGTCCGTCCGTATGTCACAGCCACTTTTTGTCGAAAGTATAAGAGCTATCCTGTTGAAACTTGGTAGGTAGATGTATTATGTGAACCGCATTCGGATTTTCACACAAAAATAAAAACAAAACAAATTTTGTGGGTGCCCCCCATACTTAGAATTGAAACTCAAAAATTTTTTTTCACCAAACCCGTACGTGTGGGGTTTCTATGGATACCTAGGTCTTTAGTTTAGGGTTCCGTAGCCAAAGGGCAAAAACGGAACCCTTATAGATTCGTCATGTCTGTCTGTCTGTCCGTCCGTATGACACAGCCACTTTTTGTCGAAAGTATAAGAGCTATCCTGTTGGAACTTGGTAGGTAGATGTATTATGTGAACCGCATTAGGATTTTTACACAAAAATAAAAACAAAACAAATTTTGGAGGTGCCCCCCATACTTAGAATTGAAACTCAAAAATTTTTTTCACCAAAGCCGTACGTGTTTCTATGGATAGGTCTTTAAAAATAATATTGAGATTACTAATATAATTTTTTTCTAAACTGAACAGTTTGCATGTGAGACACTTCCAAAGTGGTAAAATGTGTGTCCCCCCCCCTGTAACTTCTAAAATAAGAGATAGATAATACTAAAAAAAATATATAATGTAGACCTCAACAAAAACTTCAAACGAAAATTGGTTTGGATGAGACACAGTTAGCAGTTTTTGAGGTATACTTAGTACATTTCCAAAAACCGCAAATATAACTTTGCCATTCATACAAACACTATGAAAAACAAAGTTATTTTTATTGTTTGTGTATATTACTTACTAATCTCAATATAATTATATCCCTAACCTAATCTATGCTTGCTACTACGGAACCCTTCATGGGCGAGTCCAGCTCGCACTTGGCCGGTTTTTTATTACCGGTAGGTGGATGATGTAGGGTGACATGGTAAACAGTGAACCACTAAAAGTTTAAGCATTTATAAAACCAATGTACGTGAATTAAATTAAGAGCTATTGACATTAGACGAAAGGAAATTTATTAAACTTGTGTTTGGCATATCAATTTCAGTTCCAATTGTTATAGTTTATTGGTAATATTGTTTTTTTTTAAAGATGGCGAATGGTTCACTGTGTACCAGTATAAGTACACTGTGAACCGGGGGGTGCGTCGACAGTGGACCAATGAGCACACAGTGAACCATCACATTAATTACATCCCTTTATCGCATTATTTTAAAATATTTATTGTTAGAAATGGCGTTAAATGAAACTGTATTAATGTAAAATTAAATAATTTGTATTCGTCAGCAACGATCACAGTTAACCATCAGTCTAAAAAAGAACTAGTAGGTACTATTTTAACTTAAAAATCTAATTAGGAACATTGTTATTATTCTACATAACAATTAACAGTCAATGTATTACTAAATAATTTGTATTCGACAGCAACAATCACAGTTAACAATCAGTCCAAAAAAGAACTAGTACTAATTTAACTTAAAAATCTAATTAGGAACATTATTATTATTCTACATAACAATTAACAGTCTTTTAATAACATTTTACTGAATAGTTTACGCTTCTTAGAACAGTTTGCATCATGACCGCCAATTTTTCGGTTTTCTGTTTTAGTTCGACCCATTCTGAAACAAAAAGATCACTTGATTATTTGTTTTTTACAATTACAGTTGAAAAGTATAAGCACAAATTGTATCGGACATAATTAACAAAGTGATTGGTACACAGTGAATCACTGTTCACTGTGTACCTTACGATTTTGAGCCACTGTGTACAAACACCACTTTTTAACCTATAAGGTGACATAACTATTAAATAAACCAAATTCAAGGGATACTTATACATCTAAATTATTAAGGAATACTTGCTTTGCACACGAAAATAATGCAATCTAATGTAACTAAATAAACAACGATTCTAGAAAGAAAATAAATGAAAACACGTGTACTTACTTTTTTTGGCGCCAAGGACAAAATCATGCACTGTGCGACCGTTACGGGCGGGAGCGCGATGTCGACTGGGGAGTGCGAGAGGTGGTAAAAGACAAGTTGTTTCACGTTTGCAGCACGGTTTGGCAACGTCGCGTTTTTGGGATATGAGTGCTGGTGCACTGTGTACTACTGGGCCACTGTTTACCACTTGACCCTAATTATCTTTATTTTATGTGTAAGTATTTGTTACGCGATTACTCCGCAAGTTGTGAACCGATTTTCAAAATTCTTCTTTTGTTCGAAAAAAGATACTTCTGTAGTGGTCCCACAGTCACCAAGTCAGGATCTGATGATTGGATCCTGGAGAAATCGAGGGCAATCCTCAAATTTTATCGGCCAGATTTCAGAAAAACAATGTGTGGGCACACATCGTTTTTCTGAAATCTGGCCGATATAAAATAACTAAAACCCGACTTCGAAAAAATCGCGCACTAAAAAGTATAAAACAAGAACAATCCGTGTTACAGAAATTAATTAATAGCCGTGGTCGTATGCCACCTAGCCAATAAAGATTGTGTGAAACAACCGCAGGTGACATACGACCACGGCTATTAATTAAAAATTTCTGTAACACGGATTGTTCTTGTTTTATACTTTTAGGTGCGCGATTTTTTCGTAGTCGGGTTTTAGTTATTTTAACTTATTTTTTATTTACACTATTTTGGGGTTATTTGATATAATAAGCAAAGCAGCGAGTGAATTTAAAATGTACTCATTAAGCTTTTTCATTTGATACCCATGTTGACACTGTTAGAAACAGGCAAAGTAGCTACTAAAAGCTATATAATGTATATATATTTCAAATGTGCTCATCAAGCCCTTTAATTTGATACCCATGTCGATACTGTGCGATTTTTTTTTTCGGTTACGACTTTTCATCCCCTAGAAGGCGCCATATTGGATTTGGTGACACGTCACCTACCCTATAACCAGCCAGCGGACAACTGAGACGCTTCTAACAGGCTTCTAACGACACCTCATTTGTCAAGTAGTGATAAGTAGTTCAGAAGTTATGAGGGAACAGTTGAACATACATACATACAGGTGAAAAACATAACCCTCCTTTTTGCTTCGCCGTAGTCGGGTAAAAATTAAGAACATGAAGTAATTTAAGTACTTGCGTATGGTAATCATCATCTTATGTAGCTGACTGAGCTGATGATGGAAGGACTCCTTAACAATAAGGAATAGGCATCGATTGATTTCACATACATATATTATTATCTCCGGAACTACAAGTCCGATTTAAGGTCGCAGGCTCGTTGTGGAAATCACTCATATGCTCATGGCATAAGGGTTCCTAAAGAATAACGCTGTTTTCTCCCAATAGTTCCATGGAAACAAACCCACTCCTGAAGGGATAGGTAGGCAGAGGCAGAGGAGATAAATTGTATACCTGTACATTTCGTCACATTGTGTAAGACCAGTGTAATAGGAGGCGAACCTATTGAAAAATTTTATGGAACCCGAACCCGGTACCTCTTGCTAAGCACCGACTATCGAGACAGAGTAAGAAAGAATGGTAGTATAATATTATACGCATGAGAAAGAGTGATAATATAGCACCGTATGTAAATAGAGGTAAAAAGATTGAAAATGACCTCTTTTCGTTTTGAGCCATTCTTCAAGGGATACCCTAGCCCGCTGTATACTTATTGTAATGTCTTGAACTTGATTGTTTGACATTTACTTATTGTAATTTGAAAACAATAGCAGTAGATTAATGTGGATAGGTATATACCTATAGTACCTATATAATGTGGGTACATTGCAGCCATATTTATATGCTTCTAGGTGTTTCTAGAGACTTAATAACATCGTAATAGATACGAGTATATACCTCTTATGTATGTCATCTTATCTTTTATCTATCAGATAAAAACATGATAGGTATTAGGTATTATTATCTTTGTTTTATTCGGGTAAGAATGTATGATAATGACCGGATCGCCTGACCAACACAACTGACACGGAATGTTACTTCTTATCAACAGCTTAATGTATTCCTATCTATAAACAAGGTTAATGAGCAAACGCCATTAACAATTTCAATAACAAACATTAAATGCGTTGTTTTGGTTTTTCAAAATAACACGTGAGCGCGGGTGGCTGGCGATGGCGCGGCGATGCCGGCGCGCGGCGGCCCTACCCGAGAATTCCACCTCATATTGAATGATGACAACTGTGTGTAACTAGCTAATAGCTACGCTACATATAATAGAAAGACAGTATAATTATATCTATTATTTACTTATGATAGCTCTTCCCCGTGGTTCTCTCGCTGCTCAGCTCCCATATTGATCATAGCGTGATGTTACCATACCGAATGCATCATGTGTCATACGACTGCAATGCGCCGATCGATACACGGGCAACTAGTGTTGCCAGGTCCGATTTGTTGTAAATCGGTACATGAGGTCAAAAAAAATCGGGACTTAGGGTTGCAGATCGGGACAGTAAACAAAAAAAAAACGAGGGGTTTAAGTCTCTCTAATCTTACATAACAAGTAATCAGTCGTGCTAGACTAGTAGAAATTATGAAATAAAATCGTACTTTAATGTACCTAATTGACGCACTTCAGAAGAATAAAGTACCTAAGTATTAATTTAATGTAAATTATTGGTTTTTTTTTATTAAAATTATATTTTATTGGAGTGTGCCGCCTTTAGAATGGCCTTGTTTTTTTATAACATAGATATAAAATTCATTGCATGTCATATTAAAGTTGGTTTTAATTTAAATTTCTGCTTTCACATGCTCGAGTGTTAAACGGTGTCGCCTCTCAGACCAAGTTAAGTTAGCCTGATTAATCGGGACATTTAGCGTCCCGATCAGGTACAGATCGGGACGCGTCCCCAGACCCCTGAAAATCGGGACGTCCCGCGCAAATCGGGACACCTGGCAACACTACGGGCAACGGAGTTCGGTCAGATTATATCGCCAGCACGTCAGTCGTCAACCTTACCTCAATCTGATTTTCCACTTTATCACGAAAGAAGATGGATCATGTTTGATTGGGAAAATTTTACAGATTGGGGTAAGTTAATGCAGTGTTAGCGATGTCGTCAATCCACAAACTATGTAGGGCTAAAATGATAGGGCTTTGCATGCTTTATTGCATGAGTATTTCACAATGCCTACTACGGATGACTCATACAGTCGGACCACTACCTAGGTATTTCCTTCGTTTACAAGCATGTCCAACGACATTTTGAGAAATTAAAACTTCAATATTGTTACGTATTTCCAACATTTGTAGCTGTAGGCAAGTAAAGTAGGTACCTGCCTTCTAAATAAAATCATACCGTACAGTCACAAAAAAAAAATCAGAGGTCGCACAACATTGAAAGATGTTATTGACCCTTTTCGAATCAACAACCGGGGTGTTGTGTTAAAATTAATTTACAATGCCAAGTAGAAATCTGTGTGATCTATAGGTAGGTAGGCAGAATTCCTGCTTAAGCCTGCTTGTTGTATCATCCCCTCAACTTTCCCAATTAACAGAGGCGTCTCTAGCCCTTGTGGCGCCCGTGTGCAACCAGTACCCTGGCGCCCTCTAGTCTAGTAGGAGCGGGGTTAAAATGGAATACTAACAGTTATATTTTCAATCTGAAATTCGGATGCAAATGGTGCAATTTTAAAATTACTCAGGCGCAAAATGTCGCTTTCGCAAAATATCTCCTGGTAGTAAAATATCTCCTTCTTAAAAGGTCGCTTTTTCATAATGCCGCTTTCGCAGAATATCTCTTTCGCAAAATGTCGCGTTAGTTACTTAGAAAAAAAAAACTTTTTCAAAAAAAATGTAACCGACTTCAAAAACGACCACGAAAAAGGTATATAAAGGTATCGTACTTACCAAATAATTTTTCTTTCGGAAGTCGGTAGCTTAGCTTTTTTATTTCATTAAGTTTTTTGCCACCGACTTCCGAAAGAAAAGTTATTTGGTAGGTTATTTTAACCTTTTTCGTGGTCGTTTTTGAAGTTGGTTACATTTTTTTTAAAGTTTTTTATTTTACCCTTTTTTGTTTAAATATTCAACCCAAATTCTTGTCAAATACATAATTTTCTTACATATGCACTAGAATTTTATTATCCGTAGCACCAGTTACAACATCGCCCGTGCACACAATTAGCCAAAAATGTTAAAACCTACTGAACGAAACTAAATGATTTTTTTGGGACCAAAGGGCAGGTATACTGCATCGAAAAATAACCCATACGGGTGCAAAGTTCTCATCAATTCAAATAAATAATACATGGTAGCTGCTGTAAACCATTGAGGAGTTCCCTGAACTGTCCTTCGTCTTCACCATCAGACGCTTATTGACAGTGATAACCCATCTAGGTGTAATGTCTTTATCAATACAAATTAATCAAGCTCAAACACAAGATAACTGCTGTGAATCGTTGAGGAGTTCCAGACCTTTATTAGATTGTAGTGCTTTAAATTGCTTACTGAAAAAACTTACAAACGTTCTAGTCACCCCTACGATTGTTGAAAGTTCCTCTCTATTTCTCTGGTCTTCCATCATCAGACCTTGATATTTTTATCATGGGACCACCTCTGAAATATCTTCTTTCCAACAAAAAGAGAATCATCGAAATCGGTTCATAAACGACGAAGATCTGCGCGAAAAAAATATAAAAAAGCATAATGATATACGGTCGAATTGAGTAACCTCCTTTTTAGAAGTCGGTTAAAAAGTTAGCCAAGTTTAAAAGAAAGGTTGTTTTTTTTTCAATTTCATAGTCTTGGTTGATTCTGTTCTGGGTTCTTGTCAATATTGTATGGCAAGGGCAACGTTGTAAATCCGATTTTTCGAGTGAAATAAAAAAAAGTCATTTATAAGATCTGCTAGAGTGGTTTATTTTTAGGGTTCCGTAGCCAAATGGCAAAAACGGAACCCTTATAGATTCGTCATGTCTGTCTGTCTGTCTGTCTGTCTGTCTGTCTGTCTGTCTGTCTGTCTGTCCGTGTATGTCACAGCCACTTTTTGTCGAAAGTATAAGAGCTATCCTGTTGAAACTTGGTAGAAAGATGTATTATGTGAACCGCATTAGGATTTTCACACAAAAATCAAAACAAAACAAATTTTGGGGGTGCCCCCCATACTTAGAATTGAAACTCAAAAAAAATTTTTTCACCAAACCCATACGTGTGGGGTATCTATGAATAGGTCTTTAAAAATGATATTGAGGTTACTAACATCATTTTTTTCTAAACTGAACAGTTTGCGCGAGAGACACTTCCAAAGTGGCAAAAAGTGTGTCCCCCCCCCCGTAATTTCTAAAATAAGAGAATGATAAAACTAAAAAAAATATATAATGTAGACCTCAACCAAAACTACCAACGAAAATTGGTTTGGATGAAATACAGTTAGCAGTTTTTGAGATATAGTACATTTTCAAAAACCGCAAATATAACTTTGCCATTCATACAAATACTATGAAAAACAAAGTTATTTTTATTGTGTGTGTATATTACTTACTAATCTCAATATAATTATATCTCTAATCTATGCTTGCTGCTACGGAACCCTTCATGGGCGAGTCCAAGTCGCACTTGGCCGGTTTTTTAAATTATATTCAATGTACAGACACAGTTTTTTTTTACTGTTGTATACATATGTAATGTATAGATGTTTCAAATACTAACACTATAGCAGTACCCTGAGCACGAGTTTTCACTCTTTTACTTTACAGCGTCTTTCCAGTATTTACAGCGTTTCTTGTATGAAAAACTGGAACAGCGCCTCTGGTGTGCGAAGAAGGAACTAATTTTTTCCTTAAAAATTGTCAATTTGTAGTTGCCAAAGTTCCAGTTTACTTTACGTCTCAAATACTGAAAATTCGTGCTCAGGGTACAGATCTTGTAAAGGACTCATAATAAAAGTACATATTATTTTATTACTGATTTCACTCGAAAAATCGAAATTCGAACCAGAACACAATCAACCAAGACTAAGAAATTAAACAAAAACAACCTTTCTTTTAAACCTGGCTAACTTTTTTGTGAGTTACTAACGCGACATTTTGCGAAAGAGATATTCTGCGAAAGAGGCTTTGTGAGAAAGTGATCTTTTAAGAAGGAGACATTCTGGGAAAGCGACATTAAGAGAAAGCGACATTTTGCGAAAGGGGCATTTTACTACCAGGAGACATTTTGCGAAAGCGACATTTTGCGCCTGAGCCATTGATCGACGCATCTTTGGAGGTGTCGCATTAGAGGGCGCTTGGCGCCCCCTTAGACCCGGCGCCCGCGTGCGCCGCACACCCTGCACTATAGGTAAAGACGCCTCTGCCAATTAATGTAATTTAATAAAAAAATATCCATATTATGCGCATTATCCGAGGTTATTTAAAAAGGCTTCCAACCGTAGCTTCCAACAGTTAATTAAATTACGATCTGTTATGTATGTAGCTATCTACTTCCCTAAATTAGATGAATAGGTACATAATTTCCTAAGTAAGTAGGTATTTACAGTCAATGAAGTTAGTAGGTACTGTTGAATTATTTTGGATGGAAGGCTATTGTGGAAAATAAAATAACGAAATTCAACAGCAGCACGTCTTTACTCGACATCTTAATTATAGGGAGGTGACGTCACAGGATGGAACAGTGTTGTAGACAATACAGATATAAAACATCCTAGACCACAGATAATATTTGTTGTCTTCTAACACCCCCCCTCAACAAATATTTCTCAACTAATTTACAAGTTGGAATTTTTCAAAATAGTTTATCACTTACAACTTAAACATTACCCTTATATCATGATCACATATTATATAAATACCATGTTTACACTCTTACAATTCCGTTTCCAAGACAAAATCAAAAAAATACTTATAATAAGCACTACACTTTTACAACTTTCAGTGTAATCTCTTTACTTTAATTAAGCTATGGAATTTCTATAAAATTTTAAGTTGCTACTGTGACTTCCTTACAATAGAGCTTGCTAACTCTTAGGTATACTTACACAAAACAAAATAAACTTATCTATTATCTTTGAAACAAACTTTAAATACTCCTTTCTTTATTTAGCAAAGAACATTGTATAACTATACTAACACTTTTTACTCACTTATAATTAACAGAACACAGTGTTATTTTAACATATTAATCTTAAATTTATCAAACAATGTTTTACCCAAAGGTTTAGTTAGTATATCTGCAATGTTTTCTGAAGTATTTATATACTTTAATGAAATTAATCCTTTATTTACTTGTTCAACAATGTACCTGTATTTAATATCAATATGTTTCAATCTTTTGTTGTTTTCTGAATTATTTGCCAATTTAATTACAGATTGATTATCCTCAAAAATGGTTATGTTATTACAGTTAATATTAAAATCAGACAAAATACTTCTTAACCAATTTGCTTCAACAATACATAAACTCAAAGCGACATATTCAGATTCAGCTGAAGATAGAGTTACACACATCTGTTTCTTACTAGACCATAAAATTACACTTCCAAATAGTTTAAATACATATCCTGATGTAGATCTCCTGTCATGTATGTCACCAGCCCAGTCTGCATCAACATATCCTTCTACTAACACATTACTAGAGTTGTAAACTAAGGAAAGTTGTGATGTGCCCTTTATATACCTTAATATCCTTTTCAGAGATTTATATAGCGACTGACTGGCGCAATGCTGAAACCTACTCAAGAAACTGACTGCTACACAAATATCTGGTCTTGTACCGCATGCTGCATATAATAAACAACCTATTAATTGCCTGCACTTTGTTTCTATTTCACTACTTTCTGACCTTTCTCTTTGTAAAATTTGAAAATTAAAGTTTTGATCTATGGGGGTAGAAACAGGGTTACAATCCAACATTTTGTACCTCTTTAATATTGAAATTAAATATTTTTCTTGATTCATGGTAGTTACACCATTTTCTTGACTAATATTAATACCTAAGTAATTTCTTGCCAACCCTAAGTCTTTCATTTTAAAATTTTGAGATAACTGATCTTTAAAGCATTGTAATTCCTGTTGTTCTGATCCAAAATAGATAATATCATCGACATAGAGTAACACATACATATATTTACCCTTTATATTTCTGAAATATAAGCAAGAATCATTGTTAGATCTTTTAAAACCTTGTTTTATCATAAAACTGTCAAATTTCTCATTCCAGTATTTAGGGGATTTCTTTAAACCATAAAGAGATTTATTAAGTTTGCATATCTCTCCTGTATGTAATTTAATGTACACTGTTTCTTGTATATCTCCATGTAGAAAAGCACCAACTACATCCATCTGATAAACAGATTGTTTTAATTTATTTGCTACAGCCATGAAAATTCTAAATGTCCCTAGTTTAGCAACGGGTGAATACACATCTAAGTTCTCATCCTTTTGTTCGAACCCTCGAGCTACTAACCTAGCTTTATACATTTTTCCTTCCTCAGTGTCTTTTACCTTGAACACCCATTTTGTAGATATTATGTTTGTCCCTTTTGGTATTTCACTCACCCTTGTAAAAGTATTATTCACATTTAGTGTATCCATTTCCTTCTTGATTGCTTCTTGCCACTTCTCTCGATCAACTCTTGTCATAGCCTCTTCATAAGTCAACGGTTCATTATTTGTTGCCATGAAACCTGTTTCATATTGATCAAACCACTGTGGTTTTGTCTTTTTTCTTGATGGTTTGTTTTCTTGTACTTTCTGATTGTTTTCTTCTTGGTCATGACTATCTGATTTACTCTTCTCTTGACTACTTTGTAGATATTCTGGTTCTTTTTGTATTGTTTCTTCTTGCTTTTCTTGTTCTTCTTCCCATTCTTCTAACTGTTCTTCTATTATTTGATCATGCATCTCTTCTTCATAGAAACTATGATATTCATCTTCCAAATGTTCCACAGGCCATTCAGATTCTTCTGAAACATATTCTATGTCTTTCTTTTCAGTTGTCTCGGTACTAACCTTAGTTTCTTTCAAGAAAACTACTTCTCTTTTGATCTGGACATCATTTTCTTCTGGTAGAAACACACGGTATCCCTTAGTTGTCTCTCCAAATCCCACAAAGAAACCTGTTTTAGATTTAGCATCCCACTTTAATCTTCTTTGATTTGGTACTAATACAGCTACTTTGGAACCAAAGGTTTGCAATTTTTTAATATCAAATAAATCCTTGTTATGCCATAACTCATATGGTGTTTTGTTTATGACCCTACTTTTACCTGTCCTATTTAAGATATAGACTGCAGTGTTAACTGCTTCCGCCCACAAACTTTTATGTAAACCACTACTCAAAAGCATTGTTCTAGCACACTCGGTGATAGTACGCATTTCCCTTTCAGCGCATCCATTTTGTTCAGGAGTGTATGCTACACTAGTTTGATGTATGATACCTAAATTATCCAATAATGATTTCATCTGTTGATTAATAAACTCTTTACCGTTGTCAGATCTAATTATTTTTACTTTATAACCTAAGTTATTTATGACATATTTTAAAAACTTCTGAACACACTTTACTGTTTCTGATTTATGAGATAAAAAGAAGACTGTTCTAAAACGAGAGTAATCATCCTTTATCAACAAATAATAATATGCACCACCTAATGAACCAACTTCCATGGGTCCACATAAGTCCATATGTAAAATTTCACCGGGTCGTTGACCTCTGACCTCACTAGGGAATGGTTGTTTATGTAACTTACCCTTTAAACAATCCTCACATGTAGACTCACTACTATCAGGTGACACATTGATATCACTTCTCTTCAAAATATTTTTAACCTGTTCAATGTCCTGATGACCCATTTTACTATGCCACTCTGACAAATTGTCATTAACTTTACCTACATAAGCCATATCACTCTTTTTGTACCTAAATTCCATTATATATAACTTATCTTTCCTGTTAGCTACTGCACTTGGCTCTTTGTTATAAATTTTCTTAAAAATGCATTTATCTTTATTCATATGAATAAAATAACCCCTATCTGTTACTGAACTGACAGAAAAAAGGTTTAGCTTTAAGTTTGGAACATACAATACCTCTTTTAAAGTTGTTTCTATCCATTTATAACCATTGTATGCCTCTAGGTATATATTCCCTATACCTTCTGCTTCAATGACATTACCGTCTCCTATAATTATCTCCTTCGGTGAAGGAAAACTTACATAATTATTAAAATATTTAATATTATGGCACATATGCTCTGAAGCACCGCTGTCCATGATCCACACATCATTGTTTTGATACATTTGTGCATTCAAGGCTGGGGACATACACACATGAAACACATTACTAGTTTTATTTTTATGACTTGACATACCTTTTGAACCTTTTGATTTATTATTTTTAAACCAACACTCGCTTACTAAATGACCTGGCTTCTTACATATAGTACAATGTTTATTATTACTATTACTTTGAAAATTACCTTTACATTGAGACTTGAAATGGCCTTCTTTGCCACACCTGAAACATTTTCGCCCTTTCTTTATTGCTTGGAACGCTTCTGAAGAATTAGTATCAGTCTTCATCCGCATTTCTTCAACCAGCAATCTCGAAGATAGTTCCTCTAGTGTGCGCCTCTCAGTGGGAACAGATTCCCAAGCCGATACAAAATGATTAAACGAAGAAGGTAGTGATGACGTGATTTTGGTGACCGCCATACTCATGCTAATTTCAACACCCAATGACTTTAAAGTTGCTAGGGTCTCCTCAAATCTACCTAAGAAGTCTGCCACGGTCTCCTTCTCTATGAACTTGAGATTATAAAACTTTTCTTGTGCGATGTGAACTGATAGGTTCCCTGTTTGTTCAAAAATTGTGTGTAACTTATCCCAGACTTGTTTCCCTGTGGTACAGCTTAAAACTTGGTTAATGGTTTTCTCAGCTAACCTGGCTACAATGATGTTCTGCGCCTTGGCGTCGTTATCTGCCCACGCCGCGAACTCTTCTTTAGCCTCATCTGGTTTTGGACTGGAACCGTCCACGATACTTAGGACTCCCGCCGCCCTTAAAAGTACCTTTACGCGGTATTTCCACGCCGCCCATTGCTCCGGGCTACGAAGTTTAACCTCGTTGTTGACCTCCATAATGTGCACGACTCTGCACGCAAGCTTAACCACGCGATGAGAGTACTCTGACCACCGAACCACGCGCTTGCTCCAATAATGGCCGCTCCTGTTACACGTCGCTTTACCACGACTTTACTCGATGCTTTACCACACCGTATTTTCACAATAACCTCCAACAAACACTTTCAAAGATTATAAGCATGACTGGGCCGATAACCTGTTGAATTATTTTGGATGGAAGGCTATTGTGGAAAATAAAATAACGAAATTCAACAGCAGCACGTCTTTACTCGACATCTTAATTATAGGGAGGTGACGTCACAGGATGGAACAGTGTTGTAGACAATACAGATATAAAACATCCTAGACCACAGATAATATTTGTTGTCTTCTAACAGGTACGTCTACGATATTTCATCGTCCTGTATAAAATAATTATCTCGGTTTAAACTGTGAGCAGTGTCTCGGTTTTGCGTCGAAACTTTGTTTTATTGATCGCCATGATTCGTTGAATTCGCTTTGTTTTGTTGGGCTTCCTCTCATTCCAGACCAAACAATTTGCGTCACAAAGGAAAGAAGTTACGCATGCGTTCTAGAACATTGTGGCTGTCTCTATCTTTTCCAGTATGTTAGAAAGAGACAAAATTTGCTTCGGCTATCGTCGTCAGTCTCCGCAGTCATTGATTTTTCACGAGACCGTGTCTATATCATAGACATTATAATCCTATGGACTGGAAATACCTACACCAAAAACGTGGATACCTACAAGTTCGAATGGCACATAAAATGGCGGCCAATGCTAGGGTTGTGCCAATCAAGAAACATAGTGTTACTGTAACGAGTATGGATACTAGTATCCCTAGTACTTTTAGGATTACATAATAGTATTACGACTAGATACCATTATTAAATTATAATCCATGTAGTTACGTAAAAAAAATGAAAATTTTCACATTTGCGCTATTGCTTGTAATTAAATATTATACATATATTTATGTGTTAGCGTTAATTTAAAAAATTGACGATTAATTCGGATTGTACAGGTAAACCTTTGGACTTGTTAATTTGTCTTTTTAAAAAGTCTTTTGGTCCCGTCCAAATTAAGACCAGAGCATCAGCATACCTGTTATTGGCCTCTTCCCACAGAACTGCCGCCTTTCGTGGAAGTTTCAAATTCGCTGCCAGTCGCTGTTGGAACGACCTCCCGCCACCTATGCGTGCACTAAAATCCGTCGATACTTTTAGAATTAAATTCAAACATTATTTACTTCAACAGCAAAAAAGTGCCGATATATAACTCACCGTATTCCGCACGCAGCTCACTATTGCGAGATTGGCGATTGCAGCGACTGGCACGATCTAATTACGTGTTACGGTGCACTGTGGATAGTTTATTATTTTAGCGTATGTTACTGAGTCCTCACTCCTGGATGCATTTGTCACTTGTCTGTCCGTTCTCCTTCTCTTAGGTATATGCCCTAAATGCCCAGCTTGGTAATCATTCATATTTTAGTTCGCAGTAGAATCTTTTATCTATACCTACACTCACTTGTAACTACAAACATTTATTATATATTAATTTTGTTTATTTTTATTTTTTTATGATGACATTTGTGTTTGCGCCCGCGGCGTCGCCGCGTCTCTGCTTGTCGTTGGTCGTTGTCAAGTCAGTGTTGCCAATGCCAACCATCAGACACTTGGCATAGACAAGCATCGTCGTCGGGTGCGATTAATACCTTGTTCTTTAAGTATCTTATTTATATTTTTTATATTTGCTTCCTTTTCATTTAATTTGTATTATCGTATATTATATCGTATCTGACCGTGACATCACTTTGGGCCCTATCAGAAAACCAGCGCTGTAACATTTTAATAAATGTCGCAGCACATGCTGAGATAGGAGCCTTTTGGCCTCGCACAGCAGGACTAAATATCCATGTTATTTTTGTAACGTTTATCTTTTTTTTTTATATATACCTATGTATAAATTTGAATTTCCTTTGTGTTTCTTTTTCTTATATATAGGTACTTATTGTATAATTAATGTTGTTCTGTCCTGTGCGTGTCAATAAATCTTTTTCTTTCTTTCTTTCTTTCTTTCTTTCAAGTCTTCTATCACAACAGCCTTCAAATCAGCAATTTTTTTTCCTTCGTATTATTTCATTGAGGCGTTTAATTGTTTTCTGTTGATTGACGTATTTTTCTTTAAAGGCTTTAATTTTTCCAGTTTGTAAAACCTGTAATAGAAAAGATAAATAGTTAAATCAAATCAAATTTATTTCAACTAGGCCAATAATTACAGGCACTTTTGAATGGTCAAAAGACATAAAAATAAATCAGTACAAAATTGTTATGGTGCTACAGTTCTAGTCACAAGACATAATAACTGTGAAAGTACCGTAGGTGCCCATTCCAGAGCGAAGATCTCTATGGAAAAGAACGGACAAGAAACTCCATGGACACTCTTTTAACACTCAACGTAGCAAGTTAAGTGTACAGCTAATATTAAAAAATAATAATAATGAAAAATTAAAATAGACCGTGGCAGCTAAGAGATGATCAGTCCCATCTGACAGCGCCTTTTCACGAACATGCCAAATGTATCAGCACTATTAACCAATAACTTAACAATGCACCGTTAAAAAATAATTTGCATATTGCATTTTATTGCTAAAAGTTCTTTTCAAGTGACAGTTGACAAGTCTTTGACAGATTGCGGCGCTTGATGTGCTGCCGTCTGTTTGTCAGAAAACGGTTCAAAATTCAACATCTACATACCTCTTTGTGCACTGTTCCCACAAATTGATGGGTCAACTGCAATGGTGCCTCCATTACACTAGATGGTTCATCTATTACGGTACATGGTTGCTTTATTACAGTAGATGTACAAGAAACATCAGATTCTTGAGTGTTGCTTGTTTCACAGAATACAAATAACTCTGGAAGTTGTTTTTTGTTGGATGTCTGAAAAAAAAAAATGAAATATGCATTACTATCCATATAACTTAGGCTAAAAAACCAGGCTGTTATTTAACAATCATTTTAATATACACTTACCGAAAATATTGTAGGTACAGAGTTCTCATGTAACCTAATAACATCAAGTGTTCTGTTAAAACATTTTTCTACAAAGTGAAGTGAACACATAAGCCAGTCTTTACTTCGAGAACAAATTTTTTCGTCACTGATAGAGTCCAACCATTTTTTCTTCAATCTTTCATTTTTGGGAAACCTATAAATGATTAGTATTTTTTTATCAATATATCATTTGGTAACAGTTTCAGTGTAACGAAGGACTAGTATCGGGAACTATTACAGCAACGGTACAACACTATTATTATTGTAAACAAACAAACGAAAATAAGAAATGAAAAATATTATCTGTAGGACGGAAATAAACCCAAATATTAATACTCTAACCATGAAAACAAGGTCACATAGCGATTTCTTTACCGAAATTGTTCTATTTCATGTAGTTTTGCATGAAAACGTGTTACTAACCTGTACAAAGTCAATTCAGGCTGATTTTTCTTTTTCCTGGCATGACAAGACACAATGGAACATCCAGGCATGTTGAATTACTGTTTCTTAATGGTAACACGCACTTTTAAAAGAAAACACTCCGTAATTTACTCAAAAATCTAAATTCAACAAAAAGTAAACAACTGTTTGACAGCAGAACTACCACGAAACTTGGCACATAAAATGGCGAAATGGGCACGTTTCTGTAACTGTGGGAAATATCCCAACAAAATATTCCATTTTGAGCAACAACCGAAATATTGTTGTCTCTTTTGTCAAATATGATTACTGCATTAGAAGGAAAGAGACAAACCAATATTTCACTCTCTGTCTCATGTTTGACTCATATTTGTATAAGCAAAATGTATGTATAGAACATCGGGGCATCTCCATATAACTTCATCTCAATGGTCTATATAAAGCGAACGTCAGTAGTCGGAGCGCATTTCAAAACGAGAAATTGAAAAAGGAATTCACAAGCGCGTGACTTTTTAGAGTTGTTCGTCAGAGAAAACAGTATTTTATTGAAATTTTGTGTTCTAACAGACCAAATTCTAGTGATAAATCGGTAAGTGTTCATTTTAATAAATTCAAGTACCGTTTAGATTATTAATAAGCATAGTTTTAGTGTTGTCTGGCAGGAAATGTGGATACCTACTGCGCAGTATTTATTAATCATCGTGTTCGTGTGTCGCCATTTTGAATAGCAGTCAGATTTGCCGTCGGAAGTGTTTTTGTTCTGAACGTAATGTTCTAAAAAACAAGCCAAGTATTCGTTCTAAATAAAAAAAAACCGTTAGCAATAATAATGCTCAACTTCTAAAGCTATTGTGAAATGCAATAAACCGTTGTTTCTACAGTTATATTGTCCACTAAACAAAAACCTATTCTCATACTTATCTAACTCAAATAGGTACAGTACAGTTTTGTTTACACATCGACTCAAATAGTAAAAGCAATAACGGGTATTTAATAATAAGGTACGGTAACATAAATTTAACTAGTTTGTTTGGTTGAACCTCGATTTTTGTAAATGTAGGTAAAACTCTCAAATTGTTCAGCAGTGGCCGTGTCAGTAGGTCACCCCAGCCAGTTTATTCTATCCGTGACCTACTTATTACTTAGCCCGGAAAGAAAAGGAGGAGGTTGTTCACCGATTACTCCGAGGTTTCTAGTCATAATTAGTATGATTCTTTTTTTGTTCGATGCAGTAGGTATACTTGCTTTTGGTACCATAAAAATTTCATCTAATTTGGTTCAGTACTTTTTATTTTGTGAGCATTTTTTTGATTTCTGCTATATGGATGATATAATTATCTTTACTACGGATCACAATTATTGTGGACCGATTTTCAAAATTCGTTCTTTGTTCGAAAGGAGATGCTTCTGAAGTGGTCCCATCACCAAGTTAGGATCTCGTGATTGGATCCTGGAGAAATCGAAGGCAACCCTCAAATTTATTGGCCCACACATCATTTTTCGCAAATCTTAAGAAGTAATTGTACTTGCGTATGGTCATCATCATCTCATGTAGGTACAGTTTTGAGATAGGGAATTTTATTATCTTATTGTGTACCTACGTGAGCGATGTTATTACTGGTGCTACGGATTACAAAATTCTATTGCACTTGTAAGAAAATGATGTATTTGACAAGAATTTGGGTTGAATATTTAAACTAAAAAGAGTAAAATAAAAAAAATGTAACCGACTTCAAAAACAACCACAAAAAAGGGTAAAATAACCTACTAAATAACTTTTCTTTCGGAAGTCTGTGGCAAAAAAGACAATGAAATAAAAAATAAAAAGCCGACTTCCGAAAGAAAAGTCATAGTAGGTTATTTTACCCTTTTTGTGGTTGTTTTTGAAGTCGGTTTTCAAAATTTCAAATTTTTTTTATTATCAGACTGCTGCGTTTCGAAAGTATATCTATTCCTTGGAAACTTCTTGATTTACTATTGTCTGACCATATAATATTTATTTGGTATAAACATTTTAGATAAATACCTACTAGTATTGCACAGTCGAACGAAACCTGTATCAGCTGCGTGATGTATTGTCATCACAACTAATCATAAGCAGTGACTCATACATAAAATTCTTTTCAACGACTAGTGATTAGTGACGCCAGATTTAATATTTATGTGTTAACAATTATTTTACTTCTATTACAGGACAATATGCAGATCTTCGTGAAGACTTTGACGGGGAAAACCATCACTTTGGAGGTGGAACCTTCTGATACCATTGAAAACGTAAAAGCTAAGATTCAAGACAAGGAAGGTATCCCTCCCGACCAACAGCGATTGATCTTTGCCGGCAAACAACTAGAAGATGGACGCACACTATCAGACTACAATATCCAGAAAGAATCTACTCTTCATCTCGTGCTGCGTCTCAGAGGTGGTATGCAGATTTTTGTTAAAACTTTGACAGGAAAAACCATAACATTGGAGGTTGAGCCTTCTGACACAATCGAAAATGTGAAGGCTAAAATCCAAGACAAGGAGGGTATCCCCCCAGACCAGCAGCGATTGATATTCGCCGGCAAGCAGCTTGAAGATGGGCGTACATTATCCGACTACAATATCCAGAAAGAATCTACGCTCCACTTGGTGTTGCGTCTGCGTGGTGGAATGCAAATCTTCGTTAAAACATTGACTGGTAAAACAATAACTTTAGAAGTTGAGCCATCTGACACAATTGAGAATGTCAAAGCTAAAATTCAAGACAAGGAAGGAATTCCACCAGACCAACAACGATTGATCTTCGCCGGTAAACAGCTGGAAGATGGTCGCACACTTTCTGATTACAACATTCAGAAAGAGTCCACACTTCACTTAGTACTGCGACTCCGCGGTGGTATGCAAATTTTCGTCAAGACCTTAACTGGTAAGACCATCACACTAGAAGTTGAACCTTCTGACACAATTGAAAATGTCAAAGCCAAAATTCAGGACAAGGAAGGAATTCCACCTGACCAACAACGACTGATCTTCGCCGGAAAGCAACTGGAAGATGGCCGCACTCTTTCCGATTATAATATTCAGAAGGAGTCTACTCTGCATTTGGTACTACGTCTACGTGGTGGTATGCAAATATTCGTCAAAACCCTGACAGGTAAGACCATCACATTAGAGGTCGAGCCTTCTGATACCATCGAAAATGTCAAAGCTAAAATTCAGGACAAGGAGGGAATCCCGCCAGATCAGCAGAGATTGATCTTCGCCGGCAAACAGTTGGAAGATGGGCGAACGTTGTCTGACTATAATATCCAGAAGGAATCCACACTTCACTTAGTATTACGTTTACGTGGTGGCATGCAAATCTTCGTGAAGACCCTGACTGGCAAGACCATTACACTCGAGGTCGAGCCTTCTGACTCAATTGAAAACGTCAAAGCAAAAATCCAGGACAAGGAAGGAATTCCCCCAGATCAGCAGCGTCTTATCTTCGCCGGCAAGCAGTTGGAGGACGGTCGCACACTCTCCGATTACAACATTCAGAAGGAGTCCACCCTTCACTTAGTATTACGTCTGCGTGGTGGAATGCAAATCTTCGTGAAGACCCTGACTGGCAAGACCATTACCTTGGAGGTCGAGCCTTCTGACACAATTGAAAACGTCAAAGCAAAAATCCAGGACAAGGAAGGAATTCCCCCAGATCAGCAGCGTCTTATCTTCGCCGGCAAGCAGTTGGAGGACGGTCGCACACTCTCCGATTACAACATTCAGAAGGAGTCCACCCTTCACTTGGTATTACGTTTGCGTGGTGGCATGCAAATCTTCGTGAAGACCCTTACTGGCAAGACCATTACACTCGAGGTTGAACCATCTGACACGATTGAAAACGTCAAAGCAAAAATCCAGGACAAGGAAGGAATTCCCCCAGATCAGCAGCGTCTTATCTTCGCCGGTAAGCAGTTGGAGGACGGTCGCACACTCTCCGATTACAACATTCAGAAGGAGTCCACCCTTCACTTAGTATTACGTCTGCGTGGTGGAATGCAAATCTTCGTGAAGACCCTGACTGGCAAGACCATTACCTTGGAGGTCGAGCCTTCTGACACAATTGAAAACGTCAAAGCAAAAATCCAGGACAAGGAAGGAATTCCCCCAGATCAGCAGCGTCTTATCTTCGCCGGCAAGCAGTTGGAGGACGGTCGCACACTCTCCGATTACAACATTCAGAAGGAGTCCACCCTTCACTTAGTATTACGTCTGCGTGGTGGAATGCAAATCTTCGTGAAGACCCTGACTGGCAAGACTATTACCTTGGAGGTCGAACCTTCTGACACAATTGAAAACGTCAAAGCAAAAATCCAGGACAAGGAAGGAATTCCCCCAGATCAGCAGCGCCTTATCTTCGCCGGCAAGCAGTTGGAGGACGGTCGCACACTCTCCGATTACAACATTCAGAAGGAGTCCACCCTTCACTTGGTATTACGTTTGCGTGGTGGCATGCAAATCTTCGTGAAGACCCTTACTGGCAAGACCATTACACTCGAGGTTGAACCATCCGACACGATTGAAAACGTCAAAGCAAAAATCCAGGACAAGGAAGGAATTCCCCCAGATCAGCAGCGTCTTATTTTCGCCGGCAAGCAGTTGGAGGACGGTCGCACACTCTCCGATTACAACATTCAGAAGGAGTCCACCCTTCACTTGGTATTACGTTTGCGTGGTGGCATGCAAATCTTCGTGAAGACCCTTACTGGCAAGACCATTACACTCGAGGTTGAACCATCTGACACGATTGAAAACGTCAAAGCAAAAATCCAGGACAAGGAAGGAATTCCCCCAGATCAGCAGCGTCTTATCTTCGCCGGTAAGCAGTTGGAGGACGGTCGCACACTCTCCGATTACAACATTCAGAAAGAGTCCACCCTTCACTTAGTATTACGTCTGCGTGGTGGAATGCAAATCTTCGTGAAGACCCTGACTGGCAAGACCATTACCTTGGAGGTCGAGCCTTCTGACACAATTGAAAACGTCAAAGCAAAAATCCAGGACAAGGAAGGAATTCCCCCAGACCAGCAAAGGTTGATCTTTGCCGGCAAACAGCTCGAAGACGGACGTACACTCTCAGATTACAACATTCAGAAGGAGTCCACCCTTCACTTAGTATTACGTTTGCGTGGTGGCATGCAAATCTTCGTGAAGACCCTGACTGGCAAGACCATTACACTCGAGGTTGAACCATCCGACACGATTGAAAACGTCAAAGCAAAAATCCAGGACAAGGAAGGAATTCCCCCAGATCAGCAGCGTCTTATCTTCGCCGGCAAGCAGTTGGAGGACGGTCGCACACTCTCCGATTACAACATTCAGAAGGAGTCCACACTTCACTTAGTATTACGTCTGCGTGGTGGAATGCAAATCTTCGTCAAAACCTTAACTGGTAAAACTATCACATTAGAAGTCGAACCTTCTGACACAATCGAGAATGTGAAAGCCAAAATCCAAGACAAAGAGGGAATCCCGCCAGACCAGCAGAGATTGATATTCGCCGGCAAACAGCTCGAAGATGGTCGCACACTCTCCGATTACAACATTCAAAAGGAATCTACACTTCATTTAGTATTAAGGTTGAGAGGTGGAATGTAAAATAAAAAAATTTCTGAATTAAAAGACTTATATACTGAATGCACTTTTTTTATTTTTTTACTAATAGTAGGTATCCCTCACCGCGAGCATTCACCTGTAATGTAACGTTACATACGAGGCATTTCATCGGAGGGAGAACAATCGAGCATCACAATACGCACCTTGTATCAAATTACTAAATGTACGCGAATGCTCGTCAGTCAGGGAGGTAGTAATGTAATGCTCAATGTCGAATCTATATTGTTACATTACACGCGAATGCTCCTAATGAGGGGGGGCACACCTTTGCACATACACAAAAACACATTTTCCTACCTATAGTAGCTATTCTAAAAGATGTCCATTTCAACGGCTGGCCAGTGTCGAAAAGAAAAATGAAAGTCGCAATAAACTTGTAGATCCAATAATTCGCTAAAAGATTAAAGCCGCATTTTCACTAGGAGATGTCGCGGAGGCATATCGCCCAACATTCACGTGGTATGTCTGCAACTTTGTGGGACAATGTCGCTCGACATTTCCCTTGTTCACATTGGCCAGTTTCTACTAGAGTCAACATACGACAAGTTGCGCGACCTGTAATGTTCCGCGCGACGTCGGGCGACATTACACGGGACACGTGAATTTCGTATCGAGCGACAGAATCGCGGAATTAATGTCCCCTATTGAAAATGCGGCATAACGATCAACATAAGGAGACCCTAGAAGCCGAAGACGCCTGCCACGTAAGTCAATCCTTGCTCGAGCTACCCGGCGATGCTGAGCCTATAGTTTTAAATTAGCCCCTAAATAATATCAAAAAGATCCTGTCCCTTGCTGCCCCCTCATACCAGGGATGCCCTAAGCCGAGGTCCGTACCCCACGGGGGGTGCCCTTAGCGGGTGGTCGCTTAGTTTGTCCGGTTATGCAGCACACTACCTACTATAGAGGCTGACCAGCTAGATGAGATACACAAAAAAAAACATAAGGAGAACCGAGCGGCCACGTAGTTTTCTTAAACGGAGATTATCTGGTGTAATGTTGAGGCGAACAATTGTTAAAAAAAATGGCCACAGTTTGAGATTTATATAATAGAGGTTCTATTCTTTTTGCTAAACACATAATATACGATTTCAAAGTAATGTAGATAGTTTGAATAAAGCGCTAATGAATGGAGAAAGATCAGGAGATCAGGACCTATACAATGCCAGTGAAGAAGGGTGACCATGAGTCAGTCAGTTGAACATTTTCAAATCAAAAGCATTCCCTACTTTCATTCTTGCCACTTGGTCATAGCATAGCATAGTAGTAATTTTTACCTACACTGCGTAGGTACAGCGTATTTTTCTTGCTAATGTACAGACAGCATGTCAATCTACCCCAATCTGTCAAATTTTACCAATCAAACATTAAACTTCCACTTTTGTGGTATGGTTGAAAATCTAAAAACACAGATTGTTCTAGGTTGATGTGCTGGCGTCTGTACAGCAGCTGACTGATGTTCGTGACATCAGAACTCAGAATAATAACTAAAGCATCAGAATCAGCAGCTGGTGACATCTAAAGACAGACCACAGAGTATTGTACTTTATTATAGACCTTCCTTGTCAAGCTTACCCATCCAATGACTGATTGACTGCCCTCGGCAAACCAAAGACATACCCAATACCTCGGCAAAGGTTGCGGAACAGAATTTATTTGAATTTTATTTATTATTCTCGTACAATAGGTGGACCACGGGCTGCACGTTGCCGACCGCTGGACTAGAGCATGGGCAGCATTATCTGCTTATGATTTGCCCATTAATGGCCCATTATCAATCACTTCCTTGTTACGGTGCATCCACACCGCCGGTAACATTTGTGGAGCAACAAAAGGCAACACGGTAACATTCGGCAACATTCGTTAACTTTTATGGCTCTTTGTTACTATTTGTTGATTGTTACTCATCCACACCGCAGTAACATCCGACAACAAATGTTGCCGTGTTACTGTATGTCGAGTAACGTTGCTCGACAATCGGCAACATTGTTAGATAATGGGGGTAACACTGTTACCGAATGTTGAGCAACGTTACTCGACTTACAGTAACACGTCAACACTTAGTAACATTAAATAACATTTTGTTGGCGGATGTTACCGAATGTTGAGCAACGTTACTCGACTTACAGTAACACGTCAACACTTAGTAACATTTTGTTGGCGGATGTTACCGAGCAACTTTTGGAAACGTTGAGCTACAAATGTTACCGGCGGTGTGGATGCACCGTTAGGCATAAGCATAATTTAATAGGTATTGAAATAGATAGATGCCATGTTATTTCTATTTTTGTATATTATGATATTATGGCAATATTTTATTTATTTGACACTTTTGACATTATTTTTGGCTACTCGCTCATTGAGATAAAATTACTACCGAGTAAAATTATATCGCTCCTCTTGCGCACTGTGCGCACTCCATGCTCTATGTCTACGCTACGCAGCCAATGAGCCAACCAACGCGAACTGTCAAATTTTGAATTTTGAATTTAAAATAAAATCCACACAAACGGGAGCCAAACTAGCTAAAAATTGTATTTTTAAACTTTTTATAACTTACGTGTGGAGTAGAATGTTAAGATTAAATTAATTAATACCAGTGAAGTTTAATACTCACGTATTTTAAGTGCTATTCATCGAAGTAAGTTACACCAAACACACGATGGGAGAACCAATTCTACGATATGAGAAAATCGACTTTCTCGGAGAGGGGCAGGTAATTTTTGCTTTATTTATATTTATGCCCAACTGTAAACAGCTACTTATTCAGCATTTTATAAAACATAGCAACGAAATATAACCTCTAAAAATTTGTTGTAGTTCGCGACAGTATACAAAGCTCGAGACGTAAAAACAGATAAAATAGTTGCTGTAAAGAAGATCAAAATAGGCTCCCGTCTTGAGGCACAGGATGGCATTAATCGGACAGCTCTGAGAGAAATAAAGCTGTTGCAAGAGTTACAGCATATCAATCTCATTGGATTATTAGGTTTTTCGTTCATTTCACTATTTTGTTAATGATTTTCCACATGTACACATCTTTATCAGGTCTTGTGTTGTTAATTGGTCTGGTTTGTATGTAATAATAGAAATTTCCACTATTTAACACAGTAAATCGACACCTGCATGCAACAACATCGTAACTCACTTTTAGCAACTTTACAGGAGAGCATGTCAAAGATTTAAAAAAATCCTACAGATTTCGGTTAAGATTTACTGCAAACCAACTTGAAAAAAAGTGAGCGAGGGGCTAACTACACTTTAAAATGAGTATATTATTATAAATATGTATATTTTAAGTATTTTCGTGAGTTATAATGTTAATAATTCACAACTTGTACTGTTTTTTTTTGTTTAAAAATAACATTTTAACTCAACATACTACAATTGCATAAAGTATGATAATAAAGACTTAATATGAAACAATAATCTTCTTCTTCTCTTATATATAAAAATCAATTGCTGTTTGTTAGTCTCGCTAAAACTCGAGAACGGCTGGACGTCCAGGGAAGGTTTAAAAGGTGAGGCGGTACGAAGTTTGCCCGGTCAGCTAGTGTCTAATAAAAATATTATAGCTTGTTTTACAATGTAATATTAGTAATTTGATGAGCATGGGCAATGTTGACAATGATGTGTAATTAAATTTACCCTTTTACGAATGTCAGAGAAAACTCACAATGTTTTACATGAAAAAAAAACTTTATTTAAAAGACTAGAGCCACTGGAGTGAGTGCACAAAAATTATAAATTTTTTGTAGAGTAATAATAATGATTGTAAGTCAAAATCGCCAAAAAGTGAGTTACAATGTTGTTGGATGCAGGTGTCGAAATATCCTAAATACTTGTAAAAACCATTTATGATGGGAACCAGTGAAACCCACACCTCTTAGAAACGATTACAGAGTACTCACTAAATAGGTTTAAAACTCTTTAGTGAATAATCATTTTCTTTTTGCAGATGTATTTGGACAAAAATCAAATGTATCATTAGTGTTTGACTTTATGGACACTGACTTAGAAATAATTGTTAAGGACAATAATATTGTACTCACTCCAGCTAATGTTAAGGCTTACATGATTATGACTTTAAAAGGTAAGTTTTGTCATAAACAGTAAAATTTTGTTTTTAATTTGTATTACATCATTTACCTGTCTTTTGCAAAAGGTTAAAGAGTTCCAACAATTCACACTAAGCACTTCCAAGCATCCTTCATATTGTGCACAGCACAAAAAGATCTTCATCACTTCATCTGGGGATGCTTTACTCCATTATAGACTTTGTCTCCTCTGATGTAGACTTGAGTCAAGAGCACTTGTGCGATAATCTTATAAAAACTTTCATGCAATGGTGAGGTAGGTATTTGAAATAAAAAATAAATATAATTTAAAACCAAGATAGGAGGCAGTGTAGTCACTAGCAACTAAATCTTATTACTTTGTAAAATCCAAAAGGGATTTTCTCCTGTGATTTTTTTTTACGTTTTCACAAATCTCAAAGTAAAAACCATTCAAAAGAAAATTGCTTTAAAATTTTGCTATCAATTATACAAACACTAGATTCCAGCATATCAACCTACTAGACTGGAGACCGCGGACCAGCAAGCGCAGCGTAGGACGTCCACCAACGAGGTGGACAGACGACCTTATAAAGGCCGCCGGAAGACGCTGGATGCAGGTCGCTTCCAACCGGTATATGTGGAGATCTAAAGGGGAGGCCTATGTTCAGCAGTGGACGTCCTATGGCTGAGATGATGATGATGAACCTACTCCAATCTGACAATTTTTTCCAATCAAAAATAATGATCCTTACTTTAAACTGCAAAATGAATCATATGGAAACATCAAATGCTGTTTTGTAGTTGACAGTTTTTTCACTGTTTTGTAGTAAGACAGTAATTCTTTGTGATTAAGCCTGGTTAAAAATCCCTCAGCATCACATTATAAGAGGTTTGTTAAACTGTTATACCTTATTGAAAACAGTATTCATTTATTTAATGCCATATGAAAATCTGAAAATATATAACTTTTCTCATTCAGGTTTAGAATATTTACATCAAAACTGGATACTGCACAGAGATTTGAAACCTAACAACTTACTTATAAACCGAGAGGGTATCCTGAAAATTGGTGATTTTGGTCTTGCTAAGGCTTTTGGGTCTCCAACCAGAATTAACACACATCAAGTGGTAACCAGATGGTATAGGTAATGAATAATATTTTTTTATAATAATAATAAGTATAGCCAATAGACCTGCTATGGTGGTGGTGGATTGATCAGAGCGGCGCACACCGCACATTGATTGTTGAAATAATCGTCCCGAATGACAAGAGCCTCGTGAAAGCTGAAAAAGATAAGCAAATCAAATATCTCTTATATTTGGCTTGTGAGGTCGATATTTGGGATGTGCATGGGATTCAGTGATCAAGAGCTTCAACCAAAATCTTAGAATGCACTTGTTAGGCAGCCGGAGGGTTAGCGAAAATTCTCCCCATTTTCATAATTCTATAAAAGTGCAGAAACGTAGATAACGCAAAAGACTTGCTGGGAAAGTAGAATCTAAATATTAAATATTTTTCCAATAAGGTCTACCAACAAATATCAAAGCATTTCATTCGTTTATTTAAAAAAAATCGACATCATAAATTGACAAATAAATTTTCTCTCTTCAGGTCACCAGAACTACTATTTGGAGCAAGACAATATGGCACTGGTGTAGATATGTGGGCAATAGGCTGTATACTTGCTGAACTACTATTAAGGGTGCCCTTCTTACCTGGAGAATCAGATCTAGATCAATTGTCAAGGATTTTCCAAGTATTTGGCACACCAAGTGAAGAAACTTGGCCGGTGAGTTTTTATCTTAAGCTTGTTATTGTCCTTGTCATTATGACTCCAGTGCCAGGTAGAGGAGCTCGTGGCTAAATAATTACAGCCGCACAGGCCGATTTTCCGAGTAAAGCCGCGCTTGCCGAGGTAGGTCTGTGGCTGGGTGACCATTTATCATAGCGAGTTTCCTCCGTGCCCCGGAAAGCACGCTGTTGGTCCCGGCTATCATTTGTAGATCTTTGACAGTCGTTACTATTAGTCAGAAGCTCTAAAGTCTGACAACCAGTCTTACCATGGAGTTATCGTATTGCCCAGTTACTGGGTTGTAGAGGTCCGACAGGCAGTCGCTCCATGTAAAATATTGATATTCAGCTGCATCTGATTTGATTGGAAGCCGACCCCAATACAGTTGGGAAAAGGCTAGGCAGATGAGATGATATTATCCTCAATACTTCTTATTTTTAATCTTAGCTTTGCTTTCATTGAGCGAGTATAAAAGGAGGTCCACAGTTTATACTAGCTAAATGAAACTATGAAGCAACTTTCAAATTTACTACAAAATTCACGATAGTCTGAAAGCGAAATACTTAACCTGATAGTATGTCCATATCAAGATAGTAGTATACCTTTGGTACCCATTAATCTAGATTCTAGAAGCAGTTTCAATAATTTGGTGCTTGTTTAAGTCTATGTTTATATCATTCAATCCTAAAATCCCATTAATTCAAAGGTGATAAATATAGTCAGTAAGGTAATGTAATCTCTTTCTACAATAACACTTTTGTATTTCCAGGGTATGAAGAACTTGACAGACTATGTGCAGTTCAAGATATTTCCACCGCAGCAGCTGCGCCACATATTCAGTGCCGCGTCAGACGATCTGATCCAGCTTATGGAGAGCCTCTTGGCTCTGTACCCTCCAAGTCGGTGTGACTGCACGCAGGCGTTGCAGATGCCGTACTTTAGGTATGTTTAGATATTTGTTCGTGAATATGCGCATAGCTAATGCGCGTTTTGGGAACCAAGAACTGGTGGCCTACCATGACGTCTTAAAGGGTGAGTAATTCAGGTGTGGGAACGAGATGGCGCTATACGACTTGTATAGCCCTGTCGCTTTCCCAAGTCGTATAGCGCCATCTCGATCCCACAGCTGAACTACTCTTAAAGACGTCATGGTAAGCCTCCTGATATTAAAGTGCCTTCCAGTGCCACGCAAACAATACACTAACAGGAAATCCTGTTAATTATCGCGTTAGTTGACATTTACACGAACAGCAGATTCATCATCATCATCTCAGCCATAGGACGTCCACTGCTGAACATAGGCCTCCCCTTTAGATCTCCACACAGCAGATTATTATCGCAAAAATTAACGGGTAATATGCGGGTATATGCCGTTAGTGGCCTTAGAGGCGCTCCCTCACCGCGAGCATTCACCTGTAATGTAACGTTACAGATTCGAGCATTTCATAAGAGAGAGAGGAAAATCAAGCACAATGCGCACCTTGTATCAATACTATACGCGAATAATGCTCGTCTGTCACAGGGAGGTAGTACTGTAATGCTCAAAGTCGAATCTATAATGTTTCATTACACGCTAACGTTCGTCAGTCAGGGATGTAGTATTGTAATGTAATGCTCAAAGTCAAATCTATAATGTTTCATAACATGCGAATGCTCCCGGCGAGGGAGCGCATTAACGTGAGAGTGTAGGCCGTCCGCTGCGTTAAGCGGGTGTCAGTCGCGGGTGCCCGCGTGGCGTGCTGTTTCATTTGTAATCTCATAGATCAGCCCTGCGAGCTGCGGGTCGCCCGTCGCACGCGGCGCGGGCGGCGGGACCCGCCACGCGAGCGGAGATGCTATTTTGCATCATTTCCCTTGTACAGTCGAGTTCAAAAATATGTTGGCAATGTCAAAGATTCAAAATATTTTGAGCGTTGGTAAGCTCAATAAATTCTACAGAATCTATAGATCAAAAATATGTCCTCATGTGAACGGTTCAATAAAATATAATTTGCATAAGGCAATTATGTGATCACCTTTTAAAAAAATATATTTATACTCTATTAGCTTTAATAATTTCTGAGCAGGGTAAGCTTCATAATTATCTCTACACATTCATAGGAAATCGTATTTTTTCGTTTTTATTCGTATTTAAATTTCTTCTCATTTTCTCTTAATAACGTAAACTTGGATACAAATTCTCCACACAATAATCTAGACGTGACTTATGGGCTGATTAGCTGTCGCTCTTGTCTACGTCGTTTTTTGGCTAGGTAGTATATATCAACAAATAATCCATGATATCGACTGTACACCCGCGCTAAAAATTGTACTGGCGGTGCTGCGAGAGGCGGGTGTCCGTAGCGGGCGTCCGCGACGGACACCCGCGACGGAGCCCGCTTAACGCAGCGGACGGCCGTACTCTGAGATATCTGTTCATTTTTTTTTAAACTTTGCCCGACCTACGAGTTTCTTTCTGTGTCGTGGGTGCGTTTACAAACATAGAAACTGACATACACAAACACCCAGACCCGGAACAACTACTTGCAGATCATACAAAATTATTTGTTCCGTGCGGGAATCGAACCCGCGACACGCTGCGCAGCAGTCGATCGCTCAGCCACTACGCCAACCGTGTCGTCAAGTTCTATAGTAGTTATACTCAGAACAATAACTAAAGCATAGAAGGCGCTCTACGACATTTGAAGCGTACGCTGTCATAGACAAAAGAGTATTAGCTAGTGATGTGACTATGCATTAAATAAATACCGATATCGACTTCTTAGTTTATGGTATCGCTCCATTGGTCGCGGGACTTATCTGATTACCTTGACCCCGGAACACAAAGGGCTATTGAAGGACACCGTGGATTTTAGTCAGTACGAGTCCGACAGTCCCTCCCGCCCTGCCCGGGGTGGGAGGACTCGTTTGATAATTTTACCAGGCTAAAACAAAAATATCGCTCCATGGCAATAAATCTAAATATGCTAAGGTGAAATAAAGAACTCTCTTCTGTCTGACCAACATATTTATTTATAAACAGCATAAATTATTAAAAAATTGAAATTACCAAGAAAACGCTTAAATAATATTCAAAGAGCGATTGGCCCTGAACGATTCCCAGTTGTTACGTGCAATAGCGTTGATCCACTTTTGCCTCATATCAACATCGGACGGAAATCTGAAAGTGACAAAAAAAATATAGCCACACATGAATTTAAATTATTACACCATGAGCCACACGGATTTTTGACACTATCATTTCATTACTCATACGTACGATTCGCTCACAAGACCGTAGGTTTTTATTTAACTCTTAAATATTGAATCCTTCCCAAAACTACGTGTAAAGAAAAATAATGTAATAATTTAGATGACGCTAGTTTATCGATACTGTATCGATAGTTTGTTTTTGCAAGCACTATTGCAAAAATTTATATGCCGATTTAAAATTGATAATTTTCATATAATCGAACTATTTAATTGCATAAAATATTGATTTCAAAACACTACCGTGTACACTTAGCTCAAATAATTTGAAATAATGCCAAAATAACATAAAATGAGAATGAAAAACTGACAAAATGACCATATTTGATTACTTACCGATGGGAGCTTATGATTTCCGCATCATTTTCTTTGCGGGATGAATGAGATTTACATCCCACTATAATGCAGGACATTAAAATCACTGTTATTTTTGTACTATTTTTACAAAAATACGTAAAACCAACGAATCACTTCAACTGGCATGCGCCCATAAGCATTATACGAAAAAATGCGATGAACAAAGTCATAGATAAAAACCTGAGACGTTAAGTAGATTTTAAACTTGGTACTATAAAGGTAGCCAAGGTATCCAAATTGACGTTTACTTTGTGACGATTTGCATTTTGAGCAACCTACATCTGTCTCTCTCTAATGCTGTTATGAGTGTATAAGAAAACAAAGACGACTATATTAGTTAAATTAAGCTTCCTTCTATGCTTTAGTTATTGTTCTGAGTAGTTATAGTTTGATTATTAATTCGAGTCAGTAAAATGACAAGTGCAACTGTCACTGATACAAACAAAATGAAACAAACCTGAACACTGGAAATGTCATTTTACTGACTGGAATTAATAATCGTGGTGTACATAACTTTATTTTTGCGATAAAGATCTTATAAATCTTTGTTTCAGTAACAAACCAGCTCCTTCGGTAGGCTCGAAGCTGCCGATGCCATCGAATATTAGCAAAATAGAGATAGATAAACCATCACTCAAGAGAAAGCTTCTGGAAAACATTGATGGAGGATCCTTAGCAAAGAGACTACAGTTTTGACCCACAAATAATTTAATACATTCTTAAGTACTGCTGGATTTAGTACATTGAAAGAAAGTGCAATTTACTTATATGATTGTTGATTATAATGACTTTATGAGGATTCCCGCGCGCGCTAGCGTACGAAGCGCAAGCAATAAGTTGAAGCTCCGCGTATATAATTGTGTTAAAAATACTCAAAAGCCAGATTCAAAATTTAAACATAAACTCATTTACAGTGAATAGTACAAGTCATATATTTCACAAACAAAAATAAACTAAAAGCTAACACTGAGTGATAAACAACAGAAAAAAGTGCAAAAATATTCAAAATAAGAACGGTGTTGTGAATGTAAACCAGTGACTCATCAAACAGAGCGTGTGGTGTGATGTGTTACCTTATTTGGTCATAAAAATGGAACTCTGATGACATCGGTAATCAATACTACAAAGGACACTCGTATTTTAACCAGCTGACTAAGTTACTCCGTAGCGCAGAGGTTAAGAGTTGAGCGCACAGAACTACCTATTACACTTAAGTTCAAATCTCCGTCACACAGAATATCTCTTTTTGTGTTTTTGTATTTTTATAAATATTTTTTTTTCCTGTTATCTTGTTTGCAAGTCTTTAATCTAACCATCTAACATTAATAAAAATGGATGAAAACATTACCTACCGCAATATAAGACTATGCAGATCAAGTTCATTATGTGATATTACTGCCAACAATTCAGCGCTTTTTGACACAACTATGATGAGTCTACCAAACACTTCCATAAATACAAGCCAAACCGTAATTGAACTTCAGGATAAAATTCAACAGTTATCTAAGGATTTGCAAAGTGCTCATCAGGAAATAGAAAATTTAAACACTGAAAACTTTAGACTAAAAACTGATGTACAAAAATATATTAAAATAATAGACGCTTACAAAGTAATAAATACTGACACGAGAAATTCGACACCATGCTCGGCGAGAAAACGGAACAATCCACAAAGCAAAGTAACGCCTGTGATAAATAAAAAGCAAACAATCGCATCGGCTCAAAAAATAGAATGTTACAAAGAGGCAGAAAAAAATGATACCCCACCAACAAAAAGGGATGAAAATACAAGCTTGTCTGAAAGTTCATTTCAAAACGTCGAGACAAATCTAATAATACATACAGGTAAAATACATCGAAGCGGTATCCAAGGACCTGAAATAAGTGCAACGACGCGCAACAGCAACCTTCAGACTGAAAACCTGAAAATGATCACTTCACCAAAAATATCATCTAATTTAGATAATATTGACATGCAGTTGAAGAAAGTTATTATCATTGCGGATCAACAAGGTAGATTTATACAGAGAACTCTGCAAAAACTGTTGGGTAAAGAGTTTTTAGTACGATGTTTTTGGAAGCCAGGAGCATCCCTACGCGAGGTTTTAGAAACAGGAAAAACAGAGCTAAATTTATTGAATAAGAACGATTTTGTGATTGTTTTGGGTGGAGTTAATGATAAAAACCCAGAAGAAATTCGATTCGTTCTCACGAACTTTTTAAATATTACCAAAAACACTAACGTTTTAATTTCTGAAGTACCTTTTAATTCTTACTTAAATGAAAGAAAGTTGAATTATAGATTGAAATTTATCTGTTCTCAGTACACTCACGCGACATATGTGGACATGAAATTCTCAATGTATATTCCAAAGTACCGCTTTCTACCACTACACACATCACAATTAGTGCTTAAAGAAATTTTAAGAGTTGGTTATAAACAAAACTATGACAGATACATCAAAGATAAACTTAACACTCACAATATAACACCTACTGTTGACAAAAGTACTCAGACTTCAAAGCAAACAGAACAAGACAATTTAAATGTAGAAAACGACAATATTCCTCATAGTAATGATTTTTTTCGCATATAAACATATGAATATTCTTCATCAAAACATTAACGGTCTACTTTCTAAAATAGATGAGCTGACGGTTCATCTGTACTCATTAGACGAAAATATTAGCGGCAACCCTATAGATTTTCTGTGCATTACCGAACATAACATGACTGAAGAAGACGCTAAACTACTAAAAATGCCTAATTTTACACTAGGAGATTCTTTCTCACGCAAAAACAGGAAGGGAGGCTCTTGCATAATTATAAACACAAATTATAAATTTAAAATAGTTCCTGAGGCCAAAAAACTAAGTATTAGTAATATATTTGAATGTAGTGGCATTGAAGTAATAGAACACAAAATCATAATATTATGTATATATCGGCCACCACGGAATGGCAAAGACTATATTGACTTATTTTTCAATAGACTTACGGACTTGTTAAATATAATTTGTTTCAAAAGCAGGAAAGTAATACTCTGTGGTGATTTTAATATTAACAGATTAGAAAATAGCAACTTATCCCGACAATTCGAGCAATTACTAGCGAGTTATAATTTAAAACTATCAATAAATCAACCGACTAGATTGAGTAGCATGACATGTATCGACAATATAGCCCATAATATACGAGGCTCCAAAACAAAAGTTCTAGAACTCTCTCTTTCTGATCATACAGCACAAATTTTAACGTTTCCGGTAAAGAAAAGTTACTATATTACACATTGGTTTAAATATAAGCGGGACTATAGTGAAGATAATGTTAGGAAATTTATGGATTGCATTGAAAGCCTTAGTTTTATCGAATGTTATACAAATAATGACCCTGAAAAGGCCTATGAGGCATTCTATGAGCTGTTTAAGTTATTCTATGATCTATGTTTCCCCATCATACGAGTTAAAATATCAATTTCCAAGAAACCTAAATGGATCAGTAACGGTATCCGAGTATGCTCCAAACGAAAACGTCAACTACTTTGGAAGTATAGGTTAACATCAAATCCGAAAGATAAAAAATACTTTAAAGAATACACAAAAAGACTAAGAACCATAATAAAAAATACTCAAAAATCACAAAATAACTATTACATTAATTCAGCTACCAACAAAACCAAGGCAACATGGCAGATAGTTAATAACTATAAAACTGTAACTCCCAAAGAGGATATAAAGAAAATTAAAGTGAAGGACAAAATAATAACGAGGCCGGAAGAAATAGCTGAATCCTTTAATAATTATTTTATAGATGACATAAAACCTACAACTAAGGAAAATAGTTTATATCCAAAAACACTGACATATAATAATTGTAATTCAATGTTCATGAAACCTACGAATCCTTATGAAGTTGACCAAATAATAAAAAATCTAAGTAATACTAATAGCACAGGGTACGACGATATAAATACTAAAATAATTAAACGTGTTTCCCATATTATAGCTCCAGTATTAAGCACCATTATAAATTTGTGCTTGGAATGCGGAGTATTTCCCTCCAAACTAAAAATAACAGTCATAAATCCATTATTTAAAAAGGAAGAAAGAGATGAAATGAAATTTTATAGACCAATAGCTTTAATACCAGTTATTGCAAAAATTTTTGAAAGAGTAATTTATAATAATCTAAATAATTATTTTGAAACTAATAATATTTTCACACATGAACAATTTGGATTTCGAAAAGGAAAATCAACGAGTGACGCAATATTTAATTTTTTAAAGAAAGTAATGACTGGACTGGACAAAAAACAACATATAACTGCATTATTTATGGACATGTCAAAAGCATTTGATCACGTAGACCATAAAATTCTCTTAAATAAACTAGAACAATACGGAGTAAGAGGCAATGCACTGAATCTTATAAAATCATACCTCGAGAATAGAGTTCAAATAACTCAATTAACAAGAATCTCTAATAAAACAAAGTGTGAACAAACGTATCAATCTACGCCTAAAACGGTTAAGTATGGGGTGCCTCAAGGAAGCATTCTTGGTCCTCCTTTGTTCACAGTGTACATTAATGATCTCCCAAAAGTCATAAATCATGACATGATATTATTTGCAGATGACAGTACAGCTATTTTCACTGACGAGGACCAAGATAAATACGAGACTAATGTAAATAATTCACTAGAATGCATCATAAATTGGTTAAATGCCAACAATCTAAAAATTAACTTAGAAAAAACATGTTATATTTCCTTTGCTAATATAAATAAAAAACCTAAAAACCTAAACATACAATACAAAGGTGAAACTTTAAAAGAAGTAAAGACCACCAAATTTCTTGGCATACATATAGACTCTGCGCTAAACTGGAAAACACAGGTTGATCATGTTTGCAAAAAGCTAAATCAGTTTTCATATGCCCTCTACATGTTAAGAAAAGTAACAAATGAGAATACTTTACTAAGTGTTTATCATGCGTATGTAGGCTCCATTCTAAAATATGGTATCCTATTCTGGGGAAATTCAACAAACAAAGATTGTGCTCTAAAAGCACAAAAAAAGTGCATTAGAAGCATATCCGGACTTGGACAGATGGATTCATGTAGACCAGTTTTTAAAAGACTTAGAATCTTAACACTACCATCATTATATATATTAGAAGCAGCAATGTTGATAAAACGTGATTTAGATAAATATGAAACGTTGAGAAGTGCGAGACACAGAACTGAACTTAAAGGTATAAAATGTAGAACAGTAAAATTGGAATCTAGTGTATTTGGTATTTCAATTAAAATCTATAACAAACTCCCAATTAGTATTAAGAATATCTCATCGCTAAATATTTTTAAATTAAAACTCAAAGAATTTCTCATAAGTAAGTCGTATTATTCAATAAATGAATTTCTTAATGACCGAAACATTAACTAGAGCAAACTTAATAAACGAATCATTTATTTATGTGACAATTGTATGAGTGCTATATTTATAAGGCTGACTTAAACTTGACATGTTAAACTTATATCTTATTGTTTATATTTAATATTAATTGCATAACTGAAATAATTATGACTGTAAAATTAATAATTTAATGTAATAATGAACGTAAACTGTATGACTGTTTTAATATAATTATGTATGAAAATGAAGCTGACAAAAACAAATAATATATGTTCCTCACGAATTACATCCAGCAATATTATGACTCAAATTGTACTTGATATCGTTTTCTTTAATAGTCTATAACACTGACATAATTTATTATTATGAATATTGTACACCTTAAGGGTATGTTACAGTGATACAATTATAAAAATTTGTAAGAACTGCCTTTTAACCTGTGACAAACAATAAATGAAATTTGAATTTGAATTTGAATTTGAATTTGACGTTGAGATAAAAGAATGAGCGTTTTTCCATTAGCTGGCACGGCACCGGCACCGGCGACGGCGCAGAGCCGGTGCGAGGAAGCAAAAATGTATGAACGTCGGGCCGGTGCCGGCGCCGGTAAGTGCAAAAACGAGCAATACAATTTCATACATTTTTGCCTCCCCGGCAACGGCACGGCGCCGGCGCCGTTGCCGTGCCGTCTAATGGAAAAACGCCCATTAGATGAAAAACACATGTGGGCCTGTTACATGTAATTATCAGGGGTTTACTTCGTGCAATGTTACGGAGGTGGCTAAATATAATTCCACATTCTATATAATATACGCGAAATAATATATTTAAAGCGTGTCAGATGATTTATGTAAGTGAATTAAATATGTAATCGAGAGAGGCGGTTACAGTTATGCAAATTAAAACATTTTGAAACTCACAATGTATTGCCTGACCTTGCAAATGTATTGTTTTACGATTACATACTTTTCAGATGATTGTAAAAAAAACAGACTTAACTGATTCTACCAATTGACAGAACTGAACTGCAAAGACTTGCTGATAATATTAACTTTTTATTGATAAGAGAAAATATAGATTTGATATTAAAATATAGTTTTATTCCATAAAAAAACAATGATATCTGTAAATACAGTACAGTTTATAGTAAAAATAATCTTTCAGTTATTGCTTATTTTTCTATGCACCAGAATTTACAGAACATTAACGAAATTACTCTAATTAAGGATTATCGGTAATGTTAATATAATCATGATTACAATATGAACACGTTAGCAATTACAATATAAAAAATACTTCTAACTTGTAACTGGAATGTATTGCAAGCTAATAAATTGTTTAAGTAGTAGCGAACAATATTCATCGAACAGTTACCGACGATATTTTGTTACAAACACTTGAACGATCGAAGTATTGTAACTGGACAGTCTCATGAACACAACGACGACACTGGAACGTCGCAAATTGTCGTATGTTACACACACCCACGTTTACTTGGGCAGGGGAATCGAAACTGATCTGTAAATAAACAAACAAAATATAACTATGACGCTACTGGCCTACATAAGAGGCAAGGTAGTATTTTCAACTTTATTATTTAGATTATAAAGTTGAAAATCTATAAGAGACTACGACATGAACGAAAACGCTCTGTTTTCTGTACCTAATAGATTTTCAACTGTAGACCTTAGAGACAAAGACTACAGAGCGTTTTCGTTTATCTTTTGCCACTTGTAAGCAAGCTGTCATGTGTCATTAGGTGGGTCCACACAGAGCGCGCAGCCTCGCAAAGCGCCTCATTTAGACGGAGCAAGAACTCGCATGCGAGTTTCACTACATTACTATTTTTCTAAAAAAAATACGCACGCACGTCGATACGTTCATATCACAGCGCGTTCCAGCATAGGCGCGTTGTGAGCGTCAAGCCGCCCGCCTACGCACACAACGACACGAAACCTGTTTGCTTTACATTGCGCGCAATAAAATTATTAATTTTTTTTTATACCTAAAAATAAAAATCGGTTCCCAAAGTATGCGTAGTTAACGGCTATGTGATGTGTCTAATTACACCCTGTATTGTACTGTTTTCTCGCAAATGTGTTGAAAAACATTGTATGACACACGTGCAGAAATTGGTGTTTACAAACTCGTGACTATGGTAAGCCTTTGTAAAAACCAACTTACCGCACTAGTATCAAAAATAAATATTTCCGCACGGGAGACCACTGACGCTGATTTTCTACCGCAACGTGACCGTGATATTCTAATCTAGATTATTCAAACCCCAAAGCGACGTCTGGGAGGATCTTTTATCCGAATGGCAAAATAGGTGGGATAATTCTATCAAGGGGCGCCACCTCCACCAGTTCTTCCCATCCGTTCGTGAGCGGCTGACTATGACGTGGCTGTGGAGGTGGACCATTGTGTTGCCCAATTTCTCACGGGACATAGTAACTTTAAAAGTAAATTGTTTTCCTTTAAGCTTGTTCCCTCGCCTTCTCTTCAATGTTCGACACCTGACTGAATATGAACAATCAGCACATCATATTCTTTGCGAGTGTATTCTTTGGCAGAACGAACGCAATATTATGTTAGACACTGTTCAGACTACATCTGGAGTCATTTATCATACGGACCTTATGGAAACTCGAACAAACTTCCGTGCGTTCAAGCGTTTTTGCCATACTATTATTGGAATCAAATATAGCAGCTCACAATTTAGGACCCATTATTATTAGTAGTCATTTTTACCCGTGGTGCAACGCAACTGGGCGTCTCGTATTTTTTTCTGTCTCCTGCTTGCATGGAGGGAAGTGGAAACATATTTTTCCTACTCCTCCACGATTCTTTTCTGATTAATTTCGTGCAGGATCCAAGACAGGTAAATTCATTCTCCGGGACACGTCGAGCTTCATTGTCTAAACGCTTTTCTGGTGGTTGCCACTGTTGATTCTGGCTCTCAGGAGTTGCAGTGGTTTGGGAATAGTGTGGTGGGTATGTCCCAAAAAAAAATTATGTACCTATATTGACTATCTATAATTGTGTAACAGTGTAAGTAAGGACGATTGATTGAGTGAGATATTGTGTTCTTGTTTTGTGTTGTATTGAAAAGTATGAAGGTATTTTTACTGCTCTATTTTATCGTAATGAATTCATAAACGCTATTCTTAATTTCTTGTATAGCATGCAACTAGAGCAAACAGTCACTGCGCTTGCTTTATTCGCACCTACCTAGTGAACTTACGCATATAAAATAGCATGCTATAAAATAGCAAATAGCTAATCGTGCTAAAAATTTATAGCATTTAGCAAGTTATTGCCATATATCAACTTTGAACACCACTAAGGCTGCTTTCCCACCCGAGATGCGCTATGCTACGTTGCTGCGGATGCGTTTGATATCCACCAATCATATTCACTGGTTTACATAGCACAGCACTGGTGGAAACGGATTCAACTAAGATGTGTTTTTTATATGTATGGATGCGTGCTATGGCTGCGTGCTGTGGATGCGTGCTATGGCTGCGTGCTGTGGATGCGTGCTATGGGTCGTTTTCCCTAGTATCGATACATCGCATAGCTCGAGCTTCGCATCTTCATAGCGCAGCTACCTTGTGACAGCACATCTTCGTAGCGCAGCTACGCATCTTCATAGCGCAGCTACCTTGTGGCGGCGCATCTTCATAGCGCAGCTACCTTGTGACAGCGCATCTTCGTAGCGCAGCTACCCATCTTCACAGCACAGCTACATAGCGTAGCATCAGTGGAAACGGTCACACAGTTTCGTAGCTCAGCTTTTACATCCTCGCAGCACAGCTACATAGCGCATCCCTGGTGGAAAAGCAGCCTAACGCCAATGAGGTAAAAAGATGGCGGCTCACTAAGTGCGCCCCCCCTCTGCCAGGTGGTGGGGTTAGAAAGAGAAAGAGACGGATATAGATGGCGGGAAACGTAGTGCCTATCTCAAATTAAATAAGCTTCGAATAACGGTCAAGTCATAGTTTAGCTTTAGTGTGGATGTGTCTCGGCCGAGGCAAGCGAACGCGCTGCCGCGGCCGAATGACCGAGCGCCCGAGCCATCCAGTGTCGGCTTTTGTTTTGATCGCGTATTTTGTTTCGTGACTCGGTCGAGAAAAAATAGTCGCGTCCAGCCTCGCTAGTCAGTTTCCTCGCGCGGAAAATGCTTCGCGAGGCTGCTCGTTCTGTGTGGACGTACCCATTGTCTTGCTACAAGACATATGGGGAAGATAATTCATAGCAGATATAGTTTTGTTATTGCTTGACGGAAGTGAAAAATTATCAAATGAGTCCACTCACGCTGGGTGGAACGCAAGAGACAGGTACCTACCTATTCTAGCAATAAATAGATAGTGAAATATAAAAATGAGATCATAACACAAACGAGTTCATTCTCCAAATGGTGTAGGCAGTGCGGGCGATGTGTGCGTTGGTGACACGGTCTGGATTGACCGGCAGGGGCGACGGTCGTGTCCAAATCACCACGTCACGGCACTGCACATCAAATCCTTTAAATAATACAAACAATATATTATTTATAGAGCTTTATCATACAAAAAAAAAGGCGATAACCACTCAAATACAAGAATGTGCCGTAAGTTAGATGTTAGTAACAAAAAGAGGTAAAGATCGTAGCAGGTGCCGCATGAATGTATGTATGCATATTGTTTTTGTGTTCTTCGTGTTGTTTCGGTGGTGGCTAAAACCATGATCAGACAGCACAGCACACGACTTGCCCTGCGTTTGGTTTAGCACAATACTTCCTGAGTCTTAAGAGTGAACGGACGAGGTTAATGATATTTGTATAATGTATTTACCCTCGAATTGAGTTTGTACAGACCCTTACGTATAGCAGCGGGCCGGTCAGTCTTAATACCGCGGTCCGTGGCTATGGGGTGATTCGTTGTGCATGTTAAGTATAAGTACAGAAAAACATCAGCGCAGTATTGCGCGCTGCCTGTATACGAATCTTGCTTAGTATTTATGTTAAGACCCCTCTTTTGAGGAGCGGCTGGATAGGCGTCACGGCGTCCTGACCTACCGCATGACGCAGGTCCTCACCGGACACGGAAATTTCGGGAGGTACCTGTGTCTGATGAGGAAGGAAGAAACGTCTGGGTGTCACCACTGCGAGGATCGCCCGGAGGACACGGTGGAGTATACGGTGCAGGACTGCCCCGCTTGGGCAGAACACCGCCGTGTCCTCACGCAGGCGATAGGTGACGACCTTTCGCGCCCGGCATTGGTCGAGGCCATGCTGCGGGGCGAGACGGAGTGGGAAGCGGTAGCCTCCTTCTGCGAAGCAGTCATGCTCGCGAAGGAGGCGGGACGCGCGAGGGAGAGGTCAGTGTCCACCCCTCACCCACGCCGCAGTGGTAGACGCCCACGGCGACGGACTTCGGCAGACTACCTCCGGCCACCGTAGGTGCGGGCATGCGAGCGGCGAGTAATCGGCGACTCGCTGTCCGACCTTGGACCATGCTAGAGTCGACGGCGCGTTGATTCTACGTGCGCCTCAAAGAGCGTCAGCATAATGACGGGGCCCCCCCTTTAGAGGGACATGGCCTGCCGGGGTCGCGGAACACACGTATACCGCGACCCTGGTACACAAAGGGCTACTTAAGGACACCGTGGATTTTAGTCAGTACAAGTCTGACAGTCCTTCCCGCCCTGCCCTGGGTGGGAGGACTCATTTGATGATTTTACCACGATTAAAAAAAAAATGTTATTTCCACTTACCATTGTCCCCTTGGTCGTTAGGCCTGTGTGCGACTATTTTGCTCTTCTTATAAGCAGTCTGTACACAAAAATTTTATTGGTCCATCTTTGTTTTCTTACAACAAATTTTTTTCTATTATAAAGCTTAATTTTCATGCAGCATAAACATTCACACTTTCTGTAGGCAAACACAACATTTTAGAATAATTACAGTATTTTTAGAGGATTTTTGCAATGTTCAAAGCGCCAATTCATAGGTGATTATTTAAAAAGTCAAATATTGTGTAAGCCAAAGAAAGTAAGCAAAAAGGACAAGCGAATGAAGTGGCCTGAGAACATTGTCTGAGAATTATTTATATTTACCTTGGGCGTGTGAGATACCACTGATAGTCGTCCATAGACACCATATTTGCGTTCGTCTTCGGGCCTAAGTGTTCCCATTTTTTTCATCACTAAATATATCTGCAGGCAAACATGTTAAAAAAAATTACATGTTTCATTTCTGGGAACTCTGGCACTGGACTCTAAAATTATTATTTTATAATGGCAACTCTGTATAATCAGTCATTCATTCTTTTGGGATAAAGGCCTCGAAGCCATGCCAAAAACATTAAAAAAACATTAATTCTTTACGAAGGAGTACTACTACTCAATACTACCCTTCCGTACGGCGTAGTTGCAAGATAGTAAAAAAAGTTTGTTAGAACATTGAGATTTTCATATTTTCAATACGAAGTAACTGGCAATGCTTCATTACTTAAAACATGTTGTCAGTTACAAAAAAAAACATGTTCCGACTCTTTTGTTTTTATTTGGGTGTTTCTTACCTGTTCTAACATGCCGTAACTCCTTATAAGGAAGTCTCTCTGAGCGAGTAAGTTGACTCTCTCACGTTCCTCTTTCTCCACAATAGGATCAGGTTCAAATGAACAAAGCACGTACGCAGGCTTGCACTCGATCACCTAGAAAGTTGGCAATAATATTACATTCTTATTTGAATATCAAGAATAGTACGAAAACTCAGTTTCATATAATCAAGAGAAGGCGATTTTCGTAGTTTCTTAAGGGTGATATTTAATACTTTAACTGTAAATCCCCTTTTTTCAATCAAAATATTCGAAATTACTACCAAAAATCAGTATTTTTGGTAGTAATTGCAAATTGCACACTAAATTTGCTCATCAAATAAAATATGGTTTGTATTTAAACGCCTACCAGAAAAGTACCTATTTTTAAACCAAAAAATCGAAATGCTAGCCAGAATGGATAAATGCTCACCTAATTGTGTATCATAAAGTATTGTAGAAATTAACCTATTTTCTATAATAAAAAAAATCGACCTAAGCAGGGTCAACGAAGCCTCGCTTGGCGGGGCTTCTATTTCTATTTGCAGGATTTAAAGGAACCTAACCAAACCGAACTTCGGGGTGTCCCTGAAATCTCGCTAAAGCGAGTTTTAGATTTGGCGAGCATTTATCCATTTTGGTATACAAAAAGAATTATTTATGAGCATTTAAAGTGTAGCAACATGTTTAGGTAATCAAGTAGTTAATTTGTAGTACAGTCATTTATTTGATACTAGCTTCCGCCCGCGACTCCGTCCGCGCGGATGTCGGTCTTCGCGTGGATGGTTTATTTTTCCATTTTGAGTAACTCTGACAATGACATCTTATAAATATCTATTGGACCCAAATACAGCCAAGACTATAATAATTAAGGAGATCCCTCTATTGAGCTACTGCTGTTGAGCTCGCGTTCTGTAGTAAGTATTTTTTTCATAGTAATTCCGACCTTGTATTTACAAATAACTGATCGGAACAGTAATCAAAAAGGTCGCGCTGAAAAGCACGGTTTAAAATGACACGCATACAATATTAATTCCACGGACGACCGCTCGCCACACTGGACACGTCCGCTCGCATCAAAATTCAGAATTTATATGCATCGCGCGGCGCGGAACGCGGCTCCTTATATAGGAGTCGTGGCCCGCGTGTGCCGCAAACGGTTCAAGCCAAATCCGACTTTCGGCGCTACAGGTTACGGCGCTGAATCCACTGCGGGTAATGCAACGTGTGTTCGCGGTTCTACAGAACAACGTCTATGAATAAAACTGAAAAATAAGATTTTTTTTCTACGTATTTTTCCAGGATAAAAAGTATCCTATTTTATGCCCAGGATAATAAGGTATAATTATACCAAGTTTCATCGAAATCGAACCGTTAGTTTTCACGTGATGCCTGCACATACAGACAGACAGACAGACAAAAATTTTTTTAATCACATATTTGGGTTTGGTATCGATCCAGCAACACCCCCCGCTATTTATTTTTTCAATATTTTCAATGTACAGAATTGACCCTTCTACAGATTTATTATATGTATAGATGCAGTAGGTATTATTATTATTTTTTTTTGGCTTTAAAAGTGTTTAGTTTTAAGTTCTTTTTGTTTTTTTCTTTTCGTAATACTGTGTGCACTTGTGGCATGTGCCAATAAACGTTTTTTTCTTTCTTTCTTCTTTCTTTCTATTAGTGGAGAAATTTTGTTTGCTTAAATTTCTACATCTTCTTCTTCGTCGATTCACTCTTGACAGAGTGGTCGTGGTCAGCATGTTGCAGCGAGACATCGTGCTGCCATAATTCGCCTCACAATGCGGCGAAAATTTCTAAATAGAGGTGCAGTAAAAAGTCCCCGTTTCTTAAGATGTCGACCACAGCAGAAATTCGTTCTCAGCAATATTTTTTTTTTTCTATTACCTATTACTGTTGTAAATGAGATACTGATTAAAAATCCACCGTCCCTTCGGTTGCCTTTTGCGTTTAAGGGCCACAATGCCTTTTTCAGACAGTCTCCATAACTACCGGTCCTGTACCTTGTATCCAAAAGATTCCCGCGACTTGCCTTGTTAAACTTAAACCCCATGCTAGGGCATGACTCAGGAGTTCAAGAGGCAGGCCTCTTGAGCCCTCACCTACTCTTAAAAGGCGCACGGGTTTTGCCTTACTATCTGCAAATCTATTACCTATGGAGAAAGATTCTAGTATAATAAAATAACTAACCGGTTGCTGTGAAAGCGACGGTTTGGCGGACAGCTTCTTATCCTTATCATCTTTGCGTTTCTGTTCCTTCTCCACTCGAGTAGTTTTAGATTTAGTCGTTTTCTCCGTAGTAACAGTGGGTGCAGTGGCAGCCGTTGTGGTGGAACTTGCTTCTTCAATGGGCTTCTTTTCGCCTTCCTTATTAGTTTTAGGCTGGGATGGTTTCTTCAGGGCTTCAGCTTTGGCTTTCGTTTGCTGTAAACAGGTAAGTATCCAGGAACTTTGGTGTTTCTTTTAGTTATCGTTTAAAAGTATGGTAGAATGTGGATGTGGGGCGTAGAGTGTGGTACCTGAAACTCTTCCCGTTGCAGGCGCGTGCAGTCGCCGCGGGCGCGGGAAGAAGCAGTGCCCGTGTACAGTGAACCCGACGGCTGTTGAAATAGCGACGCGTACTGCTCGCCCACCGGATACACTCGTCTGTTGACACATTATACGAAAGTCTACCACATTCAACTCAGCTATGCTATTCTCTATAAGACTATAACAAGACTGTAATGGATTTTTAACTTTATGTTCTAGCGCATTAAGTTGAAAATCCACTAAAGACAAACCGTAGCGTCAGCGCTGCGGCTCTGAATCTTTAGAGAATGGCACTACAGATCGAGGATATTTTACATTTTAGTACTCAGCCAGTTATGTCCCGAATTTGGACATTCCAAATAGAGTGAGGAAACAGTTACGGCAAAATGCAAATTCTGGCAGAGTCCTAAAGGTGTCATAGAATAAATTGTTCCTTCATTTTGTTCATTACATGAATATTATGCAAGAGCTGATGGTGTCCGTTACCCAGGCCAGATGTTGTCGAAAATGGTCATTTGAATCTTATAGATAATTAGTTTTGCGGCTTCTGTAATTGTTGCGCACATTTTTAAATTTGTTGCGTTTATAGTTTTTTAATTATTTCACAAAAACATTTCCTGCTGGGGTAACGTTACCCCAGCCAGACCTTTTTCTTTCTAATGGGAATATTTAAATAAATACTAGCTATAAAATTAGTTGTCTAGATGTAGTAAATGTTGTGCCTTATTTTGTATTTATTCTTTTTTCGGTTGCGAAGTTATTCGAGATTTTGCTGGGGTAACGTTTTTGGTTTTGCTAGATCTTTGAAATGGTTAAGCGGATTCTTATCATATTTTGTACATGACTTCTTAGGAATCAGTTTAAATTTGTTTTGCAATAAAAAAACCAAAATAATGCATAGCTTAAAGGTTATTTCATTAAATAGAAAAACACTTCAATTGGTCCCAGCACTCTCAATAAGAAGTCTAAAGACTTACTTTAAACGTTATTTTAAAGCTTGTAACTTTCTTCAAATGTATGTGAAGTTTCATTAGTATCCTGTAAGTATTTAACAAGTTAAGATGATATTCAGTTCTTCACGAGCACGGTCTTGATGCGCGCGGTGTTATTTGGCCACTGGATTGGATATATGAACTGAATGTTATGTCAATTATTAGTTTTTTAGTTCAGTTGTATATCAGTAAAATTTCAGCGTAGTACATTGGATAATGAATGAGATAATACGATTAAAGTCATTAGGAAGTGAATGACCGTGGTAACCCGACCAAGTTTAGGTGGTTACGAAAAAGCGAAAACGCAGAACATTATGGTACCTTCTAAAATATGTAGGATACTGTTACAAATTTAGTACAGTCATGTACACAAGTTTAAAAAAAACAACATGATTAATAAAGAATTTTTATTGACAGGTAAAATAATCATTTAAATTGAACTTTTAAAGTATTAATAAACTTTTTTTTTTTTTTTTTTTTTATCGTGGTAAAATCATCAAATGAGTCCTCCCACCCCGGGCAGGGCGGGAGGGACTGTCAGACTTGTACTGACTAAAATCCACGGTGTCCTTCAGTAGCCCTTTATGTCCCGGGGTCACGGTAATGGTATAAGTCCCGCGACCCCGGCAGGCTTTGGCCCTCTAGAGAGAGGGCCCCGTCATTATGCTGACGCTCTTTGAGGCGCGCGTGGAACACAACGCGCCGTCGACCCGGGCATGGTCCATGGTCGGGCTGCGAGTTGCCCTTTACTCGCCGCCCGCATGCCCGCGCCTACTGTGGCCGGAGATCGTCTTGCGACGTCCGTCGCCGTGGGCGTCCACCACCGCGGGTGGGGCGGAGGGAGGACATTGTCCTCTCTCTCACGCGGCCCGCCTCCTCCTTCGCGAGCATTACTGCTTCGCAGAAGGAGGCGACCGCTTCCCACTCCGTCTCGCCCCGCAGCATGGCCGCAACCAATGCCGGGCGCGAGAGGTCTCCGCCTATCGCCGCCGTGAGGACACGTCGGTGCTCTGCCCAAGCTGGGCAGTCTTGCACCGTATGCTCTACTGTGTCCTCCGGGCGATCTTCGCAGTGGTGACACCCAGGCGTTTCCTCCTTTCTCCTTAGACACAGGTACCTCCCGAAACTTCCGTGTCCGGTGAGGACCTGCGTCATGCGGTAGGTCAGGACGCCGTGACTCCTATCCAGCCACTCCTCAAAGAGGGGTCTTACCGCCGCGATTGCGGCGTGCCCGAAGTATTAATAAACTTATACTTAAAAACACTCACAGATTAAAATTACAGATAGTAATTTTACTTTTTTGCAATTTTCTATTATTTTTTATTTAAATTATACATTTCAGTATACACAGTTACAGTTGTTATTTAAATATACACATATTGGAATGTGTAATGATTGATACATATTTGAAACTCGAATCGTCATCTATTTGCAAGTTTATATCAACGCGAGTATCACAACAAGGTAATTATGGATTTCTTAAAGTCTATGTGTCCAAGGAGTTTGTGGAAATGAGTATCTACCTACCTGTTGCGGGGTAGTCCCGACTCCCGACATTGATAACGATAAAAATCGGTCGCTAAGTCATGAATTTCATTAATCAAGTTTCAAGTCATATGTTGATAATGTATACACAAAAACCTTCCACTTGAATCAATCTATCTATTAAAAAAAACTGCTTCAGAATCCGTTGCGTAGTTTTAAAGATCTAAGCAAACAGGGACAGACAAACGGGAAGTGACTTTGTTTTATAGGCACTATGTAGCGAAGGATAAATATGTCGTTATCATTGTTGAGAATTCCAGTCCAGGTAATAACTAAGTACGAAAAAAAGAAAATAATAAGTAAGTTCCTAAATTCAAATATTAAGATAAGTACCTAACAACATGTACATATTAATAATAATTTTGCTACTATTTCTGTAGTTACATTATGCAAGCTTACCTTGTTCGTGAATTCATCAAGCAGCCTGCACCATAATTATGATCATCAATAGAAGCACTCTACATTAGCAGTAATTCGCCACACTTATTATTATATAATAGCTCTCACGCACTCGATAAATATTTGCAAAAACAGGATACGGAACTGCCGAAGTGCACGCGCACTCTACAAGATGAATTATGTGATTATGGAGCATGTTTATGCAAACAATGTATTACACTCCTTCACCCCACCCCTCCCACGTCCCACCGAACGACATAATTATATCGGTGATTTTTGATAAGTTTGTGCAACTGGAAGATAATAATAATGTTTTCATAGTACAGATATTATTGTATTATTATTCAACAGTGTACGCGTCTGTACCGAAATTGTAAGGTGTATTATACTAAACATTTCAAAAGATAGTATAACGTTCTGCGTTTTCGCTTTTTCGTAACCACCTAAGCTTGGTCGGGTTACCACGGTCATTCACTTCCTAATGACTTTAATCGTATTATCTCATTAATTATCCAATGTACTACGCTGAAATTTTACTGATATACAACTGAACTAAAAAACTAATAATTGACATAACATTCAGTTCATATATCCAATCCAGTTGCCAAATAACTCCGCGCGCATCTAGACCGTGCTCGTGAAGAACTGAATATCATCATAACTTGTTAAATACTTACAGGATACTAATGAAACTTCACATACATTTGAAGGCAGTTACAAGCTTTAAAATAACGTTTAAAGTGAGTCTTTAGACTTCTTATTGAGAGTGCTGGGACCAATTGAAGTGTTTTTCTATTTAATGAAATAACCTTTAAGCTATGCATTGTTTTGGTTTTTTTATTGCAGAACAAATTTAAACCGATTCCTAAGAAGTCATGTACAAAATATGATAAGAATCCGCTTAACCATTTCAAAGATCTAGCAAAACCAAAAACGTTACCCCAGCAAAATCTCGAATAACTTCGCAACCGAAGAAAGAATAAATACAAAATAAGGCACAACATTTACTACATCTAGACAACTAATTTTATAGCTAGTATTTATTTAAATATTCCCATTAGAAAGAAAAAGGTCTGGCTGGGGTAACGTTACCCCAGCAGGAAATGTTTTTGTGAAATAATTAAAAAACTATAAGCGCAACAAATTTAAAAATGTACGCAACAATTATAGAAGCCGTAAAACTAATTATCTATAAGATTCAAATGACCATTTTCGACAACATCTGGCCTGGGTAACGGACACGAGCTGATGATCAATATTTACAACTCATCTGTAAATGCTTGTGGTCACTTGCACAGCTTTAGTTCCACCGAGCAAGAAAATTTAAAATAATTGTTTTTGGTCCAAAATATGAGCTAGAATTTAGATCCAAAAGGAAAATGAAACTACATAATTCATAAAAAAAACAACAAATATATTCAAAAGGGTACTTCAATTCAAAATAGATTCCTTTTTTTAGTACGTTGATAACATGGAATATACCTAAAATTTCCTAGATGTGACTCCTCCCACTGTATTTGAGTTTGCCATGGACTCTTTTCTGGTTCCCTTTCTTCTATAGGTGTAAATTCTGCAAACCTGCAATGTTTTTATCGCATCATGTATATCTTTTGTAGCCATGCCTCATTTTTTAATCAGGGAAGAAATAAAATGGAACGATAAAATGCACTGTAGTCGTTTTTGTTCGTTCACTTCGTTGTTTTTAATAGATTTTGAACTTTCTGTTCTAAGGAATAAAGTTGAAAATCTAATAAAGACTACAGAGCGTTTTAGTTTATCGGTCGCCACTTGTATACCTATGCGTTGTTCTTTATGAGACACGTCTATCTGATCTCTTGTCTGGGTCGAACGTAATACATATCTGATACGCGTGAAGCTAACTTAGCGTTGTGCTACGATTGTCTACTCTATATCTTAGCAAGATAATACCAACTTGTTGGTCTGTAGGAGCCGGTCTCGTATCCTCTTGCGGTCTTCCTCAAGCACTCGTCTCTTGTCGCACTGCCATATATTGAGCATAGTGAAGGTGTCCGTCAGCAGACCTTCCTTCACCTCGCGATCCAGCTGCGTATCCGTGTGAAAACTTGGCGAGTGATTTACCTAAAGAGAAAGCACCGATCTATTACAATGGTCCAAGGCCCTTCATGGATATTTGCCTCGTTAACAACTACTTCAAAGTATTTCTTGTAGCTTCATTCTTGACAAAAAAAAAAGTGTTTTTAAATTAGTTTTCAAAATTTTCGCAGTTACATTGTTAATTTTGTAATGACATTCAGGGGATTCAAAGCCCACTTGATTGATTAGGCTTTTGAAATTCAATTTATGTTCACAGCTCAGTGAAATTCATCCCTCATGCACCCCTGACATGAATAATCAAGAAATTCTTACTTCCAATATATACGGATGTAGCTTATGATCCAGAAGAATATCGAAGCCCAGTATTTCAAAACAGGCATGCACCTGCAATGTAGCATCATAATTATATTCTTTAAGATTAAATAATGGTACATGAATTATGTTCTGAAAAAAAAAAGCCTAGTACATAGTAGTACCTACGAACTACAAACTGAAAATCAGAATAATGTCGGTCAGAAACATTATGGAAGCGAAGGATTTAAAAATGTAAAAAAGGTTCCTTTAAACCTTGAAAATCAGGTTGGACAAAGTCCTGTTTTATCAAGGTCTTGGATGAATTTGAACAGAGAAAGAAAAGGCAAAAGCTGTAGAAAATCAGCTTGTTTATAAAATATGTATATCTTGAGAAGTATGTAAACGTATGTAAGTATGTGTATATGAATCCAGAGCGTATGAAGTCTAGTTACAGTATCAATAAAGCCACATCAAATCTCTAATCTAGGCTAGTTCTACTGATATTCTTAGTATGAAGGGCGGCCATCATTTATTTCACCAAGTTTTACGCGGCCTTTCTATTTTTTAAAGAGGCCGGTAATATCTAATTTCCACTTAGCCCTAATAATAGTCTGTTACTCATAATATAACCGATGATAGCCCAATAAAAGCATATAAAGCTTAACTATACTCAAATACAACGATATCTGAAGCTAAAACAACTATTAAACAGAAAAGAACCATGTCATGCGAAGGGAAACACGCGTGGTAACTGTGCTTGAGTATCGGCCACGCTGATATTATCGTCTTCACGATCACTTGGTCTATCGCGTGCCATAAACTGTCCAAGTCCACACCTTGCGAGAGCAGGATCTTGTTCAAAGTTGATATCTTTCTGATGAATGGAAATTCATCGTGACTTTAGATTCGATTAGGAGGGGTTGGATTGTGTTTAGCCTGAGGCACCTATGCTACCACCGACGGTTCTTGAAAAGAGAGTAGAGCTAGCAAGTAGAAATATGATGGTGAGCAATCATTAGCAAGCCAGTAGTTAAGTTTTTTCCGCGTGGCTATTATTGGTACAGAGATTTTTCATCAGCAATGTGTTCAGTCCAAAATCAATTAGTAATATTCGAATATTCGAATAGATGTACACCCGGCGGTGTACATCTATTTTATGCGATCTGATCGAGTAAAACAGTCCATAGTTAGGTCCTTTTTCGGTGATGGTACAGATGCCTCAAGGCACTTTTTTGGAAACGAAAATTCATTTCTATGACAGTGCTGACTCATTTATAGATACTGCGTTAGACGGTTTTATCTAATCCATGTTGTGCCTCCCAATTTTATGCACAAACATTCGGGTGTAGAGTCAAAATCGGAACAACACCGCATAGGCTTAGAAAGGAAGTTTCATTTAATTACAAAGTGTTTAGAAATTAAGGAAAAATGGATTACGATCTAAACTAACGCTGTCATTTAGGCATTTCATACAATCACTATCTAAATTCATTCTCCAACTTATAATCTACAAAATTCTAGTAATACGGAAGTATTCTCACCGTTTGCTGCCAGCTTCGGAATCATACACGTAAGTGCGACTGTGTTTGTTCAGCGCGTAGTTAGTTAGGTGCATGAACACATTAGTCGTATTGTTCACATTTGGATCCGCATACCGACTTGTTGCAAACCTTTGACAAAATAATACGAGTTGAATAATTTGATCTAATTTTAGGGTTTAGCTCAATAGCATTAGAAGACACTTGATCATATAGGTACTAAGATTTGAGTTAAGCATTTGATTCGGTTGCACATACAGTGCTCGAATGCAGCAGGGTTGAAGACATGAAGTGCACAAAAAATACTATAAGATAATTAAAAAACAGTTAATTTCGTTGACTTAAGAGTCTCCGGAAATGTTACTATTCTTGAGATTCTTGAATTAAAGAAAAATTTTGGGGTTTCTCAGGGAAGTATTCGAATCCTCTTGTTTCTTATCAACTTTACAAGAATGACTAATTTGAAATGCTACTGAATAATTTTACATTAACATGTAAGAACAAAGGCATATACCATTTGAGTTGAAATAATATGCATTTTTTTATTTAGGTACATAATTGGAAGCTATGTAACACATACCTTACAAGTCCTTCATTATAGACAAAAATTCGGAGAGGATCGCAGGACGTTATAAGTGTGTACACTCTAATGTCAAATTTATAGCCATCAACCAGATATGGCTTTGAAAGATATACCTGAAATTATATTCAGTACCTTTAGTTACCTTTAAATTAATATGAAGTAATTATAAAAAAACCGAGTACGCAGTATAACATACAACTTCGCACAAGCGGTTATCATGAATTTGGTACATTATCCTCATGATACAATCTTGTTAATAATGCAATCTAGTTCTAGTAAGAACAATACAGTTTAAGAAATTGCTTATTAGATATTGGTTAAAGTTACCTGACAAATTAGTTTGTCCGTAGGTTTAATTTCTTTTAGGGACTTCGTCAAATAGATACCGCGGCCTTGGCTCCCACACTCCGGTTTTATAATAAAAGTCTTATTTTTACGTGCTTTACTGTAGTTTAATGCTTCACCGAAACTGAAATACAACCCATTTTTGTAGAGTAGATCATTATATGTACTTTTTTATACTTTATTTGGCTTACATTGAAATCCGTACATTTTTGAAATCAATTAAGTTCATAAAAGTACTTACTCTGCAGGCAAGCACCAAGTTTTTGGGAAAAAATTGTATTCCTTTGGATAAATTTTCTGCATTCTGTTCAAATTGCGTGCTAACAAGTCTTTCCTAAAAACACCATAGAATTTTAAATCGAAATTATTCAAATAAAGTTATTTTAAAAACTATGACTAAGTAGCTAATAATTTCACCTGCATATTTCTAGCATTCCAGGGAAATGGTTGATGCGCTGAAACCGCTTCATCTCTTTGGCTCTTTCCACAGAGACACTCATGTCAGTCCAGTAGAAGTTCCAAGCATCTTCTTCAGACACTTCTCGCATTCCAAAAGCACTGGCAACTTTCCGTATTGATTCATATCGGCAGTTCGTGAGACAAATTGATATTTGAGATCTGCAATGTAGCAAAAGTTTATAGTAATAAATTATTATTACATTGAAAACAAAATGCATAGTTTGGAAGGTATTTTAATGTAATCGAAATAAGTAAGTTGTTATGAAACTGTATGGAAAATGTTGTTTGGTTGCTTGGTGTATTCTTAGTGTGAGCTAATAACTAACGCCACGTCGACGCGGCGACGCAGTCTTCGAAATATTGCACAGGCAGAGCATTCTGGTCATAAACTATTTTTGACAATGTTTTATAACTACTAAATAGCAGCCATATAATATTTCTTTCTTAATGTTGCTTAGGTGCTCCAACAGCCTTACTGTTGTTATAAATGATCGAAGGCCTTACTACAAAAACTTAAACATCTGTTGAACACGTTTTTTTTCTTTCTTTTCCTTTTTATTTGCGATCAGTGCATAACACTATAAGCAAATTTGGTGAGAGCGTTGTGGCGGTTAGAGTGCGTCCCCCAGCGAGGACGTCTCCTCATCGTCTGTACATGTATTTTATATGATGTCCTTCCGTTTGAGGCGCTTTGTGTAGCTACGTATCGTAAGCTGTGTTGCCAATATGTTGGGATGTTTCGTTAGCTTCTCCCGGTATTTCTTGGTGACATTTTGGATTTCGTCCTTTATTGTGGGCATATTCAGATGTTCATGAATTTCTTGATTGGTGATATACCATGGGACATTGCTGATTGTTCTCAGTATAATGTTTTGCATTCTCTGCAAGCATGAGATGGTAGAATTGCTGGCGCTACCCCAGAGTTGTATGCCGTACACATGGGCGTACCCAGCTTCTGGCCTAAGGGGGGCAAGTCAGATTTTTTAGGTCGGATCGTCCGCAGCTGTTTTGTCACACACACTACACAAACACACCTACATGAAACATTAGGTATAGGTATGTCACTACATATACCTAATGTTTCATGTAGTGTGTAGGGCAAACAGCCGCAAATTATCCTGCTTTATAGGTAGTTAAATAAATAAAAGTAAATTTGACTATGCATGCATTTTTATTTTATTTAAATCGCTTCTACTTTAAAAGTAATTTACGAGGATCTTCTGCAAAACGGTTTATAACGTCTTCCGTAAAAGAATCGCCCATACTGTTTACAAGTTTTTTATGTGCACTGTATTTGCCAGTGTCTACTGCGCGGTTCATTTAAAAGTTAGAGCATAAGGCCTCGTTTGCACTTTGATTAGTAATTAGGCGAGTTCATACATGTTCTGCGAGATTTCCAGGGGGGGGCAGCTGCCCCCCCTTGCCCCCCCTGAGTACGCCTATGGCCGTACATCCATACCGGTTTCAAGATAACTTTATAGATGAGTAGCTTGTTATCCATTGATAATTTGCTGTTACGACCCAGAAGCCAGAGTAAGTGCTTGAAGCGAATGTTGAGTTCATCTCTTTTCTTTTTAACATGTTGGATCCATGTCAGGCGCCGATCCAGATGTAATCCAAGATAACGGACACTGTTCTGGTGTGGTAAGGTGGTATCTTCTAGTTGAACAGGAGGACAGTTGCCTTTTCGAAGTGAGAAGGTAATGTGGACAGATTTTGAAGCGTTTGCTTTGATTCGCCAGTTCTGCAGCCACTTCGTAGTTTTGTTTAGAGCATTCTGTAGATACTTTGAAGCAGTGTTCGGATCTTTATCGCTAGCAAGGATAGCGGTGTCAGCGAACGTTGCAGTTGTGGTATTATCTGCTTCAGGTAAGTCGGCTGAGAAAATCGTATATAGCACAGGTCCCAGAACAGAGCCCTGAGGAACACCAGCGCGTATCTCGCAGAATTTTGAGACTTTATCCTCTTCCTTGACCTGGAATAGTCTTTCGGTTAGGTATGACGCCAAAATTTGGTGATAACTGTGTGGAAGGTGATTTTTGATTTTGTAGAGGAGGCCTTCATGCCATACTCGGTCAAAGGCTTGCTTAATGTCCAAGAATACAGCCGATCAGTATTCCTTCTCTTCAAGAGTTTTTCTAACTCTTTCGTATACTCTATGAACCTGCTCCACTGTAGAGTGCTGCTGCCTAAAACCAAATTGGTGAGCCGGTATAACCTGATTTTCTTCTAAAATAGGGAGTATTCTACGCAGTAGCAACTTTTCAAAGATCTTTGATAGTATTGGGAGTAAGCTAATAGGCCTGTACGAGCTGACTTCATTATGCGGCTTGCCATCTTTGTGTACCATCGTTATTTGGGACACTTTCCACAATTTTGGAAAGTATTGCACTCTCAGGATACCATTATATAGCATTGTGAGGAAGGTGAATGCTTTTCTGGGTAGTTGTTTTATGATTTCCTTTGTGATTAGGTCGTATCCTGGCGCTTTTTTATCCTTGAGTCCTAGTGATACCCTCCAGACCTCTCGTGCAGTTACGGGTTTCCGTGGAGGAGACATTTGATAATCCTGTTTAAGAATTATTTCCACTTTTTTATCAAATTTTTCATCGACCGTTTCATTTGGGACAAAAACTTTTGAAAGGTGATCTGCAAATAATGTCGCTTTATCTTGCGGGGTTCTTGCCCAGCCGGAATCATGAATCATTGAAGTTCGCTTTATCTCCTCTTAGTCTGGTTAGATGCCACACTCTAGACAAGTGTTAAACGGGTGTTTAATTTTTTTGTGGTAAGACAGTTACTGTCCTACCACAAAAAAAATTAAATGTCTGTTGAACACTTGTCTAAAAAAAAGTGTGACTGCAAAACGGATGTTATTTCAATGTCATAATCTGACATTTTTTTAGACAAGTGTTCAACAGACATTTAATTTTTTTTGTGGTAGGACAGTAACTGTCTTACCACAAAAAAATTAAACACCCGTTTAACACTTGTCTAAAAAATTTGACAACGTTAAAAAGTCATTTCTCCTTGATATAAGGGTTGTTTCGCAGTTACAATTTTTTTAGACAAGTGTTCAACGGTAGTTTATCTTTTTGTGGTAAGGCAGTAAATGTTTTATTTTTAAGTCGTAAACCTGCTGAGAGTAAAGACAATGATCTTATAAATGTGGAAAGAATGTATCTCCGTGTAACAAAAAAGACTTAAGATATATAATTACCTCCTTCTTTTCTTTTTCTTTCGTGTTGCCTCTACAGGTATAATGGGTGCAGTCTGTGAAGTTGGTTGAGATGTATCATCTTCACCAGCTAACTTGGTGTCATAGCTACGGATAAGCATTGAAGCTATGGTCTCAGCATGTTCTTTTTCCTCTTTCGCTTGCTGATCAGCTGTTGCTTTTCCATCTACATGAGAAAGAATAAATTATATCTATTTTTTATCTACAAACATATAAATTAATCACCCTAATGTATAACTTCCAAGCACAGCACAAAATTGGCTACTTCGTTTTTTGTTTAGTTTGTTATTGTATGGAAGATAATTGATTTTTATTTAAAATTATTACTATTTGAGGCTACATAATTTATCTTTTTTCTTCAATAATTAGTAAATCAATCATTTAAACGAATACTATAAAGCTGAAGAGGTTGTTTGTTTGGTTGAACATGTTAATTTCAGGAATGACTGGTTAGAAATTGAAAAATAAAATCAATCAGCTGCTCAGTACATTTTAACGAGTTAGATGAAAATAAATGTACTGAGCAGCTGATTTTTTTTCGCGATTTCAGGTTTCTTCCCATACTAAAAGTTGTTCGTTATGATGAGTACAATGAGGAGGATTAAAACGACTAAAATTTAACCATGTATAATAAAATATATTCACAAGCATCATGCTACAATTAATAGAAGAATGGGGAGCAGCTAGTTTGTAATAATATCAGAAAAAGGAGCTTAAATTATATTTATGATGCTAGTTGGAATGCAAGCAGTGCTTAGGTACTGTCTAATAAATAAATTTTAATTCTCACCATGCACTTTTTCATTCTTTCTTTTATTTGCCACTGCATGTGTTTGTTTTGGGCTGTTTTGTGATTGTTGATCCTCGCCACGTAAGAAAGTGTCTTGTAAATCCACCTACAAAAGTTGAGACTTGTACAACGAGCAGGAGAAACTATAATAAGTCATTTAAGTAATCACAATTAAATAATTCATACCTCCATTTGCTGCAATGAATTCTTATTAGTGATAACAGACGGCCTAAACGCTAATCTTAGGCATCCTATGGTGTGCAATAATATCGCTCAGTGCTTAAAAATAAGTCACACAACGCTGACCTAAAACAAGAATTAAAAACCGCTAAAACAGGATTTACTGTAGTAAAACAATTGATTGGCACGACGTTCATTTCATCGCTAAATGTATAACTTTTGTCTTACCAATCTTGGTTATCTAACTAGTAATTTCATTAAAATTTTGCGAGAGACATTATTGGAAACTGTTTTTTGTTTTTGTTTCATGTCAGCTGTCAAAATAAACCGAAACTCTATTTCCGCTTTAGGAACCATGAAAAGTTTCGTACACAAACATCCGGAAAAATCGGAAACGGATATGCTATGACATAAAAATAAAAATATATCTATGCTCGAACCCTTTTGTCTTTGATCATCCAAAAACAAAAATATTTTCCAATATTTTCGTGGCAACACTTGCCATTTTTTAGCTTGTTCATTGAGTGCGGTCCACAGCAATAGAATTTCATAGAGAAATCTACTAGTGACAAACTTCGCATGTGTTACGTGGGAATAAAATTAAACTCTATTTTTCACACAATAAAACATAAATGTGCTTGTGATCTAAGCTTTCGAAGTTCTAACAAATTACCAAAGTGGGCTGTACCCTCGGCCGTCAACTTACACAAATCACAAATCGTCAAATTCTACATTCTTGTATATTTCTGCTTTTCCGCCAAAGTACAGAGTCATTCTAGATTTGCCAAAATGGCAGAGGGACAGGACGAACCCAAAAAAATTACTATTACAGTGAAAACACCGAAAGAAAAACAGCAAGTCGATATAGAAGAGGATGCTGACGTTAAAAAAGTGAGTACGGCACCGCCAGAAACTTCGCTCATGGCGTAATAACATAGATATTGCACACGCAATTGCTGACGACATTTATTTAGTTAATCGGGAACGTAAAATGTGACTTCGTTGTTTGATTTTAGCTCAAGGAAGTGTTGTCCCCTAAATTCAGTGCGGAACCGGAGCAGTTATGTCTCATATTTGCCGGAAAGATCTTGAACGATGCCGACTCTCTGAAACAGCACAACATCAAGGACGGGCTGACAGTCCACCTCGTGATAAAGACGCCTCCCAGGCCGGAGCCTGAGGGCGCACAACGGCGCCCTCCAGGTACTGAATTGCTTACATCCTGTCATTATTGTGAAACATAGGTTGGCACAAAGTGAAGAGATGTACTGAAGAATTATTGTCCAAGATACTAATTCAATTTCTTTTAGAAGCTTGCATATATCCTGATGCAGACATTTGTATATTAAAATGACATATAAATTCCATGTGACGAATATTACTCATACTAAGTACACAGTACAATTTTATTCATAGTTACATTCAAATTTGTTAAATGAATATCATTATAATTAGGTCACTGACTATTCAAGTAACATTGAGTTTTGCAAGAGGCTAGAACAATAGAGTACAAAGTATTCAATCAATAAAGAATGCAATAATTCCCTAACAATGTAATGGGAACTGTATATTTTCTTATAAATGATTACTGTAACTGACAATACATATAAACAAGGCCTTTTATGAACTTTCTATATAAAAACTTGTTTGATAAAAAAATAAGATAATACCAAGTTATCATGCATTGTGGAGGTCAATTTTTTTATTATCAAGGGTGAACATGGTTCTAAAAGTTATAAAACATTTACTTACATAGAAATACAAACTGTCTGTTATTATTGATAATTCATCTTGATCTACCTGTAGCTCTTATTGGTACAGATAAAGTAGAATATATTTATTTACATTATTTGAAAATAGGTAGAACTACAGTAGTAATATTTTTTAACCAATGATGACCCAGTGTTTGTCTATGTTTGGCTAGTGATCAGTTTCCTTGAGAATAAGCTTTTGCCCTATCGTCAGCCTATAATCTTCCCACTGCTGGGACACAGGCCTCCTCTCTGTGAGAGGGAATGGGCCATAATCCACCATGCGGACCCAGTGTGGGTGGGCCTATAATGGGACAATAATAGACTTGTATTCAATATTTTATCCGTCTAAGACTGTCTAGTCTTCAGACTTTTTTCTTTTTAATAGTGGTAAAATCATCAAATGAGTCCTCCCACCCCGGGCAGGGCGGGGAGGGACTGTCAGACTTGTACTGACTCAAATCCACGGTGTCCTTCAATAGCCCTTTATGTTCCGGGGTCACGGTAATGAGATGAGTCTCGCGACCCCGACAGGCTTTGCCCCTCTAGAGAGGGGGCCCCGTCATTATAGTCTTCTAGAGACTGGTAGTAAGACTAGTACTATCAATTCTAATCTGCTTTGCATGGCACCATAATTTCTTTTCATACCAATTTATTCAAGTAGAATCTATGATATTGTATTTTAGCTGTATAATTATGTTTCTATTGTGTGAATACTTTACTGCCCAGTAATCACTGCTGTTGGTCTAAAATTTGACCAACCGCAGTGATTGAAACCAAAGATGAAATTAATTAACTCATATAGTATCACAATGGTAAGATCCCATAGTAGAACAATTACTTAACTCTATGCAGGCAAAATGGTAAATAAGTAAATGTTCACCACTTCAAGAAGTACAGGTGTTATGTTGTATTACTACCACAATTAGCATTATTCTTACATAAATATCTCAGAAATTCACTCATATAAGTTTCACTCTAAGAATCCCCTCTCACCATTTTCACCCGCCGGAAATATGTTTTTGTAACCTAACCTCAAAACTTATTATAGTCACATAAAAGGCATATTCCAAAAACTTTATATAAGGAGGGAGGTGTCCCCTGTATCCTGGCCTCTCATGTAAAGGCAAAGCCCAGACCCCGCCATCCCCTTCGAATCTAACCTGTCCATGTCGGGGTGCTCCAAGTCCTGAGCTCGCTCTTGCATCCTAGGTCAAAAAACTGATTACTACTTATGAAGGTGTGTTTTTTCAAAAATATTTAAACGCAACTCCGGCAGCCAAAATTACTTTGGGGGGATTAATACTAACTCCCTTAAGCCCCCTACGCCACCAATAGCCTCAAATTCAGGCGACTCGTTTTAAAATCCAACCCCTCCATAGTTTACCAGGAACGATGAAATACATGAGTATTTGAACATGCCTTCAGAAATAGTGAAATAAGAAACGGCTCATGAATCACCCCAATCCACTTGCTTCTGGACAATGCCAATGTGGTTAGGAGACTGAAAAGAAACCACTTCCTCTGAATTGAGTGCAAGGCATTGGCCTGCAGCTCATTGAAAAAACCCTACATTCACTCAAAAAAGCTGATGAAAGACTAGTGACTGATTGCAATTAGAGATAAAAAAAAAGTCAGTACAGACTACTTCATAACTTCATTTGTGCACATAAATTATTTATTTCACCTTTCTAATACTATCATTGTGTTTGAAGCACTGTGATGAATAATAATATATTATAATGTTCACTCTAATTCAAGTCAGGGTACATGCCAAAAAGTTTTCATAATGTTTAAACACATCAGGTCTCAAATAAATGATGAAATTAGTATGACTATGATGAAACTACACATTGTTTAGAAGTGACTACTTCAGAATTACTCAGAAACAAAACTTGGTACTTAATGAAAACTTTATATCCATGTCAAAAGTATAATTGCATCTAGGGCTCTGTGATTCTATAAATTCGATCTTCTCTTTGAGAAAGTTATGTAAATTGAACACAACAAACACTTGTGATTCTCTTTAAACAAATTGAAGTGTAAAATTATTAGTATAAAAATTATGATAAATTGGTATGAAAAGAAATTATGGTGCCATGTCTGTAGTAGATATTCTATTAGTTCAAAGTTAGCGGTAGGTTTCCAGCATATTTCTTTTCACCTAATACATCTTATGATTGCCTAATGTTAAGAAGTTGTAAATTAACAAAAATATTTCAACTGGTATAGGTGGCAACTATACAAAAGGGATGAGCAGGACATCTGTACCCCTCAACATAAATAAGTAGTACATTTTTATCAGTCCCATTTAATAAAATGGGTTCCATTGATAAGAAGCTCCTGTTTGTAAAATCTTGTAAATTAACTAGTAATAAAATGTTTCAGCTGATGTTGGTGCTACACCGTTTGGGTTAAATTCATTGGGTGGATTAGCAGGCTTGGAAAGTTTGGGACTTGGTCAGAGCACCTTCATGGATTTACAGGTAAAAATCGTCTAAATTGTACTGTTTTTTTTTTGTCACAACCAGTTAAATCCAGGTGATCAGGTAAAACTCACACATATAATATACATGGAAACTTCCTGATCACCTGAGTTACCTTTAATTTATTTATTAAAACTATTTTTTTTTTTGAGTGGAACCATCTTCCTTTTGAACCATCTCCCATATAAAATGTAATCTAGATACTCATTATTCTTCATGATTTGTTGTAGGCTCGTATGCAACAGGAGCTACTGTCCAACCCGGACATGCTGAGGCAAGTGCTCGACAATCCGCTTGTGCAGCAAATGATGAATGACCCTGAGAACATGCGGACACTCATCACATCCAACCCACAGATGCAGGACCTCATGGCCGTAAGTTTTTCTTTCACCTTACAGCATTCTCATTTTCAGGTTAGAAAGGAAAAACGTTTATTGGCACATGCCACAAGTGCACACAGTATCACAGAGAAACAGGTTACTAGCATTCCACATGCTAGATATGAGTTTTGGACTCCAGTTCGTTATATGATATAATTTTTCTAGCAGGTTAGTCATTGAGACAGTCAGTTCTGTTCGATTTTTATTTAGAAATGACCATAGTAATAGAAATAAATAACATTTATTGGTATAGACTGGGGCATACACAAAAATAATTATATAAAATAAAAATAAACTAAAACAATTGTTTGTCTCACGGCTGCACCAAATAGGCCAAGTCCAGAAAAAATGCCGCTCATTCGTCTTGTTTCAGTTCGGAGTTTGGAAGCTGCATCGCATGTTTAGATTTTTTTAGAAAACGTTAGGGCTACATTAGGAATTTCTCCTGTATCGTGGGCGCATTTACAAACATATAAACTTTCAAACACAAATGCCCAGACCCGGAAGAACTACTCTTAGATCATATACAAATATTTGCTCCGTGCGGGAATCGAATCGCTCAGCGACTGCGCCAACCGTGGAAATAAGTCTCTCTGATTAGCCCAAGGTAGTAAAATTGTAAGGAGCCTCCCCGAGCGACGGATCCATTGAGCCACTATACGTCCGGCGCACCCTGGGCAGTCAGCGATTTCTCACGCTGATTGGCTAATCCTTTCACAACGATGACAATCCCGAGACCTCTAAAACCGGCTGTGTGCGTAGTCTCGATCAACATAGAAGGATTCTCTCTAGAAAAATCGAACATTTTCCCAATTTATACCGCAAAACTGGTTGTGACATCCTCTGCGTCCAAGAGACCCATCGAGATGAAACCCAAAGTCAGCCACACATCGAAGGACTCAAGCTTATCGCCGAGATTTGTCACCGAAAGCATTGTAACGCAGTGTTTGCTGCTCCCGGCATAAGCATTTTATCCACCAAATGCTCTATTGTAGTCATTCACCTACACGATGAACTATTTTCATGTAGGCTTAAACTAATTAATTTTATTTTGTTCTGTTATACAGAGGAATCCAGAGATAAGCCACATGCTTAACAACCCGGAGCTGTTGCGACAGACTATGGAGCTGGCTCGCAACCCAGCTATGTTGCAGGAGCTCATGCGCTCGCATGACCGCGCACTCTCCAACCTTGAGAGCATACCTGGTAAGTCAACACACAGTTTTTTTTTAGTGTGGTAATATCATCGAATTAGTGTCCCGGCAATAAATTCTGCACATCGACTTTTGGAAAGAGCTAGCAGAAAAGGGGATTGTTCATTATTTCTCGCCGGTATTTGTACACTCAAGGACTGTGAAATATCGACGAATAAAAAACGTGTTCAAGGTTACAATCATGAACTGGTTGCAACAACTCTGGTGTTTAGCCGATCCCATTGTCAAAATCCAGCAGGTCCAACAAATATACTCGAGGAGTTCAAATATGTTCTTAATTGAATAATATCAACTTGATTGAACATGACGTCTTATGCAACAAAGTATTATTCTATACAGCTAGGCTAGGTATACATTGGGATTACACACACTGTCGATTGTCTATTGTTATCTTTCCTGTCCATTGAACTGGTCTTAAAGATACCACTTTCTGCAGTAAGACGTTTATGGCACACTGTACTCACAAATACTATTATGTTTTGTTCAAAAATGTACCTATCGCAATAACAGCCTATTCCATCCCATGGCCAGGTTTTGGTCAATGGGAAAGATGGGACTGAGAGTGCCATTTTTCCTATGGACATGTGCCTAGGGCCTCGAAATCCAGAAGGCCCAAAGTTCCTAACAGTGGCTTCCAAAAAAAAAACTAACTTAACTAAGCCAAAGTTCCAATTTTCGAGCTCGTTTCTTCGTCCTGCATTTTTACGATGATTATTTTTATATTTAAAAAAATATAAAAATAATAATCAAAAGAAAATCTGACATAGGTACTTTAGTGAATTCGATTCACTTTACTCGCCTTGACATCCTACATGGGGCCTATAATCCTAATGATCCCAAAGGGTCTAATAAGAAGGCCCTTGACCTTATTTAAAAAGATACATGGATCACCACGCTAAAAAAAATTTATTGGATGTGTCCCACAGCCCTTTAATGCAGTAAATTGAGAAACCATTTTAAGTTTGTGAATAGATTTCCTGTTCTTTTCCAGGTGGCTACAATGCTTTACAACGCATGTACAGAGACATACAGGAGCCGATGTTGAATGTGGCCAGCAGTATGGCAGGCAACCCATTCTCTGGATTGGTGGATAACTCTGGTAAGACATTTCTATTAGATTTTGGTCCCATTATGAACTCAATCAAGTTTTTTTGAGAAAATATTACCAATTTGTAGCCATAACATTGAAGCATTAACCATAATTGAAACTTTGACCTATGTTACCCCTCTACTGGGCAAATAACACATCCAATGTCTTTCAGTTCTTTCGATCCAGCACTAATATTGGTTTTGTCCAATTCCTCCGCAATTTTTACCAAGTTTGCGTCGACGCCACCTGTCTGGTCTGCGTTGATTTATTTATAAAAAATCTTGGGCATACTAGCCGCAGTATTCCAATAAAATGGCTCCTCTATACTATCGGCGAGTATAGACGGTTAAGCCTCATTTAGACTGAGCAAGAACTCGCATGCGAGTTTCACTACATTGCGGTATTTGTTTGATCAACTGAATTCGTTGTACCTATAAAGTCCGCAATGTAACGCAACTCGCGTGCGAGTTCTTGCATCGTCTAAATAAGGCTTTATGGATGAACACACTCGTGTAGAGGACCATGTGTACTCCCCGAACAACAAGCTGACCTAAATGTTACCGTGCTGATTATAGACGATCACACGATCGACGACCAGCCATAAAACCGCTGCATTAACCCTGCACTCTTTCTGCTCCAAGTAGACGGCACAAACCCGCAGCAGGGGGCCGAGAACCGGCAGCCGCTGCCCAACCCCTGGCAGCGCGGGGGCGGGGGCGCGGGCGGGGCGGCGGGCGCGGGGGGGGCGGCGGGCCCCGGCCTCATCAACACGCCCGGCATGCAGTCACTGCTGCAGCAGATGTCGGAGAACCCTCGCCTGGTGCAGTCCATGTTGTCGGCGCCCTACACTAACAACATGCTACAGGCCTTGGCTGCTGATCCTGATATGGCGTCTCAGCTTATCAATCAGGTGAGTTTTGATGATGAGATTTTAAAGTGGGAAATCAAATGATTTGGGATAGAAACTTAAACTGTTTAAATTTTAAATCGTCTTACTTACAATACTTATATCTTAAAAGTAATTTTCCAGGTTCTTCATTCTCTCATACACTTGGTGACATACTGTACCATCCCCACATAAATGAGATCTAGATACTTTACCAATATTTCCGTTCGTTAAGTAAATATGTGTAAGTCTGTGTAATAATGGTATCTATAAGCATTATTCTCCTGCAAAAAGAATGAATGGTGAAGTGTTCTGCTCTGTTGTTGACTTTTTTTTCATCTATTCCTCCCAGAACCCGATGTTTGCGAACAACCCACAACTACAGGACCAGATGCGCACAATGATGCCGCAGATGTTGGCACAGCTACAGAACCCGGAAATGCAGCAAATGATGTCCAACCCACAGGTCAGTTTCAAGTCAGAGCTATAGTTTTAACAGGTGCAGAAATACTGCTTAAATACTTATAGATGTTAGTCCAGTTTCGGTTTCCCAGAGTTCTTTTGTATAATATCGAACCTGTAATACCAGTAAGGTGTAACAGTACAGTACACCCACTTTTCACCTATTATGTTTAAATTCCCTTGCAACAGCCCATTCACTACTTCTGTTTTATCGGTGACCGGAGCGACGGGCGGCATGAATAAGATATTAATAACTTGAAAGTTCGCGCATTAGCCACTGGCGGCACCTTGTGGCATCTTTCAAACATTTCTATACTCACATTTTATCTTACCGGTCGCTGCTCCGCGCTTAGTCACCGCTTTCAGTGGTACAGTTACCGGCATGGATCTTGAGCGCTGACCTTCACCTGCGCAGAAGTAGTGTCTAAACACACTATGCCGAAGTTACACGACCGAAGTTCGGCACGATTACGCCTGCAATGCTATTTGAATTACTGACGACACACTATTCCGAAATTACGTCGCGTCATAGCGTACAGCGTAACTTTGGTCGGGCGTAAGTTCAGCGGCATTTTATTCTGTGACCACACATTATACGCGACCGAAGTTCGGTTCGATTACCGACGAAGATCCGGGGGCGGGGAGCAGCAGGGAGCCGCCCGCGCCGAATTTCTGCCGCGTAAGTTCGGCACTTATGGTGTGTCATATCAGCGAAATACGTCGGAACGTAAAATGAGCGGCCGAACTTCGGTCGCGTAACTTCGGCATAGTGTGTTTAGATACGTAAGTTATTAGGTTCCTTTGGTAGATGAAGTGAGGAACGGGGGCGGGGAAAGTGTAGTGATTGGCCCGCGTAGCGTGTCGTAGCGCATCGCGTCATAGCCGCCACTCGGGATTCGTTGTTTTGTGCGTTTTATTTGTTTTATTGTGCGTTTCATTTGTCGATAAGAGTACGATGCGCAAAGCGATCCCCACTCTTACGCCGAGCGCTCAAGAACCGTGCCGGTATTTGTAACAGACCCTGACCACGACACAGGGGTCGTGAACAGACCGTAGTAAGGGGTGTACCCAAATCCAAATTCTATGGCTACTGAAATTTTGGTCAGAAAATCCAATAACACTGTACAACCTGGGTTTCAAACATAAGACTGCTGAATTCATCATACTCGTAGTTAGTGTTTGCAACTGCTGGGCTAACGAGATAGAGGTCTATAATTATGTAGTCTGTCTTAAAGCGAATCGTGCATTATTTATAAACTTCTTTAATTAGTCGTTTTTTTTATAACCTGAGCATTGTTCAGATTATTAAAACTATTACCTTTTAGCACATTTACGACTATTGGATCATATTGGGACTCAATAGCAGTAAAGGAGCTCACCCATGACGAGATTTGCAATTTCTACTAACTAAAAATGAAAATCGACCTTGCTACTATGAAATAATGATGCAATTCGATTGACTTGACGTCGTTGTGGCGAGTGTGTTTTGTTTTTCATCTACCCGTAGATAACAACGTGTTTTATGTCATATGTCGTAGTAGTAAGGATGATTTTCACTTATAGTTGGAATCGGTCGAATTGCGTCGCATCGCGGCATCGGGGAAGCTCCCTAAGTTTGGCAAGGCCGGTACAATATTGGTGTTAATGTTATGGTGTAGGCCCTGAACGCGCTGCTGCAGATCCAGCAGGGTCTGGAGCAGCTGCGCAGCGCCGCGCCCACGCTGGTCGGCAACCTGGGCATGGGCGTGGCCACGGCCACCGCCACGCCACCCGCCGCCACGCCACAGGCGCCCACGGCTACCGCGCCCAACAACGCGCCGCCACGCCAACAACAAAACCAGGAACTATTTACGCAGGTAATACATATTATACCATTATTAGTGTCTTTCTTGGCATAGATATGTGTGTGGAAGGGGGGAGAGAAAGATCACAAAACCGGCCAAGTGCGAGTTGGACTCGCCCATGAAGGGTTCCGTAGTAGCGAGCATAGATTAGGTATACAGGGTGAAATTTCAATGGTTGTTTTCCCGCGGCAGGACGATTACCCATCAGTAGTACTATCGAAACACAAAGTAAAACTTAAAAAAAAAGAATGTTTTTTTTTTATATTATTAAAAAAGTATTCATAAACTCGAAAGAGCGAGAATCGATAGTAATGCACTAGACATGACGTAGGTAGGTACCTACACGAGACGCACGCGCCGCCGCTCGATGTCGGCAAAATACAAAGAAAGAGTGAATAATAAATGTTCAAAGCAAAATAAGCTCTCGAGCATGGTAATACGGCATTAACTAGCCTACACGCTCGCGGCAAGCGAGGCCCCCCCGCGCCGTCGGCGTATGTTGCGCCCACCATCGCGCTCGGTTTAGTTGATTTAGTTTAGTCCTTCCGTGAACGTCATACGTGTAATACGATATCGAATTCTTTTCAAAAATGAATTGTCATACGATTTTTTGTGACTTTTGACCTTTATTTGTGGTCTGAGCTCAAGCGCCTGGTGTATTGTGACGAACAGCAAACTCGCGACGCGTTGATAGTGCGATAGTGGACGCTTTCAATATCGTGAGACGTGATAGAGACACTCTTATCAAACTGAGAGACAATCACATAAAACTTGCTCGCTTGTGCATTGAACATAGTGGTTTGCATTTCAAACAATTACTCCGCTAGCGGGAAATGTAAGTACTCGCTCGTACCTTGTAAATAAATATTTAAAAGTAGGTTAGGTAATCAAAATCATTGTAATTAAGTTGATTCCATTTTTTAAATACGCCTTAAATACTTAACTAAATCAGAATTTTCTAAAGATAAGTATTTATGACGGTCCTAAGTCCGTAATAGTATGAAGGGAAAATTGGAATACCTTATTGGGTTTTGTGTTTTAATAAGTCGGGAGTATGATCAGCTGATTTAAAGAGCAACGACCGCGCGGCCGTTCGGGCCGCGTATCATATCGCGCGATGCACTGCACTACTGTTGGTTCAAGTCGCTTTCGAGTTTTGTTTATCACAATTGTAAATCTGCCATTTATTGAGTCTAATTTTTTTTATAAATATTAATCGATTGTATTACCGATACAAACTCATTTCGCTTTGGGAAAACAACCATTTTAATTTCACGCTGTATAATTATATTGAGATTAGTAAGTGATATACACAAATAATAAAAATAACTTTGTTGTTCATAGTGTTTGTATGAATGGCAAAGTTTTATTTGCGGTTTTTGAAAATGTACTATATCTCAAAAACTGCTTACTGTATCCCATCCAAACCAATTTTCGTTGGAAGTTTTTGTTGAGATCTACATTATATATTTTTTTTAGTTTTATCATTCTCTTATTTTAGAAGTTACAGGGGGGGACACATTTTACCACTTTGGAAGTGTCTCTCGTGCAAACTGTTCAGTTTAGAAAAAAATGAATTTAGTAACCTCAATATAATTTTTAAAGACCTATTCATAGATACCCCATACGTATGGGTCTGGTGAAAAAAAATTTTTGAGTTTCAATTCTAAGTATAGGGGGCACCCCCAAAATTTGTTTTGTTTTTATTTTTGTGTGAATATCCTAATGCGGTTCACATAATACATCCACCTACCAAGTTTCAACAGGATAGCTCTTATACTTTCGTCAAAAAGTGGCTGTGACATACGGATAGACAGACAGACAGACATGACGAATCTATAAGGGTTCCGTTTTTGCCATTTGGCTACGGAACCCTAAAAAATATAAATGGATGTGATAAAAGAAAAAGGAGTAACGATTAGCGTGATGGTAAACGGGGCAATATTAAAAAAAAACTACGGAACCAAGGAACTTAGATAGATTAAACTTTATTATCAGTGATCGGAATAGGGTGAGTATATTTACCTACAGTTAGTAGAACAGAGACAAAAATCGGAGACTTCCTTACAACTAAAAATAAAAAAACACGTATTCAATGATTTTCGCCAAAGATTAATATATTAAAATTTGGATGGTGACTGAAAAATCACCCTGTATTTTACTGCATAGTGTTTATATATAAATAGTTTTAGCTAAGGTTACATGCGTACGCGCGGGGGGTAATATCAAAAATCCCAAACAGGTTTAGCAATGATTCCAAGCCTATTTGCAGTTGAAAAACACGTCGCTCATATATTTCGTAAAGAACACGACAGCAACAAAACTTGGTAAAACAAACCTGTTGTTGCTTTAGTTAGTGTCCCTTGTGAAAAATCGTTATTAAAAAATGTTCAATATTAGTCTACGAATTCCTGAGAAATCATATAACAAAATAAAAATTCGTTTATTCGTTTTTTTTTCTGTTACCATGATAAACTTACGTAAGGCTTTAAGTAACTTAGCGTAGCTGTTCAAAAATCACTACGGGGTTACTTCTAAAGCATGATTTTCTCAATAAAAAATAATCATTGGTCCGCAAGATCCAGAAAAACCGCGTAACAAACATACAAAAAATAGTTTAATTGAAAGCTTTCTTTTTTAAGTCGTTAAAATATACATAGAATCACATGAAAAAAAATCTAAGGAAGAATATTTACGCAGTAAACGTTTTTAATAAATTAATCAGACTTATAAATTCACGTAATTAAAGTTCTAGTAAATTTACCAGTAAAAAAAATTTTAGTTGTAAGGAAGTCTCCGATTTTTGTCTCTGTTCTACAAACTGTAGGTAAATATACTCACCATATTCCGATCACTGTTTATTATGCACACCATACAAATTGCAGGTACAAAGTAGATCTTATAAATAGCATGACATAATGGGCGTTCGTATTGCTAAAAGTGATCATGTTAAGACAACTTTTGGATGAATTTGAAGAAGAGAGAGAAACAATACTGTAGACATTACATTCATATGATTGAATATGTATAATGACTGCTGGAAAGACTGAGGCAATGTTTCGAAAAATACAGGAGTCAAAATAATTTATATGAGACCTTGAATCTGATTGTTCAATGTTTCGTAGAGGTCATTTTAAAGGTCTCGATAACAAAAATAATTTAAATCAAATGGCTATGAATTAACTGTGTTGTATTTATGTATGTTTAAGGCTATGCAGTATGAGCATGAATTCCTAGATACATTTGTAAGGTAATAAATAGGCAGGCATGTTGACAGCATCAACAAAGTTCAGCAACAGTTACAGGTCGCGTCATGTAAAAAGAACGCTGGCGGTCAAGCTGCGCATAGGCGATTGATCGGTCTATTTGGTGGTATGAGGTAGGGTGCGGGGCGGTGAGCCACGCGCTGCATGTTTGCCGGTGCGCTATTGGTTCGTCAGTTGAGCTTTGCTTCCCGCGCAGAATCCACATCCAATAGGCACATGCGAGACTGTACCCATGCGCAAACACATCCCCACCACTTTCTTCCAGCGTTCTTTTTACGTGACGCGTACTATAGCTAGAGTTTTGAAAAATATGGACACGTGTTTTTCCTTAATGTTAAATCAAATATATTCACAAAATTCGAGAGTAGGGGCTCGTGACGTCAGAAGCTAGTAAAACTGTACTTGCTTGTGACGTTTGTAGCATCTTCGTTTCAAACGTCACACGTTTCGTTTTTTGGTTTACGTAACAAAAGAATAAATACGTGTCAAATATTTTTTGATAATATAACTGTTGGTCTAGTGGTTAGTGACCCTGACTGCTATGCCGGAGGTCGTGGGTTCGATTCCGACCCAGGACAAATGTTTGTGTAATGAGCACGATCATTTATTCTGTGTCTGGGTGTAATCTATCTATAATATTTATGTATTTAGAAATATATAAGTATGTTTATTAGTTGTCTAGTACCCATAACACAAACTCTGCTTAGGTTGGGACTAGATGGCGCTGTGTGATAGTTGTGGAATATTATTATTATATTTTAATTAGATTTTTTCAGATAAATACCCTTTTACAGTTCAATAATATTAAAGAGTGGTTTCACAAGAAGTTAGTAGTTATTTGCTCCTAACTGCAGTGAAATCTCTTACATGGTAGACATTAAATACTTTTTGTATATGTGCCGGCCCCGTCGTAGTTGAACGCAAACCGCCCGCACGTCGATGTGGTACATAATACCTTTTATTATTGAGTGAGTTACTAGAATAGTATCAGATCATGTTTATGGTGAAAAAAAAATGTAGTGACAGATTGTAGTTGTTGAAAACTGAAATGTAATTCGGGTTTTGTTTTGACGGCTATGCGTTACTGGGTAACTTAGCAGAATCTAATGAATTACGATAAAATTGCTCAAGCAATGGAATAGTTATTAGATATAGAATAATTTTATAACTGGACTCATACATGGGGTACTGTTTAAAATGATTTAATAAGATACCATAAAATATTCTTGAACTAAATGAAACAAAATTCAGCATCATAATTTTGTTGTATTTTATTTTTTGTCTTGTAACAATTCAAAAGTGCCGCTGTGCCTGTGACCTAGAAATAAATGCTTTGATTTTTTATCGTAATTCAAGTTATGATCTGCTAAAGTGGTAGTCTTTTTGGACCAGTCATGCATTTCTAGAACCTTCTATTTCATAAATTATTAATTTGTTGATTTGATTCATCATTGATAGAGTTGTAATTCAGTTCATATTATTATGAGGTTATGTACTCGGCAATTAATTAGTTCGATGTATATCTCATGTAGTAAAAATGGGTAATATATTTCGATAGGCCGTATCTTCACTTTGTTAATTCGTAATATTTGTTAACCAGTTTATGCAACGGATGATGTCTGCTATGGCGAATAACCAAACGAATTCATCGCAGCCGCCAGAACAACGCTACTCGCAACAGCTTGAACAACTCACTGCTATGGGCTTTCTCAACCGGGATGCTAACTTGCAAGGTAAGCATAACCTCAACAAATGAGGAAGGTAACTCTGAAACTATCGGCGCTAGTGTAGTTAGTTCTAAACATCATCACGGTTTAAAATGAAGCGATGTTTTTTTTTTTATTTAACTCGTACTGTCTTACTACTTCTCTAGCAAAGACCTCACCTCATTACACCTAATTTTGCTCGATGTGGCACTTCTCGCTTTAATACTTCAAGTATGTAGCGTAATTTGGCCAGCGGGCCTATTGCGTATCTCGATGTCTATGTGGTGACCATCAAATAACTGTCATAAGGTAAATTTCGTATTGGCTTTTGCATTTGCAATGAAACTGATAAATATAAATGTTCCCTAAAATCAACTATTCTAACGCTCTTGAGGCATTCCACTCCTCAGCTTGCCTCATAACAGGTATCAAGCCATACAAGTGCAGGTTGACAACTGCTGGTCAGTGACTATCAAATTAGCCATAAGCCCTGCAGACCGAGGTCTTGCTCTTGATCTACGTCACGATGTGGGTTACCCCCTTGAAAGCATCTACATTCGTTACTGGGGCTAGCTAATTAATGAAGCCCACCATACACTACCATCTACAATGTGCTTTAAGGGACCTTCACCCTTGCTGCTCGGTTTCTAGTATCGTGATGTTATATACTGTCTGCGTAAAGCTTTCCTCGCCAAATAGACTACCCAACACAACAATATTCTTTCAATTCGAAGCAGTAGTTCTTGAGATTAGCGCATTCAAACAATCATACTCTTCACTTTTTCAGCTTTGTAAGATTAGTATAGTGTGCATAAATCGAGTGTGTATAAATGTACTTATATTTCAGCACTGATCGCGACGTTCGGCGACGTGAACGCGGCTGTGGAGAGGCTACTCGCCCTCGGCCAGCTGTCCATGAGCTAACACTCGAGCGCTTAGCAACTTAGACGTCCACTACTGCGGCTACGATTTGCTTACACCATACTGACACTACTGTAATTTTGTTACAAACGACAGATATTCACGGGTTGAAATTATCGAAACAAGTTAAAACGAAGTCCGTTTGTTCATGTATCACAGTTACTTATTGTACAAGGCTTCGTCACTTGTTTGAGATCACGTGTGGTTTGTTAGATGTCGTGATAATATGTTTTTAGGACAAAGAAAGCCCTGAAACTGCGTTCCATCATTGTCTTAAAAGCAATAATTAGGTCAAAAAATATTATGAAGTGCCTACTTCGGGATTTTGAGCGTCTTCATATTTGCCGCAAAGTGCGCAAGTTGCAGAACTGCTGTCGCTAGGTCCAAGCTTAATAAAATTGTACATTTATTCACGAACAGCTACGATTTTTTTAACTTTTCGGACTTCGAATCTATCGCTGAACCTCATCGATTCGACGTGATTTCGTTAATGTTTAGACTGGACAAAAGCTACGTCGATGAACTGACGCACGGCCGCAGCAGTGCTGCCGCCGTGCCTCCTCGGGATAGGGCAAAGATGCTCTAACAGCAGTTGGGCCTGCTTGCTTTCCTTATTCATAGAAAAGGGGAAAATTGTGATAGACATTAAACTATCGGATATCCAGGGGTGACGACATCTGATTGATTAGTTTAGAAACGTGTACGTTTGTAACAACACTACAGATATATATTTATGTTTACGGTTTCGGTATATAAATTGTGTGAGCGATGTATTCAAATTACTAATTTTTATTTAAAATGGCAGGATTCGGAATACGTGTGGTTTACATCTGATAATAAGTATTGAAATTATACTTAAACTCACCTTCATATTTATTGAAAGATAATTTCAATAATTATTTTATAGATAACACTTAGTGAATTTTGAAAGCATACAAACATTTTGAATAACGTCATTTTATACAATATATACAAACACTTTCACTTATTTACTTTTAATGCAATGGTGTAAGTAAGGATGAGCTAGCGACAACGATTTCTAACACCCTTCAATTCATGACCGTGTCTGTCGTTACGCACGTCTCAGTTTCCCTTTATAAAATTGTAATGATAAAAATTCATTCCTTCTTTTTTAGGCAATATGCAAAATTGTTGTTTATACTTTAAGTAATAAAAACACTAGAATTCCTGATTAAAATCGTCAGATTTTTTTATTGTACTACTGTAAAGAAATGAAACGGTATTTCTATGATTTAATTTAATGTATTCTTGTTATACTCTATGTTATCGATGTGAACTCACTTGCATAGAATTACGTAAATAATAGGTTTATGTAAATAGAATTGCTTTGAAAAAATGTGGGAAGAAACGCACTTTCATGCAATAAACTTTATCATTTATGAGTAATGAAAAATTATATTTTATTGTATAATTTTCAAAGTTTCTTCACAATTTTTACGTTAGTCACAATTCAAAGGGGTATATAAGGTTGACTGATTATTTTGCATTATGCCAGGTAAACTGAATATTGGTTGAATATGGACAAAAATATATCAATATATAACAAAAGACAAAAATACATTGTTTTCTTTTATGTATCTCAATTAATGCCTATATTTCATCCGGTTTCGTTTTGTTTGTAGCCATGTAAACCATATTTTATCTATTATTTTGTGGTGGTAAAAACTTTTATATTTAAACTTTTCTTTTGTAGCCTATTGTAGTGGTTTTATAGGTAATTAAATTTAAGTTGTAAAAAGTATGAAGAGTACTAATGTTGCTCAGTTTTGTAGGGGAATGTGTTAAAATTACACAAAAGTGGTGAACCACTTGTGTGAGCTATTTCTTGTATAGAGAAGCATTGATCATAGGCGCACCTTTATTTATCGTAAACATATCTTTTAAGGTGCTCCCTCACCGGGAACGTTCCCTTGTAATGTAACATTGCAGACCCGACTTTGAGCATTACATTACAATACTATGTAACGTATTCGGTCCTCCGAATACCTACATTTAATTACAAGTGGAGCGCATTGATGTTATAAGTTGTATCCAGGTTTAACACACTGTATCATTACAAGGTGCGCATTGTAATGCTCAATTTTCCCCCCCTACCGGATGTGATGCTTGAATCTGTAAACTTACATTACAGGCAAATGCTCCCGATGAGCGAGCACCTTCTATAGTTCTTCAAGTTTGTGCATAGAGGAAGTAAATGCATTCAATGACTTATATTTATTGGACATTGAAAAAATTGAGCTGTGAGTATAAATAGTTCAGTTTTTTTTTCTAGCTTGCATACATGCTTGTTGACACTAACTTTCGTTTCCAAATTCTTGCCCAACAACGCATTAATTTGAGCTTTTGAAATACATGTTTGAACCAACAAAATAGGCGTGTGCTCTGTGATGTGTTCTAGACTGCTAGAATTGTTTAAAATCGTATGAATCTGGGTGTAACAATATTATTACGTGACAGAATGCAATTATTATAAATAAACTTAAAACTATCGTTTTATTTGCGCCTTTTCCATATCTTTGCCTAATAAGGAGTTACTCATGTATCCATAGATATATTATAGAAGGAGAAATGGCGTGGAATTCAAAATGTATAGAAATCCGATGAAGCCACAATTGCCCCTCCATAACGCTAATATTGCGCACACAGTTCTGTCAAAACAATACTACGAACAAGTGCACACACGCGCCATCGATAACTCAGTCATTTAAATATAAACCTAATTCTTTACACTACAGCGTACTTTTTCCGTATAATTTACTCACACAAACAATTATCATTGTGTGTTGTCGCGACAAGGGGGGCGGAAACGACTCTCCCGCTCAAATACAACGGACGCACCATGCGACATTACGGCTTGGTGAGGTATCGTTATGTCAGTTTTACATTGCTTGTCCAGTCACTCAGTGATAGACTGAGGTGGTTGTAAAAGAGCAATGTATTTAATTCAAAAACAATACAGTCGGAATAATATAGGAAAACAAGAATAAAGTAGTACAAGTGATAGCTGAGCGAAACGCTCAACACCACGGCTTCACCGACACGCCCCCTTGCCACTTCTCCTCTTTTTAATATTTCTGTGCATGTATCCGACTAAGCACCAGTGCCCATACCATGAGTTGTCATTACGATACTCAATCATACGCATCGACCGCGTTTGGCGCTCTCATTGGTTGAAAGTTCATACAATATTGGAGCGGGCCAATGAGAGCGCCAAACGCGGTTGATGCGTATAATTGAGTATCGTAATGACAACTCATGATAGAGGCTCTGTCTATGCTATGTTCTTATTTGGACCGTCTGTTCAGCTAGATAGTAAAATATCATCCTAACAGGTTATTTTTCAACTAACACTTGTTTATGTATGAAAGGAAAACAGAACTGGCGTGCATAATACGTATACATCCACCAAACCTCAATAATAAGCTCATCACTCATTTGGTAGGTAGCTCATTCAGCCAACGGCCTAAGTTGGTTTTTTTTTTTATCGTGGTAAAATCATCAAATGAGTCCTCCCACCCAGGGCAGAGCGGGAGGGACTGACTGACTGAACCGTGGATTTTAGACTCGTACTGACTAGAATCCACGTTTTCCTTCAATAGCCCTTTACGTTCCAGGGTAATTCGGTCAAGTCCCGCGACCAACTTGGTATAGATAGACTGAGTTAATAGCAATTGGGGGCCCCATCACCTTGATACAAAATCACTAACAAGATTGAAAGTGGGACAGTTGAGTGGAAGTCTTCCGGCTGATGATGATGAACAATGAACATCCCAGTAATGAATGGATACAGGAATACGGTTGTGGCCAACGAATAATTTTCGTTAGTCAGATCGTGCATGAGGCGTCTAGATATAAATGGTCGTTGGTTGTGACAAACTGCTATTACACCATGGACTCTTAGCACTTCCTGGTAATCGAGATATTCTGTACAACATACTCTGAAAAAAATCAGGTAAGTTTTCAATAACTGATTGTTAGGAATAAATTATTATCCAAACTAAATCATGATTGGGCCAGGTTAAAGCAATGTTCAACTGAGAGCAAATGTTTAGAGAATGATGCTTTTATTTTAGACAAAGTTAACACGTTCACTGCCACCACCACAATTTTGTTGAAGTTCATAGCGATGCCGCCCTATAAAGCTACGCGGACACTCCAGGCGTGTCGGCGGCACTGCATCTTGTTGTGTTCAGTGGCACCTCGATAGAGTGAAATCTATCTAAATCGGTCTTTTTTTCGGTTTAGCGATGAGTATTAGTTAGTTTGCCATTCGCTAAGCAAGAATAAAGGTGATTCTAATACGGTAGTGAGATTTAATCTGGAATTATGGCTGAAAATAGATTTTTAGGTAATTGATTATCGTAATTTTGTCAGAGATCATAAACATTTTGTGGTTATTTTGAAATATTACATAATATTAACTTAGATAAGTCAATTATCCTCAACTAAAATAGGTATCGTTCCGTAAACTTGCAGTTTACGGAACGATACCTATTTTAGTTGAAGTTAGTGTAGGTATTTATTTATTACCTACAAAAAAATATTTCATAAAAGTATTTGATTTTTTTAGCGTGGTAAAATTATCAAATTAGTCCTCCCACCCCGGGCAGGGCGGGAGGGACTGTCAGACTTGTACTGACTAAAATCCACGGTGTCCTTCGATAGCCCTTTATTTATTTTATCCTTTATTTCAGGCAACTAAGGCCCATAAAAAACACAATACATATATAAGTATAAAAAAATAATAACTAATACATATTTTATAAAACAATAAACTTAAAAAACTATTGCACACGAAGTGGCGGCGTCGTGTTACGCTGCAAGGTGTCGCGTAGCCGGCCTCGAAAACGCCGATACAGCACACCTTTCGGCCAAAAATCTTCCTTGAGGCAGGTCGCCAAATACTGGGTTGGAACGCGCACCACGAACGACTTGAAATTAGTGTTAGGGCGCGCCTCCAACTTCTCCACCCTCAAGGTCCAGTTGGTCTTCATTCGTATGTACTCCACAATGTCCTCGGTCTTCGTAGCGTGGTACAAACGGGATACGTACAGCTGCGTCGTCGGTACTGCAGGACGTAGCAGCGTGTTAGCTCCTACCTGCGCTGTCCCGCACTGGTTGCGATAAGAAGGCTTCCTCTTCTTTCTCTCCACCTTGATGAAGCCGTCCTCATCGCATGTGTCCTTCGGTAGACCCTGCTGTTTGAGGTCCACTACAGCGCCTTTAGTCGCGGTCGAAACTGACCGACTCTGCTTTCCCCGTTTTGGTTCAGCTGCTTGTCGTTTGGTTTGCGACACAGCAGGTTTAGTTTTGGCGACAATTGTAGAATAGGCACATTTGGGGGTCGATGTACCTATTACACGCGTCGTCGCTTCCCCGGCAGGTACGACGCAATCAGCCGAACACGATGCAACGCCTGCATTCTTGACAGCCGGCGACGTAGACTCACTCGCCGACCGAAAACTGCAGACTGCCGGGGTCACGGTAATGAGATAAGTCCCGCGACCCCGGCAGCCAAAGTCCCGTCATTATGCTGACGCTCTTTGAGGCGCGCGTGGAACACAACGCGCCGTCGACCCGGGCATGGTCCATGGTCGGGCAGCGAGTTGCCCTTTACTCGCCGCCCGCATGCCCGCGCCTACGGTGGCCGGAGATCGTCTTGCGACGTCCGTCGCCGTAGGCATCCACCACCGCGGGTGGGGCGGAGGGAGGACATTGTCCTCTCCCTCACGCGGCCCGCCTCCTCCTTCGCGAGCATGACTGCTTCGCAGAAGGAGGTGACCGCTTCCCACTCTGTCTCGCCCCGCAGCATGGCCGCGACCAATGCCGGGCGCGAGAGGTCTCCGCCTATCGCCGCCGTGAGGACACGTCGGTGCTCTGCCCAAGCGGGGCAGTTTTACACCGTATGCTCTACTGTGTCCTCCGGGCGATCTTCGCAGTGGTGACACCCGGCGTTTCCTTCTTTCTCCTCAGACACAGGTACCTCCCGAAACTTCCGTGTCCGGTGAGGACCTGCGTCATGCGGTATAGGTCAGGACGCCGTGACGCCTATCCAGCCACTCCTTAAAGAGGGGTCTTACCGCCGCGATTACGGCGTGCCCGGCCGTCGGTTGCGACAGTCGTCCCCTCCATACTGCCCTGAGATCATACCGGACCTCTTCCCGCCGCGCCTCGACTTCTCGAGGCAGCGGGGATACACCCCGGCGTTGCGCCTCCACGCGCCACTCATAGACGCGCTGGAAAGTATTTATGTTTGCCATAATTTTCTAACCTAGGATATATTTTTATCACCTCAGTTATACTTTTATTTCACTATGAATTTCCAAAAACTACAAATAAAATGGGGGTAAGGGAGGCATAATGAATTTCCAAAAACTACAAAAAAATGGGGGTAAGGGAGGCATACGCTATATTTGACGTCTTAGTACAAAGGTTGACAATCTATGATTTCCTTACTTATGTGGACACGACTGGCTTGTTCTCGGCATTACTAAGCACTTAAAAACTAAAAAAAAAGTTAATAGATTTTTCCGCGGGCCACCTCGAAAATCCTTAGGTTATTGATAGAGGATTATGTACTGAAAATTTCAAATGGTAATTTTGGTCAATTTTCGAAATATCTCCGAAGCATTTAGGACACGCCTGGCGTGTTCAAGGCAAAGTAAAAGAAATTCGCAAGAACACGCTAGGCGTGTCGCCGGCACTGAACGTGTTAATGTCTAGCGAACTATCTATTCGTTTACAATACTAGCAGTTTGTAAAGGTGCCGGTTCGCGCGCGAGACCGCGACAGGAGACAGATACGGTAGATAAACAATCTCGGGTCGCGGGCTGTGTCGTAAAACATAGGGCAAAAAAAGTATTTTGGAATGAAGCAAAGCATACTTATATGTATACAGACAGAAAGACACATAACCAAACTATTGGAGCTTCAAGCATGTATTAGCAAGTTATTTATAAACTCGTGTTACGTTAAATTATTATTAAATTACGATTACAGTCTGTCGAGAAACTAATAGAAAATAATGAGACTCATACTTTCTTCAACTTTCTGTCACATTTGGCATGGAATTTCCCATGGTATAATAATATACTTCGCCAGGTATGGCACTCCGAAACACGTAGGTCACGTGGGATTCACTAGCCTACGTCATCACCGCTATCAATGGTTCTCAAACTTTACAGTTTAGGGAAATTCAACTTAATATAACATTGACCTAATTATTGCATTACTGCTAACTTTTGCCCGTGGCTTCACCTGCGTAGTAGGTTTACAGTGACAAAAAGCATTATTTATCCATCCTAGGGTTCCAAGCCAAGTCTATTTGTGAGAACAAAGGTGCACACAGCTAAATATTATCAAGCTAGAAACTTCCAGTATAAGCTGATCCTGCATTATATATGATTTCTGTACAATGAGAGGTCAGCTTATACTGGAAATTTATTGCTTAATATGAAACTATACTAAAACACATTGTGAAACAGTCGCCTTACGAAGTGATTTTTTTTTATATCGAAGATAGGTTCGCGTTAGACCACTATCGCGCGAAGATGTGTGATGTGGTTTAAGAAAAAAATATATCAAACTTGTTAGACGTTCACAAATAAATGTTTGGGAACCACTGTTTACACTGTCACTGAGCGAGACAGGCTTATGCATAAAACAAGAATAGCGATACACGACAAAATGGCGGAATGACAATGAGACAGCCCGTTCCTGTGTTACCAGTAGTGTGTGGTTATAACTCCCTAACCACATTTATTACCTATGCGAATACGATAAAACGTTGTGGTTTTATTTAACAATTGTGTTGGTATACGTATTGAATTGTTTTGTTTGCTAGACTAAACACAATTTAAAAGTTTTATATATTTTTTAAACAGAATGGTGACTGAAAATGTTTCCTCATTTTCGTATTTTGTTGCAAAAAAGTGGCAACTGGAAAGTGACGTAAGCAAGTGAAGCTGCGGGAGTTAAAACGTGGAGCAGGGGTGAGGTGGTGTTGTTCTTCAAAAAAGGTGATAACAGCCTATTGAAGAACTACAGACCCTTTACGCTTCTGAGTCATGTTTATAAGCTGTTTTCAAGGGTTATCACGAACCGTCTCGAACACAGACTTGATGACTTCCAGCCTCCCGAAGAAGCCGGTTTCCGAAGAGGCTATAGTACCATAGACCACATCCATACGCTGCGGCAAGTTATACAGAAGACCGAAGAGTATAACTTGCCATTATGCTTAGCGTTTGTGGACTATGAGAAAGCCTTCGATTCGGTGGAAACATGGGCGGTACTTCAGTCACTCCAGCGATGCCGTATTGACTATCGGTACATCGAGGTGTTGAAGTGTTTGTATAATAACGCCACCATGTTGGTCCGAGTACAGGAGCAGAGCACGAAGGCGATTCCATTGAGAAGAGGCGTAAGACAGGGGGACGTTATCTCCCCGAAACTGTTTACTGCCGCAATGGAAGACGCCTTCAAACTTCTAGAATGGCAAGGACTTGGCATCAACATCAACGGCGAATACATCACTATATAATGTTTTAGTTCCTAAAACATTATTTTCAAATTTTTTTGACAAACAACTTGTTTTCGCTGTAGAATATGAGTAAACTATAGCTTTTTTCAAAATTTTAGCAAAATTAAAGAAAAAAACTGATCTACAATAGTTCTAGCACAAGTAATCTCGACCCAACCGTACCTTGAAGCCTTTTCACCGCCAGCGTACACAGAACGCAATGCCTCGCCTAGCGCCAAAGAGATTTAAAAGAACTATAGAGCGGGCATTGGGAATATTGTCATACAAAAATGTTGATGTCGGGCGTCAGTAGCGCTAATAGCAAAACCACGTATTAAAATAATTCATCAGAATATATTTCAGCCATTACACAATAGATGGCAGAACTGAGCATCTTGTGATAGGGGTGCAACATTTTAGAATGGCACAATTTATCGATACATAAACATCGATAAAGTTAACTAGGATTTAAATATTAGAAAAAAAATAAAAAGTGTGTAAGGGCAGAACAGAAATTAAATTATTAGTTATTAATACAATCCTATATTATCAATTTGACGATTATGTTCAACAGTATTGTTATTAATCTATCGTCATTAACTTAGTCAATGAACAACATAAAAAAATGTTTTTTTTTCGCTCGTATGATTTGATGAAAACGTCTTTTTCTTTTGACCAACTTCCACCGTCTCGATTTTATTCTTCCCGTGTCATAAAATGATCCTAATATTAAATGTGTCAAACGGCATGAAAATAAATGTTTTAATTAATTTTTGTGGACAGCTCGCCCTTGAACAAAATAAAAATGTTTCAAAAGGGAGCTAGTCTCCTAAAAAAGTTTTTCCGTAAGTATCTCTTTCATTCATAAACAAGTCAGTATACGAAATTAATCATTTGGTATTTTAATTACTCTTCGACCTTATAAATATCGATAACACATATCGATAAATAGACAACTCTAATTCTTTAGCATATTGTCGTACAGCTACTGAGCAACAGATGGCGTTTATTTAAAAAATGCAAGAGTTCTAGAATAATATCAGACAAACTCTTAAAAACCAGGTAAAAATAAAAAAATATTTAGGAAAACAAATTGATTTCAAGTCCACATGTTTTCTTATATCTTGATTTGCAGTGACGCAAAGCGCAACTAGGCATATTTTCCTATATTCGTCCAACGAAGTTTGAATTTTGACGCACGGTCACACGACCTGTCAAGCGGACGTCTCAAACTAGACTAGTCGAGTTTTTACCGAGTGGTAAAAATTTGTGGATCACAACTTTCTTCGTGATGTCCCGTCTATTGCTCGTATATAGTTTAATGTCTTTGCCTAGCGCCAAGCTATACATGTATAACGAAATATATAGTAAACAGTAGTGATGAGGGTAGCGTCATATCGATGAAAAAGAATTATACACGTTAAGTTATGTTTTAGTCATAATTTTACGGATATAAATAAAAACTGATTAGATATTTCCATATTTGTGTTATTTTACAGTATCCCTAATAAGAAAAAACAATATAAATAATAAATATCAAAGAAACAAATACATAACTCAATTAGAGCCATAAGAAATGAGGCACATCTCTAATTGTTTCATGACGTCATCCTTTGACTTCATTTCAAGTCCTTGGCGCTCAGAACACGTTAAATTCAATTCTGATTAGGGATGTGATCGATGGTCTTTTTTCTACGTTTGTCTACTCCCTCCCGTGTTTTCTCTTCTTTCAAGCGGCAGAACTTTTCATTGTATCTCATTAGATACAATGAAAAGTTCTGCCGCGGTGCTTAAATGCATACTTACTTTCCATTTCAAAAAACACGGCGAAATTTTCATTTCATTTGCATTGTATTTTGTGTTTGCATTGGCATTTGTATTTCGCCGTGTTTTTTGAAATGGAAAGTAACGGCTTAAGCGCGTGTTTTTTTTATATTCGCGATTTGAGTGCGTTTGACTGCATCTCATCTCTCATCACAGAATTGAAACGAAAACGCAATGACGACTTCATTCCTGAAACACAGGACGACGACGAAACCCAAATGGATACACCAATACGTGAAGAAAATTATTTTGAACAAACTTCCAGTCCGATTCCACACCTTGTAAAATGCTTAAAAAAAGCTCATCTGCATCCAGTTCTTCGTTCATTTTAATAAAACAAATATTGCTGCTGACTGCACTATTACAAAGTGACCTTGACAGCCATACGTTTATGACGTCACAGAACGTCTTCTATACTAGTCCGTGGCGCCCGGGGCACAGTCAACCATAGACTTTTATCTGACAACCAATATTTGTAGAAATGGGAATATAATTATCGATAAGGATTGCCAACAACTATTTAATTCCGGTTCGGCACCTATCCGACGGTCGAAATTCGTCTACTTTCCCTTTGTTATAATACAGTTATCTAAGTTCATATTTTACTGACCTCAAATTGTTTTCGATAATAATATTTCTAAATATTTCAACGGGTGAAATCAAACAGTGTTAACTTTCGCGTCACATCACTGGCCGACTATATATCAAGTCCTTGGCGTTCTGGGGATATTAAAAAATTTCGGAGTTTTTGTTTTTGCAAATTTTATGACAATTATGGGCTTCTTTTGTGTGGAAAAATATTAAAACAGGGTATTAGACAGTGCTTTTAAATAATAAAATGAAAAAAACCTGTTAAATACAGTAAATTTATTTTTATAACATAGTCAAAATGAAGAGCTTCTAATGAAGTCGTGGCGCTGGTGGCACGAAAATCCGGAACTGCTCTCTAGATAGAATCTAGTCTTTGGTAAAATCTGTACAAGTGCCGTGCCGTACAGTGCCATATTCCATTGTTGATCGAGTAAAGTTCTGCGTTGATTAATTTCCGCAACTTATCCTCTCAATATAGAACTATAATATTGCGCTATGTTTCGCAAGTGCACTGTTGTGAATTGCAACAGTAGACGGGAATCCGTCAGATTGTTTCAGTTCCCTAAGTCTGAGTTATCACTCCCTAATTGGTTAAAGTGTTTGCCTCTTCCCGAACAGCAAAAAAGTTTGTGTGTGCTTCGCAAAAAGTATGTGTGTGAAAAACATTTTGAGAAGCATTTTCTCACATCGAAATCTCGTCTTCGGATGGCAGCCTATCCTACACTATTCACGGCTGCAGAGATTGCTAGTGGAGTACCCAATACTTCTGGGATCGAAAACAGTAAGTATATCCTACTAATGTAATAAACGTGAAAGTTTGGATGGATGGATGTTTGTTAATCTTTCACGCAAAACCTCTAAACGGATTTTGATGAAAAATGTTACACAGATAGTTTATATCCTGGATTAACACAGATAGTTTTTATCCCGATTTTATGTTCCTGTGGGAGAATTTTCGGGTTGTAGCAGGTGAAGCCACTGGCAAGAGCTAGTATAATATAAATGTTACACAGGAATTTCAAAAATTATATAAACATTTCGTTTAATTAAATACTTTCACACATGCTCACTGCACTTTTTCCCTGTAAACAAGATTGAAATTAGTGTATTGTCCGAAATTCCATAACTATCATTATAATTATGTAGTTATAGCTTATGATGACATGCTTTAGCATTTAGTGTTAACTAAACAAGTAAGAAGTTAAACTAAATAATAGCATTTACTACTCACTTAGTAAACAATTTATGTTGTTGAAAACTTGTCAGTCGTAACAGTCATTAAACCTTATAGTGGGTTACTATAATTTTATCTTTTTTTTTTTCTTCGTTCATCTTGCAATCAGTCCTCCGACTATGAGCAGATTTGTTGAGTGAAAGTAAATTATAATTTTATCTTAATATTGTTTTCTTTATTCATTTCAGGAAACCCTAACCCTCTCATTGACCATGATTATCTGAAGTTTCAACATTTTGATCACACATACTGTAAACAAAAGGTCACTACTCTCAGCGGTAAGATTTAATTTAAATGATTTCTCATATTTATGTTTCCAATTTGTCTGTGCCATTGTAAACCATGTTCCTAATTTATGTTTAGGTACGAACATCAGGCCTGTAACCCCGATGACATTTCAAGAGTCTGCTCCGTCTTTGATAACTGGTAAGGTATTTAATACTTACTAACACTACTTATTTTTATTTTTTTAGTTATGTATTTATCAATCATGTTTTTGGTCAACAAAATAATATTACAAAAAGCAAATTTATAAAACACATTATTAAAATTTTAAACCAGGACCTCCAGATGGAACTACCACTGAAGCTCACAACCCCTAGGGAAGTAATGAGAGTGATCCGGAATCTTAAAGAGAAGTCTGCTCCAGGGTACGACCTAATAACCCCTAAAGTGCTAAAAGAGCTTCCCAGAAAAGGAATAGTATTTATCACAATGCTTCTCAATGCCATCATGCGAATTTCACACTTTCCTGATCTCTGGAAGGTCTCTCAAATTGTGATGATCCACAAGCAAGGAAAACCAGCAAACCATGCATCATCATACCGACCGATTAGCCTATTGCCAATCCTGTCGAAGGTCTGTGAGAAAATTCTGCTTGCAAGGTTAAAACCAGCACTCCCAGCAACTGAAGGTTATTCCAGACCACCAATTTGGCTTCCGCCAAAATCACTCCACCATTGAACAGGTCCATAGAGTTTGTGATAGGATCCGACGTTCGCTTGAACAGAAGGAATACTGTACTGCAGTTTTTCTTGATGTGCAACAGGCCTTCGACAGAGTGTGGCATAAAGGATTGCTCTGTAAAATAAAAACGTACCTTCCACACTCGTTCTTTGGACTTCTAAAATCATATCTAGAAGATAGAATATTTCAGGTCAAGGAGGGTGATGCCCGATCTAAGTTCTATGAAATTAAAGCTGGGGTTCCCCAGGGGTCAGTATTGGGACCTTATCTTTACACCCTCTTCACAGCAGACCTCCCACATTCCGACCATGTCACAACTGCTACCTTCGCAGACGACACTGCTATCCTAACAAGCCATGCTAAACCTGAGGTTGCTTCAGCCAACCTACAAACGCAGCTTAACAAAATAGACCAATGGCTAAAGAAGTGGAGAATCAAAGCCAGCTCTTCCAAATCTGCTCAAATAACTTTCACCCTCCGCCAAGGTAACTGCCCCTCTGTATCTTTGGCCAATGAAACTTTGCCACATGTTGACTGCATCAAATACCTTGGCCTCCATCTGGATCGGAGACTTACATGGAAACATCATATCAGAGCAAAACGCGATGAAACAAACCTGAGATTCAGAGACCTGTACTGGCTCCTGGGAAAAGCATCGAAACTATCTGTGGAAAACAAGTTGCTTGTATACAAGGTGGCAATCAAGCCCATCTGGACTTACGGCATCCAATTGTGGGGAAGCTCCAGTCACTCCAATGTAGAAATACTGCAATGCTCCCAAAATGGTATACTGAAAACCATCCTCAAAGCCCCATGGTTTATAACCAATGCCGAAGTACACCAGTTCTCAAACCTGCCTACAGTTCGAGAAGAGATTGCAAATACGAGCTCTAAATACAAAGCCAGATTAAGGACCCACCCAAATGTGTTAGTGAAAAGGCTACTCTCTAGCAACCCACCAAAACGTCTGAAAAGGGCACATATCCTGGACCTAGACAAATAAAGCTAAACCCGGCACTGGAGTCATAAGGACGGAATTTAGAAAGAGTAGTGCACTCGCTGGACTGCACACTCGATAGCCAGATCTACCAACTTATAGTACAATATTACTGATTGTGGATAATCGAAGACCAAAAAAAAAAAAAAAAAAAAAAATTATTAGACAGCACAGTTAGCGCAGTGGCTGAGCAATTGGACTGAACAAATATTTGTATGACCTAGAAGTAGGTAAACGCACCCACGTCACAGGAGAAATTCCTAGTGTTAGGCAATTTTTTTTTAAGAAAATAAAAAGCAAACAAAATTACAGAACACTTATTCATAATATGAATTTGTATTATTTCAGATACTGAAGTCTTACCATCTACTTCCAACTTTAAAGAAAATGAATTGCTTATACCAGGTAACATTATTATTATTCTTTATTGTACACATAATTATAAAATAACATTTAACATAGGGTAAGTAATGTACAAAGGCGAGCTTAACCCAGAATTGGGTTTTCTTACAGCAAACCTTAGAGTGATTGAGAAATTTTTATTTTAGCGAGGACAGATAATTAACACTTTCACTGTCCTAAGACAATTATCGATACAATTATTGCACGTCCAATAGTGCGTTATATACGATGCATGGACATATGAACTTCAACCGCTGACCAATAGTGTTGTCCAAGTTGTTAATAGTGTATTGTATGTCATGCACGGACGTACGGAGCTAAATCATCAGTGCATTACATGTAATGCATGGACAGTGAAAGTGTTAACATTCATATTTTATTATAGATACTATCATATAACTATCTAGTAATAACAAACTTGATATTTATTCATCATTAAAATACAAAATGTTAAAAGCAGGAAGGGTAAGCGGAAAAGCATTCATGGAAGGAATTGGAGTTGCCTTTGCACAGCAATAGGGCAGTATAGACTAAGGAATATAAATAATTATATTAATAAAGTGAATCAAAAACATCTTCCTGCCCTTATCCCATTCTACTTGGGGTTTGCGCAACACATTTTAGTCTTCTATTCTCATTTGACAATGGAGAATTATTTATATCAAAGCATGTTCTATGTTAGGGGTTATGGTTTCCGCACTTAGTCCTTCATGTGGACCATTGTGCGTGGGCCATAGTGGCCTTTGGTGGCTTATTCCAACCAGCCCACCTCCCTCCAGAAGTTGATCAGGTTCTTTGGTCTGTGGAGAACATCTGTGTAAGTCCTGGGTGTCCCGAGGGTCTCTGTCCTGATCTGGGTGACACCTGTGCACTCAAAGAGCACATGTGCAACGGTTTCCTCAGTCTCCATGCAAGCCCTGCACAGGGGACTCTCCATTATGCCTATTGTGTGGAAATGTTTGTTTAGGGAGCAATGTCCCGTTATGGTCCCTGTCAGCAGACGCATGCCGGTCCTGACCAGGCGTAAAAAACGCCTGGTTAGCCTGCCATCTAAGGATGGCAGAGCTTCCCTGGATTGCCTGCAGCCTGGTGTCGAGGTCCACAATCTCTCTGCTTGTGTGAGGATGCGTTCCTGCAGCCATCTGCGTATCTGGTTGAAGGGGATGGGTATAATGGGTTCAGGTCCGCAAACTGATGCGCTGGATGCTCTCCTAGCTAGTTCATCAGCCGCGTCGTTGCCCAGTGATCCGCTGTGTCCTTTGATCCATTGTAGTGTCACTTTGTTGCGTTTAGATACCGTTAGACGTTCTAGTGCATTGTGACGTTCTAGTATTAAGCTTGAAGTGGTATATTGTTTCTCCAACGATTGAAGGACTGAGGCGCTGTCAGAGAGTATACGTATATGGGTGTCCGTAACTCCTCTGGCCGTGATGCTGCTTGTATAATGCCCATGCATTCCGCCTGATAGACGGTGTTGTACATTCCCAGCGGGCTGGATATATTTATGTTAAGGTCGTGTGAGAAAACTCCAGCCCCGGTTCCGGAGTCATTCTTTGATCCATCTGTGTATATCCTCAGCTCTTTCGGGCCTGAGTAGTCACATTGCTCTTCTGCAAGTGTGATACTGTAATGTTTTGCAAAGTGGTATTGTCTTGGGGCTTTGTCGCAGGGTGATGCCATCATTGGCTGTTGTTCGATCGCATCATTCTTGATTCGTGTGTGTTTAATTCTTGAGTCTTTGTTTAGGGTTCCCAAGGCATGAAGCCTAAAGGCGGCTAGGGCCGCCTCATTCTGCACGATGAGGTGTAGAGGTGGCAGTCCAAGCATTGCCTGTAGGGCAGCGGTGGGTGCAGTTCTCATACAGCTGGTAATTGCCATACAGGCAAATCGCTGCAGCTTTTCGAGGTCTTTTTGGGTTGTGCTCAGGTTTGTTCTGGGCCACCAGACCAATGAGCCGTATGTGACTGTTGGTCGTATGACAGTGGTATATAGCCAGTGAGTGGTCTTGGGACTGATCCCCCAATTCCTGCCAAGCATTCGCTTGCACTGCCACAGGGATATGCTGGCTTTTGTAGTGATGTAGTTGATGTGTTTTGCCCAATTTAGCTGTTTATCCTAAAATTTTTAGATATATCAAAGCATTATTTACTCCTTTCACATTTATAATTCTCATTCCTCGCATTCACACACACTCTTCCTCTCCATCCATCATAGAAAGTGAATGAGAGATAGTAATTCCCAAACTTTGCTTACAGATAATGAAATGCAGACTGTCACAACTCCAAAGAGATGTCGAAAACGTTTTTTGCACAAAATTGGTTCAGTTACACTAAATTGTAAAAAAGTATTAAAAGAATACAAAAAATCTAGACGGCAGCTAAAGTTTCACAAAAGGGCAAAAACTGCTCTTAAGTTTTCAAAAGAGAAGTCCTTTCAAGAATTGACAAAACTGATGTCACCATTGTCAAGAAAAATTTTATGGATGCAAATTAAACTGGCCAATAAAAAAACCAAAGGAAGAAGGTTTACCAATGAAGAAAAATTGATTTCGCTATCAATTTTTAAGCATAGTCCAAAGTGCTACAAGTTTTTGCAGAAAATATTCATTTTACCAAGGAAGCAGACACTGAAAAAATTTGTTTCTGAAATTAAAATTGACTCTGGAATTAATCTTCAGATATTCACAGCTATAAAACAATAGGTGAGTATTTTAATGCAATATTTTTTATTTTCTTTATTTGAACAATTATTTATGAATAAGTAAAAACTGCAGAAAGGCGAATAGGTTTATATAGGTTTTACCTTTGGCATTTTCAACTATTTCGATTTCTGTTTTAGCATTTAACATTGCTGTTATTTATTTAAATTTGTGAATTTTCAAGTTGAAAATTGGGAAGAACACCGAAGGTATTGCTCCATCATGTTTGATGAGGTAGCCTATCATACGATAAAAATAAGGACTTCATTGAAGGATTCGTTGTTGACATAATGTAAACATTCATGTTTAATGTCTTACCTTTTGTAACATTTAAAAAGAATTTAAACTTCTATCGAGATAATGTAAAAATTATGTTGCGGTAATATTTTAAACTTGTTTATAAAATCATTCATATTTAATTTTTCAGATGACATAATAATTATTAATGGACAAGAACTGAGCGTGGTTTATATGACCCACCACACTTATTTAAGGGTCTCAGAAACAACTTTTTAAATAAACATATAAAGATGGACGGAAAATTTAAAAGTGGAGCGACATCGTGGAAGTTTATAAAACAGACTAAAAACACGCTCAAGTACGATTACTACATAAAATAACGGACGAATGCGTTATTCCGGAAAAAATTAAGAAGATGAAGGTACTATTTTTTTTTGCATAATGTGTTATAGATTTACTACTTTAATAACAAGGCACGCACGGTTGGCGCGGTGGTTGAGCGGTCGACTGTTGCGCAGCGTATCGCGGGTTCGATACCCGTACGGAATAAATATTTGTATGACCTGCAGGTAGTTGTTCACGGCACGTGCACCCACGACACAGGAGAAAATCCTAGTGTGGGGTAAAGTTTTAAAAAAGAAAAGAATTGTTTGAAATAGGCGACTCGCTGTCCGACCTGCACCATGCCCGGGTCGACGGCGCGTTGTGTTCCACGCGCGCTTCAAAGAGTGCATGATATCGGGGACGGACCCCTTTCGAGGGCCAAAAGCCTGCCGGGGTCGCGGGACTCACGAATTACCTGGAATGTAATTACTCTGCCCTGGGCGGGAGGACTAATTTGATGGTTTTACCACGCTAAAAAAAGTTTCACCATGTGGACACGAATAGAAATGTTGGCGTGTCCAGATGACGAAATAATAAGTGATACTAATTTTGAGTTTCATCAACTGGACACATGATCTCTTTTGTGTCGAGTTGGTGAATAACCCCTTTAAAGCTATTCAAAATATATTTATAACTACCTTCCGCCCGCGACTCCGTCCGCGCGGATGTCGGTCTTCGCGTGGATGGTTTATTTCTCCATTTTGAGTAACTCTGACAATGACATCTTATAAATATCTATTGGCAAATACGGCTAAGCCTATAATAATTAACCTTTTGACCGCCACAGTCATGTATAGATGACAAGCCAAAAAGTGCCCAGCACGCCACTGTCACGACTACATGACAGACTTTTAAACACAAATAAATCTTATTAAACAACATTTATTTTTTTGTTTCTTTTGCTAATTATGTTCCTTGACTCATTCTTATTTATATTAATAAACCTCCTTTCTTTATATTTCATCTATATTTACATAAGATGACAAAAACTTAAACCAATTCTAAAGTTCGAAAAACATAGTTCCCTCCACGCCACTGTCACGATAGGATGACAAGTAGTGATGTAGCTAACAGGCAATGTAACAAGAATATCGACCTCACCGGTAACCTACGTTACAGGTAATTTATTTAAGTTATTCTACAAAATTGAAATACAAACGTTGATATTGAAGTTTTATAATTGAGAAATCATGAAAGTTTTTAATACCGAGCCATTTATCTGCTCATCAATGTCGGTATCAGTTGATAATCGATAAATCAGAATGACCATAATGCCCATCCCCATCACGCTGTCAAATTGTCTGTGCCTGGAACGCCACTGTCGTCTATACGTGACAATCCCCTGACGTCATACGCGGAAAGTATTTAAATAGAGGTGCACCTTTATTATTAAATTTTAATGATAACGATGAATGAAAATAATACGAGTACCTACTGAGGAGTTAATAAATATATTACAAGGAGTCGAGTCAAGGAGTCACTTACATCATGGAAGAAAGTGCGGATTTGAAAAAGATTTTGAAGTAAATTTAACTTACGTACATACAAACTTAAAATACTATAAAAAGATGTTACGTAAATCATGTCTTTGTTTATTTTATTCTTAGTGAGATTTATGAATGTTTACACATATACCAAATATTAATGAATAATGAGCCAAATGGAGCTATGATTTAAAGTGAAATTACAATTTTTATAAACAAATAATAATTTTTAAAAAGTTTTATTAGACTTTTAGGAAAGTTTCATTTTTTTTTCATTGCATACCTGCGTTGTATTTTTATTATTATTTCATCTATATTTTACTACAAGTAACTAATTGTATCGTATTACAAATGTTATGTTCTACCTACAAACTTAATTAAAAGACTAATTTTTCGTTTATTTTAATTTCTATCCCCTTCGTTTCCTGTTTTCTTAAACTGCTATAATGTTATATGATATGTGGAATAAAAAAAATATGAATAGCATTTTTTTTTCGATTTGTTTATATTTTATTACTATCTAGCCTAAAAAGGCTAATAAGCGAGATTTTTCTCAAAATGTAATTTACCTTTTTTGTTTTGCACTGTTTTTATTGAGTCATTACTATATTATTACTTATCCAAAACCCACTGCTATTATACTACAAACATTTTACAGAAAACCGCATAATAAATCGGACAAACCGTTGTGAAGATAAAGGTTTGCCCACATAAACTACAAACAAACAACCTCTCACCTCAAACGTATACTACTACTCCGATCCGTCGTGATTATAAATACGAAACCATGAAAATCGATATTATTAATACATCATAACGGTTGCACACCTCTAGTCCGGAGGCGAGCAAGTTTAAAAAATCGGTGCCAGCTACGCCACAGTCATCATAGGATGACAAAAAAGTACTTCATGATTGAACATAGTGCTGTGATCGTATTGTATTGATTATATCGACTGTTGGTTTTAATTATGGATTTAAATGATAAAGGGTGGCGAAATTTTGACACAGATTATTATAGAAGGACACAGTGGAATAAAATAAAACTCCTGTATATTATATTTACGGTACTTTACCGTTTATTAAAAAAAAAAAACATGTCGTTTAAAAATGAATAGTCAGTTTTATCGATATCATTCCGAACTCACTACTGTTTTGTAGGTATTTAAGTATGAATTCTTAGCTTGGCGCTGAGGGCACGTCGTAGTTTTTTTGACGTGGCGGTCAAAAGGTTAAGGAGATCCCTCTATTGATCTACTGCTGTTGAGCTCGCGTTCTGTAGTAAGTATTTTTTTCATAGTAATTCTGACCTTGTATTTACAAATAACTGATCGGAACAGTAATCAAAAAGGTCGCGCTGAAAAGCACGGTTTAAAATTACACGCATACAATATTAATTCAACGGACGACCGCTCGCCACACTGGACACGTCCGCTCGCATCAAAATTCAGAATTTATATGCATCGCGCGGCGCGGAACGCGGCTCGTTATATAGGAGTCGGGGAGGCGTGGCCCGCGTGTGCCGCAAACGGTTCAAGCCAAATCCGACTTTCGGCGCTACAGGTTACGGCGCTGAATCCACTGCGGGTAATGCAACGTGTGTTCGTGGTTCTACAGAACAACGTCTATGAATAAAACTGAAAAATAAGTTTTTTTTTTCTACGTATTTTTCCAGGATAAAAAGTATCCCATTTTATGCCCAGGATAATAAGGTATAATTATACCAAGTTTCATCGAAATCGAACCGTTAGTTTTCACGTGATGCCTGCATATACAGACAGACAGACAAAAATTTTTTTAATCACATATTTGGGTTTGGTATCGATCCAGCAACAGCCCCCGCTATTTATTTTTTCAATATTTTCAATGTACAGAATTGACCCTTCTACAGATTTATAATATGTATAGATAATATATAATAACAAATTATATCCATGTAATTCTTAAAAATGATTTAAGCACAAATTAATAAAGCTTTATAGATCACTAGCTGTTGCCAGCGGTTTCACCCGCTACAACTCAAAAATCATCCCGTAGGAACATAAAATAGGGATAAAAACTATCCTATGTGTTAATCCAGGTTATAAACTATCTATGTACCGAATTTCAACCAAATCCATTCAGTAGTTTTTGCGTGAAAGAGGAACAAACATACATCCATCCAAACAAACTTTCACGTTTATAATATTAGTAGGACTAATTCGAAAGTACATCTTTCTTGCACTTCGCTGGAATTGGTTATACCTGTCTATTTGTTACTTCTGTTAAATGTAACGTGTTGTTGTTTTAGGTCAAAAATTGTGCCCGAGTATTCAGCAAAACTATGGCTGCCACTTTAAATTACACTGCTGAATTTTGTAAGTATCAAAAATTTTGTCCAATTTGGCATTGTTAGCGCAGTGTCTGAGCGATTGGACTACTGAGCAGCGTGTCACGGGTTCGATTCCCGCACGGAACTAACATAATAATATTTGTATGAACTACAAGTAGTTGTTCCGGGTGGGATCCCTTTTTTAACCGACTTCAAAAAAAGTAGGTTCTCAGTTCGACCTGTATGTATGTATGTATGTTTGTCCGCGATTATCTCGCGTTTGGCTGAACCGATTTTGATGCGGTTTTCAGGAAAGTGTTCATTACATTCTGGAGAAGGTTTTAGTATATAACACTAATGGATATCCCGTGACGTTGCTCGGGTGGATCCGGTTTTGCTTACTTGGATTGTAGATTTTTAAAGACGCCGATTATTATTAAGATTTTTGTTGAATATCTAAACTAAAAAGGGTAAAATAAAAAACTTTTTGAAAAAAAGGGAACCGACTTCAAAACCAAACACAAAAAAAGTGTAAAATAACTTTTCTTTCGGAAGTCGGTGGCCATAGTCAATGAAATAAAAAACAAAGCCACCGACTTCCGAAAGAATAGTATATTTTGCAACTAGTGAATAAAGAGCGGATTTAAAGCGAGGGCCATTATATGAATCACGAGCAAGCGAAGGATTTTAACGACTGAATCACGACCGTAGGGAGTGATTCATGATGATTGAATCAGCGAGCGGAGCGAGTGATTCAAATATTTAAATCCTGAGCGACGCGAGTGATTCAGGCCCTCCATTTAAATCCGTTTTATTCAAGAGTTGCAAACGATACTTTATACCATGACTACGAGAAAAAGAAAGATTTGAGTGATAATATATATGTAACGAAAAAAAAGGTTTTTTTTTTATTAATACTGCTCCACACACACGTGGGTGCGTTTCCAAACATCTAAATTCACAATATACAAACACCCACACCCGAAACAAATAATTGTAGATCATAGTACGAATATTTGCTCCGTGCGGGAATCGAACCCGCTTCACGTAACGAAGTAGTCCAATCGCTCAGTCAACAAATTAACATTAAAATCGGAACAATTATTTTCCTAATAACACGGGGGTCGACCGCATCAATGTGTTCTAAATTCAAACACCAAAACAGTGAGCAAAAGAGCTTTTTCCCACGTTTTTATACACTCACTTTTCTTGTTTGTTTGTAAGTTTGTTTGTTTGTCGTTCCGGTTGGACTTTTGCAACTCAATTTTGAGGCACTTCCCGATAAGCTAGCATGCTGAAATTTTGTACACGCTTTGAGTTCTGATGACAATACATGACTAGCTAAGAAACGTCATAACAAATCCAATATGGCGGCCTCCCCAAGATGGCGGACTGGCTGTTTGAACCCCACCCCCATGATATGGGTATCAAATGAAAGGGTTTGCTGTCAGGAATACGAAAAAAATAGTCACAGGACATAAATCCAATATGGCGGACGTCCAAGATGGCAGACAGGCTATTTGAAATGCACCCCTGTGATATGGATATCAAATGAAAGGGTTTGCTATCAGGAGTACGAAAAAAATAGTCACGTGACTTAAATCCAATATGGCGGACGTCCAAGATGGTAGACTGGCTGTTTGAAATCCACCCCCGTGATATGGGTATCAAATGAAAGGGTTTGCTGTCAGGAATACGAAAAAAATAGTCATGTGGCTTATGCTAGGCTAGGCTATTAATCCAATATGGCGGACGTCCAAGATGGCGGACAGGCTTTGAGGCGATAAGCTAGCAGGCTGAAATTTTCAGGGTAGCTTCAAACCCGATGAACAATGATAAAAATAATAAAATAATTAATAGATTTAAAAAATCTAAAAACCCACGTTTTTAAATGTCCTAAAAAGAAGAAAATAACCCTACGGGGCTGAGAGAGGGGCCACTCAAAACGTGGGGGCGTATCTTTGCAAGTTACACCTACGATCTCACGTGATGTAAATATATCCCATAAATAATCCCTTAAATAATATACGCCCCCACGTTTTGAGTGGCCCCTCTCTCAGCCCCGTAGGGTTATTTTCTTCTTTTTAGGACATTTAAAAACGTGGGTTTTTAGAGATCACTGTTTTCAGTGAGTAAAAGTAACTTTTTAGAGTAGGAATGGTATAAAAGTTATTTTACACTTTTTTTGTGTTTGGTTTTGAAGTCGGTTCCCTTTTTTTTTCGCACTTTGTTTTGGCAGGCCGCCGCCTTGGCAGGTGGTATGGAGGACTCGACTGAGACTAACATTGCAGATATAAAAAAGACTGCCTGTATTATGCCTATACAATATTATTAAATATGCTTTAATATCAGTAAGCGTAAACATTAGTATGTATAGTATAGCATACATTAAAATTTTATGAAAATGGATCAAATCAAATATTTTTATTCAAATTAAGATTACTGAAATAACAATATAAGGCTCTGAATTAATGATAGTACTACAAAATTCAATGCCTGTACTAGGTTAAACCTGTATCACAGGTTCACAGGCGTAGTGTTCTTAAATTACTAAATGGATATAATACTTTTAACAATATTTAACATTAGAGAATTATTAGAAAATTAAAACAATGGGGTTGGCAACTGGGGAACTAATGGCGCTAGCATAGCTTGTTCCAAGCATCGTCATTGGTTCAAATCAGTTCAAATCTTAAGGGTACTTTAAAATAGTACTATGTCATTGGTCGGATTAGGACTAACCTATGGTGGCGCCATCTACAATTAGCTTTGACTGGCCTTCCCCATTGCTTAGTTTATTTATTACATAATTATAGGTAACTATAACTTACTTAAGTCTATTATTGCTTAGATTAGAACAAAATATTAAACAATTAACACAACATTACAAAATATAACTACAATCTATGTCAATTACCTACACCTAAATTACGAAGAGTCAGCAATTGCTTAGTCAATTAAAAATGGGCGCTCCTTGTGGGGCTCCACATCGCTGTCAATGTGGTGAAGTAGTCGACTGCCTCGGGCACCATGGCCTTTCCTGTAGCAGGAGTGCAGGTCGGTTGGCACGACACGCTAGCTTAAACGACATAATCCGTCGTGCTCTTGTCACCGCCGGGGTGCCAGCCGTCTTAGAACCCAGTGGCTTGGCACGCGACGATGGGAAGAGACCAGATGGTATGACCATAATGCCATGGAAGCTGGGTAGACCTTTGGTGTGGGATGCAACATGTGTCGACACCCTTGCGCCATCCCATCTTCCTAGTACAGCGTGTTGTGCTGGCGCTGCCGCTGCAAGTGCTGAAAACTCCAAGCGGCGCAAATACGTTGGCTTAGTTAGTAGCTGTGTGTTTGAGCCGTTTGGGGTTGAAACTCTAGGGCCATGGGGTCCAAGCGCTCACAAAGTTTTTAAAGATATCGCCAAGCGATTAGTCGACTCTTCAGGTGACCAGAGGGCTGGCCTATTTCTAGGCCAACGAATCAGCATTGCCATACAACGTGGCAATGCTAATCAGCATTGCCATACAACGTGGCAATGCTGCCAGCGTTCTGGGCACTGTTCCCGTTGACAGCGATGTGGACGAATTCTTTGACGCCCTTTAAATGTTTTTCTTTTCTTTTAACTTTTTGTACATGTTACTAGTTAGTTTTTATTTATAGTTTAGATCATTATGTATTTACTGATAGAATAAATTAATTAATATAAAAAAAAAAAAAAATACAAAGAACATCATCGTGACATTATTGTGGCGGTCGATAAATTTGCACATACAGAAACAAATTCATGGTACGCGTAGTATCTACTGTTGAGTCAGCAACTAACGAAACGAATGTAAAATGTTTGAGTATGACGCATTAGGTGCCTTCATAATCGATGGAATTGATGTATCTGATCTCTGCTATTTTCAGCAGGACATTCTGCGTCTTCCGTTTTATGGTCACTTGGTTTTTTAAACCGTAAACAAGTCGCGCACTTCGGAGTGTTACCTTTCTTCTCGCACTCGGACATCATGTGACCTGTTTCGCCACAGTAACCGCACTTAGAGTTCACCTCTTTACATTTGGCTGCATGACCGTACTGTTGGCATTTATAACACCTCGTTACTAAAGTGAAATCCCTGATCGGGCAGGACGACCAATTTATAAAGCCTCGTAACTGTGGAATTAGCGTTTTACGTATATTGGCCGAAACTTCAATAACATAATTACAGGTCGGGGCTCGGGGCGTCTCTCTTCCCAGATTTGTGACTTAGTTTGGTCGAGGCTAAAAACGATTCTAAAGTCATCAAAAATAGGGTACGGATAGGGTACCGTTCAGGGTCTAGGTGTTTGTTTATGTGAGTTTCTATGTTTGTAAACGCACTCACGACACAGGAGAAATTCCTAGTGTGAGGCACCGTTTAACAAAAAAAAAACAAAGTATGTATTAATTTGTTGATTTCATCTATTATAGTATTTAATTCATTCTTACAGCCAACTACAGTGATGGGAAACCGGTCAGCCGCACTTTAAGAAACACAGCTGAAGTAGCATCATTTTTCGATGACCTATTTGACTCGGTCAATGGAGCTTGTTTATCAGGAAAAAGAAATAAAGGAAAACCCTTGAGGACAGTGGTAACTAAAACGTCTCCTCACCACAAGTTTTGGCGATGAGCCATTGAAAAATATGTCTCTAGTATCAATGTAAACTGAGAAAGTTTTCATGTAGCAGCAAGTCGAGAAAGGCTTAATGTCCACTCACAAGCTTACACAAAAGGATGGGTTGTTAGAAAAATATTGAAAAAGAATAAATGCTCCAATTGTGAAAATAACCTAACAGCACACGAAAATAAAGCAATGGGGATGGCAACTCAAAGCTATTCGTAGATGTCGCTGCGATCGTTGTCCCATAAGTCAGATTACTGTATAGCTTGTACAAAAAACAAACACGTATTTTGTTATAAAAATTGAGTTTATTTTAAAAAACAAATATGGAAAATTATTCGTCAATGCAAGTGCATACACTAAAACAAGAACTAAGATGCCGCGGTGCATCTACAAGAGGAAAAAAAGTGATTTAGTTGAGAGGCTAGAAATTTGATTCTACTACATTAAACACACATTTACTTGTAGTTAGGATTTAAAATTGTATTTTTTAAGTAGGTATTACATGTGCTAGCCTCTACAAAGAATAATTATAGTACTGCTTCTGACATTCTGTATTGAGAAAAATGTCATCAAGTTTTGTGTTTGTCTTCTTCATCTAATTTTACATCTATTTTACAGATTGGAGCAATATGTTAAGAATTTTAACTTTCTAACACCACAACTATCACAAATCTCGGTCCCGGTGATAATTCTTCCACCAGAAGAACCATTTCATGATATAAAGAGCGATGCGATGCAATACATATCCTCCAATAGAAAAGTAGATATTATTTTCAAAGGTGTATTCGATTGTTTAGTTATGGTATAATCATAGAATTTCATTAATAAATTCAACTAACGGCCTGTCCCGGCTTCGCAAGGGTAGATTTTTGTTTATTGTATAGCTTTTCCTTAGTGATAATACAATTTTTGCTCTCACAGCAGTCTCAGCAGCTACTCATTATTTTTTGATAGTGTGTATTGTCGGAAATTTATATGTTCCATCATTATTATAGCCTTTTACACAACATCTAGCCATTTTACATCAATAAAACGCTTTTTTTCAGAAAATTCCTTTGATTTGACAGTTCTTTTGGGACACAAATGTCGCTTTTCACTTTGACACTTGCCTTCCCCATTGTGTTGCATCAATAGAAAATTGTTAACCTTATAGTCAAATTCATACCGTTCCGTGTTTCGACCTAATATTTCATTTCCAGACTAGATCTTTTTAAAATGGCCATTGTAAACTCTAATCAATACTCTTGTAGTAATATCAGTACGTAAGTAATTTTAATGTTGATTTTTATATTGAGCGATATAGGGACTTTCCTATCGGGCCCGTCGGTCAAGGAATTACCTATGAACTATGAATAGGCGAAACACCAATACATAATTATTATCTCACTCATTTTCGTGGACAAATAAAAACACAAATTACGGATTCAAATTCCTGTATCCTGTATAACATGTAGAATGTTTGTTAAAAAATAATTATCAATTTTCATATAATATCGTACAGACCGAATTGTCCGGGAAATATATTGCCCGAATCTGGTATCCCTAAAATCCGCGAAATGTTGTGTCTGGCCTTGAAAAAACTGATTAGAGTTTACAACGGCCATTTAAAAAAGATCTAGTCTGGAAATGAAATATTAGGTCGAAACAATTTGAAATAATGTGAGGGCATTATTTCAATTTAATTCCAACTAAAAAGAACAAAAAAACACTGTTTAAAATAATAAAAAACTGTTTTTTTTTTCAACCCTGATATATTCCTAACATTCATGGGTTGGGGTCACATCATACTCCACCTTGCATAATGTTGACTTAGTATGGCTTAGCAGGTTTCACAAACTTACGCCATTAAATTCTTCTCTGTACTTAATTAGGCAGATTAATTGAAAAAGTCACATGCAATGATGTTTTCCTTCACCGAAAGGCAATTGGTCTGATAAACAGGTTATCCTTTTGACATATTATTACCCATATCGACCATTACCGATCACGCGTGATAATAGTTAATGTACCCGCCAGTCGGGTAAAAAGTTTGCAGTATGACAACACTCCCCATTTATGATGTATGTGACGTCAACATTCTCTATCTCATGTGGCTACGCCAAACAACAATCTAGGGTTTCTTTATCTAAGGTGGGGCTATTGCGTATCTCGGTTTCAAATAGCTGTCAAAAGACCGTACAGCTTGGCCAGAACGTCTTGAAACAGTACTAATCTTTTTATTTGCTGACAACGTTTTAAAATATTTGATGTAAACAAAGACGCAGGTTTGTTAGATTTATATAATGTGCCATAAAACTAACGTAATAAGTGAAAATAAATAAATCATTCAAAGTGCTGGTAGCGAGAGCACAGTGGCGACTTCCGGTGTTCTTCTGTTTTTTGCCAAGCTTTAAGTGATGTATTAGTGAATGCAACGACCATATATAACTAGACTCCTAATCACAGGCGACCGATGTCTGTCAACACATTAGGTAAACAAATCTTATAACCGTCGTGACTCGACCACTCCTGTGAGTCGCCGTGTCGCACTGACCTTGAGTTAGCCAATCAGAACGCCGTACCCCGTCTCCCTCGCTTACGTCGTACCTCAGCGACTTGACAGAATAATTTTCGCTAGTCAGATCGTGTATGAGGCGTCTAAAATACGATTATTAATTCGAGTCAGTAAAATGACATTTCCAATGTTCAGGTTTGTTTCATTTTGTTTGTATCAGTGACAGTTGCACTTGTCATTTTACTGACTCGAATTAAGGTGGACGCACACCTATCAGAGCCGAACGCGCCGAAGGAATCGAAGGAATCGAATTTTAGAATTCTTTATATGAAATCTCATGAAACCTCGCACACTTATCCGCGCCGAGTCGTCCGAATCGGAAGAATTCGAATGACGTCATCAGATTCGGCGCGGTCGTCGCGGTCGGCGCGGTCGATTCCGGGGGGCGGGGCCTCTTCGATTCCTTCGGCGCGTTCGGCGCGGTCGACTCTCGCACACCTATCAGAGCCGAACGCGCCGAAGGAATCGAATTTTAGAATTCTTTATATGAAATCTTATGAAACCTCGCACACTTATCCGCGCCGAATCTGATGACGTCATCAGATTCGGCGCGGTCGACTCCTTCGGCGCGGTCGATTCCGGGGGGCGGGGCCTCTTCGATTCCTTCGGCGCGGTGGACTCCTTCGGCGCGGTCGATTCCGGAGGTCGATTCCTTCGATTCCTTCGGCGCGTTCGGCTCTGATAGGTGTGCGTCCACCTTTAATAATCAAACTTTAGTTATAAATGGTCGTTGAGTGAATGAGACGTAATAAAGAGACAAAATAGCTAATGAGACGAGTTGTCAGCGCAACCAAAATTTCGTATTGGTTTTTGCATTTGTAATTAAACTGATAATTATAAAGAAGTTCGGCGAGAATGGACCCATATGATTTAAAAATAAAGGAAGCGTCGTTCACTTGCAAGTCTATATAAATTTAAAATAAGAGTTTAATACAGGATTATATAAAAAATATTGAGTTGCTAGCTTATGGCAATTAAAAGTTAGAAATAAATTAAATCTATTGAAAATAAGTTATCGTACAGTTTACGAACGCATCGCGTGTCACCGATTGCATTCCAACCTTCATAATTAAACAAATTCATCACCTACTAATGCTTTTGGACGTTTAAGTTCGGTTTTTCTTAACACAGGATACCGTGGCCCCGGAACGTAAAGGGCATCCGAAGGAACACGGTCGGATTTTAGTCAGTAAGAGTCTGACAGTCCCTTCCGCCCCACCCAGGGCGGGAGGACTCATTCGATGATTTGACCACCTTAAAAAAAAAAAGTGTAAGTAACGCCTATCTATTTAACTATTTTAATTGTTTTTAGGTTTTTACCCACAACATGAGTTCCTATAGTTTTACTAGCAGGCTTAGACAAATGACTTTTCTGTTTAGCGTTCCTACCAAACACTAAGTACTAAATGACAATGTTTATTATGCATTACCGTTAGGTATAGTGGGCCACAGATAAGTTGAACCAAAATGGCTGTCGTAGCTATGGTTACGCGCAGCCCCCCGCTGTTTCGCTGACCCGAAAATCTGTTACTGCGCATTGAAAGTCGGTCGCTGTTTTGGTTCAACTTATGCCGTCTGTCACTTGTGACTATTCAGGTAATGTCATTACCATACATTGTGTACTTTGCGTTTGGCGGGAACGCTAACAGAAAAGTCTTAAGCCTGCTGCGATTAATCTAAGCTGGGCTTAAAGACATCATTTATCTATAGTTTTAGCCAGTTAGCCAAGTTTCTATAGTCACCAAGTTCCTAGTTCACAGATAATTTTAACTTTTAGATTTTTAGGTTATAATCTTCTACCTTGTATAACTTTTTTCTCCCAACTTTTACAGCTGACTATCCATTTGTATTTTTGCTAGTTTTGTATAGTTCTATAAGTAGTACTAAGTTTCAATAATGTATGATTCTAATATCAATGGGTCCCAATTTACATAGAAGTTCGCCATTCTTCAAATTTCCCTAAAATAAACTATTCTAACGCTCTTGAGGCACTCCACTCCTCAACTTAGCCTCATAACAGATATCAAGCCATCCAAGTTTAGTGGACAACCGCTGGTCAGTGACTATCAAGTTAGACAGGTGACAGTGACACATGTCAAACGCTTTGCAGCTGTTTATCTGTGATAGTGTGATGTAATGTCACTGTCATTGTCATTTCTTATTGGAAAATTCAAACAAGACTAGGCTGTATGGCTCTGTTCCTTTGCCTGCCTTTTGGCGAATTTTATGAACAACAACATTGTCATTTCGTGTCGCGGTGGACGTGATTGTTGGATTGTAATGAATTTTTTGCATTATTGACAATAATATTGATTAAATTATGTGTAACTATAAATGAAAAGAGCAGGTCTTTTAGGGTAATTGTCCGTTTTAACAAAAACAAGTGCTTGTTTGGTTATAAAATGAAATATTTAGAATTTGTGTCCCTATGTTTCAGATGTACTCCCCACGGCAAAAGATTTTATGGTTTGCCTTTAGCACAAGAGTTATTTTAATTACTTTACAAGCAATATCAAACCTTATCATACCGGATCATGACGCTAACGTTTTCATAAGCCCCGAAGACCCAAACTTGCGGAAAACGAACGCCGACATCATCGTGGTTAAGCTATTGGGGGGCATGAAGCGATGGGATGCTCAGTACTTCATACACATCGCTCAGTATGGTTACACTTACGAAAATTGTTTAGCATTCTTTCCACTATTTCCATTAATTGTAAGATATGTTGCATATGGGCTTAATAGCCTATTTGGAACATTTTTAAACTTCCACAGTTCACTGTTGGTTTCTGCAACCCTTTTGAATATTATAATTTTTATCAAATCAGCTGATATATTACACATACTGAGCTTAAGGATTCTGCGAAGTGAATGCAGAGCATACAAATCTGCAATATTGTACTGCATCAATCCAGCAAGTATATTCTTTTCAGCACCTTATTCAGAGTCACTGTTTGCATGGATGTCCTTTTATACTATGTTCAAATGTACAGAAAGTGAAACATTAAGATTTGCTAATATTGATATACTCAGTGGCCTGCCAGCAGGATTCTCAATGATAACTCGATCTAATGGGTCAGTAAATTTAGGGTTCATATTGTATGCAAGTTTTAAAAATGTCATAGAAAGAACTTTACCTGAGATTGTGTACAAATATAGAACATTAAAACATAAGCTAATATTGCCATTCTTGGTGTTACCATTGTTCACATCATTTGTGTCACTCTTCTTAACTGTGATCATAGCACTGTTACCATTTCTGTTAGTTCAAACATATAATTACTTTAAATATTGTGTACATAGTGAACATAACTTACCTGATTTTTTATCTAATACAGAGTATGTATTGCCAGGCAGTGCTGAGAGTCCATGGTGTAATAACAGTTTGCCACTATCATATTCCTATATCCAAAGTCATTACTGGGATGTTGGTTTCTTTAAGTATTATAAATTAAAACAAATTCCTAACTTCATTCTTGCTGCCCCAATAATCTTGATAGTGATGTATCATTGTCTGTCTTATGTACTGTGTAATGTAAGGCTGTGTTTTAGGCTTGGATTGAAAAATAATGTTATTGGATATTCAAATAAGATGCCTTACAGGCCAAAGCAATTTTCTAAATGTTTTGGGGCCAATGATCCTATAATGTTTGTGTATATAGTTCATGTTTTGTTTTTGTGTGTATTTTGCATAATTTTTGTACATATTCAAGTCTCAACTAGACTTTTGGCATCAGCTAGTCCTATTTTGTATTGGATATGTTCTAGTAAAATGAATGTTGGTCCTACACCAACATCAGATCAGAATACCATAAATGAGCATTTCCGACGTATTGGAATAGGAAAGAGAATACCTTCTCATCATTTGTCTATAGCTAATTTGGAGGGAGTTGACAATATGTACAGCAAATGGAAAACATTTTTAATTTCCAGAAAGATGCCTGACTTCCAATCGCGAATGATTCAGTATTATTTCATTGGATATTATTTAGTAGGAACAGTTTTGTTCTCAAATTTTTACCCATGGACTTGAATCATTTTTACTATTCCACTGGACATATCATTTACGTATCAGCTACAGACTGATTGATGGTTTTAAATTGATCCAATTTATTTATCAACATATCATTTGTGATAAATAAAGTACTTAATGCATTCCAATAAATATTATCATAGTTCAAAATATATTTACTACTTACTGCCTTATACATAATAAACGTCGTAATGACGAAATCTTTTAGCAAAATAATATTTATAGAATGTAGTGGAAATAATATCAGCGTTATTACTTAAAAGACCCCTTAGTATTTAAACGATCATGTTAATTATATGCTTGAAATGGGGCCTTTCAATGTTAACAATATTCAAATAATATGCTACATCGTCATTTATTAAATATCGCTTTTATGAAGTAGTTAATAAGGATAAGATTTTCGTACAAATCGACTGTTACTTCTAGTCATTTACTTTGTAATTTTGTAGTTAGGAATTAAAGTACGCACAGAAAACGTGAAATGTTCAAGACAGTATTTTATTCTGAAACCAAATAATGGGCGACTTCAACCAATAATTTAAATGAAGGTAATATGTTTGGAGTACTTGTCTTGCTGTGTGTACATCGTTAAATCAGTATATTAGGGAACTTAAGGAATTATGAAAGCAACCAATGAACATGGCAATCAAAAGGTGACGAGTTCGAATCCCGCTGCACTACTCGTGAAGCACACTTTAGCAGAGGGGTTAAAACGGCCAAAACGCCATTGGCTATTTATTCACGAAGGTGAATCATTTGTGATATTGCTAAGTGGCCGTTTTAGATTTAGACCCTCAGTACTTATTGCGATCGCCCCTTAAGTTCGTCAATTGCAATTTAGATCATTTTCATATTCATGGAAGTTTCTTGTCATTATTAGAATGTTATAGTAGGTCTAGATAAAGATAATAATGATCAAACTTTTGATCTCGAAATGGAATTGACTTTGAACACGAATTAGCTCTATAAGAACTCTTTTAAGGCTTTGTTAAGATAGAAAGGGACCACCGAATGAGCATTAGATGAAACTACCGGTGACCCATACTAATCCTATAGGATTCTTATTCTGACAAGTCCTATTAGCTTTGTATTCTATTCTATTAGATTCAGCACAACAGCTTTTCAGATTTATACACATAGCAGCCGTCCATTTTGAAATAGTCGACAATTAAATATTGCGTCATTTTAGGAAGCCTTAATAAACCTCAGTCCCGTATAATGGTCCTTTAGCAGACCAAAAACATCACATTCTATTTAACTACAGGATAGGTATTACCAATAAATTACAGATTTGCCAGAATTTTTCTAATATTAGCTTTTGCTAAAAATTGGACTTTTAAATGCTTCGAGCTCAACATTTTTAATGATATAGATACTGTTATGATTAATATTTTTAATTTAAAATAATACCTACTAATAAGTATGTACACTGCCACTGGATTTTTTTTCATGTATTCATGATTGTTTCAAACCCATTGGTTGCGTTACATTACATATCCATTAATTATAAAAAGTTAAACAAAACATAATTTATAATGTTTTATTAATGGTTGTGAATATGTTTTAATGAATATTAGTGTTAGATCGCACTATCACTTTCTGTTATATCCTTGATATTAAATTAAACACGATATCACAAGTTATAAAATAGTTTTATTGTTAGAATACAAAATTATTTTTCACTTAATTAAATATCAGCAATTTTTGATTTTTACATGTTATTGTATGATTATAAAAACCCAATTATTTACTACAGTGCTGTAGATCGTATTCTGATTGGCAACACCTCTTTCGTAGAAATCGCATTATACACCGTGACTTTTTAGTCGTCTTACAAAAGTGGTCCACGTAATGTCCCCGACCTAAAATACATCTAGGCGAGTTTAGTTTTTTTTTTAATCGTTAAAAATAATTTTTATTATTAATAAATAGGTAGATTAGAAATATGAAAATGTTAACGTATCAAGCTGTAGAGTATACCTACCCAGCGCAATAGTCAGGCAGATCATTCCATCTCCATTTTCTATGAGACAAGGGTGTTTTTAACTACTCCTTGCGTCATAGTAGTGAATTAAAAATTTATTTAATTTTTTTTCAAATCTCTTAAATACCTATTTTTTTATTATAAACGTGTTCTAGTCATTGGATACATGAACTGGGCTGCCGTTGTAAGACGACTAAAAAGTCACGGTGTATAGGGTGTTAAAAAATCAACTGCAGGAATTTCGTGTGTGTACTCGTCATCAAAAACCAAGTACATTCCAAAAAAAAATTTTTTTGTTCGAGCATTTTTTTCAAAACAATTTTTTGTGTGGTCAAATCGAATATTGAATTTGTCGATTGATATCGATACAAGGAATACCTAAACAATTTTGTTTATTTAAATTAGACATCAGTAGGTTATCTAACCTTCATTTAAAATATTTTTAGGTTTCCCAAAGTCGCAAGCAGTACCAAATAAATAAATGTACTCGCAACAAGTCTTATTTATGCTAAATTGAACAAAATATCGGGTATCTATCGATAAAGAATTTCTATGTGCTACGTGGTGCGGCCTTGACCGAGTAGCAACGGAATTCGACCGATCACTCAAATGTCAACCGTATGTCTAACGCAATTAAGCTGACAATTGCGACCCCTTAGAATAGCGCCATCTATGGCCGAGTAGCGGAATTGACTCGTCAATCGAATCTTAATGTGATTAAAAACCGTAAATACGTCTTGCCGCTAAAGCAAAATAAATCTTATTTGTATAACGTCAGGGTTTATTTCCAAATCTGTTATGAAGGCTAATTTTGACTAAAGTTAAAACTACAAATCAAACAAATTGTTTCTTTGTAGTGCAAAATATGATTATCGGTTTATTTGTATGAGTTTGGCGACAGCGAGCGGTTCCCGTAGTAATTTTGGTGCATTGCACTTTCACTGTTTTTTCTGTTCCGTGTTGATTACCATAACATATTAAAATGGAGGAATTGAGATAAGCCAAAAAAAATAGGGAAGTGAGGCCTTTGGCCAAGACAAAGGCCAAAGTGTAGGAAAACTTAAAATAGTTAAGAGACACTGGAGAAGAAGTCTGATGATAGCAATGAAGAATACGACCACAGTTCACACTTTACAATATTCAGTGCACACAAAGCACGCGCCCCAGACCAGATGTCGTTTATGTTTCGGTGTACCATTGTCTAATATCTTGAACTGTCGAGAAATTGATACAATAATCCTGCAGACAACTTCATAGACAGAAAGATGCGTGGCGCGTACTTTACCTTTACCTTTCAAACCAGCACAATTACACAGCACTAAGCTCTTCATCATGCATATAATTTTAAAACCTATTTTTACAATTTATCTGTGGTACTAATATATTATTTTGCACTTAAGAATAGTAGCAGTACCAACCACACTTAACTCTAAAGAAGTCCATAAAAGACATGGAATTTTCTTACGTGCTTAGAACCTCAGAGAATTTGTATCGAGATTCTCTTACCTATGAAATATTTATTCATTATTATCTATGTTCATATCTGTCGACGAGGGTTTCGGAGAGGCGTCAGCTGTGTCCGACAGTCGGGACGAGACTGACAGGTCCGCGACGGCGACGGGGTCGGCGCTGGCCTCCCCGTCGCCGGCGCATCCCTATGCGACCGCTAGCGCCTCCTGCAATCGCTGGCGCGCGCGCCTTACTCGCTCCTCTTGACGTCTCACGTCGTCCTTGGTAATGGTCACAGCCGCAATCAGCGGCTGTTCAGGGTTTAAAAAAACACCCGGGTTCTCGAGAATGGATTGTTTCGATCCAGTTTGACCTGGAAATGGAAAAACAATACTAATTTATAGATACCGTATTTACCAGAAATCAGGGTTCGATCAAGGATATTACTAACTCCTGTTGTAAAATACAAAATGTTGACAGTTAAATGTTAACGAACTCACTGAGTCTTAGGGTCTTGAAGGCACATACATAAAATGACTGCAGGTACAAATACACGCACTGTGCTATATCTTTACAGCGCGCAACGCAGCAGCTTTGTATATCCTGTCCCTTAGACTTGATGGAGGGTAGATGGACACAGGTGTGAAGTTGGCAACAAATATAAAAAAATAGCTTTTGCCTGACTTCATACTTATGCAAATCGAATAATATCCCAAGGGAACATAATACCGAGGGAAAATCCTATGTGTAAGCTCATCAAACAATCTATGTGCCCATCCAAAACCTTTCAACTTTTTTTTTGCATGAAAGAATAGTAATCATCTATTCTCATTAACTTTCGCATTTATAATATTTAGTAGTAAGATTTTGATTTACCTGTAATGGGCTGAGAAGAAACATGAAGGGCTGTTGCCAGTGACTGAATGATGGTGGCATCAGAGTTATATGGGCCCAACGGCTTGATGTATTTAGGCAAGGAAGTGGTGCCCTTCACTCCATCCGCATCACATGCTGTCAAGCCCTGGAATTAGGTCAAGAAAACCAGTTTATTATCACAAACACTGAAGATCCATTTGCAAGTTACCTCATACCCCATCCTCACCCAGCTGCGCTATATTTCGCAGGTCCTACAAACAAATAAATCAGTTTTTGCCCGTTGTACTTAGGGTTGCCAAATTTTTTTTTGTCTGATTATAGTTTTTTTTTATTTAAAGCCATAAAAATATAGTACACTTAAAAAAATATAGTATCTTTAGGGAAGAATAAAAAATAGACTAGTTATATTTTTTACTTATTTTTTTTTAACTATATTTCACACACACTTCTTGCATCTTTTAATCATTTCTGTCCTGGATAAAACTGCCATACGATTTATCACAGTGAAGTTTTAAATTAATATTTTATTTTACTAATTTTAGTATTGCAAAATACAAACATTGGGCTATTGTACTGTAATATAGTATTTTCGCGTACTATATCTTTTTTCAACAGTATATAGTATGGGGACCCTAATTATAGTACAATACTATATATTATAGTATGTTTTTATTTACCCACTGGCTGTGCCCGCGACTTCGTTCGCGTGGATGTCGGAACTTAACAATGTATTTTTTAAGTGCTTTTTCCCACGTTTTTATACACTCACAATTCTTGTTTGTTTGTTTGTATGTTTGTTTGTTTGTCGTTCCGGTTGGACTTTTTTTATTAACAACATTAGCTGTGAACCATCATTATGGAGCATACATAAATATGCGTACGTAAATCATCAAATGAGTCCTCCCAGGGCAGGGTAAGAGGGACTGTCAGACTTGTACTGATTAAAATCCACGGTGTCCTATAAATCCTATAAAAGGCCTTTACGTTCCGGGGTCAAGGTAATTCGATAGTTCGACGACCCCGGCAGGCTTTGGCCTTCTAAGGGGGGGCCTGAGCAACTGGTTTAAATCTACGTTTAAACGCCTCTGGGACCTGAGCAGTATGGGCGGGCTCCGGAGCCTGCCCGTTCCTGCCTTTGCCGGTGCTGGCAGCCCCAGGACGTAAGCAGACATGGGCGAAAGTCATTCTTTCAAGGAAACAGGTCGTACCTATGCGTGACCCATCCTATCCCATCGTATCTATCGTATCCCATCATATACCATCGTATCCCCTCGTATTCCATCCTATCACATCGTATCCCATCCTATCACATCGTATCCCATCCTATCACATCGTATCCCATCGTATCTATCGTATCCCATCGTATCCCCTCGTATTCCATCCTATCACATCGTATCCCATCCTATCACATCGTATCCCATCGTATCACATCGTATCCCATCGTATCCCATCCTATCACATCGTATCCCATCCATCTCATCTATTCTATTCTACGATTCCTTTAAATCGCTTTAATTAATTTACATTTTTTGTTTGTAAGGGTCAGTTCAGACCGAGACGCGAAGCGACGCGACGTAAAGATACTTCAAATGTTTTCTGCCGTAAATAAGGTTAGATTTTGAGTCGCTATTAAAATGCAGCGCGGCGCCGGGTTGTGACAGGTGTATCTTTTCGTGTAGGAAATAGAGTTCGATTTGAACAGCTCTATTGAAATGTGCGCGCAGCGTCACGTTTCGGTCTGAGCCGACCGTAAGGTGTAAACTGATTACGATGAAATAAAAAACATAATGTTACTTCAATTTAACACCTCTATTCCAGGTTTTTTTTAACGCCATCTACCGTGTTATCGTTGAAATATGTTTAGATGAATTATTTGAATATGTAGTTTTTCTATTCGAAGCTAGATCGCGCTACTGAACTACTAATGGTCAGTTCACACCGAGACGCGCACTCGGTGTGAACTGACCATAATTTTACTTCTGGATCACTTTAAATTCAAATATCTTTTGATAGACTGAACCACTGAACCAATTGTAATGAAACAAAAACCAAATGTTACTTCAAGGTACGCTAAATCGTTGTGTATAAAAGTTATCTACATTGATTTCGTAAATTTTACGTGATGCTCGGATAACTAAACATACAAACAGACAAAAATTCTAAAAATGCTGGGAATGGGTTCTATTGGTTGTCCTTTAACACCTTGGCTATATTTTTTTTAATGTACAAAAATTTCTTTTCTACAGTTTTATTACATGTATGTATAGATGTCCTTATCTACGGCGATTGTTGCTATTGTATATTTATGCATTGTTAACGAATTCACACAAAAAATATTACGCCTGTACCCACTAAAAAGGGTAATTTTTTTTAAATTGTACCAAAATCTACAAGAAACAAAAAATGTAAAATAACTTTTGAATGAAGAGTTACTATTGTAAGTTGGTGACAATGACAAAAATGCGAAGAAAATAAGAAACAAAGTTGTTTCAAGTTTTTAGAAGTTGGTTTAATTTTTTTTTAATTTAAGTAAGTAGTAGTAGATAATGGGGCAACAAAAGAACATATTTCAGTTAATCATACAATTCAAAATACTTACTTCTAGTCTTTTTTCCCAGAACAGTTGTTTAGGTTTCTCCTGTGTGCCATGTTTCAGGTCTGTTTTCACTTTGCTTTCCTGAGTCTTATAGACAGTGACTGGTTGCTTGAAAATAGAAGCCGTTTGACGAATAGGAGGTACCAGTGACGCATCTGATCGGACTCCCCTGTATCAAAAAATATTAATTTAATATTGCTTTGAAAAACTAAAGGTTTTATTTTATTTTGTTTTAAATTGTGTATTACTGGATATTTTAAATAATTTAGGATTTTTTTAAATGAAGATAGTTAATATAAATATAGGGGTAATAATTACACACAAAAAAATGTTTGAACTGCACTCTATCATGCTACATGAAAGTTTTTGAACATGCTTGAATACAATGTTTTAACACACTCACAACTACCACCTTGAATGAGAAAGTGTTGTATTTCCATGTTGATTGGAGAGGAAAAATGTAAGATTGAATGAATATGTGATGTGTGAAGTCTAAAAATAGCGCAGAAGTGATTCAATTTTAAATTGTTACAGGTACTCAGCAGGATTTTATACTTTAAGTGATGTAGCTTTTTTTAATTGTTTGTGAGTAGCATGAGATAAGTTTGATACTAAATTCTAGTGTTCTGTTACAGTGAGTCTAGCTAGATAGTTTCATTCTTAATACTTTTATTTTTAACATGTACAAGTATTTCAATAAAAAAACAAGTTAATGTGAGGAGAAACCCTAATGTTTTTTTCAACTTACTTCTTTGTAATAATGAATATAAATTTATATAATACCTTAAAGTTACAAAATTATTTTTTCTTATTAGGAGATACTGGTGCATGGATAGTGTAAATTAACAAAACCATAAGTGGACAAATAATATTAATTCACAACATAAAAAAACACAAAACTCAAATCTACATTCTACAGTTATTTACTTACCAGTACTCATTAATACATAAAATACATACTGCTTTGTGCAAAGGTGTAGGAAGCAAAGCAGTTTTAAGTGGGGAAATAAGCATTATGCTTTGAAGAGATTTTAGAAAGAAGGGATTCTTCAACTACCTGCTTTATGAACTGTATTCCAAGCCCCAAATGATTGAAAATTCAATGTTCATACTGCAGGTAGTTATAACTTCCCTGGATATTACCATAGTAGTCACGGATTCAAGATTTATTAACAAAGCTGCCAAGTTTTGAATGATAAGGGAATGAACTGTGAAACGATGAAGCACTAAAAGCAAACATAAGCTTGTACAAGGAGTTTGGTTTAGGGGGGGGTCTGTATTTATGCTTTCGCGGTTGCACAACGACATGCTTTGCTTCTGCTTTGCTTGGTAGTATAGATGCAGGCCTACCTTACTGCCTCCCTCAGAGGCGGTAGGGTGGCGGGGTCTTGAGGGGGAGCGCTACAGTCGTGCAGATCCTCAAGGCAAGTCTGGGGGATTCACCTTCACGAGGTTGCCACCCTGTTCTTGGTCTAATTCCATAAGAAATAGACGCAACTAAAACCCCCAGGCGCTTTTTCGCATTTATCCCGAAAGCCAATTCCCAGGCCTAGGGCAATCCTACACCCCACTCCCATGATCCTACACCCAGCCCCTCCCTCCTTTTTCCCTTTTCTCCTTTCGGTCCATGAGGACGGGCAACCTCAACTCCAAAAAAGCCCGCAAACCCCAACAATGCAGAGTGGTAAAAATAATATTCCCCAGGTGGGTCCCGGCAATGCCGGGGAATCCCACACCGCTCCGGCGGTCTGCCCCCACCGTAATATGGGGGGGGGCACCAATCTGCTCACTAGTGCCGCGCCCTCTGCGCGACTGGCTGCTTTAGCGCCAACAGTACCGGCTGCGACTCACGCGCCACTCGACACGACTAAGGCTGAGACTTCTGCGCCTATTGACCCTAAGAAGGCTGCGACCCCTGCGCCTGAAACGGCTGCGACTTCTGCGCCAACGACCCTGACAAATATTACACCTTCCACGAAGGCCTGGCAACAGAGCATCGTTCGGAACAGTGTAACAAACAATCCTGACAACGACAATGACAAAGCACGACTCTCCAGCCTTAGCAGCGAACTCCGCGCGCTGGCACTACAGCGCGAGAAGATTGAGGCAAGGCTGAAAGACATAAACTCTCTCGGAACGGGAAAGGAAGCGGAATCTGGTGGTTCTGGTTTCATCTCTGTGGACGAAGTACGCATGCTCAAGGCTAAGCGCGGAAAGATCCGAAACAGAGAGAGAGATCTCAACAACCGTTTGCGCAAAATCCGCGAAGGCGATAGTCAGCGCGAAGCGCAAACGGTTAGTTGTAAGGGAGTACACGACCAGCCGCAAGTACGCGAAGGGGAAACCCAGCGCGAAAAGCAGCCGGACGTGGAGCCGTGCGGGCAGGGACCAGTACGCGAAGGGGAAAACCAGCGCGAAAAGTCCCTGCCTGTACCAGGACCACCGAGAGAAAACGACCGGAACCGCACCGAGATGACCCAAGACCAGCACCGAACCAGACGGAAGCGAGGCAAGCGGTCTGGGTTCGCGCGCAGGGTGTCCCTGGCACAGAACGTGCCAGGCCCCTCAGAACCGCAACCCGGTCCAAGTGACCGGGGAACGGCGAAGAGGGAGCGCCCGGACGACTCGGTTTCACCGAGTATGCTCCAGGGGGACGCCAAGCGTGTTAGAACCCGGACTGCTCAAGGGGAGCAGAGAACCTATGCGCGGGCCACAAAGGATATCCCTGCGCGACTCGCCGTAGCGATCTGCCTCTCGCCTCCATCCCGAGACATGACAGTTGACGAGGCTGAGCACATCAAGCTTAGCCTTGAAAACGCCATAATTGACACGTGCACTGACCCCTCCAAAACCATCCCGGCCTTCCGCGGTTACCCAAGGATAGCGGACGGCACGGTACAGATGTGGTGCGAGGACGACAGCGCCCTGACCTGGCTGACTCAGAACGTACCTAAGATACGAATGCCGAACACCGACGCGACACTGACTGTAATGAAACAGTCCGACGTACCGACCCGGGTCCGAGCAGCGCTCTTTGTACCCAGGTACAATGGGGACATAGCGCGGCTCCAGACTATTCTGACCCGTCAGAACCCTTGGTACGACATCGGTAGATGGACACTGTACAGGGCGACATCGGTCGGTGGTGATAACTACGGGTCTTATTTGACCCTGGGTATCCCACCGGAAGAAGTCGAAAAGGTCTTGGAGAGGGAGCGGCGGATATCGTACCTGCTTGGGTCGATATACGTGCGCTTTTTCCCCAACACCCGTCCCTCTGACACCCAGACTGACACGGAAAAGACGAAACCGGCACCGACTGAGCTTGACCTGACCATGACACAACTGGAGGAGGAGATGGCCAGAACGGCGATGGCTGATGCTGACGCCGTGAGGATGCCAACCTCACCAACAAGGTGGACGGAGCAGCTGCTCTCATCATCACCGGCACTGAGCGAGGACCAGCACGGACTGGAGGACGGGGGGGAAACATCCGATGGATCAATCTCCTCCTAACTCCACCCCACTACCGCCCACATCCCGTCCCATAAATATCATCCAGACCAACCTCCAGCATAGCCAGACTGCTACGGCTTGCCTACGCAGGGCACTGGAGATGGAACCCCGAACCATTGCACTCATCCAAGAGCCGTGGATCCGTAACAACAGAATATGCGGCCTTGGTAATGTTGGAGGTAAGCTAATCCTCGACACACAAGGCACAGACAAACCACGAACCTGTGCCTACATACCCAAAGATATACCCATTACCACACTCACGCAATTATGTTCCAGAGACCTAACAGCCGTCAGGCTCAAAACTGACAGCGATGCACCTGATATCGTCCTGGCCTCGGTATACATGCCAGGCGAGGATGACGACTGCCCACCAAAAGAGATGGCCGACCTGGTAAGGTACTGTGAAGACGACAACCTGGACCTGGTCATCTGCACGGATTCGAACGCCCATCACCCGCTTTGGGGTTGCAACAAAGCCAACACCAGAGGTGAGGTACTTTGCACATATCTGTTTTCCACTAACCTTAACATCTTAAACCGCGGCTCGGAACCCACTTGGGTCACATCTCGCGGACAAACGATCATTGACCTAACGCTGGCTTCGGAAAGCGCGACAAAACTTATTTCTAACTGGCACGTATCCAACGAGCCTTCCTGCTCTGACCATAGAAGGATTCGCTTCTCATTAGTAGCTAGCATAAAAAAACCCGAACCTAGGCGCAACCCACGCCGTACCAATGTACCCGGCTACAAACGGCTTTTGGCCACCCTACTAACACAGAACCAAACGCCTCAAATTCTAACGGAACCCAAACAACTTGAGAACACCGTAACAAAACTCTCGGAATGTATAATTGAAGCCTACCACGCCTGCTGCAAACTAAAGGATCCAAACACCAAGAGCAAGGGTAACTCCTGGTGGAATGCGGAACTCAGTAAGCTCAGGCAAACTATGCGTAAGCAATTCAACAGAGCCAAAAACTCCAGACTTACAGAAGACTGGGACTCATACAAGAAAACACAATACAACTTCAAAAAACAAGTCAGGAATGCCAGCAGGGCAGCCTGGCGGAAATTCTGCGAAGAAATTGAATCAAACAGCGAAGCCGCGCGGGTGAGAAAGATCCTATCTACCGATCAGGATCGCACCCTCGGGTCGCTGAAAACCCCAGACAACACATACACCAAGTCGGACCACGAAACAAGTAAAATCCTTTTGGAAACCCACTTCCCAGACTGCAAACTCTCCGATGACAGAATCTGGGCAAGTGAGCCAACGCAAACACCAAATGACCAAGACTGGGCCAGAGCCCGCACCATAGTAAACGCAGAGAGAATAAAATGGGCCATAAAGACCTTCAAACCATATAAATCCGCAGGCTTAGACGAGATTTTCCCCGCCCTGCTACAATGGGGAGAAGACGTCCTAACGCCGTGGCTGACCGTCATCTACCAAGCCTGCATAGCACAGAAATACATACCACTTGCATGGCGGGAGGTGAAAGTCATTTTCATTCCTAAACCAGGCAAACCAGACTACACACAACCAAAGGCGTACAGACCAATAAGTCTGACATCTTTTCTACTGAAAACTCTCGAGAGGCTCTGTGATCGACACATTCGGGATGGGCCTCTTCGGGAGCGACCACTCCATAAACAACAACACGCGTATTCCATAGGAAAATCAACAGAATCTGCGCTGCATAGTGTGATCTCCAAGATCGAATGTGCAGTGGACCACAAATGCTCCTCACTAGCTGTCTTCATTGACATAGAAGGCGCTTTTGACAAAACCAACTTCCATAGCATCAACGCAGCCCTCGAGGAACGCGGTGTGGACTCGACCCTGCGAGGATGGATCACAAATATGCTCCGACTAAGAGCCGTACAAGTTACGGTAAACAACACCACTAGAGCCATAGTGGCGAAGGGCTGCCCCCAAGGTGGTGTCCTTTCGCCACTACTATGGAACCTTGTAGTAGACAGCCTCATCAAACGTCTAAATAGCAGAGGCTACTATACGGTGGGCTATGCTGATGATCTGACCATAATAATAAATGGCACACACGAAAACACACTATGCAACCTTATGCGCCAAGCCCTGAGGATAGTAGAAGACTGGTGCAAGGAATACAGACTAGCAGTGAACCCTACCAAAACCGAACTCGTCCTCTTCACAAAGAAAAGGAAGCTGGCAACGCTACAATTACCAAGCTTCTTTGGGACCACCCTCAGCCTATCGACTGAAACCAAATACCTGGGTATATTTTTGGACAAACAGCTGAACTGGGCACAACACACGAATTACATCACCACAAAAGCCAGTATAGCCCTATGGCAATGTAAGAGACTGCTCGGGAGAAATTGGGGCATAAGCCCCAAGATCACCTACTGGCTATACACCACAGTTATCCGACCAATCATTACATACGGCTCCTTAGTTTGGTGGCCCAGGACCAACCTAAGTACGACCCAAAAGGATCTCGAGAAACTACAAAGATTTGCTTGCGTAGCAATCACCGGCAGCATGAGAACTTCCCCCACTGCTGCCTTACAGGTGATGCTGGGGTTACCACCTCTGCACCTCGTTGTAAGAGAGGAGGCAGCCATAGCAACTTTCAGACTCGAGGTATCCGGCACCCTAAATAACGATTCCAGAATCAAACACACACGCATCAGAGAAGATGCAATCAAAGAACAGCCGATGATGGCATCACCCATCGACAGAACCCTGAAGACCCACTGCTTCCAAAAACACTACAACATAGAGCTCACAGAGGAGTCGTGTGACTACTCAGGTACAAAAGAGCTAAGGATCTACACTGATGGATCAAAAACCGACAATGGGACAGGCGTCGGGGTGTTCTCCGATGACCTAAACATTAAGATATCCAAACCACTTGGAATGCTCAACTCTGTATACCAAGCAGAGTGTGTAGGTATTATCCAAGCGGCACACGCTATAGAGGCCAGAGAGGTTACGGATGCCAATATACGAATACTCTCCGACAGTGCCTCAGTTCTACAATCCCTGAGGAGCAATCAGATCACGTCGAGACTAATACTAGAATGTCATAAGGCCCTAGAACGAATCACGGTACTAAACCACAACACGGTAACACTACAATGGATTAGAGGCCACAGTGGATCACTTGGAAACGATGCGGCTGACGAACTTGCCAGAAGAGGATCCAGCACAAAACCCTACGGACCCGAACCCATTGTGCCCATTCCTTTCAAGCAGTTAAGAAGCTGGCTAAAGGATCACACTCGAATACAAGCGGAGAGGTGGTGGACCTCGACACCAGGGTGCGGGCAATCCAAGGAAGCTATGCCATCCTTGGATACAAGGCTGACCAGGCGCCTCCTGCGCCTGGACAGAGATAGCCTGCGCCTGGTGGCGGGGACCATCACTGGACACTGTTCACTGAACAAACACTTCCACACCCTAGGAATCACTGACAGTCCCCTGTGCAGAGCATGCATGGAGGCGGAGGAAACGGTGGCGCATGTACTCTTTGAGTGCACCGGCGTTACCAAAATTCGCGAGGAGACCCTGGGAACACCAAGATCCCTTGCGGATGCCCTGAGGCGACCGGGAAGTTTGATCTGCTTTTGGAGGGAGGTGGGCTGGTTGGAGTAATTGGCCACAATGGCCCACGCACAATGGTCCAGGTTGAGGACTAAGTGCGGAAACCTAAACCCCCCATGGTTCCAATGGGGGGCCTTCTAAAATAGAATAGAATAGGAGTTTGGTTAACATATGAACAGGTACTAAAACTGGTTTGTATGAAGCGGTGCACTGATGTGATGACTACACAACTACAAATACAAACAACACTGATTATGTCTCAGAACCAAAGAAACAAAACATAATCATTGTTAACACACAAAACTATACCTAGGCACACTGAATACAAGCTTCTATTGGATAGCATTAATACAGATGGTACACAAAGCAGGACTGCACTAATGATCACAACACAAGTGGAAGAAGTTATGACACTAATGGGAACCTGTAGTCAAACTGCGCGCGTGCTTTCTTGGCCTTGCACAGCAGCATAGTGTTTATCTGACCCTGCTGAAAGTCGAAACACGACAGGTCCATACTATCACCCAGATAACGAACTAGCTCAGCCTTACTGCGAAACTTTTTACCTGTTGGGCTACAGAAAAGTATATTGTCACTGTGGACCAGTCTGCAACGAGCTGGTGTGCGTTAGTTGTCGGTTAATCCCTGATTTAGTGATGGATATGTAAATGTTAAGTTAGACAATTTATTAGCCATGTTAACTGACCAGTCGAGTATGGCATAACTCACTCTTAGGTTCTAACATCGAGAGTTACATGTGAATTCTTAGTTCTATTTCATAACCTAACATTATGCTTGTTTAAATGACAGTGAACATGCTAATTTTAATACCTGTTGGTCAGAATTAAGTAACTTATAACCATGTTAGGGTCTTATCATCAAGTTTAATATTTATTGAGAAAAGTTTTCAAAAGTTTCTAATAAAATATTGAATGACACACTGTGGTATCTTCATTTTGGCTATGAACAAATGAATTTAAAAATAACAGAAACAATTAATGTACAAGCAGTACACAATGAAACAAAACATAATACCTGTAATAGTAAACATCAACTTTTCCGGCAGACAAGCCCGTTTTCCTGAGAACTTCTTCCCTTTGCCATCCTTTGGGTAAGGCAGGGCAGTCCGATCTTTTTTTCTCTATAGATATATTCATTGTACTCATTTTTACTTAACCAAATACAACTATAAAACTGTTATTTGGAGCTACAGCAGAAACAGTAAATAAATATTGGCTAAAATCGATGAAACTCGGAAGACATGTTAAACTGTTTGTTTGTGGCACAGAGCATGACACTGACAGCCAGTGTTGCCAGTATCATCATCTTCCTCCCTTTATCCCATTTTATTTGGGATCTCGGCCCAACACGTTTTTTTCTTCCATTCTCCCCTATCAGACGTCACATTATCATTTACACCTTTTCATTCATATAATTCCTTAGAAAATGCATCCATCTTTTCTTCGGCCTTCCTCTTCCTCTCCAACCATCAACATTCATACCCATCACTCTCTTAGTCACTTGAGCCTCATCCCTCCTCATCACTTGTCCATACCAAGACAGACGATTCCCTTTCATTTTTTCTGTAACAGGCGTCACTTTGAAACTTCCCCTTATAAACTCATTCCTTACGTTTTTATCCATTCTTGTCACTCCACACATCCATCTCAACATCATCCTCATCTCCGCTACATGCAATCGCTTCTCTTCTCTCTCATCCATCTTTTTCACATTGTTGCCAGTATGATTTCCCAAAAAAGGACGGTTGGCTAACTTCAAGGTGTACGGTTGGGTCGGGATACTTCTGCAAGAACTAGATCAGTTTTTGAAGTGAAAACTTCTTTAGCGGCGTTGTACATTTTTTTATAATGGTTAAAAAATATTAAACTCGCGTCAGGACACGTGACCCTGATCGAAAATTCGTAAGACGAACACGTGACCGGCCTGCTGTTTCGTTTAGGAGCAAACGATAGCTTGCATTTTAATCGTGGAACGTCACATAGCGAGCATATCTAAAGGCTCCAGTACACGTTGGCCCAGCGCGTTCGGCGAGTGCGTTCGGCCAACGTGTACTAGGCTGTTTTGTGTGTATTTGTCGTTTGCGGCCAACATTCGCCGACGATCCGATTAGTGTCGGTTTTTCGTGCACAAATCAAAGGAATTTGGCGCAAGCCGCAAACAGCGATCACACGTTGGCCGAATGTTTATTTCAAATTTAGGCGTCGGATTAGATTGTAGTGTCGCGGTTAATATTGTTTCAAAATCATGGCGTCTTGGAGTAACGATTCTACTCTGGTGCACATGTAAATAAAATTTGAAAGTGCTGTACAAGTATATTGCAGCGGCCGTGATCGCCCTAACGTCCATCTTCGTAGAGCGACCAACGCAGAATGAAAGTCGCCAACGTGTGAACGGTACCACGAAAATCTGCCGAGCGCATTGGCCGAGCGTGCTCGGCCAACGTGTACTGGAGCCTTAAGAAAACATTTGTGATTTGACACCTTTTATAAGTACAGAACCAACTAATAATAAGTGAGTGGCAAACACATGCACAGGGCAAAAACAAGGATATTGGGATTGGCAACAAAAACCTATGTTTTTTTTTCTGGCTCGAGCACAGTGTTCTTTGAGCCTAAAATGATTTTGTTGCAGATATACAAATGTACTCTATGACAATCATCCATCAATCCCTTCTATCTATTATATTTTATTTAGTTCAGTGCAGTCGGTCGTCGAAATTCTGACTTCGGTGAATAGTGTAAAATCGTTGAGTTTATTAATTTTCTGAAGGAAATACGAACAGAGTCCGCTCTATCGGAAGAATTTTAAGAGGTGTTTGCAGAGGTGTCCAGTTTTTATCCAAAATCATTCACATGTAAGTATTTTCCTCGTATTTCTCAATAACTGGTGTTGGTTATTTCGTTGAATGATGTCAATTATTGCTTTGGTACTTTCACTTTGGATCATTTTATGAATTTATATGATATTGTTATCTATTACGGATTAGAAGGTTTTTAATAATGTAAGAATATTGTATGTCTGTCCTTTAATGAGATAAAGTTGACATCAGAGTATGTTTGCTGGTCTAAAAGAATGGTGTTGAATGTAAATAATAACAAATACGTACAATCTATTGAATTTCAAACATTGCATGTCTCACAACTAGTAACTGGAATTTGTTGCACCAAAGCCAGTTATCTGATAAAAGACGGACAATTTTTTTGCATTATCAAGATTACCCACTTATGTTTTTATCATCTACCTGTGTAACTATCTTTTTAACCCTTTTGTTTGATATACAGTTTACAATTAGTGAGTTATCTACTTATTCATACACATCTGTACTGTACATTGTAATAGTAAAACCTGCCATGAAGATTTACAACAATCACATAATATATTCATTAAGGCATTTTCAGTTTTTCTCTCTTTTCTTTATAATTTATTTAAGGTTTCCTTTTACTGCGTAAACTTAAATATCAGATTCTAATGGTATTTTCAGTTACCCAATCTTCCCATTTTCTGCAACATAGCAGTCCATTTTCCATTCACAAATCCATTCTATATCCCGAAGCTGAAAGAATAATGTTTAGTTTATAGATTGTCTTATAGATTATTAGATGATGATACAATTAATCCTCTCTTGGGATCAGAAAATGATGAGTATCTAAATATCCAAAGTACCGATGCCATCACCTATCAAATCCTATTCCCAATCACATTATGAGCCTTCCTCTACTGTGATAAACTTAAAAATCTGTTAAAGATATTTGAAAGATTTGGGTAGCTTGCTGGATTCAAAGAGAGAGAGTACTTACAAAGACAGTAACAATCCGTTTATAATGTTCCAACAAGAAAAAGAAGTAAATAAGAATCAAAGAAGAAAATATGTTGTGACAACCCCAAGTAGAATGGACAGGAAGTTAATCATGTGGATGAGGCGAAAGGAGTATGTAAGGGTTCGGTTGTATGTATGGGAAGATGGCATGAGTTTATGAATGTCAATGATGATGAGTGTCCTAACTGGGTACAGTACAAAAGCCTCAACCCAATAAGAGTAGATGTTCTATAATCCACCATGTAAGACCAGGATGAGTCAGTAGATGGCATAATAATATTCCTTAATTTTTTTATTAAATTAATATTAGTTGTCCAAATTCTGGGAATTGAAATTAATTACTAGCATTGAAATTTATAATTACTGAAATATGAGTAGGTAGAAAAGGTGACAGCATAGACTAATAAGAGTCTTGGTTGTCATGCCTACAGACACCCTACAACATTATAAGGTTATTTCTTAGGTTCCAACATTTCCAACTATAATTAATGTTATAATATTATAAAAATAATCACCCGCATTCCTTAGATCATACTTACTTCCAACCTTGATATTTGCTTTAACCATTATTTAGATTATTACCTTCTATTAGAAATTAATAATCTTTTTAAATTAAAAAGAATTAAAATTAAAAAAAAATTAAAAAATAGAAAATTCAAAATTGACATAATACGAAAAATAAAAAATTAAAATTGAAAAGTCATAAGATCAAATTAAAATCACATGTTTAAAATAAAATAATCAAATGAAATAATAACTTTTTTAAAACCTTACTGCATTGTGATAAGTCCTAAAATGCATTGATACCCTAAATCATCACCAATAGATTGCTTCTATCCCAATTTATTCAGATAATTTTCTAGGTATTTGCTGATCTACTGATAATTAACATACACCCAGGGCAGGATGGGAGGTCCTATCATCAGACTTGTACTGACTAAAGTAAGACAAAAAAGTTGTTAATAGCCTTTAATGGTACAGTCAGCATCAAAAGTCGATGACCACATTCAGATTTTCAAAATTACTGTACATTTATATCACCCATAAATCGCTCAACAAGATAGGCGCCAGTATTGAATGAACATCATTAAAGTTCAAAATTAACTGAACACTACTCGTCAAAGGTCACTGAACACCGTTTTGTCAAAAATTGCTGATCGTTATAATATCCGAAAACGCCATAACATTCAGTTTTACAAAAGTCACTGAACAATATAAAATACTTGTTTTAGTTAGGTATCTAGTGTAATCACGACAATGTCTAAAAATAACTTAACTTAATAAATAACAAAAGTGACTGAACAATATAAAATACTTGTTTTACTTTTCTAGTTGAATTCACGGCAACGGTCAAAATTAACTTAACATCATAAATGACAAAAGTCACTGAACATTACTTTGTTTCGGATAGCGTGTAAACTTATAACTTCTATCTAAAAGTAGCTGAACTGCATACTTTTTTTTTTTTTTTTTTTTTTAGCGTGGTAAAATCATCAAATGAGTCCTCCCACCGCGCTTTAGAGTTATAAATCCAATCGTGTCCTATCCAAACTAAATCATGTAAAAAATATAAAATGGATGTGAATTTCGAATTTAACTTTCCAAAATAATTTTGTTTTTTTTTTCATAAGATCATTGAGAAATATTAGAAGTAGGTGTTCAAGCGGCAAGCACATTATCCCATTTTTTTTTTTTATACACTCACTTTTCTTGATTGTCGTTCCGGTTGGATTTTTGCAACTCAATTTTAAGGCACTTCCCGATAAGCTAGCTGACGAAATTTTGCACACGCTCTGGATTTTGATGACAATACATGACTAGCTAAGAAACGTCATAACAAATCCAATATGGCGGCCTCCCCAAGATGGCGGACTGGCTGTTTGAAATCCACCCCCATGATATGGGTATCAAATAAAAGGGTTCGCTGTCAAAAATACGAAAAAATAGTCACGTGACTTTAATCCAATGTGGCGGACGTTCAAATTGGCAGACAGGCTATTTGAAATGCAACCCTATGATATGGATATCAAATGAAAGGGTTTGCTCTCAGGAATACGAAAAAATAGTCACGTGACTTAAAACCAATATGGCGGACGTCCAAGATGGTGGACTGGCTGTTTGAAATCCACCACCATGACATGGGTATCAAATAAAAGAGTTTGCTGTCAGGAATATGAAAAAAATTGTCTTAAATCCAACATGGCGGACATCGAAGATGGTGGATTGGCTATATGAAATGCACCCCCACGATATGGGTATTAAATGAAAGGGTTTGCTGAATGGGATACGAAAAAAAATATCACGTGACCTAATCATCCAATCCAACATGGCGGCCGTCCCAAGTTGGCGGATAAGAAGTAAATTAAGTTTGAATAATAAAAAGACTAAAAAGTATAATTTTTAGTGCTTGCTAAAACCGTGTTTTTCCCACGTTTTTGTTTGTTCGTTGTTCCGGTTGGATTTTTGCAACTCAATTTTGAGGCATTTCCTGATAAGCTAGCAGGCTGAAATTTTCAGGGTAGCTTCAAACCTTTGCAAGTTACACCCACGATCTATACACGTCATGTAAATATATCCCATAAATAATCCCTTAAATAATATACGCCCCCACGTTTTGAGTGGCCCCTCTCTCAGCCCCGTAGGGTTATTTTCTATTTTTAGGACATCTAAAACGTGGGTTTTTAGATTTTTTAAATCTATTTATTTTTAAGCATATTTTCCAAAATAAACTCGCAAGCATGATTATAAAAATAAGCATATTCCGCTTAAAAAATATTCCGTCGACGTCATCTAAACTTTCTGTATCACGATCGAATAGTGACCGTATTTGTATAGAGCTGTTAGACTCACTATCAAAAATCACGCAGATTCTGATTGAATTTATACCATCGACGTAATTAATCATTTTTATAGTTCGATTGAATTGTAACCTTATTCGTAAAGCAATAAGACTCATTTTCAAAAATAACGCAGATTCTGTTCAGATTCATACCGTCGCGTCGACTTAGTTTATGATTGTTTTAGTTAAGACTAAAAATTATACTTTTTAGTATTTTAATATTCAAACTTAATTTACTTCCTATTCGCCAACTTGGGACGGCCGTCATGTTGGATTGGATGATTAGGTCACGTGATATTTTTTTTCGTATCCCATTCAGCAAACCCTTTCATTTAATACCCATATCGTGGGGGTGCATTTCAAATAGCCAATCCGCCATCTTCGATGTCCGCCATGTTTGATTTAAGACATTTTTTTTCATATTCCTGACAGCAAACTCTTTTATTTGATACCCATGTCATGGTGGTGGATTTCAAACAGCCAGTCCACCATCTTGGACGTCCGCCATATTGGTTTTAAGTCACGTGACTATTTTTTCGTATTCCTGAGAGCAAACCCTTTCATTTGATATCCATATCATAGGGTTGCATTTCAAATAGCCTGTCTGCCAATTTGGACGTCCGCCACATTGGATTAAAGTCACGTGACTATTTTTTTCGTATTTTTGACAGCAAACCCTTTTATTTGATACCCATATCATGGGGGTGGATTTCAAACAGCCAGTCCGCCATCTTGGGGAGGCCGCCATATTGGATTTGTTATGACGTTTCTTAGCTAGTCATGTATTGTCATCAAAATCCAGAGCGTGTGCAAAATTTCGTCAGCTAGCTTATCGGGAAGTGCCTTAAAATTGAGTTGCAAAAATCCAACCGGAACGACAATCAAGAAAAGTGAGTGTATAAAAAAACTTTTTCAAAAAAAAATGTAACCGCCTTCAAAAACAACCATAAAAAACGGTAAAAAAAACCTACAAAATAACTTTTCTTTCGGAAGTCGGTGTCTTTGTTTTCTTTATTTCATTGTCTTTTTTTTGCCACCGACTTCCGAAAGAAAAGTTATTTTGTAGGTTTTTTTACCGTTTTTTATGGTTGTTTTTGAAGGCGGTTACATTTTTTTTTGAAAAAGTTTTTATTTTACTCTTTTTAGTTTAAATGTTCAACCCGAATTCTTGTCAAATACAACATGTGCACTAGAATTTTGTAATCCATAACACCGGTAATATCATCGCTCATGTACACAATAAGCTAATAAAATTCCCTATCTCAAAAACTACTGAACCGATTTTGATGAAACTTGCAATATTCCCTAAGTTAAATGATACCTAGTACAACAAAAAAAGAATTACTAAAATCGGACTTGTAGTTCCAGAGATATGCGAACTCAAACTAAATCAGTCGATGCCTACTCCTTACTATTAAGGAGTTCTACCTTCCATCATCAGCTCAGCTACATGAAATTATGATTACCATACGCAAGTACTTAAATTACTTCATAAAATTTGCAAAAAACGGTATGTCGGCCTATAAAATTCGAGGGTTGCCCTCGATTTCTCCAGGATCCAATCATCAGATCCCAACTTGGTGACTATGGGACCACCTCAGAAGTACCTCCTTTCGAACAAAAAAAGACTTAAAAATCGGTCCACAATTGGCGGAGTAATCGCGTAACAAATATACAAAAAAAAAAAAAAAAGAAAAAAAAAACATACCGTCGAATTGATAACCTCCTCCTTTTTGAAGTCGGTTAAAAAAATGGGATAATGTGCTTGCCGCTTGAACACCTACTTCTAATATTTCTCAATGATCTTATGAAAAAAAAAACCAAAATTATTTTTAACCGACTTCAAAAAGGAGGAGATCAATTCGACGGTATGTTTTTTTTTTTTCTTTTTTTTTTTTTGTATATTTGTTACGCGATTACTCCGAAAATTGTGGACCGATTTTAAAAATTCTTTTTTTGATCGAAAGGAGGTACTTCTGAGGTGGTCCCATAGTCACCAAGTTGGGATCTGATGATTGGATCCTGGAGAAATCGAGGGCAACCCTCGAATTTTATAGGCCGACACACCGTTTTTCGCAAATTTTATGAAGTAATTTAAGTACTTGCGTATGGTAATCATAATTTCATGTAGCTGAGCTGATGATGGAAGGTAGAACTGCTTAATAGTAAGGAGTAGGCATCGACTGATTTAGTTTGAGTTCGCATATCTCTGGAACTACAAGTCCGATTTAAGTAATTCTTTTTTTTTGTTGAACTAGGTATCATTTAACTTAGGGAATATTGCAAGTTTCATCAAAATCGGTTCAGTAGTTTTTGAGACAGGGAATTTTATTAGCTTATTGTGTACATGAGCGATGTTATTACCGGTGTTATGGATTACAAAATTCTAGTGCACATGTTGTATTTGACAAGAATTCGGGTTGAATATTTAAACTAAAAAGATTAAAATAAAAACTTTTTCAAAAAAAAATATAACCGCCTTCAAAAACAACCATAAAAAAAACGGTTAAAAAAACCTACAAAATAACTTTTCTTTCGGAAGTCGGTGGCAAAAAAAAGACAATGATATAAAGAAAACAAAGACACCGACTTCCGAAAGAAAAGTTATTTTGTAGGTTTTTTTAACCGTTTTTTTTATGGTTGTTTTTGGAAAGTTAAATTCGAAATTCACATCCATTTAATATTTTTTACATGATTTAGTTTGGATAGGACACGATTGGATTTATAACTCTAAAGATTTTTTAGTATGCAGTTCAGCTACTTTTAGATAGAAGTTATAAGTTTACACGCTATCCGAAACAAAGTAATGTTCAGTGACTTTTGTCATTTATGATGTTAAGTTAATTTTGACCGTTGCCGTGAATTCAACTAGAAAACTAAAACAAGTATTTTATATTGTTCAGTCACTTTTGTTATTTATTAAGTTAAGTTATTTTTAGACATTGTCGTGATTACACTAGATACCTAACTAAAACAAGTATTTTATATTGTTCAGTGACTTTTGTAAAACTGAATGTTATGGCGTTTTCGGATATTATAACGATCAGCAATTTTTGACAAAACGGTGTTCAGTGACCTTTGACGAGTAGTGTTCAGTTAATTTTGAACTTTAATGATGTTCATTCAATACTGGCGCCTATCTTGTTGAGCGATTTATGGGTGATATAAATGTACAGTAATTTTGAAAATCTGAATGTGGTCATCGACTTTTGATGCTGACTGTACCTGAAAAGACAGTCCCGCAATCCCCGGCAGAAGCAAAACATAGGTAGGCTGAGTACAGATAAAATGTATGTAATGTGATGTAATTATAGTTCATTTTTTTGTCATGCATTATAAAATAAGGTGATACTAAGTAATAGTTACTGTTATTATCCAACTTAGGTACAAATTTTTGGTAACAAGAACATTAATTTATTATTCATGTCTTTGAATATCATGTCATGGGCCACTAACCTGTTTTAGGAATTTCTTCTTCTTAACTGAACTAATAAGTGCTGAAGATATTACTGAGAATGAAAATTATTTTTGTGCTCTGTAATAAAAAAGTTTTCTTGGAAAATTGTAGAAATTAAACAACAAAGTTTTGTTGTTTCATTTCAAATCCAATGTCCGTTGTGAAAAATTTACTGAAATTTAATTTAATTTGGATTGCTTTTGTCTAAGAATATAAGAACAAGACCTGGGTGGCCACAGAAGTTTCGAAAACCCATTTAGGTACTAAACTAGGAATAAAAATATCGCATTAACTGTTGAGGACCTGTAGAGTAGAGTAGAGTAGGGACTCCATTTTCCGCACTTAGACTCTCATTCGGTCCGTTGTGCGTAGATGTCCTGGCTAAGTTAGCCAGCCTAGCTCCGCCCAGAAGCACAGAAGTTTCCTGGGAACTTCACAGGCTTCGCGAAGCGACCTCACCGTTCCGAGGATTTGTTCACGTTGGGTAGCCACAGCCTCGCATTCCAGGATGACGTGGGCGGCTGATTCTTCGGCGTCAAAGCAGCCCCTGCAGAGTGGGCTGTCCGTGGCGCCTATGTTAAAGAGGTGTTTGTTTAGGGGGCAATGGCCCGTTATTGTCCCTATTATTAATCTGAGGTTATTTCTACTTAGGCTGAGCAGTCGTTTTGTTAGTCGCGGATGTAGACTTGGCATCGCCATTTTTGACTGCCTGCAGTCTGTAGACCGTGACCATTTTTCGTTGTGTAGTTCAATTGATCTCTGGCGGATCCATGTTCGAAATTGTGAGAAAGGTAAGGGAAGGAGTGGGTACGGGCCTAACACTGCCATCTCGGAACCTCTCTTAGCAAGTTCGTCTGCGGCGTCATTGCCAAGGGATCCGCTGTGCCCCTTAATCCACTGGAGAGTGATTCTGTTAGACAGCGATATACTCTCCAGGGCGAGGTGACATTCAAATATTAATTTACTGTTAGTTTGTTTGTTTTCTAGGGCTTTAAGCACAGCCAGGCTATCGGATACGAATCTGATTGCGTAGCTGTGAATCCCTAGACGCTTTACGGCTATTGCGGCTTGTGTTAGGGCGACACACTCGCATTGGAATATCGAGCTGTGTTCGCCTAGTGGTAGGTGAAAGTTAATATTGAGGTCTAGGGAGTGTACGCCAGCACCTGAGCCGTTCTGGGTTTTGGAGCCATCTGTGTAGATGCGTACTTCATTGACTCCTGACTGATCCCTTAATTCCTCTGTTGTTTGTATGCTGTAGCTTTTGTTGAGCATAGGTTTGTTAGGTGTCCTATCACACGGGGCAGCGATGAGAGGTTGATACTCAATCGCCCGGTCGAGGATGCCTGCGTGGGGACTGGTGTGGTTCGTACCCCATATGCCTAAGTGCATAAGCCTGATAGCTGCTAGCGCTGCCTCCTGCTGTATGTACAATTCAAGGGGAGTTAATTGTAGGGCTATCTCCATTGCCGCGGTTGGGGTTGTTCTCATACAGCCAGTGATAGCTGAACAGGCCAGCCTTTGGAACCGCTGAAGTCTAGAGACGGTGGTCGAGAGTTCAGTCCTCGTCCACCAAACCAAGGCGCCATAAGTCAGCATTGGTCTGATCACCGCTGTGTAAAGCCACAGCGTGATCTTTGGAGAAAGCCCCCACGTTTTTCCTAACATTTTTTTGCATTGGTATAGTGCGATTGTGCTTTTGTTGAGTTTGTAATCAAGATGCCTGTTCCAGAGCAATTTGCTATCAAGAATCACTCCTAAGTACTTGACTTCTTCTTTAAGTGTTAGTTCGGTGTTGAAAAGTTTGGGAAGTTTGTGTGGTCCAAGGACTCTTTTGTTTGTAAACATTATTAGTTCTGTTTTGGTGGGGTTAACCGATAGTTCGTGTTTTGTACACCAATTCTCGATTATTTTGAAGGCTTTCCTCATGAGGTCACATAAGACGCCTTCAAATTTTCCCGTTATTAGAATTGCTATGTCATCTGCATAACCCACCGAGTACAGACCGCTAGCGTTGAGCTCTGCAATGAGCTCATTTACTACTAGGTTCCACAGTAGTGGTGACAGCACCCCACCCTGTGGGCAGCCCCTACTAACGATTCCTCGAGTGGTGGTGTTCACAGTAAATTGGATAGCGCGGTATTTTAACATGTTGTGAATCCATTGTATAAGCGTTTGCTCCACGCCGTGCCTGACTAGTGCCTGGCCGATGCTGGCAAAGTTCGTTTTGTCAAAAGCACCCTCTATGTCTATGAAGGCGCCCAGTGTTGGATTTTTAGTTTTGAGAGCGTTTCCTATGCGTGTGACCACGCAGTGGAGTGCGGATTCAGTTGATTTGCCTTCGCAGTAGGCGTGTTGATTGGGGTGTAAGGGTTTAAGTAGCGAAATTTGGTTCCTAATCCTTCTGTCTCCCAGCCTCTCTAGTGTCTTCAAGAAAAACGAGGTGAGGCTGATGGGTCTGAAGGACTTGGGTTGGGTGTAATCGCTCCTACCTGGTTTAGGAATAAAGATTATTTTTACTTCACGCCATTTCAAGGGGATGTAGCGGTGGGCCAGACAGGCACGGAAAATCTTGACAAGATATTCGGCTAGCGAGTCACCGCCCCATCTAAGCAGAGCCGGAAAAATACCATCCAACCCTGCTGCCTTGAAAGGTAGGAAGGTGTTGATTGCCCATATTATTTTGTCTTTGTCTATTACCTCTGAAGCCACCTCCCAGTCTTGGTTGGTCGTGGCCCTTTCACTATGCGGTTCCCAGCTCTGTTGGGTCGCAATTCGGCAGCCTGGGAAGTGGGTGGTGAGAAGTAATTCGCTGGTCTCTGCATCGTTAATTGTGTAGGTATTGTCTGGTTTTTTGAGGCATCCTATTGAAAGATCAGTCCCAGAGGCGAGACAAGTTTTGACCCTCATTGCCTGGTTGCTATTCTCAATGTTAGTACAAAAGCGCCTCCAACCGTTCTTTCCTCTGAGGCGTATTAGTTTTTTATAGGTTCTACGGGTTGTTTTGTAACGGTCCCAGTCGCCTGACAACCGTGTGTTCATGGCTCTGTTGAACAGCCTTCGCAGCCTGTTTCGGTGTCTTTCTAGTTCCGGACCCCACCAGGACTGCCTTGCCCCTTGTCTTGGTACTGTGAGTGGGCAAGACTGTTCAAAGCTAGTTAAAAGGATTGATGTGAGGTTGCTTACATGTTCATCTAGGTTGATTAAAGGGATTTCAGCTGGAAGGGAGGGTAAATTACCCAGCTCTGCCCTGACTCTTCTTATGTACTTGGTTTGGTCTGTGTTTCGAGGTACCCTACTCGGTTGTGGCTTAGGTAGGTTAAAATTGATGGTGTATCGAATCCATCTATGATCCGAACATGATAGTTCGCTGGACACATGCCAGTCCTGGATGGAATTGGAGATACCTATAGTTGATAGAGTTAGGTCTATTACTGTTTGTGATCGTGCGTTAATGAAAGTTGGTTCTGAACCTTTGTTAAGTAATACGAGATTATTGCTAAGAATAAAGTCAAGCATTGCCTCACCTCGGTTGTTGGTTTTGGCATTACCCCAGAGAGTGTGATGCGCGTTGGAATCGGTTGCGATGATTACTTCCAGTTTCTCCCTTTCACAGTATTCCACCAACGAGGCGAGTTCTGGTAGTGGCACGTCCTCGTCGCCTGGCAGGTAGGCCGAGGCGAGGACGATGTCCGGGAGATCCTGTTCTGCTCTGGAGAGCCTAGTTGCTGTCAGGTCTCTTGAACAGAATTCGTTGATTAGTAGGTTGGGTACATGTTTTGGGATGAAAATGCAGGTTCGTGGGTTGCTTACAGAGGTATCTAGCAGCAACTTACCTCCGATGTTCGCAAGACCACATATTCTGCCGCCCCTAATCCACGGCTCTTGGATAAGGGCAATGGTCTTTTGATGTTGGTTGTCCAGCACTCTGCGCAAGGTAGCCGACGCTGATTGGCTGTGCTGGAGGTTGGTTTGTAGGATCCTAGTTGTCCCGCATGGGAGAAGAGCAGAGGCTGCTGTCATAGTCCTCTCTCTCCTCCCCTGTCGGAAAGCAGTCCTCGTCCGAAGTTAGTCCGGGCGAGGATGGAACCTGTGTGGGTTCGTTGGGAGTTTGTTCGACCTCCATGGCCGAGGAAGAAGCCCGCTCCCCCACCCCCTCCACGGTCCCCTTCGCTGGTGGCAACGGGGACCGCCGAGGCGGCGGTGAATCAAGCTCCGGTCCGGGCACTACGGGGGCCGTTGCGGTTGAAGGCGCGGTGACTCCCTCACTGGCTACATCCTCCTCCAGGAAGCGGATGTAGATGCTGCCCATGAGGTAGTACACGCGCCTATTCTGCTCTTTTATTGTTTTGACCATGGACTCTGGCACACGGAAGAAGAGACAGGTACCCGGAGGCTCCTGTCTCACCCTCTCGTGTGTCAGGGTCCAGGTATTTATTTTCAGGTTGGGATTTTGCCGTGTCAGTAATTTGAGTAATGCTGGAGTGTCCTCGGTGTTCTCCGGAACAAACAGCATGCACGGCGCCTTTTTTGGTATTTCGGCTTGAGGCCGAACGGTTAGACTAGTCCCTGGTAGCGGGGACTTCATGTTGGTCGTGATCCGCTTGAGCCAGGCCAGCGTGAAAGCATCCTCGCACCAAGTCTTCAGAACGCCTTCGGAGAAGTGGGCCTTACCTCGAAAGTGGATCGCGGTGTTTACGGTTGGGTTGGAGAGGTCGGGATCTGCCATAAGCAGTGCCCGCAGCTCTTTTTCGATGTTTAGGCGGATCCCCTCCGCCTGTTCTTGCGTCATGTCCTCAAAAGGCTCCGTCATGACGGCGACGCACAGCTCGTTGCTCCTGTACGACGCGGCTGCTTCGGCGTAGCTCACCAAGGAACCGTCTACCATGTGAGATCGAGCAGGCTTGCTCCTCTTGCCTATCCCAGTCGGTGTGACGGAATCCTCGGGTCGCTCACGCTTCTGCGCCCTAGGAGGTTCTCCGCCGGTGGTCTTTGGTTTTTTACGTCCCCTCGGTCTGAGACTGCGTTTGCTCTTGGTTGCCGTGGTAGCCGCACCTATCGGTGTCGGTGTACTTACCGACACTCCGGCAGTGGCCGCCACAGTGCCTTGCTGCGCAGGCTTGACCGATGCAGACAGACGCTTCTTGGAGGACGTTGTTTTGCGGGATATGGTGGTCCAGGTTTGTTTAACCGGAGACTGAATGGCGTCCTTAAGAGACGACATGTCGATCCCGGTCGTGTTGGCTGTCCCTGCCGGTAGGACTTCGGTCAGGCTCGTTAGGTCCCTCTCCGAGGCCACTGACGCCGACGCAGTCCTAGTGGACGCATCCACGCCAGCAGCCACCGTTGAGTCGCCATGTGCGAGAGTTGCCCTAGGTCCTGCGGACAAGGTTGGGTTAGTGGGCGCATCGCCGGACGCAGATGAGGTTGGCGTTGCCTTCGACGCAGCCTGGTTTGGTGCATGCCTGGCGGTAGCCTTCCTCATCGCATCCTTGGACGCAGCCTTAGGCGGCTTCCTCCTAGGTGCATCCTGAGACGCACCTCTAGCCGTTGGTTTAAAGTTCGCTGCATCACGAGACGCAGCCTTAGTTGGTTGGTTGGTCGCGGTGTTTGGTGCATCAGAAGACGCAACCTGAGAGTTGGTTTTTAAAGATTTTGTCTCATTGTCCATTTGTTTAGGATTGAGATTATTCACCGTCGGAGCTCTCCACCCGCCACGGAGCCCTCAAGTCGGGGACGTCACTCGTTCCACGAGTGAACGCCAGAGCTACTCCTTCGGTATAGGACCAGCTCACTGGGAAGTAAACGAGCCCGCACGCAACGGAGGATCGCGGGACTGTAAGCGGCACGAGACTATGCCGCCACTCATCCCACAAACCCACGCCGCGCCGGCTGCCCCCCCCCAGTAAACCGGCCCTCGCTTGGCAACCCGCTTATGGGATGCCCCAGCCGATTGATCGTGGGTAGCTACTCCACGACCACCCGTGTGAGAGGAAATCCAGGCCAAAGTGATGTGTTGTGTGCAACCTGCTCCACTCAATCACCAGGATTCCTTCATCCCTCCGTACGGGTCCCCGCGCACGGCACAAACACGCAGGAGGTCATTGCTATCCATCATCTGCTCTTTTTCGATGGTGGACACCCAGGGGCATGACCTCGCCACCCCTGTGTTGTTAGCGCCTGGGGGTTTTTGTTACGTCTATTTCTTATGGAATTAGACCAAGAACGGGGTGGCAACCTCGTGAAGGTGAATCCCCCAGACTTGCCTTGAGGATCTACACGACCGTAGCGCTCCCCCTCAAGACCCCGCCACCCTACCACCTCTGAGGGAGGCAGTAAGGTAGGCCTGTATCTATACTACCAAGCTAAGCATAAGCAAGCATGTCGTTGTGCAACCGTGAAAGCATAAACACAGACCCTCCCCATGTTGAGGACCTGTAACTTGCAACTAAAAATTCCACTCTCTGACTGTCAATGACTGTCAAATCCCAACTATGTTTAAAGTTGTTATCATGATGAAATTCGCTACTCGACACTGGCACCCATAGTCACCGACTGTTGCCAAAAGAGGAAAAATGATGAAATTAAATGAGCCCAAATATGATATACCTAGTTGCTGTTAACTGTTAACTGCCGCCATCCTCAGACCTGTTAACTCAGACTGCTGTTAACTGTCACCATCCTCAGACCCTCGATGAGAATTATACCCCAGCTAGGTCTAAAGTTTTCATCAAGACTAGTGAAATGAGCCCAAACACGATATAGTTGCTGTTAACTGTTGAGGACCTCTTGTCCCTGCTTTCTGTCACCATCCTCAGACCCTCGATGGCAATGATACCTCAGCTGGGTCTAAAGTTCTCATCAAGCTTGAGTGAAATGAGCCCAAATATGATAATATAGCTGTTGTTAACTGTTGAGGAACTCTTGAGACTGACTTCACAACATAACAGGGATCTGGAGTTGATCTGAAGATGGTGACGCCATCATATTATCTTCTCCACATCTCTGCTATATAGTAATGTCCTCAGAACTACATAATGTTAACTTTAATTCAACACAATCGGTTCACAAATGAAAATTCTGTAGAAAAATTGACAATTAATTCCTTTTTTTCTACCCTTGGAGGCCGATTTTAGTTTCGATATTTAAATGGGACCAACTTTGAGATAAACTCTTTCGAACAAAAAAATTTTTGAAATCGGACCACGTTAGGAAAAGTTATGCATGGTCATACATAAAAAAAAATATACATGTCGAATTGAGGACCTCCACCTTTTTTTTCGTCGGTTAAAAAGAGATTATTATGCTTAATTATGTTGCACACATGTGTGCGCGCGGATGTAAGTGTGTTTATATGACTTTTTGTGTGTTTGTGTTTATGTGTTTTTTTGTGTTTGCGGGTACGTTTGGTGTGTGTTTGTGTGTGTATGTACGCATGGTTGTGAGTCTTTAGCACTATACGGGTTTCATTAACTAATAATGTCTTCAGTGTCGTCGTATGGTAAGGAGAGAAGCAGTTTGTGAATTAATTTCTTAGATGAATGGTAGCATATGCCTTTGATACACATAATTTGTTAATTTTGTTTAAGACATGAATGTGGGAGTAGAAAAGACAAAGTCTGGCTAAGACACTTGTTGCTTGACCTCTCGCGCCCGGCATTGGTTGCGGCCATGCTGCGGGGCGAGACGGAGTGGGAAGCGGTCGCCTCCTTCTGCGAAGCAGTAATGCTCGCGAAGGAGGAGGCGGGCCGCGTGAGAGAGAGGACAGTGTCCTCCCTCCGCCCCAACCGCAGCGGTGGACGCCCACGGCGACGGACGTCGCAAGACAATCTCCGGCCACCGTAGGCGCGGGCATGCGGGCGGCGAGTAAAGGGCAACTCGCTGCCCGACCATGGACCATGCCCGGGTCGACGGCGCGTTGTGTTCCACGCGCGCCTCAAAGAGCGTCAGCAAGATGACGGGGCCCCCTCTCTAGAGGGCCAAAGCCTGCCGGGGTCGCGGGACTTATCTCATTACCGTGACCCCGGAACATAAAGGGCTATCGAAGGACACCGTGGATTTTAGTCAGTACAAGTCTGACAGTCCCTCCCGCCCTGCCCGGGGTGGGAGGACTCATTTGATGATTTTACCACGCTAAAAAAAAAAAAAAAAAAAAGACACTTGTTGCATTGGGTAAAGGGATGTGTAAAATGCGTTTAGAAACTGATTATATTTTTATTCATAAAAAAATAACCTACCAAATAACTTTCGAAAAAGGTAAAATAAAAACTTAAAAAAAAAGAACCGAATTCAAATCAAACACAAAATAGTTAAAAATAACTTTTCTTTCGGAAGTCGGTGGCAATAGTCAATGAAATAAAAAAACAAAGCCACCGACTTCCGAAAAAAAAGTTATTTTTAACTTTTTTGTGTTTGATTTGAAGTCGGTTCTTTTTTTAAAAAAGTTTTTTTAGAATTCGGTTAAAAAATTCTCCTATTTTGAATAAAATAAAAAAAATATATATTTGTAAAATAAAGTTGTCCCATGGCAAGGTTAGCATTTAAGAATATTTCGATTTAGGGCTGATTTTTCAGTAGTCAGATAACTTTTATCTGAGGAATAAAAACGACGGTTTGACATATTTTCTATAGATATGCTGTCAAACCGCTATTTTTCCCACGTTTTTATACACTCACTTTTTATTCATCAGATAAAAGTTATCTGACTATTGAAAAATCAGCCCTTAAGCAAGAAAATCTACATTGTAAACTGAACCCTTTTGAAGCCAGGGTGCGTCACTAGTAATAGAAGATTTAGCATGGAAATTGATTAAAATCTCACTGGGCAACTTCTTGTAAAACAATTAATTCTGTACGGCACAATATTAATCAATAAAATATTAATCTTGACGGCACAGTTGGCACAGTGGCTGAGCGATTGGACAGCGCTGCGTGTCGCGGGTTCGATTCCCGCACGGAATTTGTACATGCAAGTTTATGTGTTTGTAAACGCACCCACGACAAAAGACAAATTCCTAGTATAATATATTTTTTTAAACGTTGCCCACGTTTAAAAAAAAATTAACTTCTGTTTAACTTATCAAGCTTCGAATATACCTATCGAGAATTGATTGTAAAATAATTGACGTAAAGAAAGCTCTTTGATAGTCCAAGCAATCTTTGAATAACAAATTGGAAAGAGTACAGTCAACAGCACAAGTTAAAGGTTCGACATTGACAGTGTTTTTATTTCGAAAGATTATAGTAACGAAATTGGTGAAAAATAAAATAATTTAATATTGTAAATTAATTAATACAATGTTTAATAATATTAATTAGGAATATTTTTCATCATGTAGATTAAAGCCTCGAGCAGACACACACGATTAATCGCGCGGGGCGACTTGTCGCGGTCCATTCGTAGTACATTTAGAGTGGAAATTAGCTTGGCTCGTTGTCGCAGCGCGATTAATCGCGTGTGTCTGTACGAGCCTTAAGGAATATGTCACGAACTGTGTTGCAAGTTGCATTAAACTAAAATGTCGCATTCTAAACACGACTTTGCACCCATTGTGTTGCTGCTGTGTGAAGGCTAAGCGAGCGACTTCTAAATTGTTCCAGGAATCGATACCTAGACACAACGTGTTAATTTTTAGGGTTCCGTAGCCGAATGGCAAAAACGGAAACCTTATAGATTCGTCATGTCTGTCTGTCTGTGTGTCTGTCCGTCCGTATGTCACAGCCACTTTTTGTCGAAAGTATAAGAGCTATCCTGTTGAAACTTGATAGGTAGATGTATTATGTGAACCGCATTAGGATTTTCACACAAAAATAAAAACAAAACAAATTTTGGGGGTGCCCCCCGTACTTAGAATTGAAACTCAAAATTTAAATCTTTCAATTACACACATCAACACGGTCTAGGGATATTTCATACTCAATTAAATAACTCGAAAAGTACTGGCCGCATTGGAATCTTTTATACACCGATTTGTTTGTAATTTATCTCAGACTAATTCCAAATTCAAATTTTTGAAAATTCTTTTGTTTCGGTGGCATAAAAATGTCTTGATGTATAGGAGAGGGAATTTTCATTTGTGCGAAATTTAGAAAACAATACGAATTACGTTTAGTTACAGTTTTTTTTTCATTTTTAAACGAAAGATAAAGTTAAAATTGAGGTATTGTAGCCATGCAACGCCGACATTTGACGAGGGCGGAGATGTTACGAGCTGTGGGAATGCTGGAAGCTGGATCTGTTCAGCGTAATGTTGCTGAGGCCATAGTGACCCATCAAAATGTAATTTCAAGATTGTGGACACGCTATCGTGCCACAGGTGAAGTAGCGGAGAGGCACCGGGGGCCAAGTCGCATCACTACCCCCAGACAAGACCGATTTTTGCAAATTACTGCGCGAGCACAACCAAATGCAACGGCGACTCAATTGGTCCAAAGGCTGCGAGTGGAACACCAAGTGCTTGTGAGTGACCAAACTGTAAGAAGGCGACTGCATGAAAACAATCTACGCTCTCCGGGTCCCACCTTTACGGAGAGGCAATCGTGGACGACGATTAGAATGGGTTCGGAACCACGTGGACTGGGGCCGTGAGCAATGGTCCAATGTGCTGTTCACGGATGAATCCAGGTTCGGCTTCCATCCAGATTCACGAAGGACGTGTTTGCCGAGTTCCTGGACGATGGAGCCGTCTCCAGAACCCTCAGGAAGTTCACCCATACCAAGGAGGAACAATTATGGTTTGGGCAGGAATTCGTCTTGGAGGACGGACGGATCTCGTTTGGGTGCGGGGCAATATGACGGCAGAACGATACGTCCAACAGGTGCTGGGGCCCGTAATCTTGCCCCACAGAACACAAATGGGGCAAGATTTCCTGCTCATGCACGACAATGCCCGGGCACACACGGCGAGAACGGTAGCAGCTTGGTTACATACACATAATGTTAGGGCCTTAGACTGGCCTGCTCAATCGCCAGATCTAAATCCCATTGAGCATGCGTGGGATATGCTGCAAAGAAGAGCTCTGAAGGAAGTTCCTGAAAATCTGGCTACAGAAGATCAACTTTTTGCGCACCTCAGAAGGACATGGGACAATATTCCGCAGCAAGACATTGACAACCTTGTTCTGAGCATGCCGAATCGTTGCCGATGTGTTATGAACATCATGGGCGCTTTCTCAGACTACTAACTTCAAGTTTATAAACACAAATTAAATGATTTTTCTAAGTTTTTACTCACAAATTAAAAGTTCATTCATATACGGTTTCCGTCTATGCTCCATTTTTTTTCCATAAAATCCTGAAATTTTAATCTATACCTTAACCATTATTAAAAAAATGGTAGAATATTAAATAACGTATCTTTTAAATATATACATGTCATATAAATAATTAACACATTGATAGTAATTCGCTTTTTTAAAAATATCCCTAGACCGTGTTGATGTGTGTATATCCCTAATCTATGCTTGCTACTACGGAACCCTTCATGGGCGAGTCCAACTCGCACTTGGCCGGTTTTTTTGTTCGATGCAGTATACTTTCCATTTGATCTCATAAAAATTTAATCCAATTTGGTTCAGTACTTTTTATTTTGTGATAAAAATCATAATTTCTTAACACTAGGCTAGGCAACATTGTTTATAACGGACGATTTTTATTGTTTTTGTGTGCGTGAACTAAATAACAGAGTGTTGTATCTTATCTTATGTAATAAATAATCACCTGTGCGCCTGTATAGCAGTTAAGTGCATTTTCGCATAATCAGTTAGGCAATCATTGCACAATCGTCTGTCGAACTCGTTATTTTAAGCAGATTGATTTCGATGTTTTTATTATTTTATGTCTATTTATGACTGCCTCATTGGTTTAAATAATTACAATCGCACAACCAGATCTTCCATGTTAAGCTGCGCTGGCCGAGAATTGTCTTTGGATGGGTGGCCATCTATCATAGCTAGTTTCCTCTATGCGTCGGAAAGCACGTAAAGCCGTTGGTCCCGGCTGTCATTTGTAGATCTTTGACAGTTGTTACTGTTAGTCAGAAAGTCTGACAACCAGGGGTATCGTATTATCCAGTTTCTGGGTTGTGGAGGTCGTTCCATGTAAAATACTGATATTAAGCTGATGATAACGAAACGGTCGGTCGGAGGTGATGAACCGCTCGGTAAGGTCGGGAAAACTGTTATTTTGTATTTTCATCAGAATGGCATGGCTGGTGCAGTGGGTAAGCGATCGGGTGCTGCGCTACGTGTCGCGGTTTCTATTCCCGCAGGGAACAAATATGTAATGATTTACAGGTAGTTGTTCTGGGTCTGGGTGATGAACGAGAGTTGAAAATTTCGTAAACGCACCAAAGACAGAGAAATTCCAAGTGAACAACTGAGCAGCAGATTTGTTGTTTGAAGGGTTGAAGGGTATTAGGGGTAAAAGGTTTATCTCCTAAAACATGAAATGGGACTTTCACACACCTACTATTACAGGTCACCTCTGTCTAAGCCCTCGGGGAAGACAGATGTGATTTATTTTAACCGTGTATTGCGACGTGAACGGACGTCTGCTGCTGCCAGTCTCACGACCGTCGATCAATTAATCGCTTCAAATATTCATAAATCGAACCAATGTCGGCGCTTCGTCTCCTTGAACTTTCTTTTTGCAATGGCTGACTAAATGTCGCGGGCTTCGTGATATTTTATCGTCTTTTGATGTACTGTAGTGCAATCTATGTTTACAAAATGCAGTTATTGTTTGGTTACACTTCATTTATTTATCAGAATTCTTTGAACGGAATGTCTAAAAATTCCTTCTGATTTGCATTAACGTAAGGAAAATTCATTGTCGTCTTTCAATGGTAGTACGATCCGTAAGTTTCGTTTTAGCCTACTGCCCAAAACCAACAGGCCATAATTATAATGGTTTGATTTAACCCAACTTGTTCCAAAATCGTCATGATCCTCATATTTTCGACTTACCGTCCCCCTCACCAAAACTATTATCGTAGGTACTAGCCGTACTAGCGTGTCGATAGCTATTATACCTAATTTGAATCTGCCCATAACTTGACAACAACTTTGGCGTCTTCAGTCGCGTCCATCAGTTCCTTTAATGAGCAAACAAGAGGACACGCAGACGACATTTAAGTGCTCTATTGTTTCTGAACGAATAAATTTTTGATCAGAAACCAGGTTTTTGTTACGAGACGAAGAAGTTTTTTTAGGACTTTATTGGTGCGCTTTTATTATGTAGTGACTTTCTAAGGACTGATGTAACTGGCATTAGCGCGACAGACTGCATAGGTCAGTATTTGCATATTATATAAATAGTATAATGTTGCGGGTCAGAACTGTACCCCCACTGAAATGTTTTATACAATTCTTTATCCTAACATCTACCCACTATACTATGTATATTATTTGACTTAAAAAAACATCTAATACCTTAGAACTCCACAAAGGAGTTGGCGGGACCAACCAGATACTGGAAAATTAGAGGAGATGGCGGAAGTTCGCGAGAGGTGGTAGGAGTGGAGAGAAGTGTTTGGCCCAGGTCTGGAACATAGCAGGCTGGGGAAAAAGGAGCGCCTACAGAGCGCCTCTAAAGCCACAAAACGCCGTGGCTCCGAGGTAGTGCAGCTATAGCGCTGCGCCCGCGCTACTTTTAATAAATCCATATAAAAGTGTAGGGTGGCCACAGCGTTGCAGGTATAAAATCACATAAAATGAATCGTCCTGCTCTAAGTGGAGAGGAAGTAACTTGGGTTCTGGCATTACCTTTAGGGCATCCCCTATTTCCAAGCTTATAGCATCAGTAGCTTAAATATCCTTGCTGCTTTCATTTAATTTAAACTTTCGGGTGTTGTGTGGGCAAGACATTTTCCATAGATGTTTCATCTGTACTTCATGTTAATTTTCCGTATTTTCATAATTTATTGAAATTTATTCGAAGCAAAAAATATTCTAACCTAATCCAAACACTTCAATACATACGAAATGAGGGGATCAATCCGTGGCATTAAATAAATGGGTACTCTAAAGTTCAAATATTATTCTCCATTATAGCGTTTGTGTCATCTATACATACATATAATAAATCTGTAGAAGGGTCAATTCTGTACATTGAAAATATTGAAAAAATAAATAGCGGGGGGTGTTGCTGGATCGATACCAAACCTAAAAATGTGATTAAAAAAATTTTTGTCTGTACGTCCACCCCTAACAAACGTCACGTAAGGCCGCAATACTTTCAAGGGTGTGAAGGTACATGAAAATATATGATAAGTTAAGGGAACCTACGAAGACCTACAAGCCTAACAGTCCCTACGACCCTAAGCCCTATAAGCCCTACAGCCCTAACCTACCATATACCTAGTGTGTGATAAATAAATATATAAATAAGTTCAGGATGTCTGCACCATGCGACCTAAGGTTACAGACGGATAGTAGACAGGAATACCAGGTTCGGGAAGGGTACACTCACTGCCAGTCCCGCAGACTCACGAGACTGATCAGAGATGGCTAAAGGTGTCTTGGCCACAGTGAGGGGTAATGAGAAAAGAATATAAAATTCAAATCTGATTTATTTACAAAATGTTCTGCTTATATACTACTTTTTCTTAACACACACTATTATACAAAATCAATGTGTCCTATGCGTGTAAGATGCAACCAAATCATTCTTTTAACTGGGCCGCGCGTAAGCCAGGCCGAGTGCTGAGTCAATGTCCAAAGGTAACATTGAACATTGTCTGTCTGTATATGCATGCATCACGTGAAAACTAACGGTTCGATTTCGATGAAACTTGGTATAATTATACCTTATTATCCTGGGCATAAAATGGGATACTTTTTATCCTGGAAAAATACGTAGAAAAAAAAATCTGTAACAAACTATTATGGAACCACTGGCGACACCTGTTATCAAGTAGAACATTACGCCACGCCTGCCTCCATTGATTTCTAAAAAGGTTCCACCACTCACCACTAGATGGCGGTGTGCCTATGACGCGCATTTCTGAATCGCGGTGTTAAGATTCTCCGAGAGTTAACGACTACCGCGACTTTATTATTTTTCTGTGTGACTGAACTAGCAGTGCACTTGCGGGCTACACAAGACTCGGCTACTAAGTTGTATGCGTGTAATTTCAAACCGTACTTTTCAGCGCGACCTTTTTGATTACTGTTCCGATCAGTTATTTGTAAACCGCTCGCAAATACAAGGTCGGAATTACTATGAAAAAAATACTTACTACAGAACGCGAGCTCAACAGCAGTAGCTCAATAGATCTCCTTAATTACACTGGTCTACAAAATTTAACTTTTTGTTTGCCCATAAAATAAATGCTATGTTATTATACTAATTTGGGGTCACTGAATACGAAAATATAAACCAAATTTTAAAGTTAGTTCTTATTTTAAAAATATTGCTGTTATCGAAATATATGACTTAAGAGTAAAATTTAATAGAAAATAAATCAATTAATAAAAAAATATACATGTTTATTACTTTTTAATAAACTTTTTACAGGAATCTAAGTATTTTAAAATATTTACGAAGTATTTAACCTTTTTTATTCAAGAATTTCTCTTTTTTTCTAAGTTTGGATATACCGTGCTGGTTATGAGGTGTTAAGCAAAAATAACAATCATTGATATGATTAGTAGGTCTCTGCATATCATGGGAACACCAAAAGACACTGAACGATTCTTCTTGTTAATCCATTTGAGTAAATTAGTAGAACAAGTACTGGAACTAAAAACCCAAGATTTATCTTGATTTTTAATTTTATTTCCAAAATAATGAAAGTAAGCAGATTCTAAACGATGGGTTATTGGGCATCTTTGAATACTTAAATTCACGTTACCACATATGTAGCAAGAAAGTCTGCACTATTTACACAGTTACGTGACATAATTAAAATTATAGTTTTTGCACCAAAAAAATTTCGAAAATTATAAAAAAAACTTAAAAAATTTCGCGTTTTAACAATCAAATGAAACACAAACACATTAAACGAAAGCGTAATAACAAAATTTACACGGGTACACTCACAATTTTTTTTTAAATCTCATAATATAAAGTGAAATCTACCAAGTTACCCGGTATTATCTTAAATATAGCATAAATTAATAATAAGAGCTAACTATTAATTTTAAGTTCTATATTTAGATTAAGGGGGTCAAATACTAAAGATGTAATGCAGTTTCAAGTAATGGGCAATTTTCATGTTGACCAGTGTTATTATAGGCTTAGCCGTATTTGGGTCCAAAAGATATTTATAAGATGTCATTGTCGGAGTTACTCAAAATGGAGAAATAAACCATCCACGCGAAGACCGACATCCGCGCGGACGGAGTCGCGGGCGGAAGCTAGTGTTGACTAAAAGCTTAATAACCAAGTGGGTTAATATTGTAGAAACAGAAGTTGGGTCTTTTATTCATTGAACTAATTCTTTAATATTTTTTTCGTCCAATTTTCTGCCCATCTTATCCTGAGTTTTGCGGAATATCAAATGCTGGATGGAGCGCTATTCTCATAATCATAATAATGATATAAGTATGTAGTTTTTTTTTTGTAAAAATATTTAAAAATATACTTAGTAACTGAAAGTAATAAAGGAACTAAATGTATGTAAAAAAAAAACAAAAGTAGCTTAAGTTTTAATAGTCTGAACTGACAATTATTTGACATTAACATTTTGATTTGACAATGGAATAACTTTTGTAGGTTAGCTTACTTACGGCCACAGGCAGTATAGCCATCACCTAGCAGTTTATTGACCCATGTCGACTATAAAGAATATTAAAAGTCTGCACGCGATCTATGTATTTAGCCAACCAGTAATGTTTTATTATTTTTAGTACTTACAAGCTATGCGTGAATTTAAAAAGCTTTGAGTATCTTAACACGGTAACTTTTTCAAAAATGCTGTCGACTAATATCGAATCCAACTTAATCGTATAACTCGCGAAGAGTTTGCAGCAATCCCAACTGCGGAGGTCACATTCGTACATCACAATCATCAGCTTTAAAGGTTGGACACCTGCCCGGAAACGACCCCAGAGGCTTTACGTCATCCAAAATATTGCGGCATTCATTTGTTCGATGCAAAGGTCATTAATGAACACGCACAAATACTTTGTCTAGTTCACATAATACCATCCATTTTTAGATTTTGTAGGCTCCTAATGGGGTTAGGGAGGGGTTCAAATGACAGGTGAAGAACTGACGTAATCAACACTGTGTTTGTTAATTAGGGTGCCTAGGTATATGGCCTAGTCCTGTGTATACAGGGTCTTTCTTTTAAATTGGCCAAAAGGGAGAAATCCGAATCCATAAGAGATACGGGAAAACCTTCTTAGGAACCTTTAGGTCTTTTTTGATTGTCAACATCAAAAAATAGCTATAGGTTCCTAAGATAGTTTACATTTTTTATGAAAAAATATCTTGCTTTGACCCACTTACACCGTCCCGATTATTTTCTTCCGACACAATGAAATGACCCTTATAGAAAACAGAGTCGAACGGCATAAAAAAAAAATCGCACTCATTTCTCTGGACCACTCACACTTGACCAAAACATCAAAAAAGAGCTATAGGTTCCTAAGAAAGTTTTCCCGTATCTCGTTTGGATTCGGATTTCTCCCTTTTGGCCAATTTAAAAGAAACACCCTGTAATATAATGTGGGCTAATGATATTTCATGCCCTAGTAACATTTATTTAAATAAAACTTACGAGTTGATCCCATATCCGAAATACTGACCAATCAAAGCATGGCGTATGTGTTATTAAAAATCAAAGTGTGGTAAAAACTTTTATCAGTAAAGCGCGATTATTACACGGAAATACTAAGCTGGTTTCGCATTTGTGTTCTTGTACCACATCACGTTTATGTCGGTCCATTAGTATAAAAAGCTAACCTAACAAATAATCGGAGCGGAAACATTCGTGGCAACGTCCCCTACAGCTTACGAGCACTGCTAATCCTAGAATTAGACAGTTTACTGCTGTATATATGTAATACATCAAAATGTCAAGGTAAGGCACCGCGGTAGAAGCGCGAGCATGCGGAGCGAATAACCCTCAAAAGCTCTGAAAGCTATTAAGCTTTTTCGGTTATCAACGACGAAGGAAGGTAGGGCTGCTTTGTTGCTTTATCCGAAAATGTCAGGCGCGGCCTGTGACGTCATCAGCGAAATGGCGCGACATTTCGCGGTGCGCCTGCCACGCCCGTGCCCACCCTAATCTCTTGTCATGACAGGGTTGTCCGAGCGGAGCGTCCGCCAAGGTTCTTTCTTAGGACCGGCCTCGTTTTTACGGTTAACAGCACTGATAGTTGCTAAATTATAGGCTGAAATGGGTTCAGTTTAATCACGGTAAAGTAACTCCGAGATACGAGCTCAATAAACTGTATACATTATGTATGCTTATTGTATTGCTACGTAGTAGCATTTGAGCCGTCTCGTTTGTCTCCAGTATGGGAAAATGCCATTATTATTTTAATTAAGTACGATGTCTTCGAGACTTGGATGTATGTCATAATCTCAGAGAGATAAAGCTTGTGATCATTAGTATTAAAGCGGATAAAGCAATGTTGACATTTAATCTGCTAATTAATGATGTAATATAAAATTGTTAACATTTGCTGCAAACTTGAGTATTCTGAACTATTCTGTGACGTTCTGCCCCATCATTGTGACGCTTCTTAGAAAGCATTAAATATTTTATTATAATATTTACCCGAGATTACTTTCCGTATGTGGTTTGTGTTACGAATTCGCGACCACACTTACTTACCGTTTTGGTTGCCATGATTTAACATGGCAATCCAAGAGCACATACATGTACTCCCGCATTTTTCCTAAAGGATTATCCAGATACCACAGACTGCAATTTTCTATCTATCCATATTTATAAGAAAACTAGTGGACTTTCGACAGGGTAAATACACTTACCTGCTCTATTGAATTGAACCTGCCTGTAAAATACACAAGTGGCAAATTTTATTCATCAACGAGCCTTTAGCCTAGCCTGTTCCCCATACTGGGATCAGCTTCGAGTCTAACCGGATATAGCAGTATTTTCCACGGAGTGACTGCCTAACTGATCTCCACCTTGGATACCGCTATCCAGTTGTTAACTAGAAAAAAGAAGAATATTTTTATTTCCCTACTCTTCTGCTATTATTATTTTCTGAGTAATTTCGTTGCAGGATCCAAGACAGTTACATTCATTCTCTGGGACTCCGTTGAGCGTCATTGATTCGGCGCTTTTCTTGTTATCGCCACTGTTATATTTGGCTTTCAGGAGTGTAGTGATTTTGGAATAGTGCTTTGGGATAGTCCCAAAAAAATGCAGTTGTTACTAGATGGTAAAACTGGTTATCACACTTTCCGGCCCTGAATACCTGTAACGATTGCGATAAATCTATATGTCTAAACACACTATGCCGAAGTTACGCGACCGAAGTTCAGCACAATTACGCCTGCAATGCTATTTGAATTACTGACGACACACTATGCCAAAATTACGTCGCGTCATAGCGTACAGCCTAACTTCGGTCGGGCGTAAGTTCAGCGGCAACTTATTCTTTGACCACACATTATTCGCGACCGAAGTTCGGTTCGATTACCGACGAAGATCCGGGGGCGAGGAGCAGCAGCAGGGAGCCGCCCGCGCCAAATTTCTGCCGCGTAAGTTCGGCTCTTATGGTGTGTCATATCAGCCAAATACGTCGGAACGTGAAATCAGTCGCCGAACTTCGGTCGCGTAACTTCGTCATAGTGTGTTTAGACACTATAAATGCTGTGCTTTTCGAGGAACGGAGGATACATGCTCCAATAGGAATAGGTCCATCAGAGCTGGGGCTGGTCTGCGATGGGCATCCACAACCAACCAAAAGCGCGGCTGAACCTGGCAGATGGATCTGTGCGACTTTTATTATTTAGACACGAGCTCATCTTCCTTTTACCTACTTTTTTTTTAATAGCTTTTTCTCTCCCACTGCTGGGCAAATGCCTCCCCTGTATCATTCCAATCATTCTTGAATGTTACCTTTTCCGGCCAGTCTCTGAGAAGGAGTCCAACTCGTCGCGCCAACGTTTTTTTCTGATTTTAAGTACTTAATGATTTTGTTATTATTGTACCATTATATCACTTCCTAATTATTGATTTGTAAAACGTCGACATATTACTGACTGATTTTATACGGTGACTATACATGCGTGAACTGAACAATAATTACGACGATAGTATAATTGACATAAATGATGTTTTAATGGTTTCATTTTTGTTAACAGGTAATCAACATGGCGGTAATGGGCCACTGTCTTTAGGACGTGTTGCTAATTCGGCTTCAGGTAAGCATTTTATTTTATTTTTTGGATGGCAACATGGTCTTTCTGATTTTGTCTGTTACATTAAATCGCAGAAATGTCGTGCCACAATTCCAGAAGATGTTTCGTTTTTTTTTTAAGTTCTTAATTTCCTATCACTCCTATTAGTCGTAACGTGATGTTATATAACCTCAAGCCTTCTTCGATAAATGAACTGTCCAACCCAAAAAGAAGGTTTTCGATTCGAAGCAATAGATTCTGAGCTTAGCGTTTTCTAACAACAAACTATTCAGCTTTACAATATTAGTAATAGATAAGCGCTCCGTGGATCCCTCTATTCCCTCTGCTTGGTGGTACCGATAGCCATGGTACTTCCCCAGATGGACGTCATCTCGAAGAATTCTCTATTATTTTTACAATCCATATTCAGCTCAATTTATTGCTATAAATGCACAACATCGTCCACTGATGTCCTAACTTGGCAATGTGACCCATTTTTTTGTTAATTGTTTCGCTTTGTCACTAAGATGGATGGATGGTGACCAGCTCTGCCTCGTTACTAAAAACAATATCGCCAAGAAACTCCCAAGTTTATGTTAACCCAAATATACAGTTATTTTGTACAGGTGACCATTGTCTTACACGTCAACAACGTTGATGGATTATTTCGCTAACATTTCGCGAAAACGCGAACTAAATGCGGAAGAAGGGTGTATTGTCTTTGAAGGCCGTCAGCTCGCAGGTGCGGTCGCCATATTTGCCAAATTAAAAACAGCAATGTTTTAGTAACTAATTAATCTAAAAACGTTATGTTTAATTAAATTTCAGCATCGTTTATAATGTGCTTTGATTGATTAAAATCCATGCATACATTTAATTAATGTGAGAACTAATTATAATATAGAATTTTAACAAGTCATTAGTTTATTGAAATTACATAGTAAAGATAATATTTCTAGTGAAATGTGATTCAGCGTTTTGTGGGAACAAATTCTGTTTGCTAGTCACTTGTCATATGTATAAAATCACACAGACTAAATAAATGATGAGTTTAGTCACCACACTTCTTTTCATGTTCTTGAGAAACAACATGCTGTTACGTATAGATCAATAATAAATTATTACAACTTAAATACTTATAATGTTCTGAAAAAATGTAATATCAGCTTGAACTAAAAACTTTGTCGACGTTGAGTCCTGAAAAAATAAAGAGGAGTAATAACTTTCAGTTTAGTTTCTAGGGCACGATACGTAATTAATAAATTAAAAAAAAATGGACATAAAAAATGGAGTATTACATGTTACTTCTCTATATTGACCACATCAAACCCTATCCGCTAATCGATTACCCTGACGAGTCTATGTTGGTACTGGCCGCATAGACATAGACGCATGATGGGTGCCATGCCACGCCTAACTCAATCACGACTGGCACTAAGCTTTAATGTTCCTGAAAGTAGAACGCGGAAACACGTAAGCGTTTTATGGCAAACTAGTTCTTCTTTGTTGCTATTAAGGCTCTACGTCAAAGGTACATCTATTGTTTTAAGGGGTGGCTCTGTTTACTCGCCCCGTCCGTGTCTGCCCTAATTTGGAGGGATTTGATTTTGTTAACGGGCACGATACCTCCATATATTCCATAGGCTCCCGCAATATAGTAGTTTACTTACATACAATTTGACGCATATGGTATAATGGCCCATATATCCGCTCAGTTTGACGTGTTTACGGAGTATTTCGTTAGATTTTCCCGTAAATGTTTATCGGAAGTTGTAACCCTTTGATAATCTGGTAATAATAAACGACGCTACATTGAGGTCATCTTATAGGTTCGTATTTAGCTTAGGAAAATTAACAGTTTACAAAACGTAAAATTATGAACTTGCCTGTTCAGAATAGACACCTCCAAAATTAGCACTTGAATCTACGAATTTTAACGATACTTGAACCGGTTTATGGTATTCCATTTAAAGAGTTGTCTATGTAACTCTGGTAACTCTTGATCTTTAGTATCTTTGATAAAAGAAGTTAGCCGAAATGCCCAAAATATGTAATTCATAGCTGAAAACTGGCATTAATATTTTTGGTAGGTCATCTTTTATATGTGCGTGTTATATTATTTTATGAGTACACCCGTGTGCTCTTCATATAATTAACAAAAGCGTGTGTAATTGAGTTCATGATACAACAATGAATGCCAACGTCCGTGTCCTATTAAGTTAAAATTCGCTTGTCCAGAACAAGATGCAAAAACTATTATACATAATATTGGACTGTTGCCAACTCTGCGTGACTGCTTTCCCTGATTATTCACCGATTTATTTTTATTTTCGAGCATATCAAAAAAATATTGAACTCGTTCCTACTTCTTTACGAAAATATTCGGTTAGTAGTTGTAATTACGAGTATGTTGCACTTTTTGCAACTGATGCTAGAACATCTCCCATTTCCGCGACTGTCATAGTCTAACTAAAGAAACGTCCTCTCACTGATCAATTTTCTCAATAATCTAATATTTATTCGGTGATTCTTACATTTCGAAAATTACGGGCCTGTCAAGGATTTTCGCTTCATGAGCCATACTGATCTTAAAATCATCACACCCAGCGTAACGAAATTAGTTATGGCTAAACATCGTTATAGAAACATAAAATAATTTGTTCGTAGCGATCTACATTCTTTGCATGATGCTCTTGCGCATATGGTCCGCGTATGAAGTCACGGACGGGATAATATTTACGACATGTCTAGACTATCGTCCAAGTAACTTAATCAGAATTAGGGATTGCAATCCCGCAAAACGGGATCCAGCAATCCCGCGGGATCCCGCACCCCTTTTCAATCTGCTGGATCCCGCACCTTCAAAACGCGAAGATCCCGCAAATTTAAATTTGCCGCTAAAACGTAGAACGACGCACTGAATTGACAAGAATTTTGAAGGAAGAAATGGCATATTTTGAGTCCTATGGTATCAGAGGAAAGTACCTGACTCTTGCCTATGAATTTATGCTGACTATTCAGCCTACTAACGTAGAAGCCGAGAGACCGTTTTCGGCGTCAGGACATATTTGTAGCTCACTCAGAAGCAAGCTTGGGGATGATACCATGATACTATAAATGACATTTGCTTTTTAAGAGCGTATTTTCAAAAGGTATCATTATTGTAGGTTTGTCGTAGTAATAACATCTAGATAAGAGAAATTTGTGATTTGATAAATTAGTCATATGAATAAGACTGATTACCTGTAATAAGATGTAAGGGTAAAATTTAATTAAACAAAAAAAAACTTGATGCAAAACATTTATAAATCAAGGTCTTATAAGACTGATTTGATTACTAATCACCCTTAATTATTTAATTATAATTATTATTTTGTTAGAAAACAGATTCTTTAGTTGCATTACGTGAAAACCTGTAGTTTCAATTGATTTTATAACAAAATTTCAAAAATGCGGGATCCCGCGAGATCCGCGCGGGATTCATCAATCCCGCATATCAATCCGGCGGGCGGGATTGAATAAGCTACGGTTTTGCAATCCCTAATCAGAATATTGATGAAGTATTTTTTTAATTTTAGTGTGATGTTCAAATAAAGTTCCGAAACCATCCATGAACGACGTTGACCCGAATATTCAGTGTGGCAGAATTCAGCTATTGTAATCTTCGTATCTTTGCTATTAGGCCATAGAAAGATCAAATGTAGAGAAACAAGTATCCTTTGATGGAAACCACTTATCGTATCTTTTACTAAAACTTAGCATGTTCTTACAATTACGAATTAACGCTCTATTTTTCTAAGACCTTGCAGCGTCGTCACTTTCACAAGCGTACCATTTTCTGTAGATATTGTTAACTATCTTAGATCTAGATTTCGTGCATCATTATAAAAAACATCTTCAGGGTTATATTTTGTTGTTTTTCTGCGATCATTTTCATGAATCACAGACATTTTTGGTTCCAATGTTCCAAACACCTTGTTTCCAATTACCATCATTGCTCATTACTTAGTTTGTGTTCTGTTTGGATCAGCGGTTCTCTGTTGCATTCCTGGCGAAATTCGCACCGCCAATGTTGTCATATTGCATTGATAATGTCGTCAGTAGTAACAGTGGCTAGCCATCCGTGTGTGCCGTTGCACAAGACCTGTCGACATAATGGCCAGTACAAACGGTGTTAGTGTATGCTATTTAAGGACAGGAAAATTGATTCGTCTTTAAAAGGAATACTTTTATTGATTTGCTTTATCATTCTATTCACCCCTGCGTTTCTTGGAGCTTCATATTCTATCATTGTATATTTAAAAAGACTAGATGAAATCGTTTCTTCTTCGCCGCCGTGCTGATTCCTTACATGTATTATAGCTAAATTAGCAGAACTCACATAAACTTCGTTGGTAGTGGCTAAATTTGAAATCCTTTTAAAAGTAATAATAACGAAATTTTGACCTGAAACTAGAAAGTAAGTGAAGGATTTCAAGTTTTTATATCTTAGTTAAATATTCACATTCCCTTTAAAGTTTTAAGAGCACAATACAGACGGTCGTTATTGTTAGCTAAATGTTAACGGTGGAGTGGTTGATTGCTGGCAACGACTTAGTAGTGTGGAAGTTGTCGTACTGAAGCCGGCATTGGACTACGACTGGAGCGAAACTTTCAATGGTAGTGGTGTCGTGGGCGAGCTTTGGTAGAGCTCCAACTCACCTTGAGGCTTGCTGTTACGTACGCTAAAATACACTATCAAAACAGTGCGTTTCGTTCACCGTTCCGAGTCACACGCTCGCTTGGCAGACGCTCCATCCGTGTAATTATTGTTTAACAAATAAAGCTGTGAATTAAAGTCGCGAACCATTCTACAGCGATTTACTACAGTGCCTTATTATGTTTTAGTATCATAAATATATGGTTTTGGAGTGTTAATAAACTAAAATTATTTTTGTAATGTGAATGTGACGTGTTTAACGCGGACTCAGCGTCTCATTGGATTGTCTGAGATTCGTCTGGGCGAAACCTATTTTGATAATGTGAGTTTAGCATAACATTTTTCAAAAATGCGGAAGCAGGCTTTTATTAGTATTTCCAGACATATCGTGCAAAACAAAGATTAGATAATTATTATGCATTTGATAAAAATGATTGAACACGTGCAATATTTTTTATCATAGGTACTAATGAGATTTTTTTTTATGAAATTCTTATAATAAATGCATGTGAAATGGAGTGTAGTTGCACGCATATTAGTAGAAAACAAAAGTCGATTAATATTAGGGTTTTAACTAGATATTACTTTTATGGTATTACAATTTAGAGTAGGTAGTACATATGGGCGCCGCGCCGGCGCGGCGCCGCCGTGTGCACTCCGCACGCCGCCGCCGCCGCCGACATTCACCGCGCGGCGTGAGTGGCATAATGACGTGTATTTGCTTTCGTGATCGACTCATCCAAAATGACTGACTTAATATTCCAACAATCATTGGTGAATAGTTTTGGGGATATACGAGTAACATCCCCCTGTCTCACCTCCCTGCGCAGCAGGGTATGTTTAGACTGCTGGTTCTGTACTTGGACACTCATAGTTGCTGCGTCATAGAGACATTTCAGCACTTCGATGTACCGCCAGTCCACTTGACATCGCTGCAGTGATTGCAGAACCGGCCCAGGTTTCAACGGAGTCAAAGGCCTTTTCATAATCCACAAATGCTAAGTACAGGGGCTGGTTATGCTCTTCGGACTTCTGTATAACCTGACTCATTGTGTGGTGCTAAATCCTCCGCGAGACCCAGACTGCTCCGGAGGCTGAAACTCGTCAAGTCTTCTTGCGAGACGATTTGTGATGACCCTCGAAAACAGTTTATAGACGTGGCTCTTTAGTGATATGGGACGATTTTTTTTATGTGCAATGGGTTTGCTCTTGACCTCAGTCTAGGTCAGGAGTAACTAAGACAAGGTTGACAATGGAGTGAGCTTACCCAGAAGAAGCCTGTTCACTCTATCTTTGAAGAGATTAGGGTTAATGTATGTGTTCGGAAACACAGACGCAGGCAGAGAGTTCCACTCCTTCGCTGTCCGCATTTTAAAAGACGCTTGGAAACGCTTAGTGCGAATTGGTGGTATAGCAATAAGATAAGAGTGGTAATTTGCCGTGCGTCTAGATGTGCGATGATAGAAGGGGGCTGGTGGGATGAGGTCGTGGAGTTCTTGGGCACACTCTCCGAAGTACAATCTGTAGAAGACCGGCAGGAAGGCAACCTTGCGGCGATGAGTCAAGCCATGGACCTTGGCATTCACCAATTTTACGTCGCCAATGAGCCTCTTAACTCTGCATTCCACTGAGTCAAGAGCGGCAAGTTGGTATTTAGCTGAGCCATCCCAAAGGTGGCTATAATACTCCATGCAGGATCGGACTTGTGCTTTGTAAAAAGTTTAAAGCTGTCCAGGCGTGAATTACCGCTTTTTTTTAGCGTGGTAAAATCATAAAATGAGTCCTCCCACCCAGAGCAGAGCGGGAGGGACTGTCAGACTTGTACTGACTAAAATCCATGGTGTCTTTCAATAGCCCTTTACGTTCCAGGGTCACGGTAATTTGATAAGTCCCGTCGTGAAGTACCGCTTCATCTATTTAGGATGTCCAGCTTTTTGGTTGCAAGTCGGGCTTTGAACACAATGGTGGCTCTAAAGTTGAGACTAGAAGTCAACTCCATGCCTAGGAGCTCGAGTCGGTCATTCAAAGGTACATATGCACCCTGAAAAGTAGGAATTTGGTCCAAACGACTCCATTTTGCGGTAAAAAGACAAGCCTGTGTTTTGGTGTCGTTAAAAGAGACCAAAATATTGTCATCACCCCACTGATAAACAAGGTTAAGGCATAATTTGTCCGCTCAACCATGGCCTCTCACAAGGAACAAACTTCATCCCCGATGGTCACGTATCTCTTTGAAACTGTACTGTCATCTGCGTACCCAACAACACCAGATTGAAGTAGGTAATTGATGTGCAGCAGGAAAAGAGTTGCGATACGATAAGTATGATAGTTTTTCAATAGGGATTTGTCGCTCTTCTTGAAAAAAGGATCAAAACAGTCCTGTTCCATGCCTTTGGAGTTCTCCCGGTGTCTAAAACAGAGTTGAATAGCTTTTAGAGCTCCCGAAGTACGGGCTTTCCACCTGATTTCAGAAGCTCCGAAGTGACTCCGTCTTCACCCGGGGCTTTTCCATGTTTAAGCTGCCTGACGGCCAACACAACCTCATCTAGGCTTATTTCCGGCAGTTCATCGGTGTATCGGTGGGTCAGAGTGGCTCGGCTAACCTCTGAAGAGGTGGCTTGTGGACCACGACTGTCGAACAACCGGCCATAAGTCTTCTATCTCAGCTAGGATCTCCAGCTTTGAGGTTATGGTTTGGCCAATAGGTGATCTAAGCTTCGTCAGATACGAGCGTTTCAGCAGTTGGGCGAACACTTTAGCTCCCTGATTTTCTTGTATTGCATTTTCAATTCGGCTTGTATTGGTAGTTTCGAGGTCACGTCGTACCAACTTGCTTATTTTCTTATTGAGTCCTCGCTTCTCTGAAGGTGTAACTTGAATTATTTGTTTAATGTTTAGATTATCTTAAAATTTTTACGATGTTATTAAAGTGTCCCTTTGGAAAAATGGTTTTTTTTTGTACCTGATGACCTGATCTGTATAAAGTATTTACTGTACTGTATGTATAGGACTGACATTTTCCTGTCGTCCCGGCCTAAAGAAGATAGGGAGTAGATTTTGAGTTTTAGTTGAAGGTAGTAAAAACCTACGCCGCCGGCGCCACGCCGCCGCCGATTGAAATTGGTCAGCGCGCCGCCGCCGAGAATTTTTAAGGCGGCGCCCATGTCTAGTAGGTAGTAAGAATCTAACATTGCACTGATATTAAAATCACATTATAATTCGTGTGTTTCAAAATATTTGAATAAATTAATCGTAAAATCATTAAATTTTGCAAAAACGCTGTATACTGTACTGTGTGTGTAACTAGATTATCAGTATTAACAATATAAAATTAAATATTATAATCAGAATCGTTAATCCATATCAGATTTAATTTGTTTTGAGGAAAACAGAAAAACGGGTACCAAATTTTTTGGTAAACCACATTATTTCAGGATCTTCTTAAGTGTAATGTGACGAATTGTTGATAACTCTATTTATTATTTTGAATTATGTAAAAAGTCTCTGAACAATCTCCCAATTAGTTTTACAGATAAAGGTCTGATTGGTATACCAAATTATCCAAAATTATTACGGTTAAAGAATTTACACAATAAGCGGTATATTATGTTTTGTATTTCTTTCTATATGTTTCGATATAATTATATATTTTTATTTTATTGCGCTTGAGCGGCAATGTGAATTGAGCCTAAGTTAACCCGAAAAACATCTGTTGTACCATTAATTTGCAAATACATATTTCTTATCAGGTACTGTTTAATTTATCCCATTGCTGCTTCAATCGTACTGAAAAACTGAGAATATCATAGAACAACAATTATGAAGAACGTTTAAATTCTAGTTTCAGTTCCAGTTAATATCACAATACACTCGACACGTAACCGACATCATTATGTTAGTATTGATTTAATATCAGATACGTTATGATAAAAAAGAAAGTGCTATCTCTCTCATGCCTGGTTAGGTGTGATTGTATTAGAGAAGTCATCAATAACTGTTTGAATGGATGCTATCATCAGAACTACCAGTCACTGTCAAATGTTAGGTCACGGCAAGGAAATTAGGTAATGGGGTTGACATTATCCCATTTATGTACGGTCAACATAATATTTATGCAGGCAGCAAGTTTTTAAATGCGTTTTTCTGCATGCCACATGCGCCGATTTACTGTATGCTATCAAAGAAAATAGTCATTGTTTATAAAACTGTTGGAAAAATTAGTTGGTCTTTTAAAAACCGCTGTCTGCACACATATCCCTTTTGCTGACCGTACAGCTTGTGAGGATATTTTGTCAAACACTTGACACAAGCAGACTAAAAATTAGTAAGGATTTCAGTACTTTTACTCGATTGAAACAATGGATGTCTGACTCTCTAACAATTTTTTTTTAAGTCGAAGACAATGTTTCCCAGTTTCCTAGCAGTGGGAATTTTGGTATCTAGCAAACAGACTATTTACATAAAAAAGTAAACAAACGAGGTTATTGCTCCAAGATGTCGTAATTCCTGAGGTAAATTTTGTACTGACAAACAACAATAAATTAGTTTAATGGCACTAAAAAGTTTCTTCCTAAGAGACCGTGTAGCGAGTAGTAACGTTTCCTTTACTGAGTCATCGTTGCTTGGGCCAAACCCTTTGACCTACAAACATAAAATTAAGGTTCTCCCTCGCACATACAATGTAGGCCATCCCTGTAGTAAAAATCCAAACGTAAAATGTTTTACAAACAGTATGTGCGATAAATAAATAATGCGCAAACTGTTTAATAAGGGAACGAAACAGTTAGATGATGTGTCGAAAAGCAGTATACCTATTACATGCTTTTATTAATTTATACACTTTGAAATATGATATGAAGAATATGAAGATATGAATAAAAACTTAAATGCCCTTAAGAACATAGGTCAGGAAATGCATACTGCTTATACAGTCATACAACTTATTCAGTATCAGTAGGTAGCTAAACACTTTTTAGTATCATGTATTTTCAAACCAACTATTTTCCTCACAGTGTATGTACAGCAAAAAGCTTTTTGATTGATGATGACACCATTTATACTCCTAGTAATACCACAGATTTTTGTATATTGTAAAGGAATAGTATGGGACCTAAAATACTCCCTCGAGGTAGTACACCCAATTCTAGCTAGAAACATCACAGAATACTTAAGAAACGTTTTACCATTTTTTGTAATTACCATCTAGACTTGTTAAAAGGTATTTTATTTTAACTTCATAAGTGTTTAAACACCAACAGTTAGTATTTTTTTTAATTATTTAGGATTGTTAGTGCTTTCGAATGAATAAATTAAGTCTCTAAACGCTCCATAGTTGGACTTAATTATGGTTTAAATACTATAATTTTAATCACGTATATCGTGCAATTGAAGTGTTTTATGCACGCATATTATGTTCCGATGGCGATACGATCACAAGTGATATCAAACCTGAAGTATTTGCGTCAATATCTAAACAAACCATTATTGTGTTGTGGACTCTGCACTAGATGTACTACATTTTCCTTATGGAAACTGACGACAGTATTGAGATATAATTACCGCAGTTATTTGGAACGAACGCTTCTGTGTTTATTCAGTTATTATTATCAGTCAATACTTAAAATAATTGTAAAGAGCGGACTGACTCATACCACAGAATACTTAACTCATACACACTGTCTGATTCATAATATTACGTTATCTCGAGAACAGAAAGTTTCCTCACTTTACTCGAGATTTACAGGTGGTCTTTATACCTACTTTGTGTTATCGGCTACATATTTTTTCGTCTCGAAACAAACGTGCTTGAAATTATTTTTTTCACGTGCTGAACAGTCAGCCCAAGTGTAATATTTTGAATATTAGATCTATATTAGTTTTGATGCGATATCTTTTTTTTTATAAAGCCCGACACTACGATATTGTATGCACATTCACAAGCACCCAGTTATTTTACTAAGCAGGGTATTTTTTCGTATTATGAAGTTCCGAAAATAGACAAAATGTGAGATTGTTGAAACTACATAGTTTTTTTTTTCTATTCAGTCATGTAAAAGACGGATAACTCAAAACATCCAGTATTTACCTTTAAATGAATTGTAATTGTGTTCAGCAAATAAAAGATTTGATTTGAAGATTCAGCTACGCGCTTAAAATTCCAGGTAGATGACAGGCTTTCTGCTCCTTTTTGATTGTCCTTAAAATTAATAGTTCCTGTAATCATTAAAATTCATACTCAAATTCTATATCATAAAGGATGGATCATATAAAATCTCCGTGTAAGTGTACTAGTCAAGGTTTAACATGTTATGATGTCACCACTACGCATGAGCCCCGTAGTTTTGTATACTTTAAGTGGGCCACACGACGGCGACGTAACAATAGTTACACGTAATCGCGTAGTTTAGATTTAAACGACGATTCAGTAACTGCTAGAAAAAAAAGAATTTGAAATGGGTGGGTCCTCCACCGTTTGATTGTAACCATCTTTGGGTGAACTGTGGGTAGAGCCAATAAACTTCTGTCGCTAACACTGAATTGAGCGATTCTTGTTGTGTAATTGCCAACTGGTACACGACAGTCAAACTGATGATCTAATATAATATAATTGGTTTTTATTTCATTAAATAACGAGGAAGGACAAATGCAAAATAATAAAAGTGTGTGCCATAACTAAAGCATACAAAGTGGCACTGCCACATATTTCCGGGTGTTTTGTAAAATGACCGATTAGTGATTTTAATGCAGGATGAAAATATCCTGTTAACAGCGATAAAATTGACGTGCTTTTCCTTCTACCTACTGATCTAAAAGTATTAATCGTTTTGTTTAGATTTGCGCAAACTCAAACTTGTTTTTGGCTAAACAAAATACGTGTGTCCTTCACTTTAAAATACCAAATCCGGTCTTTTGGGACAAATGTTATACGTTGCGAAATTATGCAACGCTGCAACTGGTTTAATAAATCATTCGTATACAGAGATCTAGCACATAATCATTGCGAGGTGACTGTCTGTTGTAGAAAGTTTTGAAGACATGTTACGTTCACATACAATAGGCCTGAGCTGATTTCATTACCAGTTTACCAGTAAACCACACTGCTATTATATCCACTATAAGTATATTTTCCTGTTTCAAAAATGCAGCCAGCAGGTTCGTTAGTAGTTTTGAATTGCTCACCAATTTCGAATCACTGAGCTTTAAAGAAATCAGTTAGTAAGACTAGAACTTATTCGTCACCTGTACCTTGTTCACTGGTTGTCGGTATGTCAGAAATATTCTTCGAACGATTGTCCATTGAATCAGATTCAAGTCCATCGTTGATAAAAGAAGACGATGACACGTGACTGTATCAAGCCGTGCATCTCAATTCTCCCAATAAACTTTAATTGCCACATTATTAGCACTGGTTGGCGGTCTGGCTCTAGGACGAAAAACATTGTAACGGAACGAAAGAAAATTATGAGGGAACGCGGTGGTGAAAACCGTTACATATATTGGGTCGTTCACAAAAATATATGAACGCCGAAATAGTAGAAAGTTGACAGATTCGAAGAGTTCGTTCGCGATATAATGCGTGCAGCTTACCTGCTTCCACACGGGCTCGCCTTTCCCACCTGGCCAGGGGGTCGATGAAGACGTGATGATTATGATGCTGATGAGGTCTTGGGCACGGAGAACTCGGAAGAAAAAAACGAAGGATTGCGAAGCAGTTTTTGGCTCGCCGCACGCGCGGTTTCTTTTCGAACTGAACTGAGCTGTCATCTGTCACTTTCTCGAATGGTTTTAGAATAGTTGCGTTCGGAAATCGATAGATATAACAATCTTTTGTAATTACGAAACATATCCGCCCACCAATTTAACGAGATAACGAGTTAAATTTATAATAGAAAGGGAATGTTGTTTACAATTTGATGTGGCATGATTGACTGACTGACAGTGACATACAAGTGTCAAACATAGTGATGTGCGTGCGTTGAACGATAACAAAGTGAATGAAAATCGATAATCGACACGATTGATAGCTTTGGTTACTATTCGAGTGAAATAAACTAGTTAAGTTCGAAATAAGTTTAATAATATATCGAATACGAAAAGTTAGAAAATAATAAAGCTATTTTTTTTTTTTTTTTTTTTGAAAGTTAAGATTAAAGTTAAGATATTGAGTAGATTATTGGTCGCTTTGCGAAGGCAAAGGACACAATTTTACGAGAGGTCGTGTCAGAGTACTTGTGGCCGTTCGAACTGTCGCTACGCGTACTATTCCGTCCGGACTTGGATGAAGTTTAATGACACGAGCGAGCGGCCAAAAAAGGGGGGCCGTATGTTCTGTTTTAATCAGAACAAGTGAGCCTACAGTTAGAGGTTGCGATTGGGCAGTCCACTTTGCCCGTTGTGTAAGTGTATGCAAATATTCAGTTTTCCAGCGCTCCCAAAAGGTTTGTTGAAAACGCTGAATTAACTGCCATCGGCCTAAACGATTAATGTTAATTTTGGTGAGATCCTCGTCTGGGACCGCTGTAAGAGGCTCGAGAGTAAGGAAATGGCCGGGAGTTAAGACTGAAAGATCGTTAGGATCGGTACTCAACGGACAAAGGGGACGCGAATTTAGCATTGCCTCTATCTGCACGAACAACGTTGTAAGCTCTTCGAATGTGAGACATTGCGTACCTATGATTCGATAGAGATGAGACTTAACGACCTTTATTTGAATTTCCCAGATCCCGCCGAAATGCGGACTCGAAGGCGGATTGAAACGGAATTCAATTTGTTCAGTGCGCGCCGCGTCGCTCATGTACTTGTCAAATTGGGTTTTTGCACCGACGAAGTTGGTGCCTCGATCCGAAAATATACAATTGACACGACCGCGACGTCCGATGAATCGTCGAAGAGCAGCGATAAAAGCATCAGATGAGAGGTCTGAAACGACTTCGAGATGAAGTGCTTTTGTCGTGAGGCACACAAAAAGGCACAAATAGGCCTTGCCCGTTTTGGCACCTCGATAACGACCAAATTTGATAGAGAAAGGTCCTCCATAGTCAGTTCCAACCATGGAGAATGGTTTTACTTGATTTACGCGTACCGCAGGCAAATCGCTCATAAAGGGTTCTAAAGGGGTTGGATTGGTGCGGTAGCACGGAATACATTGCGACAAGCAATGGCGGATGGCTCGCTTTGCAGATAGAATCCAAAATTGCTGAACCAATAGGTATTGCAAGGTATTGACACCAGCATGACAGTGTTCACGGTGAAGCGTTTTAATAATCATATAAGTTAATTTTGAATCGCGAGGAAGGAACGCCGGATGTTTGTGTTCGAATTCTAGCCCAGAACGTGACAAACGACCGCCCACCCTGAGAACTCCGTGTTCGTCAATGAAAGGATTAAGCTTTCGAAACTGTTTCGGTAAGCTTAAGCCATTCTCAAGCCGCAATATTTCCTTATTGAAATGTTGTTTCTGCACATGTTTTACCATAATTAGTAACGCAGAATAAATTTCCAAACGAGATAAATTAGAAGATTGTTTACGCAAAGATGTATTTCGAATGCGAGAGTTATTGAAGAATCTTAAACAATATGCCAGGATGCGTTGCGCCTTGCGAAGTGATGAGAATTTTTCTAGCAAGTATTCGATTATATCTTCCTTATTGTGTGTCATCATGGAATTGACTCTCTCTTCATCTTGAGTCTCAACTGGAACAATCAAATTGTTCGATATTGGCCAGCATTCTTCAGCCTGCCGGAGCCATGGGGGACCCGCCCACCATATCGAACTATTGACGAGCTCCTCAGGAAGCATGCCCCGCGAGGGAATGTCAGCAGGATTGTCTGCAGATGGGACATGATTCCATCGAGCTTCGGGCAGCACAGTTTGGATATGACCAACACGATTCGATACGAAAGTCTTCCAGCGAGAAGCATGTGACTGGAGCCACGCAAGCACGACCATAGAGTCAGACCAGGTGAAAACGGCTGAAACGGGTAACGGAAAGAAGTAGACTTGCTTAACGAGACTTATCAGATCGACAAGAAGAACAGCTGCACACAACTCGAGGCGAGGTAAGGAAACTCTTTTGATTGGAGCGACACGTGATTTTGCACACAGTAATACGGTTTGCACGGATCCGTTATGATCTACAACCCTTAGATACGCAACAGCACCATATCCTGCCTCTGACGCATCAGCGAATCCATGAATTTGATAATTTGTGGAATGAGCTTGAGAAACGCAACGAGGTATTTTCAAAAGTTTGAGTGAAGTTAATTGATTTATGTAAGAATGCCAACGTAAAATAATTTCTTCTGGTGGAGCCGCATCCCAATCAATGCCCAGTATCCACAATTTTTGAACGAGGAGTTTCGAAAAGAATGTAATTGGAGCTAGAAAACCGAGAGGGTCGAAGATACGTGCCAACTCACTGAGTATATTGCGTTTATTACATTTGACATCACGTGGTGCAACGTCAAACATAAAAACGTCACTAAGCGGATCCCATTTAAGGCCTAAGACTTTGATTTCCATGGATTTTCCAATATCCATGGAAAGAAAGTCAGTTAGGCAGTGGTCAATTGGCAAATCTGAAAGAAGTTCAGGTATGTTGCTTGCCCATTTTCGAAGTTCTAAGCAACCACGGTTTAAAAGTTCGATAACCTCTCGTTTTATCGTACGGACCTCTGAAAGACTGGATCCACCAGTGACCAGATCATCGATATACAAGTCAGACTGTAGAGCCTTGCTACCTAGCGGAAGATCCGCGCCTTCGTCCGCGATTAATTGTTGGATTGTTCGACAAGCTAAAAAAGGTGCAGATGACACGCCGTAGGTAACAGTATTAAGGCGATATTCTTGAACGGATTGATTTCGATCCGAGCGCCATAGAATGCGCTGGTAATCCCGATCACGCTCACGCACCAAAATCTGGCGATACATTTGACGCATATCGCATGTAAAAACGATTGGATGAATGCGAAATCTCAAAAGCAGTTCCATAATGTTCGTTTGAAGTTTAGGGCCTATTAACATCATTTCGTTAAGCGAAACACCACTGTCGCTCTTACATGAGGCGTCAAACACGACACGTAGTTTGGTCGTAACACTATCAGGACGGATAACGCAATGATGAGGAATGTAATATTTGCCTTTGGAAAGGTCTTGAATAGACACGCGAGTCATGTGATCACACTGCAAATACTCTTCCATAAAATCTTTATATTGTTTAAGTACAATTGGATTACGATAAAGTTTGTTTTCCAAAGAATAGAATCTACGTAACGCTTTTTCCTTGGAACCGGGAAACGAATGATCTTCAAGATCCTTAAACGGCAAGGCAACCATGTAACGTCCCTGATCATTACGCGATACAGTGTTTGTAAATATTTGCTCGCAACGCTCCTCTAATGGGGTTAGCCGAGAATTTGTAGGAATGTTTTCTAACTCCCAAAATTGTTGAATTTGTTGATGCAAGTCAAACTCCATTGTAAGAAATGAGTTTGTTACTGAATTGCTATCAGCGTTACCGATAAGAAGCCACCCAAAGATAGAATTAATAGCAGAAGGTCCTTTGGAGCCACCGTTATGTTTGCCAGGAATTAAGAGCGAAGCAAACACTTCCGCGCCAAGCAAAACGTCGATTGGGCCGGGCTTATCAAAGTCCGGGTCAGCTAAATTAAGGGTTTTCAAATGAGGCCATGAAGCAGTATTTAGGCGAGATGAAGGCATAGTACCGCAGATTGAAGGCAAAGAGAGCGCTTCGATCTTCAAGATGGTCTCTCCTTTGACCCCGATTTCCAACTGAATGGACCCAGACACTGCCGCAGCAGATGAACCGAGACCGTGAATCTTCCGCGTAGTTGGAATGGACTCAAAACCTAACTTCTCGATTGTCCTTTCGGTGACGAAATGAGCTTGGCTGCCAGAATCGACTAAAGCACGAAACGATTGAAATTGACCATTACAGTCTCGAATTTGCACCCGCGCTGTCGATAACAAAATGGCAGATCGATTAGAGGAAGCCTTAAGGACGGAGTCCGACGTAGTTGGCACAGAAACGCTATTACAATTCTGTGATTCGTTTATACTTGGGTGAAGTAATGTATGATGTCGTTGAGAACACTGACGGCACCGAAATACAGATTTACAATCTTTGAGACTGTGTGAAGGACGAAGGCAATTGAAGCACCACTTATGTGAGTTAGCATATTCTTGTCTTTCGTCGACAGTCTTTTTGCCGAAGTCAGGACAGAACGATATGGTATGATCCTTTCCGCAAAAGGAACATTTAATCTGAGGTGAAGTACTGATAGGAGCAGGCTTTTCCGTTACAGTTGATTTATTAGGTTGAGGTGTTGAATTACTATCTTTTGTTGCTATAAATGACGAAGCTCTTTTTTGATTAGCTTGTGCTGATTTTTCAGTTGAACGCGGTTTTTCAATTGACACACGTGGACTAGATATAAAGTGAATGTCTCGCACGAGAGCTTCACATTTCGAATAAAGAAACTGAATTAAAATGTTGTAAGACGGTAACTCGATAGACGAATTAGCCTGCTCGTACTCGTATCTTGTTTTAGAATCCAATTTAGAAAGAATTAAATAAGACAACACAAAGTCCCATTTATCGGTCGGTAATTCCAATTCTTTAAGGATAGTAAGGTTTTCATTAAATGTGTCCAGCACTCGACGAAAATCGTGAGGTGATGTCGGTTTGAAGTTAACATTGAGAATTTCCTTCCAACATTCGAATGCTAGTTCACGTTTATTGTTATACCGAGAAACTAAACTTTTGAATGCCTCTCGATAATACGCACCCTGAACCGGGAATGTTTTGATTAAACTTAACGCATCACCAGTGAGACTCGATATCAAATAATGCATACGTTCCGTGTCCGATAAACTGCCATTTTCATGGATAAGTGACGTGAAAACATCATAAAATTTAGGCCAGGCCTTAATATTTCCTGAAAAGGACGGAATAGTAATTCTCGGAAGCTTTACGTTTAATGAAACATTCGAAGGCGCAGAATTAAAAGAATCGTCGTGGGACGGTTTCGGATTCAACTCAGAATGAATCGTTAATATTTTATAATATAGTGTATCAAACTCTTTCCGAATTGAATCTTCACCTTCCTCCAACGCGGCGTCGATCAGAGATAAAATATCCTGATGAGCGTCTTCAAACTTTTCTACAAGATTTTGAACGTCAGAGAAATGAGCGAGAAATAAGCCTACATTTTGTATGTCTGCTTTTGCCTGCTCAGCTATTTCATATGTACGCTTCAACCGATTGAAAGCAAGAGTACGCTTGCGCCTTAATGAAGGTAAGTCCGTAACATCAAAGGAAATTTGTTTACCAACAGGTTTTTTAATTATTTTATGTGTACTGCGTCTTCGTACTGTTGAATAAGGCATTATTAAATATTTAATCGAATAAATAAACCAAAACTATCCCGAATAACGAATTATGGAATAATCGACTAACTTGAAATAAATCGATTCCAAGATTGAACGTTAAACCGAAAATTACAATCACGCGTTGCACATCACTAGTCGCAATACAATGACGTTGCCGCTTTATCAGTTTACCCACATTAAAAAATGTAAACGTGAAAATAAAATGGATTCTAATTAGAATCGAAATGTTACGTAAATTGAATTAACAATGGAAATGAAATATAATTATGTTAGTTGTACAAAGGATTTATTATCCTAATTGTATTGATAGTTACTTGTTGCGACAAACGTAACAAGTTATTTTACGTATTGGAAATGAATGAAATTGAAACGCAGTTTTCGAGAACGAATAGTGAATATCTATATGGATAGGGGTCACACCAATCTCATTAGGCGAGATGAAATTGTTAATTTATTGCGAATTAACAATAGCGTTTTGAGAATAATGAAAATTGGGTGGGACTTCGTTATTGACTGACGATTTCCGTTGTGTATTGAATAAAATGGCGGACCACGCTAATGGTGGATCTCGTCGGGGCCTCCAAAAAATATATGTAACGGAACGAAAGAAAATTATGAGGGAACGCGGTGGTGAAAACCGTTACATATATTGGGTCGTTCACAAAAATATATGAACGCCGAAATAGTAGAAAGTTGACAGATTCGAAGAGTTCGTTCGCGATATAATGCGTGCAGCTTACCTGCTTCCACACGGGCTCGCCTTTCCCACCTGGCCAGGGGGTCGATGAAGACGTGATGATTATGATGCTGATGAGGTCTTGGGCACGGAGAACTCGGAAGAAAAAAACGAAGGATTGCGAAGCAGTTTTTGGCTCGCCGCACGCGCGGTTTCTTTTCGAACTGAACTGAGCTGTCATCTGTCACTTTCTCGAATGGTTTTAGAATAGTTGCATTCGGAAATCGATAGATATAACAATCTTTTGTAATTACGAAACAAACATCTTAGTTTATATAGAAATAAATATAATATATTAAACCAAGGCAAGGCATTGATGCGTAATGCTGTGCCTATACAAACACTAGTCAAGCGCATGTCGAACTCTTATGATAAGGTGTTTCTTATCATAAAATAGATCATATAATTCTTATCGTAATTGCAGATAATCTAGGTACTCGTTGTCTATGTTGCAAACCGTTTAACTTTGATGGAATTTGCGTTTAATTGTTTGCAACCGTAAGCATGCAACATTTACTGATGACAATAACTAAAATGAAACGGTTATGCGACACTGCTATCAATGTTTATGCTTGCATAAAATTCTAATAATGGCTGACTGTTGGGGAGTTCCCTGATACGAATAATAAGTCACGTGAGCAATGATGTTTAAAAATAAACAAGTTCTTATAATGTTACAATTACAATCCATGTACACAGTGGAATCATAATCGTATTACATCAATAATTTGTGATTTCCGATCGGGTAACGCAGCCCTACTTAATATAGTCCATCGACAGTTTTAGCAAGGCCCGTAGTTAGTAGATTAATTACTGAATACCATTATTTGAATTACTGCAACAGGATTTGACACAAAAATGAATATTTTCTAACATAATTTGTGTTATCCTTTCCTAAAATGAGAACAAATCAGTAACTATGTCGTGACTGGTTTCATTTAATCTATTGATATTATCTATTCAGATTGTTTACCCAAAGTTGTTAATAACATATTAGCCTTCTAAAACAACTGATAGTGTAGGTGTAATAATAAGATTATTGTAATATAAACCAATTCATCTTTGAATGTCATGAACTTGTTGCTTGTGGGCGGGAATTAATGTTAAAGTGTTTAGTTTTAGGCGTATTTTGTTTAACTTAAAACTTTGACTCACTTCTCAAACAGCTGTTCAAGTTGATGCTATACTACACAAATATTTTTGCTCGCTGCATCATAGTTATCTTGAATATCAGATAGATCCGGCTCGAAGGACCACAGTAGAATGACTAAAGTACATTGTTCACAACACAAGCCATTTTATTTAGATGAAGTTCAGTAAGTTTCCAGACTGACCACTACTTATTTTTGTCATCATCAGCCTATACCAGTCCACGCCTCTCCAATCGCACGCCTTATCACTCGATCACCGGCTAATCTCGTTCAGCTGTTACCGATCACCTTGCAAGCCTTGCGAAGATCGTCGATCCACCTTGCCTGAGGGCGTCCTATCCTATGTTTGCTGATTCACGGTCTCCACTCGAAAACGCGTCAACAACGTTCATCGTTAGGCCATAATAGATGCTTAGTAAACCCGGAAAATATTTATCAGAGTTCTTAAGAATGGTAACAATTATATTCTGGCTAATTGATATAATAATCTACAGTCCCATCACTCTCATGATAGTTATGAATATGAATGGCTGCCAAAACACTTAAGCTGGTGTAGAATTTGATAAGACTTGGTTTGGTGACGGTTGATTGTTTCGGTAGTTTAAAATACAACGTAACATCTTATTGAAATAACGCCTTTATATTTAAAATTTTAAATCAATTATCACGCTCCGAATGGAAACTCTGGAGCTCTTCTTCTTCCTGCCCTTATCCCATTTTACTTGGGTTCGGCGCAACACGTTTTCTTCTTCCATTCTCCCCTATCAGACGTCACAGTATTTGCTACTTTTTCTTTCATGTCATTGGCTACATGCAATCGTTTCTCATCCATCTTTTTCACAGCCTGGGAACGAATGGAAACTCTGGAGCTGTCGGATAATATTGTGATCGTCAGAGCTCATAATTAAAATTCTTAAAAGACCACTCATCAGCTTGACGTAGGTATTTTGACCACAAACCACAACGATGATTTAATTGAGTCTTATCAAATAAATATGCATAGGTTTATTCTGAAGCGTTGCTTCCAGTTGGGAGGTTTATACCAGCATTTATGGAGAAATCCTTTAAGGGCCAACTAAACAGACCATGTTAAAATTCGTTTAGGGGAAAAACGTTCAAAACCTAAATAAATAGGTAGTGTGAAAAGCTATCCTTCAACACGATACAGGATATTATTGTATAATGTGTATAACATTACAGGATATTGTTTCTTTTTTTTTTTACAATAATTTTGATGATAAAATTGCCATTTAGTATCCTTGTCCATCCTGTACGAGTACGTGCCTACGCGAAAGCCAATGTTTAAGCTGTTGGTCTGATCAAAGAATTTTATAGAAAGGTGAAGAAGTATGACTTATAATTTATATTCAATCATCTGCGCTGGTACTTTCTATTCATATTTGCTTTGTGTTTGTTTCAGGAAGACGAAGTGCTCTGGCGGTGCACAGAATGCCGATCGCGCCGCGCGGCCCTCCGCCTTCGACGCCTCCCTACCACCTGCTTCTCCGTAGGAGACCTAGCTTAACCCTCAAGTGTCCTTCGATAATATAACGTCTAACTTTTTGTACGCCTCTTTTATACCGACCTAAGTATAAGTACGCACAGAGTGTTTAAGTGTCGCGCGCAAGTGTGAGTGTATATGTGTGTCGATGGTGCGGCCGACATGGGAAAGTCCTCGGCGAGAACACATGGCCAAGGTGAGTGCCTTCCCGCCCACAGTACACCTGTCCCCAAGGTCACTCTTGCTGTTCCATGTTCTCTACACGCGTAGTATGTCTTAGTTACATTCTTCAAGGATATAACAGTAGCAGTAGTAGCAACATTAATATTATTCCCGCTTTATTAAAGGACTAGCTGTGCCCGCGACTTCGTTCGCGTGGATGTCGGAACTTAACAATGTATTTTTTAGTGCTTCTTTATTAACAACATAAGCTGTAAACCATAATTCTGGAGCATACATAAATATGCGTACCTACGTAAATCATCAAATGAGTCCTCCCACCCAGGGCAGGGTAAGAGGGACTGTCAGACTTGTACTGATTAAAATCCACGGTGTCCTATAAATCCTATAATAGGCCTTTACGTTCCGTGGTCAAGGTAATTCAATAGCCCGTCATTGTGATGACACATTGAGGCGCGTGTTGAACACAACGCGCCGTCGACCCAGGCATACTCGCCGCCCGCATGCTCGAGCAAGAGAAGAAGTAGTATGGGCGGACTCCGGAGCCTGCCCGTTCCTGCCTTTACCGGCGCTGGCAGCCCCAGGACGTAAGCAGACATGGGCGAAAGTCATCAAGGAAACGATCGTACCTATGCGTGACCCATCGTATTCCATCGTATCCAATCATATCCCGTCGTATCCCATCGTATCCCATCGTATCCCATCGTATCCCATCGTATCCCATCGTATCCCATCGTATCCCATCGTATCCCATCGTATCCCATCGTATCCCATCGTATCCCATCGTATCCCATCGTATCCCATCCTATCCCATCCTATCCCATCCTATCCCATCCTATCCCATCCTATCCCATCCTATCCCATCCTATCCCATCCTATCCCATCCTATCCCATCCTATCCCATCCTATCCCATCCTATCCCATCCTATCCCATCCTATCCCATCCTATCCCATCCTATCCCATCCTATCCCATCCTATCCCATCCTATCCCATCCTATCCCATCCTATCCCATCCTATCCCATCCTATCCCATCCTATCCCATCCTATCCCATCCTATCCCATCCTATCCCATCCTATCCCATCCTATCCCATCCTATCCCATCCTATCCCATCCTATCCCATCCTATCCCATCCTATCCCATCCTATCCCATCCTATCCCATCCTATCCCATCCTATCCCATCCTATCCCATCCTATCCCATCCTATCCCATCCTATCCCATCCTATCCCATCCTATCCCATCCTATCCCATCCTATCCCATCCTATCCCATCCTATCCCATCCTATCCCATCCTATCCCATCCTATCCCATCCTATCCCATCCTATCCCATCCTATCCCATCCTATCCCATCCTATCCCATCCTATCCCATCCTATCCCATCCTATCCCATCCTATCCCATCCTATCCCATCCTATCCCATCCTATCCCATCCTATCCCATCCTATCCCATTCCTTTAAAACGCTTTAAACAATTTACATTTTTTGTTTGTAAGGTGTAAACTGATTATTACGATGAAATAAAAAACTTAAGGCGCGGTCTTATCTCATATTCCCAAAAATTGGTTTCTTAGAACGTCGAGTATGACGTAATGTAATAAAAATAAGCAACGCGAAAAATACAGTGAACAGAGAAGGGTATAAAGAAGAATTTAAACCGAACAGAATAATAAATAAGAGTTTGATATTCCCAATAAAAATTGGGAAGTTGTAGCACAAAAATAAACTTTGACGTCGAAGATCTCTGTATTTCCAGCGATAACAACAGTTTTTTTTAAGAATTTAGTAGGTTTTCCATTTTTTTTAAACTTTAACCGAACCATTATTTAATTTTATGTCTATATTTTAAATAATCTAAAGAAAAGCAGTAAAATAAATGCCCATTCGCAGCTTACGTCACATTTCAACACAAATGTCATTTTTTCAATTTTCAATCTTATTGACGCTCCATAGTGGTGACAATAGTTTACGCGGTCATAAGCGATTAAAATCGTAGTCAGTCCGCGTCTTAATGTTACTTCAATTTAACAGGTCTATTCCAGGTTTTTTTTAATGCCATCTACCGTGTTATCGTTGGTTTAGATGAATTATTTAAATATGTAGTTTTTCTATTCGAAGCTAGATCGCGCTACTGAACTGCGCGTCGCGGTGTGAACTGACCGTAATATTTTACTTCTGAATCACTTTAAATTCAAATATCTTTTGATGGACTGAACCGATTGCAATGAAACAAAAACTAAATGTTACTTCAAGCTACGCTTAATCGTTGTGTATTAAAGTTATCTACATTGATTTCGTACATTTTACGTGATGCCCGAATAACCAAACATACAAACAGACAAACAGACAAAAATTCTAAAAATGCTGGAAATCGGTTCTATTGGTTGTCCTTTAACACCCTGGCTATATTTTTTTATTTTTTTTAATGTACAAAAACTTCTATTCTACAGTTTTATTATATGTATAGATTGGCTTTCCATCATATTATGCAGAATTTGATCGAATACCAGCGGCGACCTTTGCACGTCGCTTTTTATTAAAACGTATATTATCTCATGTTCATATCTGATTTAATGTTTGTTTCATTCATGTTCTTTATGATATAAGCGAAGCTTTCAGCGGTACCAATGTGGTTTGAGTCAGTACACATGATTCATTCATGACTTTTTATTTGCATGAAACATCACTTAGATTACATTTTCATTTGTGTGGAAAGAAATTTATTGCAGACGAGAGCAAAGCTTTAACACTGGTTATGAATATAAGCTCTTGAAAATCTGGTTCTGGCTGTGTAAACACAAGTTAGGGACATGAATACTGAAAGACAGTTTCAGAGTTATTTGAATCCACGGAGGAACAACGAGAAATACTGTAACTGGAAACAATCTTTGTTTCTTCATCTATTGATTCCTTAGCTTTTATCAAACTTTGTAGATTATCATCAAAAGTTTTTAATTTAATAAATATAGTGTGACTCGCTTAGTCACAATACCTAGAATTGACCGAGCACTCAAACTATTCCAATTGTACACCTGAACTTGGTTCATTAATTGCTTTAATTTCTGTTCCACTTTCTCGTTACCTTCACTTACGGAATATCGATCACTTATGATATTGAACTTTAATTTCACGTCATGCATGACACTGACCATACATTGTCATTACCATACACAGTAGCTGGTCATTATATCGTCCTTCGTTTTACCATGTCGATTTATGATGGAAAATAATTATTGTCATTCTTATGTGGCAAATCGATACATCACTTTAATGTATAATTACACCTGTAATAAGTAGGTTATTAATGTAGTTTTCGTGTAATACATGAAAAAAGAACATGTTATTATAATATTCATGCTTTTATTTTAATAATCTTCTAAATAAACTGGGTGTCTTCGACTAGAAGTATGGATCAAATCGAAGAGGGACATGGTAGAGATCATTTCCATCAATTTTACTTCCGAACGGTACCTGTTACATTATTATTATTATTTATTATTATTAGCCTGAACTGTCCCACTGCTGGGCAAAGGCCTCCCTCCATTCCTTCCAACTTTCACGACTTTGGGCCACGACGCGGGGCCGCGGTAGACCTCGAAGGAGATGGCGGGACGAACTGGATGTCTTCCTTGAGAATTGTTACATCATAAGCCGTTTAAAAAAAATATTTAGCGAACTGGACACGGGACAGCATTCAACACCTTGTCATTCAACTTGCTTGTATTTTTTAATGAACTGCACTCGTTTTGAAATAACCTATGATGCGTGGTTGATTGGTGCATTATTATTTAAACTGGCTTTTGTTTTTTTTAAATGACTGTTCAAGAAAATCACTGCAATATACAAATATTTATGTATTTGAAAAAAATTTAATAACGTGGTAAAATCATCAAATGAGTCCTTCCACCCAGGACAGGGCAGGAGGGACTGTCAGACTTGTACTGACTAAAATACGGTGTCCTTCAGTAGCCCTTTACGATCCGGGGTCATGGTAGCTCGTTAGTCCCGCGACTCCGGCACCTTTTTAACCGACTTCAAAAAGGAGGAGGTTATCAATTCGACGGTATGTTTTTTTTTTTTGTTTATTTGTTACGCGATTACTCCGCCAATTGTGGACCGATTTTTAAAATTCTTTTTTTTGTTAGAAAGAAGGTACTTCTGAGGTGGTCCCATAGTCACCAAGTTGGGATCTGATGATTGGATCCTGGAGAAATCGAGGGCAACCCTCGAATTTTATAGGCCGACACACCGTTTTTCGCAAATTTTATGAAGTAATTTAAGTACTTGCGTATGGTAATCATAATTTCATGTAGCTGAGCTGATGATGGAAGGTAGAACTCCTTAATAGTAAGGAGTAGGCATCGACTGATTTAGTTTGAGTTCGCATATCTCTGGAACTACAAGTCCGATTTAAGTAATTCTTTTTTTGTTGTACTAGGTATCATTTAACTTAGGGAATATTGCAAGTTTCATCAAAATCGGTTCAGTAGTTTTTGAGATAGGGAATTTTATTAGCTTATTGTGTACATGAGCGATGTTATTACCGGTGTTATGGATTACAAAATTCTAGTGCACATGCTGTATTTGGCAAGAATTCGGGTTGAATATTTAAACTAAAAATAGTAAAATAAAAACTTTTTAAAAAAAATGTAACCGCCTTCAAAAACAACCATAAAAAAACGGTAAAAAAACCTACAAAATAACTTTTCTTTCGGAAGTCGGTGGCGAAAAAAGACAATGAAATAAAGAAAACAAAGACACCGACTTCCGAATGAAAAGTTATTTTGTAGGTTTTTTTACCGTTTGTTATGGTTGTTTTTGAAGGCGGTTACATTTTTTTGAAAAAGTTTTTTTGGATATAACGTCCATTCAGATAAATCAATTCATTAAATCTTGAAGAATTCAGTTTTATTTCCTCTCTTTTTAACCGACTTAAAAAAAAAAGTAGGTTCTCTGTTCGACCTGTATGTATGTATACAGGGTGATTTGTAATTCGATGCGGTCCTTGAAATGGGTGATACTAGACCTTATTTGCAACAATTTTAACCCCGACAACATGGGGTCGTAGATTTTCAAAGACGCCGATTATTATGAAGATTTTTGTTGAATATCTAAACTAAAAAGGGGAAAATAAAAAACTTTTTGAAAAAAAGGGAACCGACTTCAAAACCAAAAACAAAAAAAGTGTAAAATAACATTTCTTTCGGAAGTCGGTGGCCATAGTCAATGAAATAAATAAAAAACAAAGCCACCGACTTCCGAAAGAAAAGTTATTTTACACTTTTTTATGTTTGGTTTTGAAGTCGGTTCCCTTTTTTTCAAAAAGTTTTTTTTGCCTCTAGTGGTCCACGAACTATTCCAAAAGAGTTAAGACTATACATATAATTATCTTTAATTCTTGGAATAATTCTTCTTAAAACAAGTCTGAGAATATAGCATATTAATAAATCACACACTTGAGATCACCAGTACCCACTTGACATGCTGATTGAAATGCAACATCAACTTTCTTATTTTGTCAAGTGTGTTTAATTCTGATGAAATACATATTTGGATTGTTTCGTAATAAATAAGTGAGCGTTCTTGTTGAAAACAGTGCGAAAAAAAACACTTATGAGTTTAAAAAAGCTTAAGTATACGAATATTATGAAAAGGTTAATTCAGAATTCGGATCGTAAGGAATCGCATTCTGTCTTTTACGTATTCCAGTAACATGTATTTTGTATGAAGGGGGTGCCTGGGTACCTGGAATTAGTTGCGGGATTGTTTGATGGAGTTACTAGGCCCTAAAACGCTAAGGAAAATTGAAGGAAGAGGATAACCCACCCTTTTCCTTCAATTTAAGAGTTGAGAATCCCTTCCGCTCCATCCAAACTGGGAAATGTCACTTGATGATTCCTCAACTAAAAAGAGGTGCTCGGTAAAGGGCTATTGAGGGACACCGTGGATTTTAGTGATTTTAATGATTTTGCCGCGCTAAAAAAACTGATTTAGGTTACTTTATGTCTACAGCACGTAGGAGATACAGGGATATCACGTATCGCTCATCTAATTGAAGGACGCTTTCTTTCCTTATAATGGTATACATTGATAACCTAGTTCCCTCCAATCTTGATTCTGTTGTGATTTTCAGCAATTGCCATATCACGAATCACTCGTCTAATTAAAGAACTCTTTATACTTTTCGTTATAAGGGTATACGTCATGTAATACCTGGTTCCCGCCAATCGCCAATCTTGATTCTGTTGTGATTTTCAGCAATTGCCATATCATGTATCATGACGTATCGATCGTCTATATAAAGAACTCTTTCTTTTCGTTAAAAGGTTATAAATGTAATACCTGGTTTCCTCCAATCTTGATTCTGTTGTGATTTTCCGCAATTGCAATATCACGTATCACTCGTGTAATTAAACAACTCTTTCTTTTCGTTATATAGGGTATACGCCGTATACGTCATGTAATACCCGGTTCCCGCCTGTTCCCGCCAATCTTGATTCTGTTGTGATTTTCAGCAGTAACTGCTCTCTCGAAATCAACTACTGTAGCTATTGTAGCCGTATCACATATCTCTAGTCTAATTGAAGGACTCTTTCTTTTTGTTATAAGGGTATCATATAATACCTGGTTCCCTCCAATCTTGATTCTGTTGTGATTGTCCTCAATTGCCAAATCACGTATCACTCGTCTAATTAAAGAACTCTTTCTTTTCGTTATAAGGGTATACATGTAATATCTGGTTACCTGCAACCTTGATTCTGCTGTGATTTTCAGCAATGGCCATATCACGTATGGATCGTCTAATTAAAGGACTCTTTCTTTCCTTATAATGATATCATAATAGTTCCCTCCAATCTTGATTCTGTTGTGATTTTCTGCTATTGCCTACATTATTTGTTCCAAGTGTAGGTGTTTATTTATATAAAGTACGAGTACTACGCAGTTTAACCGAGTATGGGATTATGATATTTCCCATAATATATGATTATTATCTTTGAAAATATCGTAAAGGCTAAGCACCAGTACATAAATACATACATATAACAACCGTATAACTTGACGTCAGGGATACATTCGTGACATTAACATACAAACATTATGTAGTCGTACGTTAACCCTATAAAACCCGAGGACTTTCAGCAATTGCGCTTAAAAATAAACTACTTTTAATGTTGTAAATCACTTTGATTAACATCGGCCAACCCGTATGGCTGTATGGAGTAACAAATTACGATATTACATGCAAACTTCAGGTGCAATTGAGCCTACAACGGGTTTAGTCATCGATACTTCATATGAACGTCGAAGGAAAAGTAATGTTCGCTAATGCGATTCAATAGCTTTATGTATAAACATCAGCGGCGACGCGTCCCCTGACGCTCAGCGAGAACTGCTCGGCCACGCTATGTAAATTTAGCATACACAAAAATGTTTATATAGTATTATATTCCTTAGCGATGACCTAAAACATGAACCACTGGGATTACCGGTGATGTGTGCTCTAAGTAAAATGAGTCTAGCTAGGCCCCCTGAGGAATTCTTTAAAGGTCAGTGTTGGACACAATTTATGTTGAAAGGAACTTTCGGGTCTTCCAAAACTCCAAGAAGAATATTTGAGCTTATCTTGAGACATAAATTCAACTCGCGACGGAAGTATTCAAGCCGGAGAAACCAGATAAAGTCATGTCCAGTCGCCATTTTACGCCATTGTTCCCCGCCGTAAGGGCCTCTCCTGTTTGAAATTCTGCCAACTAAACATAATTCAAATACTACCCTATTATGAATCCCAAAGTTACTTGGGCCTGTTTCGATAAACTGCTTCAATTTGAAAGTGTTCGGTCGCGGGACTCACGAATTACCGTGACCCCGGGACGTAAAGAGCTATTAAAGGACACCGTGGATTTTAGTCAGTACGAGTCCGACAGTCTCTTCCGCCCTGCCCGAGGACTCATTTGATGATTTTACCACGATAAAAAAATAGTGTTCCGTTTGAAGTCTCCTGAGATGCGGATTCACAAATAATGTTTTTACTTTTTTTTTTATTTATTTCTATACCAGGCTTCTACATTTTTTTTTTAATTTTGTTCATCAGCGCGGTGTTGAAATTGGTCTTGTAAACTGTGGTTGCTTGATTTGAGTTTGGCTTAACAAGATGTGATATGGAGCACATGTAGTTAAGCAAGTCTGATCGTCGATGCGTCTGACTTTACTGGGTACATCAGGAAGCCTATCACCATGTGTCTAATTCTATGATTGACCTACGAACATCCACAACCTATTCGAGTAAGGGCTCCCACACATAAACACGATACGACGTCGCGTCGTACAACGATGCGGCGACGTTTCACGATACGACGTCGCGTCGTAGAAATCTACGATGAGCATCGTTACCGAGGGGTGGTGTTTTAGTTCATTCCGAAAAATGGACCGCTCTAGAGTAGACGCATTCTGTTCCATAGTACGGGACGCTGCTCGACTAGCGTAATTAAATGATCGACTTCAATACCATTCGTCATCTTTGAATTTCGAATAACAACTGCGCAGGATTGCATCGTGAGTCACAACGTCGTATCGTGCAAAGACACGTTACGACGTCGTGTCGTAGATTTCCACGACGCGACGTCGTATCGTGTTTATGTGTGGGAGCCCTAAGTTGTGAGAGCCTGGAAGCATACAGAGAAAACGGAGACAGGCGAGGAATGCCAAATGTGCCAAATTGCTCAAACGTATCGCGGCGTATAAGATTCGACTGGTTTTCATTGCTTCTCTGCTTCCACCCTCTTGACCTTATCGCTAAAGACTTAGTTACCCTGAACATTTTAATCTGATTTGAACTGAACCAAGCACTTCGCAAAAACTGGAAATTCGTTGTTATCGATAGCAGTTTTTCTGTTGTCACAGCACTTCACTTGGACAACAATATTTTCTTTACTCTCCGACAAGATGAAAGAATATTTATTTATGTCATGCATGAATTACTTTATTATTATGGCCGTCTCGTAAATTTTCGACACAAAGCCAGCTGTTACTTTAGTCAATCGCTCTATTTTTTAACACACTCTGATTTTAGATAAATTTTCTTTAAAACAGGTACGAGTATTTGGAAACAAGAGAGTTCTTTACAACAGGTATTTGGAAACAAGAGTCACATAGTCGCATTTTCAATCGATTTTTGTACCCAACTGCTCCAGAATGTGGGTTATTTAGAATGCGCTATTTTTTGGTGGATTGTTTTATCTAGAACTAGCTGTGCCCGCGACTTCGTTCGCGTGGAGGTCGGAACTCAACTCTTTTTTAGTGCTTCTTTATTAACAACATTAGCTGTAAACCATCGTTCTGGAGAATACATAAATATGCGTACGTAAATCATCAAATGAGTCCCAGGGCAGGGTAAGAGGGACTGTCAGACTTGTACTGATTAAAATCCTCGGTGTCCTATAAATCCTATAATAGGCCTTTACGTTCCGGGGTCAAGGTAATTCGATAGTTCCGCGACCCCGGCAGGCTTTGGCCTTCTAAGGGGGGGCCCGTCATTGTCATGACACATTTAGGCGCGTGTTGAACACAACGCGTATCCCATCGTATCCCATCGTGTCCCATCGTATCCCATCGTATCCCATCGTATCCCGTCGTATCCCATCGTATCCCATCGTATCCCATCGTATCCCATCGTATCCCATCGTATCCCATCGTATCCCATCATATCCCATCGTATCCCATCCTATCACATCGTATCCCATCCTTTCCCATCGTATCCCATCCTATCCAATCATATCCCATCGTGTCTCGTCGTATCCCATCGTATCCCATCCTATCCCATCCTATAATATAAAATATAAAAAAATAAAAACACAAAAAGGCAGAGACTCAGGCGTCAAAGTACTCCTCCGCATCGCTGTCATCCGGAAACGTGCCCAGAAGACTGCCAGCATTGCCACGTTGGATGGCAATGCTTATTGTGGTATTATTTTGAAACTATGATATCTCCTAAGATAATTCATTGAAACCAAACGATGTCAAGGGCAATTTTGTTCAAAATTAAATGCTTGTGATGATTAACGTATTTATTTGGATAAGGATTAATATTGTATTAATGAAAATACCTTCGCAAGTAATGCATTACTTTAAAATCAAATTTGATTTCCATAAAAAAGGTTATAATGACTTAACCTTAAAAGATAAATGTATGCTCTCGCGGACTTTATTTTAGAACTTTTTATCAGCAATAATTCCGTAGTACATTATTTTTGCGTATCTTTAACCGTTTACGCAGCGCACGCAACGGAAGCTCTCGAAATGGAATCCTTTTTCCCGATTTTGAAACATTTCTCTTTACTGCTCCGCTCCTATTGGTGATAGCGTGATGTTATATAGCCTATAGCCTTCCTCGATAAATGGTCTATTCAACACAAAAAGATTTTTTCAATTCGAACCAGTAGTTCCTGAGATTAGCGCGTTCAAACAAACAAACATCAAACAAACAAACAAACTCTTCAGCTTTATAATATTAGTATAGATTTGTCTAACGATGTCCGAACTTCAAAACCTTTCTATACGACATAAAAGCATTGCTCTTTTTATCTTAAGATTTATTGATTGACTCTCTTACATCTTAGAGCAATGATGCTTTACTTTATTTATTCTTATTCTCTTCTAGTTCAATTGTACTGTTCGGTTTTGGTTTTATACGGACTTTGGACGTCCAAAACATTCTTAAAGTTATTTCTCTCTCTGCTATTCAATTCTCCGGTATCCCAAGATTCCCAAGTGTAACGAAGTGGTTTTTCTCTTCTTCCTATTCAATTAATTCCTCTGTAACCAATTGGATAGTTTTTGTTTTTGCAAAATACAGTTAACGACAGACGCAGGCCACTTATTTTCTATTTCTTCTAGTTTTATGATTCTCTCCATAAACAAACATTCTTAAAAACTTAAATGGGTCAATATTAATCATCTGTTCTAGAGATACATTTCTGTGTAACTGTGGATACATAATTTTAACTACTTTATCTGCTTATAAAATGTGAGTATGTATTTCCCACAAAGGTCACAAGACTAAGGATGTTGGTTTCCCCGAATTATCAGTTTTATTAGTAGTAAACACTGAGAGGAGATGGCAACACCGGGGCGGCGGAATAATCAGTAGAGTGTTGGGATGCGCGCGCCGGGCGGGCGGCGCTAGTGTGTGCGGCACACGAGTCTCGGCCCTGCGACGGGTCAGAGCGCGCGTGCGGGCGCGTGTCGCGAACGGAGCGTGCGGCGTGTCAGGCTCGGAGCGGGCTCGCGGGCCAGCCGGTGTGGCCGCGCGGGGCGGCGCGCGACATGGGGCGGCGGTAGCGGCGCGGATGTGCGCGCGCTCCGAGGCCGTGGAGCTGGAGGTGCTGGGCGCGGAAGGCGGCGAGGCGCGCCCCCCACCGCGCCCTTTGCGCCTGTCTCTCCTCGAGCTGCTGGGCAAGCTGGTGCGCCGCGACCAGCCCGCCCCGTCGAATCGCCGGAACCGGCATAACCATCGTTTCCGAACATTCGTCTCATGTGGTCGGTATCTATTGATTTGTCGTTGTCATTAAGATCGTGCTGATAGAAAATCTCTTATTGAATTTTCATTTCGTTGGATCGACGCCGGTCAAGTCCTGCGTCATCGTGTTTCGTTCGTGCCTCGAAGCGTGCATGCGACGCCGATGCGCGATGCTGTTTGCGTAATGTCTTTACATTCTACACAGGCGCTGCCGACATGTTTTCGTTTTGGCCGGCTCGCTATGAATGGCAGAGCGACTTCCCCCGAATTGATGATGAGGTGTATTTCAGGAGTAGAGAGGATGTGCATAGTAGACAAGGTCGGAGTCGGTGTCGGCGCACCCCCGTACGGTCAACGGCCGGCACGAGACGGCGCTTCAGTGCTTCGCGAATGACCCCCGCGCTCTTGTTATCGATTAGCCGCTAATGTTTCACTTCACTAAATTTAATTAGGATGCAGTTCTTTCGCTGATGTGTCAACTTCCGTATATCAGGAAAGCTGAAAAAGATAAGATTACATCTTTTCCTGATAATCAATACCTGAATAGCGTAACTACCTGTTTGCTTACAATGGCTTTTTTTTCTACTGTTGTAGGTATCCATTAAATTGCGAGCAAATCCTTAGCACGTAATTAGATTATTGCTGCCGCTGCACTAAAGAATTGTTTTGGAAATAAACACTGTTGTTATTCTGTAACCTAACTTCTCCGATTCAAGTTATGCAGTTGACAATAGGACACCATTTTCGTTCATTCATGTCCACGCTTGGTTTTCTGAAATGTTTGTGTCTGTCTGACTCTGACTCATCTGCTTCTATGCCAATGAATGCCAAAGTAGAATTTAATTATTATTCTCAAGTTAATTTCCAAAAATGTAGGCAAAGCTTATCCTGAAATAGCTCATTAGTCAAGTGACGAATAATCAATAAAGTTCATCAGTACTCTGTTAAGACTTAAGATATTTTCGAAAAAAGAGACAAGTTGGCTTAAATAGGAACATAATAATTAAATTGAAGGGTTCAATAGTCTGTATTGTTGAAACAATGTTACTAGTGTGTCTTGCTTCAATAAGCCGATGAAATCATGACTAGACAACTCATTCAATAAAGGTACAATGAAGATTTGCATAACATAGACAAACTAGCAGTCGATGAAGGCCAGATGGGTCAATGACATCACTAGACATTGGAAGTTAGACCTGGATGCGACCGGACCAGAGCAATCACAGGATTGTGAGATTACGAGTATAATGTGGGCGGAATAACAGCTGAAAATTATCATGATGAATCATTTGTTTAAAAATTCTTTAGATATTCTATTGTAATGTTCAACCTTCACCTAAAATCATCAGTGAATCCTCTTCCCCTTCTTCGTATCGTTTTAAAGACTTCTTCAGATTTTGTTGGTCCTTAAGGTCGCCATTCCACGGCACTTCTGTGGTGCTGTCCTTGTCTTTATTCGGGGCCTCGTTGTTTAGGACCGTGGTTTCTTCTTGTGAAATTGTGGATTATAGAATATCTTTATTGCTTAAATTATGAATTGTTTATTCTTCAAGTTGCTCGGCTGGCTCTAGCTGACTATATGATTAGATCTTTGAGCTACGTCTTCTTGGGTTTTCACCATAATTTTCTCAATGTAGAAAGAAGTGATTTTGATATTACTGAAGAATTACAGTCTTCACAGAAAAAATATATGGCACAAAATAGAATCCATGGTTTTTTTATTTATTGGGGTCCTCATCGAAGCTACTGCGTGTCCATAACTAATAACAAATTGTCTATTTTGACGATTGTTAATCTATTATGAGTATGACTGTTACATTTGTTCCGGTACTGAAGACCCTAATGAATGCGCGGTGATGGTGTAAGGTGTAACAGTAATTGATAAGGCGTAAAAGAAGCCTCGGAAATGTTCGATCAATTTGCATTGATTTATTGTCGACTGAAAGACCTTTTCAAAGACAAATTAATCCAATTCTCAAGTTTTTATTGTTCATGCCGACTCTCCAGGTTAATAATATTTTAAGGCATAGGTATCAAAGGTTGTGATTATTTGATTGAATTATTTATTCTCCCATGTTTTGTGCTCTTAAAGTTCGAAACATTAAGCATTTGTCTTGTTCCGAGTTGTGCCTAATGATTGTCAGCAACGACACTTTGGTAAAAGTTGACGTTAGGAAAACTAATTTATTTTTACCATGTCCTTCAATTTCGCCGCTTTGTCCTTGTGTTTTTTTAAAAGCACATAAATGTAAGGCATCGCATGAAAACAGTTCAAGAGGAATCTTTGGTATTTAATAATGAGTTGGGGTACGCTAATGTAGTTTTCGCTTCGATATACGTACGACGGTAAATAATCGTGCATGTGTGCTCTAATACTTTAGTCATGTTGAGGATGAGCATACAATATGTTCAAAGAAATACATGAATTAGTTACAATAACGTATTGTTGGAAACACACCTGACGAAATTAGTGTAATGTCTTTGTCTCATGTGGTAAACTAGACAAGTAGACACAAAACGTCTTAGCCACGTTTGCGACTCGCGTTGTAATGTGATTCACGAAGGGTGTGCGGAGAGGATGCCCCTGAAAATGTTATTAGTCGTAAACTCGGGAGGAGATCGATCGCCGTCCCCTCGGCGCCCGGCGTCGAGACGCACTCCTAACCACTACCACGATGAACAGATCAACAGCTATGTAGATATACACTACATCCGCTATAGGAATTGTCAATACAGAAACGTTCAGCTCCCATAACGAAATTATTCCTCTGGATGTTATTTTATAGCCTCGAAGCTACATCCTCTAACAAATAGATTTTGTTTGAAGCAGGAACACGATCAATTGTTAATTACTAGTCGGTGGAGCGGGAAATTAATCCAATCTTATTCTTGAGAGACCATTAAATTATTATCGCCATTCACCATTCGCAGTTTTTTTAAACGTTATCTTTTGGCAAAGAATATTGAAACTATGTGGGAGTTCTTCTTTGTTAGGCGACATTTCGCAATGACCTTTCAATTGTTTAATGGGCAGTTGGCTGCTGAAAACATTTGTTCTGAGTCAAGAGAGTTATCGTGATATTTTTTAAACTGACGCGACGTTTTTACAATTACAAAGAGCATTCTACCCAGCTGTAGCATTTAAAGTAGTCTTCATGAATAGGCGTTCAAGTAATTATCCTGGTAGCAAACGACAGGGCACGTTCTTTTTACAGATGCGGCTGTTTGTTCCGGCGGCGCTCTTGTACTATAATTACTTTTTCATGAAGGGGTATCGCATGTGCATATAATTTTATGATTCGTTTCATTCAAGTACTTTTGATTTAATTGTCAGGTCATCTGCTTTGTACCACTGCAACCGGAAAGAAATAAATAACTGGAAAATAATGATTTCATCGTCTATAATGGTGATGGTTTTATTACATTCGTCTTTAAATTCTGTAAGGAATGCATTATTTATTTTGGTTAATATAATGTCAACAGATAATTTTACAGTTCCACAATTTTACGACTATTTTTCTCGAGTGTGTCGTGGGTATTTTTATTTTTAGTATTTACCTACTTAATTTAGACTATCCGTTTATTATGAAGGAGATAACATCCGATAGCGTTATCGTCGCGATGATAGATGTAGTACGTAATTAGTTAAAATTCTCTATTACTGAGGATTTCCCACGCTTTCTCGAAGTGACGTCATAATGGCGCCCTTAAGAAAATTAAATTGAAAGTTATTTTCGTTCCTATCAATAATTCATAAATTTCTCTGGTTATGAATGTTTGCACCCTAGATCTATTTACCTAATATGGTAAAACGTTATCCATATGTGTCATGTACGTATAATGCCCATAATGTGCCTAAATAAATAATTTCAATAATGGCATATTAATGATACGAGTAGGGAGGGATTAAAGGCGCGTTCTCCATTTCTATTAGCAGTGAAATTTTGGACGACACCCAGTTTATAAGTGAATTATGTTTGTACGAGGCTCGAATACGACGAAGATGTTTTATTCTGTTCAAAAAGCTTTTAGATATTATCACAGACCCCGTAATGACGTGTGTCCTTTTACAACGAGTGAGTGTTTGGTACATTCTCCTCTTACGCGGCGGACATTCATGTGGCCGGTTTCATGATTTCATTAGAGATGCGTGCAACAGTCGGATCTCTAATCCCGTAATATGTTTTGACAAGGCCTAGGATTGTATCTCCGTTTGTCGCTTGAAATGCTGTAGATGAATATAGGACGTGATAGTTGACAGGAAGGATTGTAGACGAGATTCCATAGAAAATGAGCATTCCCCTTTTAATTTTTCTTTTTTTTTTCTATAAACGGATAATATAAAAATTACTGAACTAAACTGAATGAAATTTTTATGGGACCAAATGGCAGGTATTACTGCATCGAACAAAAACAGAATCTCACAAATCAGACCAGAAATCTCCGAGTAATCGGTGTACATACATAAAACAAAAAAAATACCGACCGAATTGAGAAGTGAGAACCTCCTCCTTTTTGAAGTCGGTTAAAAAACAATGTAAAAAAATAGGCTTAATAAAATCCAAGTTCTTTCCACTAAAGTGGCATGTAATAGTGCCTTTGCGTATAATTTTTTGCACGCAGCACTTTGTGACCGTTCAATTTAATGAGGATATGCTTGCAGACATTGTTTGTGCGGCCATTGCGGTACAAATAAGTCCGTTCGTTTGCATTCGTTCAAACAAAAGAATTTGGCTGTTTGTCCTTCAGGAACTAATCTACACTAATACTATAAAACTGAAGAGTTTGTTCGGTTGAACGCTCTTATCCCATGAACCACTGGTTCGAATTCCATTATACTTGGGGTCAGCGCAACACGTTTTTTAGGGTTCCGTTTTTGCCATTTGGCTACGGAACCCTTATAGATTCGTCATGTCTGTCTGTCTGTCCGTCCGTATGTCACAGCCACTTTTCTTCGAAAGTATGAGAGCTATCCTGTTGAAACTTGGTAAGTAAGTAGATGTATTATGCGAACCGCATTAGGATTTTCACTCAAAAAATAAAGAAAAAACAAATTTTAGGGGTACTTAGAATTGAAACTCAAAAATTTTTTTTCACCATACCCGGATACGTGTGGGGTATCTATGGATAGGTAAATTGGTTTGGATGTGATATAGTTAGCAGTTTTTGAGATATAGTACATTTTCAAAAACCGCAAATATAACTTTGCCATTCATACAAACACTATGAAAAACAAAGTTATTTTTGTTGTTTGTGTATATTAATTACTAATCTGAATATAAGTATACCCTTAATCTATGCTTGCTACTACGGAACCCTTCATGGGTGAGTCCAACTCGCACTTGGCCGGTTTTCTTCCATTCTCGCCTGTCAGACGTCAAAGCATAATAATCATCTATCTTTTCTTTGACCTTCCTCTTCCTCTCCATCCATCAATATCCTTTAGTATGTAAAGTAAGTGGTTATTGAATCAAAATTCAAATCATACTTCGTGTGCACAATGCCGTCTGAGTGACAAAGAGAAACATCCTCTAGTATTGAACCAGTGTTTATATAAATTAAGACAATTAGATCCATAATTCTGTTTGTAAGTAGATTTGTGAGAACAACGTCTAAGTGGTATTGTTTATTGTTACAGAGAATGAACGGAGAATCAAAGCGAACAACAGGGAGTACAACGCGCAGTTCCGCTATGCCGTAAGTTATGGTTTTACATTATATCCAAGTTAAAAGCTTAAATATAAATATTTTTACGCAATAACGCAAGCTACGCGAGTCGCAAATATTTTGGGGCTTTTGGGATATTGGGGCTGCTGTAGGTGCCAGGAAAACGAAGGTTCCAGTCCAGCTCGCAGTCATATTTTTCTTTCCGAAAACATCTTTTAAAAAGCTTTTTGCTTAATGTTGCTTTGATAATGAAATTCATGCAATATTCCCACGTTTTTCCCACGTTTTTATACACTCACTTTTCTTGTTTGTTTGTTTGTTTATTTGTTTGTTTGTCGTTCCGGTTGGACTTTTGCAACTCAATTTTGAGGCACTTCCCGATAAGCTAGCAGGCTGAAATTTTGTACACGCTTTGAGTTCTGATGACAATACATGACTAGCTAAGAAACGTCATAACAAATCCAATATGGCGGCCTCCCCAAGATGGCGGACTGGCTGTTTGAAACCCACCCCCATGATATGGGTATCAAATGAAAGGGTTTGCTGTCAGGAATACGAAAAAAATAGTCACGAGACTTAAATCCAATATGGCGGACGTCCAAGATGGCAGACAGGCTATTTGAAATGCACCCCTGTGATATGGATATCAAATGAAAGGGTTTGCTATCAGGAGTACGAAAAAAATAGTCACGTTACTTAAATCCAATATGGCGGACGTCCAAGATAGTAGACTGGCTGTTTGAAATCCACCCCCGTGATATGGGTATCAAATGAAAGGGTTTGCTGTCAGGAATACGAAAAAAATAGTCATGTGGCTTATGCTAGGCTAGGCTATTAATCTATATTCTATTCTATTCTATTCAATATGGCGGACGTCCAAGATGGCGGACAGGCTTTGAGGCACTTCCCGATAAGCTAGCAGGCTGAAATTTTTAGGGTAGCTTCAAACCCGATGAACAATGATAAAAATAATAAAATAATTAATAGATTTAAAAAATCTAAAAACCCACGTTTTTAAATGTCCTAAAAAGAAGAAAATAACCCTACGGGGCTGAGAGAGGGGCCACTCAAAACGTGGGGGCGTATCTTTGCAAGTTACACCTACGATCTCACGTCATTTGAATATATCCCATAAATAATCCCTTATATAATATACGCCCCCACGTTTTGAGTGGCCCGTCTCTCAGCCCTGTAGGGTTATTTTCTTCTTTTTAGGACATTTAAAAACGTGGGTTTTTTTTAAGTTTGTGGTTCCAGTAGACGTTTGTTAGTCATGTGAAGGCTGAGGCACACTGGTCGTTGATTCGCAATATTAGGGAAAACTATGTCCAGGAGAGGATATTATATCCAATAATATGAAGGAAATCGTCTTGGCTCATAAAGAACTAGTACAGAGACTCTACAGCAACCTCCTATGGTAGTAAAATGATGAAACTAAAAAAAACTTATCATTGATTTAGAATAAGTTATTTTTATTGGCACCAAACAGTTATGAAACGAGGGAAAGATTTCGAGTTCGGATAAATATTTTCAATATTTCAATTACTCATACAGTGCTATACTACTATACCTACTCCTTTTAAACTTTTCCTCTTCAATCCTGAAACACTTCAGTTGCAGACATGTTGAAAAATATTAAAGCAATTTACAGTTTTTTCCAATCGAAAAATAATGACTGCAATTTGATACTGTCATTCAACAATGTTAAAATATTTGCACTTATCATTCAGTGTCAGATTGTGGAGTATTTAATTTCCGTTTAAATTAATCACTGTTGTAAAAATAGCGTATGATATAAATCGTTACAACTGATGATTTGAAAATAGTCATGAATCGTAAATGAAACAATATTAACATATTTTATCACAAACATCCATTTATTTTCTCCATAAAATTAAGGTTTACGATAGGTTTTCCGAAAAAGATTAAAGATAGATAAATCTTGTTTTTCCCTACCATAAAGGCACTGTCTGAGCTGGACGATAATTATTTTAGTAATATAGGTACTTAACCCAAAAAGCAAAGGCGGTCTACAAACTAGAACTATAATTATTAACAAGTAGTCCAATATAACAACCGTTAACCTCCTTATAAGCCGGGAGTACTACGAACGAAAATTCGGAATCTAGTTTGGATACAATATGGTATAAGGCTGAAAAAATGTAATTAGTCCGAAAGTAAGATATCAAAAAAATTTTGACCTATATTTTTTCTTCTGTTACGTAAACCAAAATTGACGAAGATACGACTCTTTTAAAATAGTCAATACGTACAATCAAGTACAGTTATGGTTTTTAAGCTATTGCATAGCTTTTATCGCGGGCTCTGATCGCAGCGCGGCGCGGCGACCGAATCAAAAAATTTCCAAAAACCTAAGGAAAATACCTGACACCACGCATCGTCTAACATCGTTTCAGTTCGGGAATCATAAAAATATCCGTCGTAAAAACAATTTACTTTTTCTCACTGATTCTAAACGGCCAGCTACAAAAGGAGTTTTCACAATGAAACCAACTTATAAAATTCTCCTGCAACAAAGAAGTTCTTTATTACAGTAGTGCACCACAAACATTTTAAATAAATTATATTCTCGTTAAATATACGCGGTAGGCGAAATCCTTTAAAATAAAAAAGTGTTTATCTTTGTTAATATAAATAGATTTAAAAAAAATACAAAATACGTGTCCTTAATTTTTCAATACTCTGACTGACTCATTTTTGATGTAAAATACCATATTTCAACAATACACCATGACCATGAATCATGCTGGCATATTCTGCAAATGACGTAAACAAAGATTTGCGCGGCCTATGTCTAATTAAGTGTAGGTCGGGATGTGAACATGAAATCATAGTCTGATAAGGTGTCATTGCTAATTATATCAGTTGAATGAATCCTAACCAGAGTGTCCTAGAGTTCCGGTGCATTCACGAAATATCGCGAACAATAGACCGTCTTCCTGTTACTCATCTATACTAATATTATAAAGCTGAAGAGTTTGTTTGTTTGTTTGTTTGAACGCGCTAATCTCAGGAACTACTGGTTCGAATTGAAAAATTCTTTTTGTGTTGAATAGACCATTTATCGAGGAAGGCTATAGGCTATATAACATCACGCTATCACCAATAGGAGCGGAGCAGTAAAGAGAAATGTTTCAAAATCGGGAAAATGGATTCCATTTCGAGAGCTTCCGTTGCGTGCGCTGCGTAAACGGTTAAAGATACGCAAAAATAATGTACTACGGAATTATTCCTGATAAAAAGTTCTAAAATAAAGACCGCGAGAGCATACATTTATCTTTTAAGGTTAAGTCATTATAACCTTTTTTATGGAAATCAAATTTGATTTTAAAGTAATGCATTACTTGCGAAGGTATTTTCATTAACACAATATTAATCCTAATAATAACCTAATATTATAGGATGGGATAGGATGGGATAGGATGGGATAGGATGGGATAGGATGGGATAGGATGGGATAGGATGGGATAGGATGGGATAGGATGGGATACGATGGGATACGATGGGATACGCATAGGTACGACCTGTTTCCTTGAAAGAATGATTTTCGCCCATGTCTGCTTACGTCCTGGGGCTGCCAGCGCCGGTAAAGGCAGGAACGGGCAGGCTCCGGAGTCCGCCTATACTACTCAGGTCCCAGAGGCGTTTAAACGTAGATTTTTCTCTTGCACGAGCATGCGGGCGGCGAGTATGCCTGGGTCGACGGCGCGTTGTGTTCAACACGCGCCTAAATGTGTCATCACAATGACGGGCCCCCCCTTAGAAGGCCAAAGCCTGCCGGGGTCGCGGAACTATCGAATTACCTTGACCCCAGAACGTAAAGGCCTATTATAGGATTTATAGGACACCGAGTATTTTAATCAGTACAAGTCTGACAGTCCCTCTTACCCTGCCCTGGGTAGGAGGACTCATTTGATGATTTACGTACGCATATTTATGTATGCTCCAGAATGATGATTTACAGCTAATGTTATTAATAAAGAAGCACTAAAAAAATACATTGTTGAGTTCCGACCTCCACGCGAACGAAGTCGCGGGCACAGCTAGTCGACAATAAAATGATTAGCGTGTTAGGAATGATTATGTTTCTAGATATCAGTCCATCAATATGTATAGCCCAGATGTTTTTATTAAATATGCCTATTATATGTATACTACGTCACTCTTTTGAGAAAACAAGTAAATTCCGAATGTCCATTTAAGTGTTGGAACAGCCTTCCTAATTTCGTCGTACCCTCAAAAAGGGCTTGAAAAAGTGACAGGGTAGACAACGCGCAGATAATTATTACCTCTGTTTTTTTTTTAATGTTTATGGCATGGTATTACATCTGGTGTTGCAGACGTCCATAGACTATCAGGCATTCTTTCAGGCGGGCCATATGCTTGATTGTAACCTTTGTGATATAAACGACTAGAGGATTTTTTTGAGTTTTAATTTATTAAAATAACGTTTAGGTGTGGCTGCGAACAGTAATATAATGTATTATTTTTGTTACAGAGCAACTTCATCAAGACATCGAAGTATTCGATCATAACGTTCCTGCCGCTGAATCTGTTGGAGCAGTTCCAGCGGCTGGCGAACTTCTACTTCTTGTGCCTGTTGGTGCTGCAGCTCATCCCGGCCATCTCCTCGCTCACGCCCATCACCACAGCGATACCACTCATAGGCGTACTTGCACTCACTGCCATCAAGGACGCGTACGACGACTTTGTAAGTAAAGACATAGTATAAAACATAATCCGTGTACCTAAGGCTATTTGATCACTGGTGACTATTGTCGCGGTCGAGTCGAGTGCTATGAGAAGATATATGGGAGTGCGCTCATTATGGTGACAATAAAATAAACAAAACAAAAAGTCTCCAGTGACCACCAGCTCTAATAAGACCATTTTCAAGAGGGCCCGACTACCGTTAAACGTAACCCCCTGTCACTAGAGTGACCTGTCACCTGCGGTTTGCTTACATTTCATGTAAACGCTTGAGTATCATTCTGACCTTTTGTTCCTAGCCTAGTTGAGATACTTAATATTATTACTGACATATCAACCATGGTAAAGATAACACACATAATAAACAAAACACTCCTAGACATGTGAGACAGACACTTAGGTGGAGTGGCGACAAAACAAATCAATCAATAAAATTCTAATATAATATCGATGGGCTGGCCGATACTTAGAATCTATTATCATCGTTTCACATTATTGGATAGTCGAGTCGATATATAATATGTTTTAAATGAGGACTTATAGAATCTTAAATTGCAATAGCTTGCTTCTCTTGAAGGTCTTGTAACAGGAAAACATAATATCATCATCATCATCTCAGCCATAGGACGTCCACTGCTCAACATAGGCCTCCCCTTTAGATCTCCACATATACCGTTTGGAAGCGACCTGCATCCAGCGTCCTTTACAAGGTCGTCATAATATGTAATTGCCGAATTTGTTCAAGTCTAGAACGCACATTGGCAAGTGTTTTGCACTTGTTACCTCCACCACACCTCGACGGCACACCTTTTATGATCTAGATATAAATAATAATGGTGTACCTGTACGGTTTAATAGTCAATAGTCGTACCGAATGACATACATAAACAGCCTCGGAGCAAACATGTGGTAGGCCAGCTTTACGTCCCGATGCGGTAATCGAACTCGGGCCACTGCGTCATTTGCCTCGTTAAAATTATAATACGGATGTGTACTAAATTTCCTGTTTGATAACACGTTGTTATTTTATTTTTGGCAAAGAATTTGAAGGAAGGAACAATATTCAGCAATATTAATTTAAACAGGATATTAACTGCGCTGAGTGAGTTTCAACAACCCTCTTCGCCTTTCTTCGTCTGGCACTTAACGATTGCCAATGAAATTACTGTGTTTTGCCATTACGCAGACTGAATATTATGCAATGTCGTCTTTGTTTCCCCTCTTTCTGCTTAATAACATAAAGAATATGCGCAGTAAAATAACAACTGAAAGTCTGGTAAAAGCTTCACATGATACACCCAGTTCATAATATCAATTTGTCTCATAGAGTCCTAAATTAAATTGGATTTAATTGAAACCTGTCTCTTGATACAGTGCTAGGCAAGTCGCAAAAAGTTGTTTGTATATAGGGTGTAAGAAACATCGACGCACAAACGGATACCATGGGTCCAGGACATGATTCTGGACCCCCCCGTGTTGGAATTTTTCGTCGGTTCTTTCCTATTTTTTTATGTTTTTTTTTTAATAGTGAGCCGCGCTTGCTAGTACTACAGGTACTGTGGTACTGGACACAGTATTTAAGTATACGATGACCTTTCATTATAAACATCTAAGACTTATTTATTAAAAAATTCATTGGGTTAGGTTAGGTTAGAGAATAACGATTATGAACAGTCAAAAGTAAAAAAAAATCCAATAAAAAAAAATATATATTAGGAAAAAACCGACGTAAAATTCCAACACGGGGTGGTCCAGAATCATGTCCTGGACCCATGGTATCCGTTTGTGCGTCGATGTCTCTTACGCCCTGTATTTACTGTTCTAGTTAATTGTTTCAATAATCTAGTTCGAGTTTGCTAAAAAACACGCACTTTATCGAAGAATTTGCCATCAGGAAACATGACGGCTAGTGTTAATGAGCGCATGTAGGAGTAATGAAATGATCAAACAGACAGTGTGTACTTATGCCGTCCTTGTCTCTCTGTTGCTAATGCTCACTGACCCATTATGTCATCTATTGTAGATCAAGGACGCAGACGTAATTAGTGATCCGTGGCAAAATGTGCATTATATGATGAGCATCGTTTGATTTAATTTGTACAAGCGCTCCTTTATATACGATCTTGATTTATCAGCAATTAAGATCATTATGTTTTTAACCTTGGTCATCAATTTTGTAATGACATAATAGTTCGTTTTGTTCCTTGACAGTATTTAAGATATTAGATGTAAAGGTTATAAAGATACAAAAGTAATAAAGAATCCTATTGTTGTGACCACGTTGTGATGTGACCTTAATGGCCTGACGTTATACTTTTGGCAAATATACTTCCATACATGGCATTGCAATCATCAATATAATAAAAATAAAATATGATAATGAAACTCTCCCCTGTAGAATTTTGTTCAAAGTTTTTGACAACGAAGTCCTAACAAATCATCGCTTCGAGAACTACGAATTTACGATGAACTTACGTTAAAGTTGGTCCTGTAACTTTGAAACTATGAGTTGTCTGGGTAGCATGTATAACTTCCGAACTTTGTTCTTCCAATTTACTTTTAAACTCATATTATTATGTAAAAGAAGCCTAGTATTCTGGTATTATTGTGAATTATTAAACAATACTTCTTGTAGCAGTACCGGCCTTCATATATCATCATGACCTTGTCTATGAATAGGCCCCTTATATTCTTTGTGGTTTCCCCACCAATGCGAGCAAATAGACCTTTTAATGGGCGAAGTAAAGAGATCTGACTCACTTTATAATGTCCGGCCTATAGAAATACGTATTTCCGAAACACTTTCGCTTCACGTCATTAATCACTGGAACTGCTGCTAAATGTAGAACTAAATTAGTTCTCAGATTTGTATCATTATTTTTTTTATTATCAAAATATTTCTATTTTTAGTCCTCGCCTACTTTTTTTCCAATGGAACTAACTAGCTATAACTGAATCAGATTGATGGCTGTAACACGCATAGACCTTTTTATAGTCTCAATCGTTTACGTGTGTATCGATTAAAGTCTAGGCCAAAGAGGTATTACGTGAAGCTCAATCTTGAAAGCTCTTACTTCGCTCATTGTGATATAGACAAGATTGCTCCAGTTTCTTTTTCTTTGTAAGAGCGGAATTTATCGTCTTTAAAATCAGATTAGAACAGTCGTTTCCGTAGGCACAATACTCGGTGGACAGAATAAAATGTATTTTTTAAATGAAGTAGTCAAGATAACATCGAAGTCTGAGAGCTACGATTAAAGTACCTATTTACCAGTTCTTTTTTTTTTCTAATTCCTGTATTGATTTATCACATGGTCTCCACACTAAAACAACGACTACACTTGGGACAAGTTATTTATTGCTACAATTAACTGTTTAGTGTCATGGACATTGTTATTACGCTTTGCAGAAAGAGATGACCTTGGTAGACAAAAGCGAAGCATTTTTGTTAACTCGCTCTCTTGGGGACCTAGTACGCAGTACTATTTTAGCCTTAAGGTGAAAAAGAAGAGGTGGTCGCCCTTATTCTGGTCACTCACGTCTAAAGGTCTGAATATCTTAAACTTATTGTCTTTGTTGATAGCAAAAGTCTTCCTAATCGCTTTCTAGCTAGTTCTAACTTCTAAAATAGTTTCTATAGGTATTTTCGTCTAATCATTTCGCACTTATAGATCATATGACGTATTACCCTCTACATGGCAAGGCATGAGATAAACATGCCACCATCTTCGGCTCTACCTAGCCTTAACCTTAGCCCACTATTTTGGTATCAGTTTCCCGAATAGCCGGATGCAGCCATATACCAATATTTTACATGAAGCAGCTGCTTATTTGACCTCCAGAATCACTAGCCATGTAACATGATAAAAGAGATCCTAAATATTGAAATTCCTTTTCCAGCAACGTCACCAGAACGATTCCCAAGTAAACCACAGGCGGGCGAAGACACTTCGCAATGGCAAGCTTGTGGAGGAGAAGTGGGCGTCTGTTCAGGTGGGAGACGTCATCAGGTTGGAGAACGACCAGTTCGTCGCGGCGGACATCTTACTCCTCAGCAGCTCGGAGCCCAACGGTCTCTGTTACATAGAGACTGCCGAGTTGGATGGGTCAGTAGTTTATACTTCTTACTTCATTGTTCATTGACTGTTAGAACGGTTATATACGACATGGAGTTACAACTCTTTGTATGACCTAGCAAGTAGCACATTACTCAAGAAAAAGTCCATAAAAAACATTTTGAAATAGATCATTTTTCGATAAATTGGGATCAGGAAGCTCATATCGTTCTGCAAGAACCGCTCTGATTTATCCAATTATTAAAAAACAAACAGGACAGCTCCATCATTCGCTTGGTCCAAATCCTGGAAGGTGCAGGTGGCTGTGAATAATGAGGCCCAGGTTTTAAGGCATTTCCTGTGACTCCACACTGACTCTTTGTTGCACTCACTTGATTATTATGACTTAAGAGCACGTGCGACCGTGCGTATTTACATATTTGTGTCGCATGGTGTAAATATGCAAATTCATACAATATACATATGCATTTTTTGTACTTATACGACTAACTAGACCTTGGGGTAGTTTACGCAGCTGTGTGCTTGATAAGCTGACTTAAATGATTGATTGAAGGTTTTTAAATGTAAATGGTCCAGGGTGTTAACGTTAAAGAAACCTCATTTCGACAGACGTGCTAAGAATTGCTATAATTACGAGAGTGTAGAGAAAAATTTTATTTACATTAATAAAGTCACGCCTTCTACAATTAAACACAGAACAATAAAATACTCCTGGTACACTTGCACTCTTTTCGCTTCGTCCATGTGTACAGAAAACTGTTCATTAAGATTTTTCTTATGTTGTTTTTTGGTTGCAGGGAGACAAATTTAAAATGTCGTCAGTGCCTTTTAGAGACGGCTGCGATGGGGCAGGACGACGCACAACTGGGTGCTTTCGACGGAGAGATCGTCTGCGAAACGCCCAACAATCTACTTAATAAGTTTGATGGTAAGTCACATAATAATATGACATGGCCGACGAATTCATATGTAGTGAACTGATATCTCGGAAGCTATCAACAACTAAGAGAAATAATCGCCTTCCACTGTTGTTATGTATTTTAACATAAAATAATCAACTTGTGTATTTTGTGGAAAGTGTTTCGCTATACTAACTCAACTTAAACTCAAAAAATCAGTGTACGCAGTTAACTACTACAACCCGTACACTTGTATTAGTAGTATTTATCCGTGGTGCTAGGCAACTGGGTTTAAGCCAGTTGTAAACCCCCATTTGTGCCTATTGGTCTTGTTTTATTATGTATCCTGTTTGATATGGAGAGAAAATTAAACTACGTATCTTCCTATTCCCCCTCTATATTCTTATTCTTTTCTGAATAATTTCGTTGCAGGATCAAAGACAATTAAATTCATTCTCCGGGACTCCGTCGAGCTTCAATGTCTCGGCGCTTTTCTGGTGGTCGCCACTGTTTATTCTGGATTTCAGGAGTTGCAGTGGTTTGGGAATAGTGCGGTGGGATGGTCCCAAAAAACCAGATTGAAGGCCTGGTGATCCAGGATGATGTTTTGGTACAAAAATAAGTCATTGTTACCCTTTGAGACAAATCGTTAATATACTGGTAAGCTGATGAGCACTTTGATGACTGCCAGATGACCATTTTAAGCTTTGATTCATCTAAACAATGCCTTTAATTCAGTTCTGTTTTCTCTAATTATTTTCTAATGTGAATTGTCCTTCAATGACCAATTCAGTTGGGTTTACCTACTTTCAAATAATTTATTTGGAAATATTTTTGGTAATCATCATCATCATCAGCCTATAAATCTTCCCACTGCTGGGACACAGGCCTCCTCTCTGTGAGAGGGAGTGGGCCGTAATCTACCACGCGGGCCCAGTGCGGATTGGTAGATGTCACATGTCTTCGAATTTTTGGTTCTAGGACATGCCGGTTTCCTCACGATGTTTTCCTTCACCGTTTTGAGAGCAGTGGTGTTGAAATAAATTACACAAAGTAATGCGCCTGACGAGGTTCGAACCCACGACCTACAATTACATTTACAATTACAAATACATTTTTGGTAATGCTTAGTCATTAATTAGATGAAGGTGTTAAAAGTGATTCCGTTGTGATTAACCAAACCCACATACCTACAAAAAATAATTAGCAAATTTTCCATAGGAAATGACGTAAAACTGCAGTATGCTAGTTAACTTAAACAGAAAAAAATTACGTCGCATAAAGAAAGTAAAACTTCCATAAACCATTGTAATGTGGCGGTCGTAATGAGTTCGTGTTTTTTTGCTGATTACTGTTCCATTACATTTGCGAAACCGTCTGTGGAATCCGCGATGTTGCCCTGCGGTGTCGTGATTAAGAAACGTTGCAGAAATCGCTTTTGAGTACCTAAAGCTGCAAACACACTAACTCTTGCGATGAGGCGTAACGTAGTTGTTTTTATAAAATTATGTATGTTAGTTTGTAAGTCTATGGGCCAAAGTAGCCTGTAAATAAATTTGAAAAAAAGTAACGCTTCAGAAAAAAATACAGATTCACACATTGACCACACATTGTTCGTTTGATAGCCTATCTACCTCGACAATCTGTCTACGAATTCGAGGTCACGCCAAAAAGAGATACATAGCTTATTTTTTTTATAAGTAGCCTGAAGTGCTAACTTCTTCTTCGGATGAAGTTTGTGGTTATTATTTCCTGGTACTGAGAACAAAAAAAGTCGCGTATTGCTTTCCCTTCAGTCACTTTTCTTTTCAATAGTAAAGGAAGTACCAGCGAAAATGTCCTGATAAATTCCGATGATCCTACACAGTTATCTGATGTCCTTTGAGATTGGCTCCTTGACCGACATTCTTTTATCGATATGAAGAGATAGAAACACTTTATTGTCGTACTCGTTATGACACGTAATTGTGTGTACAGCCTTATTGTTTATGCACCGCTTGCACTGTAGTACTTTATCATCCTGGTGGATGCTATGTCGAGTACTTGAACGTATGAATCATACTAACTCGGGTAATTCTCTGCCATTAGCACAGTTAACGGAAATTATCTATAAGACCATCATTATTTGTTTTTCTTCAACTTATCTTGATAGCTCGCAACTAATTGTTTGTTTAGTAATCGTAACTATTATTTTTTTCTTGCGTAATCTATGACGTTGTCGACGAATAACTTGTCACTGTTTGCTAGGGACCTCATACGCGTGGAATTTAGAATCGAGTATCTGTATTTGAAACAATTGGAATAAGATAATTATTATGTGGAAAATAGCCTATAGTTTAAGTTACACTTCAAGTTTGGTGATAATTGCTTGCAAATCTATGCAGTAGTTTTTGCGTAATGCGTCTATAAACATACAGAGAGGCAAAAATTCTAAAAAATGTTGTTGGGTTCTGTTGCTCTAATAAAGATTAATATGGGGATAAAATTAATACGGGGGTCATGTTAGTTTTTGTCAATACGAGTATCTTTAATGAACAGACATCGGCCTTTTACAATTTTACTTATATTAGCTGATATGCCCACTTCGCTGGTCGTCAAAGGGGTGGGTGGCTAAGAAATTAAATTTAAAAAATATAATTTGGTTAAGCCGTTTCGGAAGAGTGCATCCACAAACACTGTGACACGAGATTTTTATATAATTATGTACTAGATGTACACACATCAAAAGTGTCTAGGGATCAACATATATTTTTGCAATAACTTTTCTCCTGATTGATATTAATTAAAATTTTCTTTAAGGATTCATCAAATAAAGTGTTTTCGTTTGTCACAGTAACGATAAACCAAGTCACCTTTGCATTAATAAAGAAATTTGCCATTTTCCTAATAAAGGGATTTTTGACATTTGAACCACTAACACAAAAGTTCGAAAAAAAGACTGAAATAACAGTTTTCTTTAAAATTTTATTGGGTAACTTAAACAATTAATAATCCGTGTTTCTACCGCGAACACTAACAACACAAGAACATTGGTTTGGCATACTCAAAATGAGTTCATCCAAATCACGCTGTGGAATGGCCGCCCATGTTCGTTGCAACAACAAAAAAAGGTCTTCTTGCGACTGGATACCCTCCATATTCGGCAGAGCTCTTCTCTGTAGCATATCCCATGCATGCTCAATCGGATTCAAGTCTGGCGACTGAGCAGGCCAGGGCAGGACATTGATGTTAGCTGCGGCGAGAGTCTGTCTTACAACTCTTGCGGTGTGCGGTCGTGCATTATCATGCATTAACTGAAATAAGGGACCGATTTGCACTTGTAGAGGAACGATGACGTCTGATACAATCGTCTCAGCATAAATTTGAGCGTTAAGGTTGCCTCTGATCCAAATCAACTCAGTTCTTCCGCCGATCCAAATACCCGCCCATACCATGATGGTTCCACCACTATAAGGATGGACTTCCTGGCAGGATTTTAATCGCTGTTGGCGTCCAGGGGTTCTCCAGTGTCGTATACGTCTTGTATCCGGTCTCATACCGAAACGAGACTCATCAGAAAAGCACACGAAACGCCATTGTTCTTCTGCCCAATTTCTGTGTTCAAGGGTCATGGCTATCCGGATGATCCGAGGATACCGCACGATCGCCGGCGAATCGGCCAACCTCCTTGCCGGATTGCTGCCCTGGGATCTGGAGGCGACTGCCCTCCAGCGCGTCTATGAGTGGCGCGTGGAGGCGCAGCGCCGGGGCGAATCCCTGCTGCCTCGACAAATCGAGGCGCGGCGGGAAGAGCTCCGGCGTGATCTCAGGGCAGTATGGAGGGAACGACTGTCGCAACCTAGGTTCGGGCACGCCGCAATCGCGGCGGTAAGACCCCTCTTTGAGGAGTGGCTGGAGAGGCGTCACGGCGTCCTCACCTTCCGCCTGACGCAGGTCCTCACCGGACACGGATGTTTCGGGAGGTTCCTGTGTCGTATAGGCAAGGAAGAAACGCCTGGGTGTCACCACTGCGAGGATCGCCCGGAGGACACGGTGGAGCATACGGTGCAGGACTGCCCCGCTTGGGCAGAGCACCGCCGTGTTCTCACGGAGGCTATAGGCGGCGACCTCTCGCGCCCAGCATTGGTCGAGGCCATGCTGCGGGGCGAGACGGAATGGGAAGCGGTCGCCTCCTTCTGCGAAGCAGTAATGCTAGCAAAGGAGGAGGCGGAACGCGTGAGGGAGAGGACAGCGTCCACCTCACGACCCAGCCGCCGCGGGAGACGCCCACGGCAACGGACGTCGCAAGACGATCTCCGGCCACCGTAGGCGCGGGCATGCGGGCGGCGAGTGGTGGGTGACTCGCCGTCCGATCATGGACCATGCCCGGGTCGACGGCGCGTTGTGTTCCACGCGCGCCTCAAAGAGCTGTCAGCAAACTGACGGGGCCCCCTAAGAGGGCCGGAGCCTGCCGGGGTCGCGGGATTGTCTCACTCGGTAACCGTGACCCTGGTACATAAAGGGCTATTGAAGGAACATCGTGGATTTTAGTCAGTACAAGTCTGACAGTCCCTCCCGCCCCGCCCTGGGCGGGAGGACTCATTTGATGATTTTACCACGCAAAAAAAAAAAAAAAAAGAGCCCATTGATATCGAATCCTACGATTGTGCATTGCTATAGGTGGTACCCGTAGCGGTCTTCGGGAATGAAGGTTCACTTCATGCAAGCGGTTTCTGACTGTTTGGTCGCTAATTAAGTTCCCTGAAGAGTGATGAAGCCTCACGGCTAACATCATGGCGGTTATTGTTGGAGCTCTTCGAGTTAAGATTTGAATGTATCGGTCTTGTCTCCGTGTGGTGCAGCGATACCGTCCTCCATGGCGCTCAGCCACGGTACCAGTGCTTCGGTAACGTGTCCAAAGTCGACTGATAACACTCTGACTTGTATTCAGAGCTAAAGCCACAGTACGTTGCCGGGAACCAGCTTCTATCATTCCCACGGCTCTGAGCATTTCTTCCCTGCTTAAATGACGTCGCCGCTCCATAATAACGTTGGTTTTAATCAGTAGTAGAGAAACAGTAGCACTAATAATGTCTTCAATGCGTTGTATGTTTTTATAGGGAAAATATTGACAGCTGATTTTCATCTTTTACTCGAATTTGATTCACAGTTCCTGATTCAAATTATGAAATGCACCAAAAAGGATCCATATAAATTTATAAAATCATAAATTTATTACAAAGCCACATCTCAATCTCAAGAAATCCGCATAAAAATGCTTGATCCCTAGACACTTTTGATGTGTGTATATTGTATAGATAACAGGTTATATTTTTTCCTATACCGAAATTAAATGGACATGCTCGATAAGTTACGCACTCTGAGTAAAAGTTTTAATTAAGTAAATGGCTTAGCCTTTTAAAACAAAGGCAATCATCGTAATTGCGTTTCTTTAAGTACTACCTACTCCGCGTAATTTAGTAGAGGAAAACAGTCAATAGGCCGTTTAGTTCATAGTACATAGTTTGTCATGATCCTTTTTTGACACTGTCGGGAACATCCACTAGTAAATTCCCTATGATTTTCCCTATTTATAATAATATAATAATAATAATAATATTCCACAACTATCACACAACGCCATCTAGTCCCAAGCTAAGCAGAGCTTGTGTTATGGGTACTAGACAACTGATAAACATACTTATATATTTCTAAATACATACATATTATAGATAAATTACACCCAGACACAGAACAAATGATCGTGCTCATCACACAAACATTTGTCCTGGGTGGGAATCGAACCCACGACCTCTGGCATAGCAGTCAGGGTCACTAACCACTAGACCAACAGGCCAGTCAAAGAACTATAATATAATAATAAGAACCACGATTTACTAGAATACCGACCACTAGTCGGTATTCGACAATGATTAACGAAATTTTAAGTTTCAACGTTTTTAAGATTTATTTACAAAGAATACGTTGATCGATAGTGTGTGCAATGTTGTTTAGATGTACGAGTAGCATATTATATACAAAAAGATTAATAACACAAAAATATAATTCACCGAGAAGGAACAGGATTTTCTGATTTTTTTCGTGTTACTTTATACCTGCAATCCTCGATAGTTTAGTCAGAGGTGTACCTTATATAAGGAGTTAAAAAATTAACTGCAGGAATTTCGTGTACGTACTCGTTATCAAAAACCAAGTATATTTGAAAAAAAAAAATTTTTTTTTCGAGCATTTTAAAAAAATTTTTTTTTCAAGCTATTTTTTCGACCGAATTAATGAGTTTGATTGCTCTTTGATGTCGTTCACCAGTGTGTAGCGTTCAAGCTGATTCCAACTTTCCCATCACATTTTGTAGACTTTAGACTGGCAATTCATCGAAATACTTACATTTAACTTATTTTATTGGCCACATTAATAGGCCAAAAGAAAAATGCTTGAAAAAAAAACTATAATTTTGAAAAAAAAAAATTCTGAAAAAATGCTCGAAAAAAAAAATTTTTTTTTGGAATGTACTTGTATTTGATACCGAGTACCCAAACGAAATTCCTGCAGTTAATTTTTTAACACCCTATATTTATCGTGGAAAACTCATCCAATGAGTCCACCCGTCCCGACCCGGACGGGAGTCAGACTCGTTCTGACTAAAATCCACGGTGCTCCTTCAATAGCCCTTTTACGGTCCACGGTACGGTTACCTGATAAGAAAGTCCCGCGACCACAGAGGTCCTAATCTTTTTTTACCGACTTCAAAAAAAAGGAGGTTATCAATTCGACCCGTATGTATGTAATATTATCAGAACTGCCCAGTTTTTTAATTAAGCATTTAATTGATTTTATCATGAAAAGACGCTTCTAAATAATTAAACTAATGAAATAATAACTAAATTATGTACCGATATCTGATATCATCAAATCAGACAGTGGTATTGGTTTTACTCGGAACATTAATAGAAAAAGGTACATCTCGGTTGACTTAACACAGCCTCGCTTGCTCCGACGTCCACCTCACTGCCTTCAATATCCATCAGTTCGTTTGTGACGTCATAGGCGGGAACTATGGGTTTATAAAAACTAGTTTTATGTAGATATTATGTTTGAGTAGAATGCTTTCAATAACTTTTAAGGGATCAATAAGCGTTAAACTGTTACATGATTTAATTTTGAGAGGGCTGAAGATTGGTTCATTTACGGCCAATAAGTCCACAAACTAACACAGGTAAAACCTAAATATAAAAAGCTGGCCCAGTACCATAATTATATTACCAGTACTATAAGTTTTTATCGTGGGTGCGTTTACAAAATCTTTATTTTCTACAGAAATAAGGTACCTATATTTCATAAATAGGGTACTTTTAAAAAAAAGCTTATAGATTGAGATTTGGCAGATTAGCCGTTTTTAGGGTTCCGTAGCCAAATGGCAAAAACGGAACCCTTATAGATTCGTCATGTCTGTCTGTCTGTCTGTCTGTCTGTCCGTGTATGTCACAGCCACTTTTTGTCGAAAGTATAAGAGCTATCCTGTTGAAACTTGGTAGAAAGATGTATTATGTGAACCGCATTAGGATTTTCACACAAAAATCAAAACAAAACAAATTTTGGGGGTGCCCCCCATACTTAGAATTGAAACTCAAAAAAAAAAATTTCACCAAACCCATACGTGTGGGGTATCTATGAATAGGTCTTTAAAAATGATATTGAGGTTACTAACATCATTTTTTTCTAAACTGAACAGTTTGCGCAAGAGACACTTCCAAAGTGGTAAAAAGTGTGTCCCCCCCCCGTAACTTCTAAAATAAGAGAATGATAAAACTAAAAAAATATATAATGTAGACCTCAACCAAAACTACCAACGAAAATTGGTTTGGATGAGATATAGTTAGCAGTTTTTGAGATATAGTACATTTTCAAAAACCGCAAATATAACTTTGCCATTCATACAAATACTATGAAAAACAAAGTTATTTTTATTGTTTGCGTATATTACTTACTAATCTCAATATAATTATATCTCTAATCTATGCTTGCTGCTACGGAACCCTTCATGGGCGAGTCCAACTCGCACTTGGCCGGTTTTTTTTTAAATTAAAGTTTTACCTGCACGATCTGTACCGACCTGCTTCTTTATGAAGGCACCCATAGAAGATATTTCGGCAGATTAAAGAACAGTTTTTCAAAATTAGTCATAACGCTTTCGACTTTCTAGGCCCAAAAGAAAATGCTATGCAAAAGGTGATGATTGTTCTACACATCATCTGTCTAGCCTTTTCCCAACTTTATTGGGGTCGGCTTCCAGTCGAACCAGATGTAGCTAAATATTAGTATTTTACATGGAGCAACTGCCTATCGGACCTTCACAACCCAGTAACTGGGTAATACGATGCCCCATGGTAAGACTGGTTGTCAGACTTTAGAGCTTCTGACTAACAGTAACGAGTCAAGCAGGAGACAGAACAACACAGCAACGGCTTTACGCAGTGGCGGCCTTAGGGGGGGCGAACCGGGCAACCGCCCGGGGCCTCGCGCTTGCAGGGGCCTCGCGCAACAAACCAAGCAAAAGAAAAAAATAGTTATTTTTAATTTAAAACTTTTGATTTTAACAATAACTAAGTACTTATTAGGGCTATGCCTATAACATAACGGTAAATTAAATAAGATTTTAGTTTTAGGAAAAATCGTAACCATCGATTTAATTTGTAAATCTAATTTTATCGACTGAACGTTCGGCCTAGTTTACATTAAATCTGGTAGTTCAGATTTTTTGCAGACTAATTGTTTATGATCTTGGCCCTAATGAATAATCCTAGTCTGTGGCGTAGCTAGCTCGAGTGACGCTAGCCGCCGGCCTCACAACTGAAGAGGCCTCGCGCTCAGAGAAAAAAAAGGAAAAATCTTGACAACGGCGATCACGTTCGATGATCAAGTAAACTAGTCAGTAAAGTAGTTGCTACTTAACTTCTACTAAGAAATTAACATGATCTACAATTCTATTGGTTCTTGTGGAATCCGATGAGTGGGAACTGAACTCAAGAGGCTTCGAAGTGCTGATCACGTTTAGGTCTAGCGACTTGCCTGCTTGCGCGAGGCCCAATGTTGCAAGATAACTTTGTTACGTTGTAACTGGAAACTGTAGAGTCAAAGAGGCCTCACTATTCCGCTGACATTAACCAAGTCATCTTAAGCCTCCTGCAGACACACGTGATTAATCGCGCTGCGACAACGAGCCAAGCTAATTTCCACTCTAAAAATACTGTGAATGGACAGCGACATGTCGCCCCGCGCGATTAATCGCGTGTGTCTGCAGAAGGCTTTACAATAAGGAGGCCTCGCGCGAACAGCGGAGTCAAGTCATATTTTTCGTCTTGAAAGAAAAGGGCCTCGCAGATGCCACTGACCCCCCCTTTGATTCAGTCTCGCTAAGCCACTGATCCTAATTTGAGACCTCAAGCACCGAACGCTACTTGGCAAAAAAAAAAGCCAAAACTTCGGTCTTTTAAAAAAAAATGCGGGACTGTTGTTGATACCTAACGACTACCGAACGGTTTCAAAGATGCCTATTGCTATAATATGAGATCGATTTATATCTGTAGACCCAGTAGTTTTCGAGATACCTACAGCTTTTCAAAATAACTTCGCAATTTCTTGCAATATTTAAGACACCACTCGAGCAACTCTAGCGGTATCTTTAATCAACGTTATTTTTAACAACAAATGCGGAAGAGGCAAAGCATCATTATTATCATGTCATCAGTTGGGATGTTTTCGAACTTTGCAATTTTTTTTTTTAAAGATGAAAAAACTTTGAAGGGGTTTATCTCGCAGACCATTAAGTCTACAGAGATATTTCTAGTCACTGTTCATCTTCATCAGCCCATTTTCTTCATATTCCCACTGCTGGGACACAGGCCTCCTCTCAGCGGTGGCCAATGGTAATATTTAATAAAATTCGTATCACTGTCCACCAGTGGTGGCCAGGGGGAACTTTTATACTTCCTTTTGTCCACCCCGGGGTGGACAGACTGAAAATTTTGTATAAAAAGTTTCGCTGTCTACCAGTGGTGGACAAATTGAGGGTGGACATCGGGAATCATCAACCAAATGTAGTTCACTTTAGAAAGGAGATACGATAATAACACAAGATACCTACTAACAAAAACTACCCCTTTATGGTTCGTATCGCCAAAGCCTAGATAGAGAAAAACCTTTGGTTCCAATGGTGATTTTGAAGAAGCGATGTTGGAATAAATGACATCTGTTGCTATGCCTCTTCCCTCTTCCACATTTGATGTAAATAAAATAACATTGATTTGAGATGCCCCTAGAGTTGCTCGAGAGGTGTCTAAACAATTGCCAGGAATTGCGAAGTTCGAAAAAAAATATGAATTTTAATAGCTCTATCTTGGAAGCTATTGGATCTACAGAAACCATTTTAATCTCATATTGTAGCTATTCTACTTTCAAAACGTCGTGCTTAAGTTTCATCAAAAACTAGTCCTTTAGCGTTAAAATCTACAAAAATACCAAAATGTTTTGGTGTTTTTTCGATTTTTGACAAAGTTGCGTTCGGTGCTCGACGTCTCAAACTTGCATTATTCTTTGGACCAACATCATAAACATTTTAAATTTTTCAAGACACGGTCGTCGGTGTAGTGGCTGAGCGATCGACTGCTGCGCAGAGTGTCGCGGGTTCGATCCCCGTACGGAACAAATAGTTGTATGATCTGCAAGTAGTTGTTCCGGGTCTGAGTGTTAGTGTTTGTGAATTTCTATGTTTTTATAGGCACCTACGATACAGGAAGAAATTCATATAGTGGGGCAACGTTTTTAAAAAAAGTCTGCATAAAATTAGAACTACCTACTAGATTTAACCCAAACACGGATGTCGAAAGTTCTATACTAAATGTAAAATGTTTTTAAACTCTTATATTTATTTAATTGTATAACTTGAGCATTTCTCCTCAAACATGACAAATACCTAAACCAAACAACCAGACCTACTTTTGCATCACATACTTTTTATAAACGACAAAGGGCCTCGCAAAGACCTGCTGCCCGGGGCCTCGCAATGGGTAAGGCCGCCTCTGGCTTTACGTGCTTTCTGAGGCACGGATGAATCTCGCTATGACAGATGGTCATCCATCCACAAACCAACTTCGGCAATCGTGGCTTAATCGTGAAGATCGGTCTGTGCGGTTGTTTTCTAGCTTTATTAAAAAAAATGTCTTCCTCAGGTACGCTTAGCTGGCGCAACCAGCACTTCTCGCTGGACAACGACAAGATCTTGCTGCGAGGATGCGTGCTCCGCAACACTCAGTGGTGCTACGGCGTCGTCGTGTTCGCCGGCAAGGACACCAAGCTCATGCAGAACTCCGGCAAGACCAAGTTCAAGCGCACCAGCATAGATAGGCTACTTAATTTTCTTATTATAGGGGTGAGTTTTTTCTATGTGATAATGGGAAATTTTTATGGATGGATGGATGTCTCAATTATGCAAGAACGGCTGAATCAACGACCATTTATATCTAGACGCCTCAAGCACGATCTGAATAACGAAAATTTTCTGCCAAGTCGCTGAGGTACGACGTAAGCGAGGGGGACGGGGTACTGCGTTCTGATTGGCTAACTCAAGGTCAGTGCGACGAGGGGACTCACAGGAGTGGTCGAAACTAATACGAACTTAAGACTTTTTTGCCTAATGTGTTGACAGACATCGGTCGCCTGTGATTAGGAGTCTAGATATAAATGGTCGTTGGGCTGAATGGATCTTGATGTGTAGCACAGATCATAGACTGGAGTATGTCATAGGTTACCTTTTAACCCGGTTTTCTTTTATCCAAGAGACAATTTTGAAGGCTCTGGTAAAAGCTGGTATTAAATATAATTGCTGGTATAAAGTTCCCTGTCTCTTCTTCTTAGCGTGTCGATGACAGTCTGTTTTGAGTCGGCCCAGAATTGGGCCACGAGTTTAGCTCTCTCAGAAACGTCCATCAACTCCTGTCATTTTTGGTTGCCACTGTAAAACTCAGTAACACTGCCATAGCTAGGAATCGAACACAAAACCTCATGTTCAGAAGACACGTTTGTGGCCACTAGACTAAGGAAGCAGTCATAACGACACGGACGAATATGACGGATCTGACGACACGGTTAGCGTAGTGGCTGAGCGATTGGATTGCTGTGCAGCGTGTCGCGGGTTCGAATCCCGCACGGAACAAATATTTGTATGATCTACAAGTAGTTGTTTTGGGTCTGGGTGTTTGTGAGTTGTATGTTTGTAAACGCACCCACAACACAGGACAATGTCCCAGAGAGGGGCAATGTTTCTTTTAAAAAAAATAGTGGGTCTACTGCGGCTGCAATTTTCTAAAGAAATAAGCAGTACCTTTGTATTCTAGTATTAAACCTATGTTATTTATTCTGTGTTTAAAAATAGTGAAATAACGTTATTATTTCCCCCCACAGATAGTATTCTTTCTGCTATCGATGTGCGTGTTCTGCACGGTGGCGTGCGGCGTGTGGGAGTGGATGGTGGGCCGCTACTTCCAGGTGTACCTGCCGTGGGACACGCTGGTGCCGGCCGAGCCCACGTGGGGCGCGCTGGTCATCGCGCTGCTGGTCTTCTTCTCCTACGCCATCGTCATGAACACTGTCGTGCCTATATCGCTATATGTGTCTGTTGAGGTCAGTTATTTATATAATTACTTATTAATGTATAAATATTAATTAATAAATAATATTTATTATATAATTATTTATAAATATTTATTATTATATTGGTATAACATTATAGGCTATAAATCTTTCCGCTCCCATACTTCAGTAATTACTAATAACAAATAACATAATTATATTAGTGTGACGTGGCGTGACTCAAGTTATAAGTATGATCGGATCTCATTAATAACAAAGATACACCATGACTTTTTAGTCGTCTTACAACGGCAGCCCAGTTCATGTATCCAATGACTAGAACACGTTTATTTTAAAAAACAATAAGTACTTATTTAAGAGATTTGAAAAATTTTAAAATAAAATTTTAATTCGTTATTATGACAAAAGGCGTAGTTAAAACACCCTTGTCTCATAGAAAATGGAGATGGAATGATCTGCCCGACTATTGCGCTGGGTAGGTATACTCTACAGCTTGATACGTAAACATTTTCATATTTCTAATGTACCTATTTATTAATAATAAACATTATTATTAATAAACATTATTATTAACGATAGAAAAAAACTCGCCTAGAGGTATTTTAGGTCGGATACATTAAGTGGACCACTTTTGTAAGACGACTAAAAAGTCACGGTGTATAATTTATTATCTAAGAGGAACTTTTTTGTATTTAAGGGTAATCTCCGGGACTAATGATCCAATTCTATATTATCCTAGTAGGAAGCCACGTTATTCCTAAGTGCTATAGGCTATAAATTATATCATGCATACAAGTATTTAGCTAAGTTATCACAATTTTATTCTAGCAAGTCGGAAAAAGTAAAAGTGCGGGCGGGTGATGGGATGCGACAAAACTTATATGTAAATCGCGAACAGAAACTAGTTACACATAAATACTTTATACTAAGTAACGTATTTAAACAAATGTTTAAATAATTATTTCCTGTTTTAATAGGTAATAAGGTTTGCCCAGAGTTTCCTTATAAACTGGGACGAGAAAATGTATTATGATAAGACTGGTACGGCGGCAAAAGCAAGAACTACCACGCTAAATGAGGAACTTGGTTAGTATTGTATGATTCATTAATTAACAGTTTTAGCTGATGACGTACTTACATAATATTTTTCACAATATTTTTAGTAAAAGTCCAAATCATTATGCCTTGAACTTCCCTTACGATGTTGTATCATCTATTTTGAAGTATACATATGTATGGCTATATCGTCACCCTAAATTGTCAAATTCTGTTTTGTTAATGGTCAAAATACTCAGGTTTATGATAACGGTCACCAAGTTTAGAAGTAGGATTGGATTATTGTGATTCTCTACGGAAAGGTCGCCTTATTCAGTCGTCTCCTTGATTGTAATGACATTATCGATGCCTGTTTCATAAAAACATAATTGAGGCAGTTGTATAAAATGTAAACATTATTGTTCCCAGGCCAGATCCAGTACATATTTTCAGATAAAACGGGCACTCTCACACAGAACATAATGACGTTCAACAAGTGTTCGATAGCGGGCGTCTGCTACGGAGACATCATGGACGAAACCACCGGTGAAACACTAGACCTCGCCGAGGTACGTCATGTACGTTCAATTATACACCCCGCACCGGAACAAGTACCTCTTTCAAACTATTACAACAGCACATGCTATAGACCATAGAGAATAGACACTATATGCATGTAGGTTTATGCAGACTTTGAAGTATCACTAAGCACTCGAAACTTGACGAGACTCGCACGTCCGAAATTCCACCATCTTTTTTATTTTTTGAGCATGCGTTTGTTTGGTTTTCAAACATGTATTTTGAAGTTTTAAGTTTGTTATTGTAAATGATGAAATTTTGTCCTCGTTCGCTCACGCTTTCGGGTCATGTGAAGATTTTACTGTCATGTCCATATGTTTGTGTTTGTTTTACAGTTAGTTTGTGAATTTGTACCACCTCAGTATCATGATTGTGTAATTAATACCTTCACTTCACGGATGAATCTCATTCGATCGTCCACCAATCGCATCACTAGATACTTAGAATTTTGTTTGAGTTTTTTTTTGCATGGTCACACACCGCATTAGTGGTACAGCAATGCCTTGCTGACAGCAATACATAAATGGGGGACATGAGTCATGAGAGGGTAGTTCAATTCAGCCAGTTCTATGATCGCCTATATGAATGAAAATCTATCTCGACTAGGTGTCCAACTACTCACACTTAACAGTTGAACGTCTAGTCGTATACAGTAGAATAGGTAGGGTGTGGGTGTAGGGACTCGTGAAGTGTGATGTGTGTGTGTGGTGACGCAGCGGCAGCGCGGCGCGGGCGGAGCGTCGAGCTCGCGTGGCGGGGGCGGGGCTGGCGGGGCCGGCGGGGGCGGGGCGGACGGGGCGGGGCGGGGCGCGGCGCGCGCTCGCCTGCTGGAGCTGGAGCAGGACGCAGGCCGCAGCACGCCCGGCGGCCGCCGCCCGCGCGTACGCACCTCGAGTAACTCTCTGCCCGCGCGATACATGTCTCTTCAACCCATTCTTAGCCGCTGTCCCGCTTCGACATACGATAGCTGAGCCTCTACCATGAGTTCTCATTACGATTTGATCATACGCATCGACCGCGTTTGGCGCTCTCATTGGTTGACAGTTCATACAACCTTGGAGAGGGTCAATGAGAGCGCCAAACGCGGTCGATATCGATGATCGAGTCTTCGTAATGACAACTCATGTTATTCATACTGTGATAAATTATAAGGCATTCGCCAAATCATGCGTGTATAGCATGTCAAATACGCGTTAACTTCTTAAAGAGCTAGCTAGCGTTTGATCGCCATCAAAAAGACTGGAATGCTCAGTGTAATGCTACAAAAAATCTTCACTTCTTAACGCCGCCATGGCAACTCAAACCACAAATGTTGGCGGCGTGCGGAACACTCTTAAATTAAACAAATTCCTTAAAAGTTCATTCGAAAGCTCTTCATACTTTTCTTCAATGATGTTAAAAGTGTGCTAAAACCATTTGGTTCGCTTTTCCTTGGATATAACTTATATTTTTTCGATGTGTTTCGTATTTCGAGCGGGCAGTGGACCTCTATAGCCTGTATTTCCGTTCCTATATCTATCTGGCCTTCTGAATTTCCCCTTTGTATCTCTGGAATGATTTCGAGCTAACCCACACGAGTGTAGCAAGTCACCTCATGAGACTCGCTCGCGCACTTAATTTTATGTATGTATGAATTCGTTGTCTTGAACACTTTATAATATATAAAATTAATAATAACTTTTAACGAATGACAAAATTAACAAAACATTTTAAATAAAAAAAAAATTGTGATAAAAAAAAAAGAAAACACTACATCAATAAAAAAATGTAACATTAACTTTTCCTCCTGTTTTGGGTTAAATAATAATGTACCTCTATTGGGCCCTTTGTACTTAACGCTCCCACACACTATATGCTAATGTATAAATGTTTGTCCATATGTAATTAACCGATGGTATCAATTCATGTTTGCATGTACGCTTTGCATCGTGTGTTTATTGTAATTTACTTTAACACTATTAACTGCAATAACAGACAAATCTACGAAAAAAAAAATATTTAAAAAAGAAGGATAAAAAAAAAGTAAAAAAAAAAATTATATTTTGTATTTTGTCTATGGGGAAGGCAACACAGAATTTTAATCTACTAGCAATAATGCCTTCGTAACAACAGTGCTAAAAACATGTCCGGCCCATTGGAATTCGGAACCTACTTCACCAAACATTATTACTTTGCTCAATGTTTCCATTATACGAGTAATCACTGCATTTCACGAGCGCGTCAATCATTGTAAATTAAACCTTATAACAATGTCAGTAAAACTCACACGAAACGCGCTAGTGATTTGCAATGACTTCGTTTTAGAACTAGCGTAAACATCTTCCTAATTTGCGAAACATTCTTTAGTATCGATCTGCAGTTGCTTCTCCCATTGTTGTATCATAGAGAAAGAAAGAAACGTAGATTTGTCCTCACTGGTGGCTTACCATGAAGTCTTAAACCGTGAATAGTTCAGCTCAGGGAACGAGATGGCGTTAGACGACTTGTATAAAGTCCGGTCAGAAAGCAGGAGGATATTGTACATTGACCTATTATTACCTGTCTCTGTCACTCCCGCCTAAATATAATGAGTCTCGATTGCACAGATGCAATGGCCGCCATCAGGTAATAATAGGTCAATGTGCGTATGTAAATTCCTCCTGCTTTCTGACCGGACTTTAGTTCTGTCTCTTTCCCACAGCTTAACCACTTCCGCTTTCAGACGTCATGGTAGGCCACCTGATCCTTCTTCGTGGGATTCATTTTTTTTTTCTGCTGCGTTCTACAGAGTTCAGAGCCGTTGGACTTCTCTTTCAACCCTGAATACGAGCCTGAGTTCAAATTCTTTGACGGCACACTCCTGGATGCAGTGAAGCGGGGCGATAAGAATTGTCACGATTTCTTTCGACTGCTCGCACTGTGTCACACGGTCATGCCGGATCAGAAGAATGGGAGGCTGGAATACCAGGTGGGAACTTTACTGTAGGCTGTATCTTAGTTTCAGAGACATACACACATCAAAAAACTTTGTGGCCACTAGCATAAGCTGATCCGCCCGACCATGGACCTGTCCGACCATGGACCATGCCCGGGTCGTATTCCACGCGCGGCTCAAAGAGCGTCAGCAAGATGACGCCCCCTCCCCCCCCTCTAGAGGGCCAAAGCCTGCCGGGGTCGCGGAACTTATTCCATTACCGTGACCCTGGATCGTAAAGGGCTAATGAAGGACACCGTGGATTTTAGTCAGTACAAGTCTGACAGTCCGTCCGGCCCTGCCTGCCCTGCTTTGAGGATGCCCGGAACTCATTTGAGGATTTTACCACGCTAAAAAAAAGCATAAGCTGATAAAAAAATATGGAAAAACAATTGAACTGTTTAATATTCTAAATCTCTATTTTTAAATAAATACTCTAATTACCGTACCAAATAAGATTTCGATTTGTCAAAGTGATTGTATTTTTTTTATGTGTGTTGATCCATATTCAGTGATCCCGGATCTTGGACTATTAAAAAAATAGGATAAAGTTACGTTTATTGGAAAAAAATAAGGATTTACAAAATTATCATGACAAGTTTTGTTAGTGCTTTACAGTACCATGAAATAATACATAATACATGAACAAAACAAATAGGTTTTATTTGATGTCATTGGTTTTTTATTATTTAAAAATGTGTTATTTCAGGCGCAATCGCCAGACGAGTCCGCATTGGTATCAGCAGCCAGAAATTTTGGTTTCGTGTTCAGAGAACGCTCGCCTAATAGTATTACAATAGAAGTAATGGGTAAAACAGAGGTAAGCATATTATTTATGAAGAATTTATTTACTACAATTTTTTATAAATATAGGTAGGAATTAGGTAGAGTTATTCATGTACTTTACACAGCTTTCATATAGCGCAAGAATAAAGTGGATATGCCGCAAATCCCGGAATTACTTTGAAAGAGCAGAAAAAATACGTGATCTATTAAATAAAAAGTTATTTACTTTTATAAAATTTCTTTGTCTAATCTATCTCTTATGTTTTTATTATTATTATTTAATTGAAATACTGTTTTCCTTACGAGATTGTCTATTAGAAATCCCGGGAAGGTCCATATTAATATGTATGAACATTTCGATGCAACTACTAAAATGACTCCTAATTCCGACCTCTGGTTATAAAACATTTATATTTACCCCTTTTTTGTTTGTTCCAGGTGTATGAATTGTTATGTATATTAGATTTTAATAATGTTAGGAAAAGAATGTCCGTGATATTGAGGAAGGATGGTGAAATTAGGTTATATACAAAAGGTGCTGATAATGTAATATATGACAGATTAAAAAGTGGATACCAAACAGAAGTGAAGTCAAAGACGCAGGAACATTTAAATGTAAGTTGGTTTTATTATTATTATTTTTTAATAACATAGTCTGTCTCTCACTGCTGGGCAAAGGCCTACCCTTTCTCCTTCCAAACCTCTCTATTTTGGGCAATTTCTGGCCATGTCTGCCCCGCGAATATATCAGATTGTCACACCACCTCCGCCGCGGTCGACCTCGACGGCGATGTCCTCCCTCAGGCGTCCAGTGAGTGACGATCTTTGCCCACCTCTCCGGGCGCATACGCTCAACGTGGCCCGCCCTCTCCCACTTCAGCTTGGCTGTTTTAACTCCTACATCAGCTACTTTGGTAATGGAGCGCAGGGTAGTGTTTCTGATTCGATCCTTTCGTTTTGCACCTATTATGCACCTATTATATTATAGGATTAATTGTTTTGAGGTGTGTGGAGTTAGAGATGTCGAGACAAATTTGTGTGTTGTATGCTGTTATCGGACTCCTGAAAACAAAAATTTTGATGATTTTATGGACAGACTTGAAAAACTGTTACAGCTTTTTCTCAATAAACTTTGTATAATTTGTGACGACTTCATTATCGATGTTTTAAAAGATGACTTGAGATGTAATTCTTTCTTATCGTTGCTGACTTGTTACAACTTCAAATATTTAATAGATTCACCTACTTTTCAAAGAAACAACTCTGAATCATGTATTGACAACATTATAACTAACTTGCCTGATAGTTACGTAGAATGTACGTCTGTTAATCACAATGGTTTATCAGACGGACACGCTGGCCTTTTCTGTACTCTACGCTTAGAAAAAGTTTCATATAAGAAGCAGACCAATTATATTTCTCTTTCCAAAAGAAAATATAATGATGAAAACAAATATAAATACAGGAAAAAACTATTGATGACTGACTGGAGCTCAGGTATTAACACATTTATCAGTCAATTCAAAGAAATCCACTCATCAATCTTTAAAAAGTGTAAAGTAAAAATTAATGTCAAAAGAAATAGATGTTCTAAATGGATAACAAATGGAATAAGGATAGCTAGCAAAGTAAAACGTTTCCTTAACACATTAAATAAGATACAGTGCGACAATTCAGTTCTGGAATATCGGAACAAGTACATCAAAATGTATAGAAAAGTAATTAACTGTGCAAAAAGGAATGCTGTTAGGAAACAAATCCATATGGCAACAGATTCTAGTAGGATGATATGGAAAATAGTTAATCGACAGCGTAATACTACTAAAGATCTAAATCATTATCCAATCATACTTAAGACTGACAACAAAGTTACTGAAAATGCTTTGGACGTGGCTAATATATTCTCGAAATGTTTTGACAATGTGGTAAAACTAGAAGCTTGTGACCAACGATTGGCATTGACATACTTAACTGAAAATGTCAATCGAGTAGAATCGAATATGAGCTTTGATGCAGTTACACCTTCAGAAATTTTCAATATGGTTAAAAAAAATGGTTAATAAGCCCTCAGCCGGTTATGACGAAATTCCTTTGACTATAATTAAAGATAATATTGACTTATTAGCTACTCCATTAGCGAATTTTTATAATGAATGTATTAATGAAGGCATTTTCCCAGATCAACTAAAAATCGCTCGAGTGCTTCCTATTTTTAAGAAGGGCTCAAAAACGGATCCTGGGAATTACAGACCGATATCCTTGCTACCTTTGTTGTCGAAGATATTCGAAAAAATTATTAAAGTTAGGCTTATAAAACATCTAAAGATGCACAATATCTTAAGTGATCAGCAATTTGGATACCAAACATCATTGGGAACCACTGATGCGATTAAGGCATTGGTTGACGAGGTTATATGTCACTTAAATAGCAAGCATAAAGTAGCCGGTATCTTTCTTGACCTCAGCTCTGCCTTCGACACAGTGGACCATGAAATTCTCTTGGCCAAGTTGGAACATTACGGTATACGGGAGAATGTTATGAAGCTATTCAGATCCTATTTGCACAACAGACGTCAGTACGTAGAGATAAAATCCATAGAAGATGGAGAAGAAAGAATCTACAAATCTAATTTAGTTACTGTAGGCCGTGGAGTACCTCAGGGCTCCGTTTTGGGGCCAAATTTCTTTACAATTTTCTTAAATGACTTGATTCAGTATATTTCTAAGCACTTAAAAGACGCTAAACTAATAATTTTTGCTGATGACACAAATGCAATAGTATCTGCACAAAACTTAACTGAATTGGAATACAAGATTAACATCGTTTTAAAAGCTTTTGAAAACTGGTTTGGTACAAATAATTTAAATAATTAATAAAACAAATTGTATATTATTTAAGTCGACGGTGCAAAATAACGCTAATATTGAGGTGATATCATGTGGTAAAAAAGTCGAAGTAGTTGATAGCGTTAAATTCCTAGGTGTTCACATTGATGCACTACTAAATTGGAAAGCTGAGATATTGTCTTTAACAAAGTCTATCAGCTCAGCATGCTATGCAATCAGGACTCTGCGAGACGAATTAACTTTAAGTCAACTAAGAGGGGTGTACTTTGCGTTGGTTGAGTCCAGGCTCAGATATAGTATTGAGTTTTGGGGCAACAGCTACAAATACAATATCCAGTCGGCATTTATTATTCAAAAAAGAGCCTTAAGGACAATGCTTCGCATGAAACAGACAGACTCGTGCAAGGATCACTTTATTAGACTAAAAATTCTAACAGTGCCATGTCTATATATCCTAGTTTTGTTAACCAACTTTGTTAGGAATTTGCACAAAATGGAAACGGAAGAACAAAGGCAAACTAGACATTTAACTCGTAGAAAAGATTTACCTTACACGATTCAACCTAGATTGAAAGTGGCTAGTCATAGCACAAGGTATCAATCCGTATTCCTATATAACAAGTTACCAACAGAATTTAAGACAGTAAATAGTATAAACGTCTTTAAGAACAAACTGAGAACATATTTATTGAGGAAAAGCTACTATAGCATTGACGAATTCTGTAATGACGATCAATAATTGACAAAACAATGTAATGACGATCATGTAATTGTATATTGTTTGGATTTTTAAATGATTATCTATCATATGGGTATTAAATTATTATTATTTACTTGTTTGAAGAAATTATGTAATCGATTTATTGTTTTTTTTTTATGTTAGATATTTTAAATTAATGTTTATTCATTGTTTTCTTAAATTATTTTTAATTCTCTTTTTTTATATATTTAAAATAATTTTATTTATGCAATCATTTAATTATTACGTTTTTTTTTATTTTACACTTGGATCTCACATTAAGGAAATTATTATTTTATTAAGTATTATTGTAATTAATGAACTCTCTTTTTTTTCAACACAATGTATTTTGTTATGAAATAAATGACTTATGACTTATGCTGCGCTCCATCGCCCGCTGGCAAATCTTGAGCTTGGACTTTTGTTGTTCGGTAAGTGACCAACTAAGGGACCAGAAGGTCTTCCACGCATATTGGACTCGTTTTTCAACTTCCTTGTCTTAACTTAATTTGAACACCACCTTATGTGGAGCGGAAGGGGCTGTCGGACTCGTATTGACCGCGCCTACGGTTGCCGGCAATCGCCACACGACGTTCGTTGCCGCGGAAAGTATCCCGTGGCGGTTGGGTCGTGAGGTGGACGCTGTCCTCTCCCTCACAGTTCACGTCTCCTCCTTTGCTAGCATGACTGTCTCGCCCCGAATCATGGCCTCAACCAATGCCGAGCGCGAAAGATCGCCGTCTATCTACTCCTAGAGCACACCTCTACCGTATGCTCCACCGTGTCCTCTGGGCTATATTGGCAATGGTGGAATTTTAACCCTTACGCTCTTTATTTATCATTTAGGTTACATAGATTTTCCTCTTGTCCAATATTTTTGGATCCAATAAGCTTCTTTAAATTCATTTGCTCTTACTGGAACTGCAAAAAACTTCTTTATTGTCCAGAAATTCGCCGGCGAGGGTCTTCGAACGCTGGCGCTGGCGTGGCGACCGCTGGAGGAGCGCGGCTTCGCGGAGTGGAAGAGGAGGCACCAGGCCGCCGCGCTGGCGCTGCACGACCGGGACGAGCAGCTCGACGCCATCTACGAGGAGATCGAGACTGACCTGCTGCTCATGGGTACGTTACTAGAGTGGAAGAGGAGGCACCAGGCCGCCGCGCTGGCGCTGCACGACCGGGACGAGCAGCTCGACGCCATCTACGAGGAGATCGAGACTGACCTGCTGCTCATGGGTACGTTACTAGAGTGGAAGAGGAGGCACCAGGCCGCCGCGCTGGCGCTGCACGACCGGGACGAGCAGCTCGACGCCATCTACGAGGAGATCGAGACTGACCTGCTGCTCATGGGTACGTTACTAGAGTGGAAGAGGAGGCACCAGGCCGCCGCGCTGGCGCTGCACGACCGGGACGAGCAGCTCGACGCCATCTACGAGGAGATCGAGACTGACCTGCTGCTCATGGGTACGTTACTAGAGTGGAAGAGGAGGCACCAGGCCGCCGCGCTGGCGCTGCACGACCGGGACGAGCAGCTCGACGCCATCTACGAGGAGATCGAGACTGACCTGCTGCTCATGGGTACGTTACTAGAGTGGAAGAGGAGGCACCAGGCCGCCGCGCTGGCGCTGCACGACCGGGACGAGCAGCTCGACGCCATCTACGAGGAGATCGAGACTGACCTGCTGCTCATGGGTACGTTACTAGAGTGGAAGAGGAGGCACCAGGCCGCCGCGCTGGCGCTGCACGACCGGGACGAGCAGCTCGACGCCATCTACGAGGAGATCGAGACTGACCTGCTGCTCATGGGTACGTTACTAGAGTGGAAGAGGAGGCACCAGGCCGCCGCGCTGGCGCTGCACGACCGGGACGAGCAGCTCGACGCCATCTACGAGGAGATCGAGACTGACCTGCTGCTCATGGGTACGTTACTAGAGTGGAAGAGGAGGCACCAGGCCGCCGCGCTGGCGCTGCACGACCGGGACGAGCAGCTCGACGCCATCTACGAGGAGATCGAGACTGACCTGCTGCTCATGGGTACGTTACTAGAGTGGAAGAGGAGGCACCAGGCCGCCGCGCTGGCGCTGCACGACCGGGACGAGCAGCTCGACGCCATCTACGAGGAGATCGAGACTGACCTGCTGCTCATGGGTACGTTACTAGAGTGGAAGAGGAGGCACCAGGCCGCCGCGCTGGCGCTGCACGACCGGGACGAGCAGCTCGACGCCATCTACGAGGAGATCGAGACTGACCTGCTGCTCATGGGTACGTTACTAGAGTGGAAGAGGAGGCACCAGGCCGCCGCGCTGGCGCTGCACGACCGGGACGAGCAGCTCGACGCCATCTACGAGGAGATCGAGACTGACCTGCTGCTCATGGGTACGTTACTAGAGTGGAAGAGGAGGCACCAGGCCGCCGCGCTGGCGCTGCACGACCGGGACGAGCAGCTCGACGCCATCTACGAGGAGATCGAGACTGACCTGCTGCTCATGGGTACGTTACTAGAGTGGAAGAGGAGGCACCAGGCCGCCGCGCTGGCGCTGCACGACCGGGACGAGCAGCTCGACGCCATCTACGAGGAGATCGAGACTGACCTGCTGCTCATGGGTACGTTACTAGAACCTTAGGGCCTTCGCGGAGTACAAGAGTTCTAAAGTTCGGAGGATCTATTCTTAGCGTGTGTAATGGTAATTGAAATTGAGTCCGCCCTGAACAGGGCTATGAGTGTGGCATCCTTGGACACACAGGTCATCATCACATTAACTGCGTCGTTTGTGGACTATCTCCACATTTTCACCCCAGGGGGGGTATTACAACGTCTTAAAAACAGGCTTATTCCTGTGAGTGAACGAGATGGTGCTAGACGACTTGTATAGCTCTGTCACTTTCACTCGCCGGAATAAGCCTGGTTTTAAGACGTTGTAATACCCCCCCAGGGCAGAGTTATCAATAAAGTCATCGTAGGATTTAAATCCTTTGTTTAAGTTTTAATCTTTTTGTTACAGGAGTAACAGCCATTGAAGACAAATTACAAGATGGAGTACCAGAAACAATAGCGAATCTCAGTATGGCCGGCATCAAAGTGTGGGTCTTAACGGGTGATAAACAAGGTATGTTACTATGTACTGGTACCAATACTCTAGGGTTTATTTATATCAAGCTTCCCTTCAAGTTGAAAGTCCTAGTACTACTGTTTGGTACAAAGAAATGAGACCAATAAGCTACTATTTCTACCCTGCTGGGCGGGGCTCCTATTTCTGTCAGCAGCGTTCAAATGAACCTTACGGACCCTGGGCCGCACTTGATGTTTACCGACCCTATTGGTCGGTTCTTTTAAATCCTGCAAACAGAAATAATAGGAGCCCCGCAGGCTCTTATTTGCTTTAAACTTTGCAGAAAGTGTTTACTGAAATTATTGATATAATCGATATCAATACACAAGCAAAAACCAAACAAAGTTCACACTCTAAAGTACCGATATAACTTGCAGAAACAGCAATAAACATCGGCTATTCGTGCCAGCTACTGACAGACGACATGGCGGAGGTGTTCGTGATCGACGGCGCGTCCTATGACGACGTCGACCGACAGCTCGCCAAGTGTAGGGACAGCATCAGAGTCGTCAACACGTTTTTACCTCACGGTAAGTCGCAAGGAAAATTTAAAAAAGTAATAGGTACTAGTTAAAAAAAAACAAAAATCAAATAATCAAAATCAAAGCATTTATATCAAAAAGGCCATTACAGACACTTTTGAATTGTCAAAAGACTAAAATTAAAACTATATTTTAAAATAAATATGGTGCTACAGTCCCAGTCACAAGACTAATAACTGTGAAAGTACCATAGATGCCCATTCCAAGGAGTAGATCTCTATGGAGAAGAACGGGCAAGAAACTCCATGGACATTCTTTTTTAATCGCCAGAATTATTACAGAACCTTTGTTACATCATTCACCTTGAGACATTACACATTTACATACTCATTATAATATATGAGAACGATGTAGCAAGCAAAAAGTGTCTTAGGGAATTATAAAAAAAAACTCATAGGTGGGAGGGGATAGGGCATTTGCTCTGCAGTGGGATAACAAAGGCTCACGAAAAAAAAATACTGCTATTCAATTATTGGCTATAGAAATGAATTTGTGTCCAAAACTGGTTTTTGTTTTCCTTATTATTATTTTTTTCCAATACTGCATGACCAAGTATTTAAATCTACTGAGGAATGTCGCTTTTCCCCAAATCTTTAGACATATGTTCGGTTCCATTCTGCGTTATTCTGAAAAAATAAAGAAAGAAGAATTATTTATTGCTGCTTAATTAACAACCTTATTTGCATAGTAAAAGTAGCAGCAAATATTATAAATGCGAGAGCGAGTTTATTTGGTTTTTTGTTACACTTTCATTCCTAAACCATTGGACCGATGTCAGGTACCTATTTTTATGTAAAGATATATGGGTGCCAGAGCAGTGGTAGCCCAGTGGTATCGGCCTCGACTTACGAGTTGTAGGTCGTGAGTTCGAAACCCCGTCAGGCGCGTAATGCGCCTACTGTAATTTATTTCAACACCACTGCTGTCAAAACGGTGAAGGAAGACATCGTGAGGAAACCGGCATGTCCTAGAACCAAAAATTCGAAGACCAATACGCACTAGGCCCGCGTGGTAGATTACGGCCCACTCCCTTTCACAGAGAGGAGGCCTGTGTCCCAGCAGTGGGAACATTTATAGGCTGATGATGATGATGATGATATTATATGGGTTCCTAGAGACAGTTTACAGTTTGATTTTTTCAACTGGGCGTGTATGGCTATATCCTGGCCGCGTATTGCCAAACTGTATACTGACCCAGACCGGGGTTGCTCTGAGTTCGATCGCAGTTTGCCTTTGTAGTTGAAGAGCAAACTGTATACCTATTCAGAGAGTGTCTGAACCAAAATACATTTTGCTTTAAAATACTAGAGCAAAATACATACGAGTCCAGACGTCCAGCAGCAGTCACGAACTTCTAACCTAACCTGTCCGTGTCGGGGTGCCCTAAAGTCCCGAGCTCCCTTCGCTCGCTCTTGCATTCCTAGGTCAAATAACTGATTACTACTTATCAAGGTGGCGGCCCCGCGAAGCAGGTCTCACTTGAGCCATTTTTCTTTATTAATGTCTCGAAAAATATGTTTCCGGGGCCGTAAAAAATAATAATCAATCGATACTCGCGATATTCGCGTGTCACAGTTTGCTTGACATACAAGCGAGCAAACTGCATACTATCTCGGAATGCTCTGAGCTCGTATGTACTTTGCTCCAATTTGTTTGTGATTTCAACGAGCACGACGTAGTTCAGTACAGACTATGGGTGTCTGGGTCAGTATACAGTTTGGCATTACGCATCCTGGCCAGGATTATTGATTTTTCTTTCAGTTTTAGTTTTCGTCAAAATCGGCCTCGCGACTCCTTCCAACGTTTTTCGATATTCTTCATATTCATAGTTTCAGAAATAGCAATCCACGCGCAGTTGAAAATTTTACCCTGTCTATGTAGGTCAATCAATATCAAATCGTCAATCAAAAGTCAATCAAAATCTACAACAACAATCACCCACTACAGGTTCAACAACCGAGCCTAAGCCGGAAGGCGACACAGCCAACGGCGGCGCGAGTGTGTCGCGCGCGTCTCCGGGCCGCGCCAACGTTAAACTGAACGCGCCCGCCGTGTCCGTCGTCACATTTAGGTGGGAACATAACACACACACAGCACACAGGTAGAGAGACAAAGACACACCCTTGTATCACCGCTATCCTTCACACAGCCTGTGTTTGTCGCTCACCGTCTGTCGCGTGCCCGTTTTTAGGCCTGTTTGCACCATTAATTAATTAATACATTAGCGTTTAAACTAATTTAGACCGTAAATATTTTGTTTATAACCATACGTCGGAATTAGGTAGAGTTATTCGTGTACTTACACTGATTTCATATAGCGAAAGAATGAAGTGGATATGCCCCAAATCCCGGCATTACTTTTAAAGAGGAGAAAAATCCCGTGATTCATTAAACAAAAAATTAATTCACTTTGACTCAATTAATTTTTCTAATCTAGCTCTGATGTTTTTATTATATTTATTTGTAATACCGTTTTCCACACGAGATTGTCTATTAGAAATCCCGGGCAGATCCATATTAATATCAACATTTCTATGCAAGTACTTAAATAACTCTAGCACCACCAAAATTTTTTCCAACCAGTTTTATTGAACGTTCAGAAAACAGATACAAAGGTGTTCGTTCAAGTGCAAAAAGATAAGTGGGTCTAAAATTTCGCAAAGTTCGATATCGTATCGTATATTCTATTCTATTGCTCAAGTATTAGAGTTTGAAAAGAACAAGCGGATCTAAAATTGCCACTTTATCAACGTTGATAAACTTTTTTTTTTTTTTTAGCGTGGTAAAATCATCAAATGAGTCCTCCCACCCCGGGCAGGGCGGGAGGGACTGTCAGACTTGTACTGACTAAAATCCACGGTGTCCTTCAATAGCCTTTTATGTTCCGGGGTCACGGTAATGAGATTAGTCCCGCGACCCCGGCAGGCTTTGGCCCTCTAGAGGGGGGCCCCGTCATCGTGCTGACGCTCTTTGAGGCGCGCGTGGAACACAACGCGCCGTCGACCCGTGCATGGTCCATGGTCGGGCAGCGAGTTGCCCTTTACTCGCCGCCCGCATGCCCGAACGTTGATAAACTGGCGATTTTAGATCCGCAGCACTGTATCATTCTATTACTATTGTCAATTGATAAACTTTTATGGAGACCGAGTGATATTCGAACACCGTTTAGCGCTAAATTATATTCAATGATTTGTGGTGCAAACAGGCCTTAATTTTAATGCTATTTAATTATGTGAAGTGGGAATGAATTTTACGTGTGGTTTGTCTTGCCAACGTAGGGAATCTTTTTTTTATTAATGGCAATACATTTTGAACATTTGTGCGATCATTCAGTATTGAAATAACGATGACTGATCTCATAAAACAATAACTATATTTGCAGTTAATTGAACCACAAAATTAACATATTTTTTTGTCATATAAAAACTATTCAAGAAGCTTTTATTAAAGTACCTATTTACGAGTATTAATAAACATTTGTTGATCAAACAGTATGTTTATGAATATTGTCGATTAAAAAAAATCAGAATTGATATAACTAGACATAAATATATTTTAAAGTATTGCAGTAGATGTCATATTAAATATACAAAACATCGTACTTACAGTAACACTAGTTAGTTAGCTATTTATATAATTGAAGGCTTTTATGTAGTGTCAATAAGCTTTCATTGGTACAATGTCAACGTCCATATACTACTTGTGTGTGTGTGTGGCTTTACGAAACGTTACATGTATGTAGTATTTACGCATTAAATGTTCTAGTGTTGTCTGAATTGATTTACTATTTTATCGATAGCTGTCTAAATTAATCCTTATTCGCTTTATCGTTTTTTTAATCGACTTGGGGGCCAATCAATATTTCTTTAAACAGTATTATTTCTAGATTTACTTTAATGTGGGAAAGAAATGGAGATATGTAGGACGTATAGCTCCGTCCCTTTCTCTCAATTAAGTAAAGATTAAAATAATATTGCTATAAAGTAGTGGCTATAGTTCCTGTTGTTTCTAACCGACTTTTGTAACTAATCTGTGCTACCTCTCTACTAACATAGTCGTAGTAACTGTCCACACGTTCCCTGTTTGTACACCAAGCCCGAGTGCTCTTTCTCTCTCTAACCTGTACCGATCTTTTTTAATCCGACACCTAGAATAGAACTGTAGATATCACAAATGCTAATTGTAGTTAACATGTTTGTTGTCCCTGAGTTCTTTAACGAGGAGTAGAAAAGTAAAAGTAACATTTAATTGGCTAGCGTAACTTTGTAGATGTGATATATATCGATATTTGTATACAATAAAATATCTGAATTTCTTTTATAATTTACAGTACATAATGTCATTGAAATTGCTGGGTATCACACATTCCGTTTTCAGAAATATGCTGAGTCAAATTAACTATGTGGAAAGCATTTCTTTAAAACTTGATTATTTCTCGGTGGTTCCACTATATTTTCTCAGAGACAATGAATTAAAAAAAAATGTGTGCCCGATATGAGTTGTTCATGTCATGTGTGTTCTTGGTGTTATGTCAGCTTGGCTGTTTTAAAGGGTCTTGTACGCAATGAGAAAAAATCTCTTATTATCTTACAGTTTTTGGTAGGGTCTCTACTAAAAGGCTCGTTGTTTTATCTACGATTAAACTTAACTGGTGGCTTACCATGACGTTTTAAAACCAGAGTAATTCCAGTGTGGAAAAGAGACAGCTATACAAGTCGTCTAGCGCCATCTCGTTCCCACACTGGAATTACTCTTGCGTAGACGTCATGGTATCTGTAGACAAAATCATTACCTTTTTTGACAAATTGTCAGAATGATTTTAAATAACCACAGTTTGATTTTAAATATAGAACAAACAATAAGTCCTAAGGGCCAGTTGTTTGATCAGTAGTCACTTTTTGTTAAATCCTTACATTATCTAATAATTTGTTAAAATATGGATTTTCACAATATGATGATCAAAAAACGCTGCCATTAAAGGTGCCGTTAAACATTGTTAAAAAAATATAAGTAAATCATTGTGTACTGGGCCCCTAAAACATGTTTTGCCGATTTACTGTGTGTGAAAAATATATTGAGATATATTATTATTGAGAATTTTTAAAATTATTTCTTGAGATATTTCTGTAAGACTTAAAATTCCAGAAGACTCTTTGCCATGATTCTTTATCATAACTTCGACTATAACCTTAAAGTGTCCTTTTGTTCATTTAATTTCTTTTTTGTATTTTATTCTGAAATTGTATATATAGAGTACACTTTCTAAATTAATGTCCAAAAAATCCCCATCCAATGCAAAAAAACTGTATATACAAGTGTAACGTAACATGAAACAGTGTAGTGAGCCAGACTGTTACAGCAACGAGTACGCGTCGGGCAGCGGGCCGTACTCGGCGGACTCACACGAACACAACAACGACGACGCCAACGGGTTCGCGATCGTCATCAACGGGCACTCCTTAGTGCACTGCTTGCACCCTAAGTTAGAGGAGAAGTGAGTATTTTGTTCCTTACATTTAATTATTTAACAGGTATTTTGTGTTTCTAGTGGTAATATGACATCCTGGTCGCGGGACTTATCTCATTACCGTGACCCCGGGACGTAAAGGGCTATTGAAGGACACCGTGGATTTTAGTCAGTACAAGTCTGACAGTCCCTCCCGCCCTGCCCGGGGTCATTTGATGATTTTACCACGCAAAAAAAAAATTGACATCCTACGGATTTCGATAATTCACGATTTATATCTTAATGAGAATAATGTCATTTCATTTTAAACCGACTTCAGGCTTTTAAAGCAAAATATGAAAAAAAGTATTGGCTCACATAATATATACGCGGACGAGGCGCAAGGCGGCCGCGGGGTCAGGGAATCGAACTCATGACTGCGAAAGCGCCGGTGTTCCGCGCACTCGGCATCCGAAGCATGCCTCTTCGGTCATTTCTTTGTTTGCACTTAATGCCTCTACCATTATAAATAAACCCTATTGTGGCGGACGGACCGGGATGACCAACGGTGCTCCGCCTAGAGGGGAGAGGGGGACGGAAACTGGTCGATTCGCCCCTTGTGCCCCTTGTACGTACGTTCCTTGCGTTGCTGGTGACGCACGTACCCACGCACCCCTGAATGCGTAACGTTTGACGACTTTCAGAAATAATACTGGGGCTGGGACCACGGGCAACGGAATAAAACACTGCACTAGAGTTCAAATCTTGAAGGCTTCGGTCTTCTTTTTTCTAGTGTTGTTTCCTCTTCGGTGGCTCGGCTGCGACTGACGCAGTGCCGGCGTTCGTTCCGGCTTTTATACCGGCCGTTGTTATCTTAAAGAGGCCCTCGTATTTTGAGCCTGTTTTTCCTTACATTTTCGCTAAGACCGAAACTTTCGTAGCCTTTATTTACTTCAAATTTCAACCTTACAGCTATGTATTATACATAGTTAGATTCGTCCTTACTTCTATTTTATCATAAAACAAACATATTTTACATATATGAAAATACAAGAAAATTCCTAGAACTAAAATACTAAAACTTAGGAACAAAATTTTCACTTTACAAAAAATGCTATAACTTGAAAACTACTGGACCGATCTTCATGAAACAACTTGTAAACCTTTTTTTACAATGAAACACAACCCTTTTTAACACTTTAATCAACGGACATACATAAACGAGAAAGTGAGATTTCAAGTTACGTAATTATCTAAGAAATTTTAAACTTTTTACAATTTTCATACTAGAAACTTATCTAACTAGAATCTAATACGAATGACTAAGATAATCTAATAAGAATTATAAATGTACAATCAACATAAACATAATTAATTCCAATTAGAAAATCACCTTATAAAATTCCTTACAAACTAGACTGTACAACGGCAAAAGTCCTCCCACTACTTGCACCCCTTGTCCCTGCGTGGGTCTCGCCGCCGACACACACAATTTCACTTTCACAACACTGTCACTATGGAGGCGCTCTTTCCACTACTTGCACCTCGCGTCCCTACGTGGGTCTCGTCGCCGACACCTATTATTATAAATTCTACTACATTTTATATTAAAAGCCCAATCGAGCCCTATCATCGGTCCTTCGATTGTGCCGTAATAAGACATAATATGAGAAAACAACAATCACCTTGTCGCTAGCTACACAATAAGGTGGTATCGAGGCTTTTGCCTACTCTGAGCACATTACAATATACGAGTACGAGTATATTAGGCACGTAGTAAAGAAAATGAAAAAAAAAGTTGGCTTCATCAAAAGTTATACTGTCAATACAACGAACGGGCTTATCCCTTTTCCATTTCTCAACTTTTAACAAATCAAAGCAATTGAAACCATTTAAATGAATTATATGTGTTCCACAGATTTCTAGATGTAGTATTACAATGTCGGTCAGTGATCTGCTGTCGAGTAACGCCGTTGCAGAAGGCAATGGTGGTGGAACTCATCAAGAAGAGCCGGAAAGCGGTCACGTTGGCCATCGGAGACGGGGCCAATGACGTCTCTATGATCAAAGGTATTGAAATAGCTTTTTTTTGTTGAGGTTGAAATTTTAAGTGGTAAAAATGTCTGGAAAAGCATATTCCCCGATAATGTTAGTCCTAGTCCTGACTGCGTGGGTAGGCATTTATCTAAAACTACCCGAGATGGTCATGATCTATACTAGTAATATGAAGGGGTAAAATTCAATTATAAAAAAAACTTCTGGCACGAATCTAGAGTATTCCAACGGGTCTGGCACGGCCATTTAGTAATATTCCAAACGATTCACTTCGTGAATGAATAGCTAATGTCGTTTCTGGAAATGTACGAAGTGGATCATTTGGAAAATTGTATAAAGTGGCCGTTTTAGACCCTTCTCTGAGTACTATCCTACTAACATTATAAACGTGAAAGTTTGCGAGGATGTGTGGATGGATGTTTTGTTACTCTTTCACAGAAAAAATATTGAACGGATTTACATGAAATTTATAACCATGTTATTTATTTATTAAGGTTACCCAACAGCTTCAGTGTACAGTACAGTTAAGGTATATAATTATAATAAGACTAGAACTTACACAGTCGCCAATTATAGGTTCACCAGCCTTCACAAAAAATAAGTGATAACTTCACAAAAATAAACAAAGGGAGAAGAAAATGAATTATACAAATTTAGAAATTAGCAACTAAAATTGGGGAGTTATCGATATTTTAGTTGAAAAAGATGACTAAGATGTTACGAAAACTAAACTAACTTAACGTATTTAAAACAATAATTTAACTGCAAACTTAAAGTACTAAAGGAACATTATGAATGAAATCAAAACTGAGATCAGAACTTATCATTACAATAATTCATGATTCATTAATGATCAATACACAGGATACTTTTTATCCCGGTATGACGTTCCCGTCGGTTAATTATTGAATATTAATAAAGGGGAATGTTTGAGGATGGATTATTACTTTTTCACACAAACGCTACTGAACTGTACCCTGAGCACGAGTTTTCACTCTTTTACTTTACAGCGTTTTTTCAGTATTTACAGCGTTTCTTGTATGAAAAACTGGAACAGCGCCTCTGGTGTTCGAAGAAGGAACTAGTTTTTTCCTTGAAAATTGTCAATTTGAAGTTGTCAAAGTTCCAGTTTACTTTACGTCTCAAATACTGAAAACTCGTGCTCAGGGTACTGGTACGATATTTCCGTGGGATAATTACCGAACGTCACGCAGACATAAGCTTGTATTTAATAAATAACAGTCACCAATTATTTTCCCTTGTCAGCTGCCCACATAGGCGTGGGTATATCGGGTCAGGAAGGCATGCAAGCAGTCCTGGCCTCCGACTACTCGATAGCACAGTTCCGGTTCTTACAGCGACTACTTCTGGTGCACGGACGCTGGTCCTACTACCGGATGTGCAAGTTCTTGCGCTACTTCTTCTATAAGAACTTCGCCTTCACCGTCTGTCATTTCTGGTTCGCGTTCTTCTGTGGATTTAGTGCGCAGGTTTGTAATACTCTTTATTTTTATTAAAGGAACAATTCACACCAAAACGCGATATTCCAATAGAGCAGCTCATAATCGAACTTTATTTACTACACGAATATAAATAAACATGATTGTCATCGATACGCGATCCAGTGCGGCACCACGTGCACTTTTTAATAGCTTCTCAAAATCTAATTTATTGGTCGAAAAGATAGACATTCAGTATCGTCGCGACTGTAGCAGCTTTCAACTTGTGAAGAAATCAAACAATCAAATCTTTCATCTTTTTATTATTAGTGTAGATAATTAATAGTCAGCCCATTGCGTCGCTTGCACAGCTCATAGTTCATTGTAACTAACTTTCAAGGTATGTATTTCAAACACAATTGACAAACAATAAACGAACAACTTATTGTCCCCAGACGGTGTTCGACGAGATGTTCATCTCTGTGTACAACCTGTTCTACACGTCGCTGCCCGTGCTGGCGCTGGGCGTGTTCGAGCAGGACGTGGCCGACACCACGTCGCTGCAGTTCCCCAAGCTGTACGCGCCCGGACACACCTCGCAGCTCTTCAACAAGACAGAGTTCATCAAGTCCACGCTGCACGGCTGCTTCACCTCGCTTGTGCTGTTTTTGATACCCTACGGTGAGTTACTAAGAAAAACAAATAAAAAAACTTGCTTTTTAACTACATTTTTAACAGCATTAACGCATAGATGATTTTTGAGGAAGAAATGCAGATGCTGAATCTTCGATTCCCTCCTTTAAACGTTTTTTCAAGAAAAACTATTTCCATCTGCATTTATAAATTATTGAATAATAACAATAACGCTCAATCTTATTGAGGCTAAATTATGTGCGGTATCAATAAAGATATTATGTATGAAGTCGTATTTCAAGCGAAACCTTCATATTCCCAAGATCGCAATATCATTTTATGGGATGTCTACTTGGTAGTAGTAAGGCGTCTGATGTACAGAATCAGAAAGTGTTAAACATGCTATTTTATTATTTCAGGGACATATAAAGACGGCCTGGCGCCTGATGGCAAGATTTTATCAGATCACATGTTACTAGGAAGTGTAGTAGCAACAATATTAATTATAGACAATACAACACAGGTAAATACCACTTTATAATTTCAAAATAAAGTGTTACAGGCATTGATGTATTAAAAGGGGGAAGATGGGGTACACGCTAACATCTCAATCAGTAAAACTGGGCTCGGCGCACGACTACATGCACAAAAAGTCGCACATCTGTGATTAATGTTACTGGTTGGCGCAAATCTACAGACAAGGATAGAGATAGGAGACGGCGCTGTTGTGCGAGCGAAATCGCGTCAGCCGGCATGACAGACATGGCGTGCGGTCGTGCGGATCGTGTCTCTCCCGCATGTTTGTGTAACAATCTCGCTCTCACAAACATGGCGAAGCAAACAATTAAAAATATTGTATGTATTTGCCAGTTAAATAATATTTTTGACTACGTACGAGTGGCACGTGATCCCATGTGTCTTATTTTTCTTCCTTGTATTATTAAAACACTGTTTAGCTACACAAGACGTCATTTTGATACGGATTTGTTACAAAGATCTGAAATTATCGAGTTGTGTGATCGTCGGCCGTTCCGTGCGTCCAAGACTACGTGCCGTGCGCGACTGAGTGCCAACTACGGGCAATCACTTAGTTGGTCAGGACCAAGCGCTGTGGCAAGTCCCGTATCTTCCCCTTTTGAATACATCAATGGTTACAGGACATTCATTGCTGCTTGAAATCATTAACCAAAATTATATGTGCCTTTTATGCGGTTATACAGCATTCAAGATAAGAAAATACACACACATCTACATACAATTTCAGATAGCCTTGGACACGACGTACTGGACGGCGTTCAATCACATCACGATATGGGGCTCCCTGGTGTCGTACTTCGTACTGGATTACTTCTACAACTACGCGATCGGTGGACCCTACGTGGGCTCACTCACGGTCGCGCTCACACAAGCCACCTTCTGGTTTACTGCTGTTCTCACTGTGAGTACATGTTTTATTATAAAGCCGGGAATCCACAAGGCAACAATTGACGTGCAACATGTGGCACAACAAGTTGCCCAACATGTTGAAAGTCAGCGCGGAACTTTGTTGAACAACATTGTCTGTCTACGCATCTACTACTTTCCGTCAGTCGTCGACAACATGTCGCCAAAGGAACATGGCGCGTCACGTCTCAAAATGTTGCCTAGTGGGAACGCGGCTTAAATGTTGGTATGTTGTCCAGTTACAATCGTGGCTAACTCTCTCGCTCGGTCTACAGATGATCATCCTGATGGTGCCGGTGGTGTCGTGGCGCCTGGCGTGCTCGTGGACGAGGCCGACGCTGGCGGAGCGACTGCGCGCGCGACAGCGCTGGCGAGCGGCCGCGCCCGCACCGCGCACTCCGTCCGCCCGCCGCGCGCGTCGCTCGGTCCGCTCGGGCTACGCCTTCGCGCACCAGGAGGGCTTCGGGCGGCTCATCACGTCCGGCAAGATCATGCGCCGCATCCCGCACGCGGACGCAGCGCTGTCGGCGCTGGCAGCGCTGCCGGGCAAGTTCCACGCGCGCCCGCCGTCGCCGCCGGCGTCGCCCGCAGAGCTGCGTGCGCCGACGCAGAACCTCGCCACCGTGGACTTATGACGACGTGCGATGTGATCGCGTCGGTACGGTTAAACTTCGTATTGTCCTACTATTGCCTATATTGAATTATATTTGTTGATCGAGATTATATATTGATAGATATTTATCGCGGCGTCGGCGGCGCTCGCGCGTCGTTTTGTACTCGTGTCGTTTCGTTCGTTGAGTTAGTCGGTCGGTGTCCGGGCCGCGGGCTCGGGCCCGTGAATGTGCATTTAGAGGAGCCGTCGATATCGCCGGCAGTGAAAACGCAACATGACGTCTTGGAACATTGTTATTATTTTTCAGAACGTTATGTTAGTGCCAAAGGAGAATTATAAAAATAGCCATCAGTTGAACTGTCTACAGATGTATAAATAAATCAGTATGTTTTTATTATTTCAATACCAATGTAATATATTACAACTTTGCCATAATCCGGCGATTCACTGTTTCGCCCACTATCAAATAATTTAATTGTTGTGAAGTATATCAGTTCTGATTGTTATGTGTACTTAGGACATCTTACATAAAGTATTAATTTAATTGAAAGATTATTATGAACCTACGTAATGTATGTAAATCATTAAAGATTTTTAAACATGTAGCGTTTTAACTGCATGTGAATATTATGATCAACATTTGCTTTGGAATCAGTTTTTTTAATAAAAAAAAATAATTCTTAGTGCAGTTTTCTTATTTGCCCCTGCCTTATATCCTTTATTAGGGTTGCTATACACATAAGCGGAAATACTGAATCACATGATGTGTTACACAAGCTTATCAAAACTAAACAAGAGCAAAAATAGCTTCGGGTCGGCTTTGTTGTTCGATAAATACTGCCGAACTGACAAACTCTTCAAATAATTGTGTGTAGCAACCCTACACGCGTACTCTGAATACCCCGGATGAGATGGCCATAATGTCGTAATATTCCAAGCTAATAGCATACGAGTCGCTGCAACCTACTTATTGACCAACCAACCCTTTGAAGATTTGAAGAACACTGATCAGTGATGGCCTAAGAGTAAGAACCTTTAAAAAGTTTTAAAAGTAAATTAACTGCACTTTTATTAAATAAATGTTATAACTCCGTATCTGAGTTTCTAGCTGATACACTTTAGCTGGACTTGTATGTGTGCTGATAAACTGTATCAATATTTGCATGCCAAAAAGGTAGAATGTACAAGGATTCTTCAACATTTCTGTAACCACCTTATTGTAAATACCTACATTCTGAGCAAATAAATGAATATTATTATAAAGTTTTAGAAAAGTAATATAAGATCTAATATTAATAATAAATGTGAAGAACTAGTATTGAACGAAGCCAGTATCCATGAGTTGTCATTACGGTAATCGATATCGACCGCGTTTGGCGTTCTCATTGGCCCGCTCCAAGGTTGTATGAACTCTCAACCAATGAGAGTGTCAAATCGTAATGACAACAGACTCATGGTATTGGTGCAGACGTATCTAAAGATGCGATTTTTTTTGGTCCCAAGAAATTGTTCGACGTATTTCGAAACCTTCCTGGAAATTGTTGTGCGGGGATCGAATCCGCAACACGCTGCGCAGCATTCGATTACTCAGCTACTGCGGTAAACTTTTGAACAAGACGTGATCGACAAAATCTGAGATTTGATGACTTTTATCAACTTTATCTTTGTGTTATCAAAATTTAATTCCATGATGGGACAAGTATCAGGGACAACCTAAAGAGTTAGTAAGTGGTCACACAAAGCCCTGACCTTTCACAACGAATGAGGAACCAGCAAAGAGCGTCACAAGTTGCTCTAAGTAGCAGAAACTAGTTTTGTTCCAAAAGTTTTTTAAACGTTGTCCCACTCAAGGAATTTTTCCTGCGTCGTGGGTGCATACAAGTATAGAAACTCACATACACAAAGACCCAGACCCGGAACAAGTACTTGTAGGTCATACAAATATTTGTTCCGTGCGGGAATCAAACCCGCGACTGCGCAGCAGTCCAATAATCGCTCGGCCACTGCGCTTAACGTGCCGTCAATGTGAAGTGAGCTGGACATGGTGGCGTTTCTATACAAACAACTTGATATAAGACAACTCCGAAATACTTCGATAAACTTATCTAAACTAATATTATAAAGCTGAAGATATATTGTTTGGTTGGTTGAACGCACTAAATTCGGGAACTAGGTACATCCCCCCTAGCCAAGTCACAACAAGTCGTAAACGATTGGTACTCCCCAACATATTTTCAACTTTATAGCCAACGACCTAAAGTTGAAAATCTATTTAAGATTTCTGAGCGTTGGCGAAAGGAATGATCGAAAACGATAAGCAATCTTCACTAGATCTTCAACGTTATACCCAAGCGCATAAAGTTGAAAATCTGTTAAAGCTTACTCAGCGTTTGCGTTTATCGTTTGTAACATGGCTACAGGGCCTGGTTCGAATTGAAAAATTTTGTTGGATAGTCTTTAGTGAAGAAGGCTATAGGCTATATAACATCACGCTAGGACCAATAGGTACGGAGCAGCGAGGGTGAAACCACGGCGAACACCTAGTAGCCGATATGAAATCGTTGGAGAGGTTGCAATACTGGCCAGGTTTTGATTGAATGGGAAAGGCTTTCTCATAGGCATTATTTATGACTGAGATTTTACACTTCTGTTTGTTGCATCTTGCATCTAGCGGCGCGTGTGAATATGGTATATGATACTAAAACCTTTTCTGAAACCGGCTAAAGGCCGATCCGCACACAACAGTGCCGACACGTGCCGATCAGTAACGTAACGATCAGTGTCAGTGAAAAACTTTTTCAAAAAAAAATGTAACCGCCTTCAAAAATAACCACAAAAAAGGGTAAAATAACCTACAAAATAACTTTTCTATCGGAAGTCGGTGCCTTTGTTTTTTTTTTCATTTCATTGCCTTTTTTGTCACCGACTTCCGAAAGAAAAGTAATTTTGTAGGTTATTTTACCCTTTTTTGTGGTTGTTTTTGAAGGCGGTTACATTTTTTTTTGAAAAAGTTTTTATTTTACTCTTTTTAGTTTAAATATTCAACCCGAATTCTTGTCAAATACATCATTCTCTTACATGTGCACTAGAATTTTGTAATCTGTAGCACCGGTAATAACATCGCTCATGTACACAATAAGCTAATAAAATTCCCTATCTCAAAAACTACTAAACCGATTTTGATGAAACTTGCAGTATTCCGTAAGTTAAACAATACCTAGTACAAAAAAAAAGAATTACTTAAATCGGACTTGTAGTTCCGGAGATATGCGAACACAAACTAAATCAGTCGATGCCTACTCCTTACTGTTAAGGAGTTGTACCTTCCATCATCAGCTTAGCTACATGAGATGATGATTACCATACGCAAGTACTTAAATTACTTCATAAGATTTGCGAAAAACGATGTATGGGCCTATAAAATTTGAGGGTTGCCCTCGATTTCTCCAAGATCCAATCATCAGATCCTGACCTGATGATCATGGGACCACTTGGGAAGTATACCCTTTCAAACAAAAGAAAAATTTTCCAAATCGGTCCAGGCGTCTTCGAGAAATCGGGGAACATACATTAAAAAAAAAAAAAAAGAATCCGACGAATTGAGAACCTCCTCCTTTTTTTGAAGTCGGTTAAAAATATATGGTATTGTCGCTTACATTTTGTACACTGATCGATACGTTACTGCATGATCGGCACGTATCGGCACTGTGCCGGCACTGTTGTGTGCGGATCGGCCTTAATTCGGGAGGCTTACAAGGTCGGAGCGGACTTCACCAGACGTGACCGCTTTAATAATTGATTTATGCCTCTGACGATACGATGATCGCTACCGGTTTTTGCCTTGGTGATTGCAGAGACATGACTGATGATATGCGCTTCTCGCTCATCATAATGAAGTCAAACTCATTTCTGATCCTACCACTCATTATGCGCGTCCACCCATGGATGCAGGCCGCGTTTTTAAATAGGGGTCATTTAAATGGAGCATCCTTTAAATCCTTTTCCATAAAGTCGAACAGCCCTTGCCTACGAAACCATACGCTACCCATGCCGCACATATATGGCCACACTAAACTCATCGCTGTTCCTCTTTCGTTTACCGTTGTAGGTATATATAATCTTTATCTCAGGGCGAGACAGGAGGGACTGTCAGACTTGTACACACTAGAGCCCACATTTGCGTTGAAGTCCCATAAAATAACTTTGAGGTATGTTCATACTAAGCCTCTACTTACTTCATCGTTAGATTGGGTAGAGGTCGACACTGTATGGTATGGGAAGCCACAAAACTGCGTTGCGGCGTCGCATCGTAAAAATCATAGGCAACGCGTTGTTGTGGCCTCGCCCTATGACCTTCATCGAAAACCGGTTCTTTATTTTAATTATAATATAATATAAGAAAGTCGGGTAGTCCTTTCCGGAAGAACCATATTGCCGGAATCTAGTGTTACCCTCTCTTCGGATTTCGAATAATCCATGAATAATCATAATCGCCACGCTTGTCAGGCGGTTTGGAAATCGACATAATAATATCTCTTCTAATTATTTAAAAGGGTAAGAACAATCTCTTGATGGGTATCTCGTAGGTAAGTAAGTAACGTATTACATAAACAAATTATAACACAAACTAAGAAAATCTATATCACCATTAGGTGCGCATGAGGTATCAACGCACATTTATTCGTAATCCAATCCATGATGATGCGTATGGTGGGTGATGCTGATGATGATAAGCCCGTTTAAACGCTACGTCGATTTTTAAAGAAAACTAGAAAAAATATTAAGATACCGCTATTGTTCTTAGAATTAACTTATTAAAACATGAAAACTAATCGTAATAATGATATTTATATCTACTTTGAATCACAGCCTGTCGGGATTCTGACGCAACTTTTTTGGTACACTCACACAAAATTTTTGTTCTCTTGTTTTCGAGAAAATGTTATGCTGTCCATAAGTAGTACAGTTGTATCTCTAAGTAGTCTGTGTTAAGGTCGAGGTCAAGTGTCCTTTGAGTTAAGGTAAAAAGACTTTGAAATTAAAATGAAGTGATCCCGAGGGCATTATTTATATGCCTCGAAGGTCAAGGTTGAGTGGAATTGATGTCAAGGTCAAGTGAATTTGGAGATAAGGTAATGACCTTGAGACTCACACTCACTCTTGAGACTCAAGGTATTGGAACTCCAGTTGACTTCAATTTCAATAATATATTTTTCGCTTCTTTTGTTTAAATCTCCAAAACAGTGTCTCCGGTCGCAAAAATAACGAAAAAAATCAGCTAAGTTATAGCGGGAAAATCTTGTTCCAGTCATAAGGTCACCCTACTAGAAAGAGACGGTACCCCCCAAAGTTGCTCTCTCAGGTGGCACGTTTTTCGGCATGAGTAGGTACTCAGTCCAGATTGATACAATAAGTCCATGAGCTAGACCAAGACTGAGGAAACGTGGCGGGGCATCGCGGGCTACGAATACGGAACTAGAGTCTGACACATGAAACATGAGCCTGGAAAATAGCGGCAAATTCAAAAAATCTACATCGTTCATCGTCATTTGATAGTATCTTTTCTTTTCTTAAATTCAAGTATGTATGTAGATTTTTTGAATTTGCCGCTATTTTCCAGGCTCATGTTTCGTGTGTCAGACTCTATCCTCACTTAAATCTCGATGCTAATATTTTATATTTATTAAATGATTATACAAACCAATAACGGACGTATTATTTTCTTATTTATTTATACAATATGGATATAAGTTAAAATCTACTTAATATTTATGTTGGGTAATTTTTAATATATTTTTTTGTCGGCAAACGTAAAGTTCCACATTTTTTCCATGAGACAGTGATGATTTTCACGCCTTATTTTTATATTAAAAATAAGGCGCAAATAAGGCATGACTTGAGGGATTGGGATGAAACGTAAAACCTGTAGTTACCGATTAGATATTTGTCTATGCCGATTAGTTTCGGAAATCAAAAAATAAAATCATAACTAAACGTCAATTTTGACAGTACAACAAAGATGTTTGAGGAATGGTTTGAGGTTATAATTTACTAGTGTCAGCTGTGTCAGTGTTTGGTTAAGTTTGTTTAGTGGCAAAAATCATTGAATATGAGTGAACATTACCATATTGTCCCTTGGTATGATAGTGAAGAGTGGCAGAAAGTATATGCGGACATATCAAATCCAACATCAAGTAAAGAAGATGCTCTTAAACTTTTACTTGTGTGGAAAGCCAGAAGCCCATCTTTGCCGTCCGGCATAGAATCAACCCTAAGCTTGCTGCAAGTTTTTGTTGAGGACGCCGGTACCTCAGAGTCGGTGTCCAATGATCAATTACTACGTTTAGCTTATTCTTCTGCCATCATGCGATTTGTAAACCATATGTTAGACACTGAGACAGTGAAAGGGACAAGTTTGTACCAGGCAGCCAAAAGATTAGGCGTTCCCGACTGGATTGTCGACCTGAGACATGATACTGCTCACAGCAATACACTTCCCCCTATCGCACTTCTAAGAGAAGCATGTTCTATCAGTTTACAGTGGCTACTAACTAATTATTGGGACAAACATAAAGAATACATTCAAGATTACATATGTGGTCAGCAGAACAATACTATAAATGGCGATACATATAAAATTGGTACACTGGTTAATTTCTGCATATCATTAGGTATTTGCTCACATTCAAAACTGAAGATTATAAACTTATCAGAAATACCAGATGAGACTTTGAGAGAATCTATTGTAGGTGATGCTAAAGAATTGCTTGGAGACCATGTTGATTTATCTAATCTAGAAACTGTGTCTATCAGGTCAATAATCAATATACTAAATACACATGGTAAAAAGCTGTTGAAAGTAAAAGATGTAAGCACAGCTGTAAATGAGGCTTTGCTAGGAGATGATGGATTGTTTCTTTCAAAAGACCTTTTATATTTCTTTAGTGCACGTGACTTTAAATATAAGAATAAACTATACATCAGCTACGTTCATTGCTTTGAAGTCCTGCTCAAGTTTCTACACACAAATGATTTACTGCTAGACTTTATTCTGGCTCTTATAAAAATAACACAAACTGGAGAAGGTGGACAATTTAGAGCACGCCTGGCTGCATTATGGCTTGCAGAAATTCTTGCTTCTCTAAAGATATCCCAGAATATCCTTACAAGAATGAAAAAGTAAGTATTAAAATTGCTGTAAAAAATTATAAAGAAATATGAGCAAACAAAAGATGGTTGGACATTCAACTAGCCTTATTCTATTAGTATAATGCTAGTTACAAGTAAAGATTTGAATTACTGTAGCAGTAGCACTTATTTTATTTTAGTAGCATTTTTTTATTTATTTTTCCTTTATTCATTATCTATCATATTTGATACATTTTTAAATATTATTACAAAAAAAAATAAAAACATTTAAAAATATAAAAAATAGGTGCCCACCAGCATCGGGAACAGGGTCCAAGCTGCCGGTGGTTAGGGCTCCAGAGACAGGAACCTCCTCACTATGCGCGCCGTGTCCAAGAGAACTGCTTTCTGTATCAAGCCCTTGAGCCAACTGCACAATGAGAGCCTCTTAAGATGTTGGTCGAGGCTCTTCGCAATTAGTCCATTGACCGTAACAACTATCGGTACAATGACTGCTGAGTCTACGTCCCACATGTCGACAATCTCGTGTGCTAAATCAAGATACTTGATTTTTGATCATTGCACGGCGCTCTCGGCGATCTACCACCACTATATCAGGCTTATTGGCTACAATAGTCCTGTCAGTGATGATAGATTGATCCCAATACAATATGGCATGACCGTTTTCAAGAACTGGGTCGGGCACATACCTGTAGTATGGTACTTCAGAATCCACAAGGTTGTACTGCAGGGCAAGTTGCTGGTGGATAATCCTAGCTACTAGATTGTGTCTGTGCAAGTACTCGCCGTTAGCAAGACAAGAACAACCGGAAACAATGTGTCTGATCGACTCACCGGGACGGTGGCATGCCCGACAGATGTCAACCGTACCGTCCTTGACAATATATTTCCGGTAATTGTTCGTCATGATAACTTCATCCATAATCGCACAGACAAAACCTTCGGTTTCTCCGAAGAGGTCACCGAAACGTAGCCAGGCTACAGATGCCAAAAAGTCTACATCAGGCCCGTGAAGGGCCTTGTAGAACCGTCCGTGTAACTCCTTGCTCTGCCATACCTCCCTGCGGTCATTAGTATCCAATACCACAGGTTTGCGCCAGTTCTCGTTAGCCAAGGAGAGCGGGGTAAGTCCTTTGTCCACTGAAACTACATCTCGATGCATCCCCACGTCGGCTTCAAGGAAGTATTCTCTGAGACTGCATACCTCGCGGTTGTGCAAGGTCTTAGCATTAAGTAAGCCACGGCCTCCACACTTCTGCGGGATATACAGTCTCATCACCGATGACCGTGGTGATGCATCCGATTTGCAGTCAGCAGTGTACGGACCTTATTTATTTAATTATTAACATTTTTTATATCTTTTTAGAATGACTGATGTTGATAAAATATCAAAGAAAAGAAGAGATTTGAAGCAATTATATGAACACTGGTACCCTGGCAGTAATTTAGGAAATGCACTTGTGCTGGATCTTCAAAAGTCTGTTCCTGAAGAGTTGCAAGATATCACATACATCCAACCAATCATTGCTACATATAATCACTATCTTTCTTACTTCATATCAAATCTTTTAGATTTGCTTGTACCAAAACTTCCTGCCGTTGTTGCAGAAAGAATTTGTACATTAGCAAAATTAATATCTTCTCCAGAACAGTTTCCAATGATCCCATCAGCTACTATTTACACAACTGAAGATTTAGAAATGGGAAATGATGATGTTATGATTATTGAAAATAATCAAGATGAAGTTTTGGATGTAAATCAAGAGGAAGATAATGGGAAGGAACAACAACAGATTGTGACTGGTGTTTGGAGACTAGCTTCCAATGAATATAACTGGGCTGCATGTCCTGTTGGTAGACTTCCTTGGAAGCATAACACAGAAAATGTTGAAATGGAAACCAATTAATTTTATTATTACCATGAGTATGAAAAAATTAAAGACATTTGTCTCATTATTCTTTTTTTTTAATTTTCATATTTTGTATACAGTATAATGTTTTGGTTACATTTCATTTATATTGACACATTATAGGATCCCTAAAAATAGTTGAACAATATACATGTTTATATGATACAAGATTCATTATTGATTAACATGTAGGACAAAGTTCACAGTCAAATGACATACAGGTATATAAAACGACCATGTGTAAACAGCTTATTATTGGTCCTTATAGCAAATACAGTTACAGTTTGAATAAACACAAATGCCAGTTATCTGATTCATATGAAATATCCAACTAATATCTTAAAATTGAGAACTTCAGTTCCATAAACATGGGAAAAATAAAATAACTGTTACAGAGATAGTAGGTAACAGAAAAATAAAATGTGATGTCTCACAAAAGTTTAGGTCAAATATTTAATTTCCAATGATATTCAACTTGAAACAATAAACTACAATACAATTTCAACAATTCAATGATATAATGCACCAATAGAGAATTTTAAAATGAAACATTGATTGATAGGCACTTTTACAAATAAACAGTGGCAAAGACTATAGCAGTTCTTAAGATAAAATAGTACCTTGCTAAAAGTTGTCATAGTAACTAATAAATTATTTACATAAACCTACGCGGAACGGGCAAATATCTACACACACTTCTAAAGTGTCAATAAATTCCTAGTTGTAGCCACATTGCACATTCATTAAATTTTCTTGTAAAATAACTTACTTTATAATTATGATTATGAGTATGTTCGCTGATGGGGAGCTCGGAAAACAGACAATACGATTATATTATCGAGACCTAACCACATCTATCTTTATAATATTACCTCAAAACAAAGTAGAATGTACGTGGCTAATATAACTGTTGACGCTAACAACGCTATACAAGAATACTAATAAATGTAAACCAACAACAATAGTAGCTAGACTTTCAAAGTGTTCAGGACAGTCGGAGACTGCTGAAAGCAAACTAGTTGAAGGCACAGAAAGTACACTATATTACTGGGACACAACCCCACTAAAACAGAACCAACAGAGTTTTTTATACATAAAAATATAGTATTTGTTCGGCACCTTGATGAGACATGTACTTTTATAGGTGTTTCATTGTCAACAAATGCAAATAAATCTAAGAATAGTTTTCTTCATATTTCTGTTCTGTGTAAATTGCTCAAAAGGTATGCCTCAGTATCAACCGTGAGATTCAAACTTTCGTGGCTTTAAAAATACTACAAATAGCGTGTAAGCTTATTAGATATTTTAGTTTAATACAGTCCATCATAAATATTGAGCTATAAAATATGTCCACAGACGATAGTTAAACGAGAGGCTTACAAACAATACAAGTTGTCACAGAGTCATTCGTTGTTTGTATAGTAAATTGTTACAAACTAATTAATAAAAAGCGGGTAAAATATTTTTGTGACTTAACAATAAATTCAATAGCTTATTTTAAGACAGTCTTTTAGAATATGAAAGCAAATTAAGATAGAGGCAAGGTACATGGTGTTCAACTTTTTGGACAATATTTTAATTATTTATAGGAGTATGTTGTAGAAACATAACGATCCTGCTAAGAAGCCAAGTAGACAAGAGAAAATATTATCTTTAAATTGAATTACACTTATAAGAAGTATTAAATGTCTAAGACAAATAATGACCCTAAGTACTCAGGCAATATTTAATGTAAATATAAATGTTAAAATATATTTTAAAACTTTTCAGATTTTTTAGTTCTGAATGGATCACAAAACATTCACTTTGTATACATATACGTAAATATGATAAATTGCTAAAATAGGTGTGAAATAAACTCGTCTTCTAAATGAGGTACAGAAACTAGATACATACAATTTTGGTTTATAAATATACCTTGTATGTTTGGAATCGAATATGATAGCTAACTAGGATCACAAAACAATTAAATTGCGTAATTCTAAACCTCATTATTTTAAGTGATGTCTTTGGATTGGCATGTAAAAGCTTAATTTTGAATAATGTTTTGTCTACACAAATATCGCTCGCCGCACCTTAATCGATCCAATGCTAACTCAGAATCACAACACCGCTAATTGTAGACAATCTAAAATAGATAATCATTTAGTGTTACCCTTCTAAAATCTAGACAAAATAGGGAAGTTTAAGAATAAATACCAATTTGGCATTTTCTTCTAACGAGTTAGCAATAAAATCTACTACGGGTCTGCGTCGACAAGCGGCCGATGTGCTTAAATACAAGCATAAAATTAAATGGAATGAATCACTTCTCAACATGTTAGAGCCTGCAAGTTTTAACCTACCAGCTAATAGAAAACTTTGAAAAATACAGTCACATATCATCTATGTATCCAACAAAATACGTCTATTGACAGAAGAGCGATATTGCTATAATTTTAAAATCACTTTTAGACAAGATTTACATATTTACACAGAAAATATATCATAAAATATGTCAGTGCAAAGATGGATGTAAATATTTTTATGTACGAAAAAATACTTTTATATTCATACATCACTTGTTTGGGAGGTCGCCTAGTTATCGTTGTGGCGACTTTTATGACTTACAGAAATAAGCTCATCACTACGTCTAAGTACAGTAGTGCGACAGCACTCGGCTACAGTGTCTGGTCGCCGTCGACTGCGCGGGCGCACTACTTGCTGCTACTACATGTACACTTGTCTAAACAGAGCTCGGTTACATAGCACGGATTTGTATGATATACAACATGAACATACCTGTTTGCTTCACATCGATCTCTTTATACGTGCCGTTACGACGTGCCGTCGCTAACCATTAGCAACATGGGGAGACAGTTAGCAGAAATAAATACTTCACGGTCCGTTTCATAAAACCTAACTGTAATGTAACATTCAATGGCTACCATCCTAAACAATTTAAAATGTGAAGGAACACGCACAGGAACATTTTATCTAATTTCTTTTCACTTTACGATGTCAGGAATGTAAGAAATCTGAGAATGCGAAACTTATCCATTAACGCATTATTTGACAACACTAGTTCTAATTATCATGGCAAAACGTGGACATGTTTGCATAAGATTTGGTTGAAGGCTGCCGATTGGTACTGACGTGGCACCTAGAATCGGACATTCCATGATGTAGAGATGTGTATGGTCCAGGTTGTTAGGCAGGTGACCTAGACCATGATGGGATCGTCTGAGGACAGCTGTCTGTGCAGCAGTCGCTGCGAGCGCATGGAGCTGGCGCCCGTGCTGAGGTCGTCCGTGCTGCCCAGCTCGCCGTCGTGGTCCGTCGTAGACAGTAGGTCGTCGTCTGACGTCGCTCTGACCACAAAATACAAGTATGATAAATAGAGAAGCCTTTGGTGTCCGTTACCCAGGCCAGATGTTGTCGAAAATGGTCATTTGAATCTTATAGATAATTAGTTTTGCGGCTTCTGTAATTGTTGCGCACATTTTTAAATTTGTTGCGTTTATAGTTTTTTAATTATTTCACAAAAACATTTCCTGCTGGGGTAACGTTACCCCAGCCAGACCTTTTTCTTTCTAATGGGAATATTTAAATAAATACTAGCTATAAAATTAGTTGTCTAGATGAAGTAAATGTTGTGCCTTATTTTGTATTTGTTCTTTCTTTGGTTGCGAAGTTATTCGAGATTTTGCTGGGGTAACGTTTTTGGTTTTGCTAGATCTTTGAAATGGTTAAGCGGATTCTTATCATATTTTGTACATGACTTCTTAGGAATCAGTTTAAATTTGTTCTGCAATAAAAAAACCAAAATAATGCATAGCTTAAAGATTATTTCATTAAATAGAAAAACACTTCAATTGGTCCCAGCACTCTCAATAAGAAGTCTAAAGACTTACTTTAAACGTTATTTTAAAGCTTGTAACTGCCTTCAAATGTATGTGAAGTTTCATTAGTATCCTGTAAGTATTTAACAAGTAATGATGATATTCAGTTCTTCACGAGCACGGTCTTGATGCGCGCGGTGTTATTTGGCCACTGGATTGGATATATGAACTGAATGTTATGTCAATTATTAGTATTTTAGTTCAGTTGTATATCAGTAAAATTTCAGCTCAGTACATTGGATAATTAATGAGATAATACGATTAAAGTCATTAGGAAGTGAATGACCGTGGTAACCCGACCAAGTTTAGGTGGTTACGAAAAAGCGAAAACGCAGAACATTATGGTACCTTCTAGAATATATAGGATAGTGTTACAAATTTAGTACAGACATGTACACAAGTTTAAAAAAAAACTACATGATTATTAAAGAATTTTTATTGACAGGTAAAATAATCATTTAAATTGAACTTTTAAAGTATTAATAAACTTATATTTAAAAACAATCACAGATTAAAATTACAGATAGTAATTTTGTGTTTTTAATTTTTTTTTATTTAAATTATAGATTTCAGTATACACAGTACACAGTTACAGTTTTTATTTAAATATACACATATTGGAATGTGTAATGATTGATACATATTTGAAACTCGAATCGTCATCTATTTGCGAGTTTATATCAACGCGAGAATCGCAACAAGGTAATTATGGATTTCTCAAAGTCTACGTTTCCAAGGAGTTTGTGGAAATAAGTACCTACCTACCTGTTGCGGTAGTCCCGACTCCCGACATTGATAACGATAAAAATCGGTCGCTAAGTCATGAATTTCATTAATCAAGTTTCAACAAAATGTTTACACAAAAACCTTCCACTTGAATCAATCTATCTATTAAAAAAACTGCTTCAGAATCCGTTGCGTAGTTTTAAAAATCTAAGCAAACAGGGACAGACAAACGGGAAGCGACTTTGTTTTATAGGCACTATGTAGCGAAGGATAAATATGTCGTTATCATTGTTGAGAATTCCAGTCCAGGTAATAACTAAGTACGAAAAAAAAGAAAATAATAAGTAAGTTCCTAAATTCAAATATTTAAGCCTTAAAAAATACAGTTTTAGATAAGTACCTAACAACATGTAAGTACATGTACATATTAATAATAATTTAGCTACTATTTCTGTAGTTATATTATGCAAGCTTACCTTGTTCGTGAATTCATCAAGCAGCCCGCACCATATTTATGATCATCAATAGAAGCACTCCACATCAGCAATAAGTCGCCACACTTATTATTACATAATAGCTCTCACGCACTCGATAAATATTTGCAAAAACAGGAAACGGAACTGCCGAAGTGCACGCGCACTCTACAAGATGAATTATGTGATTATGGAGCATGTTTAGTGCGTTATGCAAACAATGTATTACACCCCTTCACCCCACCCCTCCCACGTCCCACAGAACGACATATTATATCGGTGATTTTTGTTAAGTTTGTGCAACTGGAAGATAATAATGTTTTCATAGTACCTACAGAAATTTTTATATTATTATGTATTTAACAGTGTACGCATCTGTACCGAAATTGTAAGGTGTATTATACTAAACATTTCAAAAGATAGTATAATGTTCTGCGTTTTCGCTTTTTCGTAACCACCTAAACTTGGTCGGGTTACCACGGTCATTCACTTCCTAATGACTTTAATCGTATTATCTCATTAATTATCCAATGTACTGAGCTGAAATTTTACTGATATACAACTAACCTAAAAAACTAATAATTGACATAACATTTAGTTCATATATCCAATCCAGTGGCTAAATAACACCGCGCGCATCAAGACCGTGCTCGTGAAGAACTGAATATCATCATAACTTGTTAAATACTTACAGGATACTAATGAAACTTCACATACATTTGAAGGCAGTTACAAGCTTTAAAATAACGTTTAAAGTAAGTCTTTAGACTTCTTATTGAGAGTGCTGGGACCAATTGAAGTGTTTTTCTATTTAATGAAATAACCTTTAAGCTATGCATTGTTTTGGTTTTTTTATTGCAGAACAAATTTAAACTGATTCCTAAGAAGTCATGTACAAAATATGATAAGAATCCGCTTAACCATTTCAAAGATCTAGCAAAACAAAAAACGTTACCCCAGCAAAATCTCGAATAACTTCGCAACCGAAGAAAGAACAAATACAAAATAAGGCACAACATTTACTTCATCTAGACAACTAATTTTATAGCTAGTATTTATTTAAATATTCCCATTAGAAAGAAAAAGGTCTGGCTGGGGTAACGTTACCCCAGCAGGAAATGTTTTTGTGAAATAATTTAAAAACTATAAGCGCAACAAATTTAAAAATGTGCGCAACAATTACAGAAGCCGCAAAACTAATTATCTATAAGATTCAAATGACCATTTTCGACAACATCTGGCCTGGGTAACGGACACAAGCCTTTGTTGAGAAATATACGAACTTAATGTAGAGTGCAATCAGGCTAGGTGATAGTTTTCGCAGAGTAATTAAATGCGAGTGTCGGATGGTGACACACTTCTAGCTAAATGGCGTGCGATTAGGATGGCAATGTATAGCAGTGGACTGCTAATGTTAACTATCTAATCCTAACATTATAAAGCTGAAGATGTTTGAACTACTGGTTCGAATGGAAAAAATCTTTTGTGTTGGCTAGTCCATTTATCGAGGAAGACTATAGGCTATATAACATCACGCTACGACTAAAGGGAGCCGAGCAGCGGGTGAAACCGCGGGACCAGCTAATTTCGAATAAAGGAAGTACCAGTTGGCAATACTGTACGAGTACGGTAGTGCCAAAGCTATAGGTGATAGCGCACTTCAAACAAATGTCAACCTTGTGGTAGTTGATAATAAGTGCAAGAAGTGTGTCGCATTAGCACTAGTTACGCTCGTCATACCTGATAAGCGTGGGCAGGTTGGAGGTGAGGATGGCCTTCTCCTTCTGTATCTCGTGGATGTGTCCCACCAGGATCTGTTCCTCAGGTCGCGGCGCGTGCGAGTGAGAGCGGAGCGTGGACAGGCGGGACGTGGCTGTGTGACACGCCGTGTCTAACGTCGCGATGTCTGCCAGCATGCCGCGCACCTGAAATAAACATCGTTTATTGAATGAAAAATCTGACTAAAACATCGGTACGACATGATATTTGGACGCATTGAGGGCACACGAGCGATGTACAGTAAATACAATGACGCCGCTACAATGTCGCAAATTGCTGATAATGTTCCGTGTGGCATGTCGTTACGATTTATAAGTAGAATGCCGAGGCGTGGGAGTCAGAATGTGTCATCTCTATGTCTACTGTTGCGACGAAGAACCTTTGTAAGAAGGAATAAACAGCGGGTACGAAATGATTGTAACACAACGAATTTATGTAGGGCTATGTCGTGCCTTTTCATATGTATGATCGTTTTCTTCTTCTAGCTAGAAAAAAATCCAAAAACTCAGTCAGGGAAACTCAATGATACCGGGAAACGGAACTGTGAATGGCACCTGCCATGTTATTACTCCACTCCACCACCCTTGGTTAACCGGTAGAGAATGCCGCAGCATTAAGTCCGCCTATGTACCATTTGTGTTGCATAAAGAAAATATGAAAAACAATAAATAGGTGAGAATAACTTACGGTGCGCATCTTATCAACAAGTATGGCCTCGAGACAGGCAGTCTGTCGCGCGATGTCGTGCAGCGAGTCCTGCGCGGGCTGCACCTTGTGTGTGCGCAGGATGCACGGCGCGAACACTATCGCCAGAGCGTTCGGACCCATCCTGCCAGATATTAACATGATAGTACATGGAATTTATAAGATCGCTTTTAGCGATAAGACCGTCCATTGTGTCACCCTGTGTATAAGATATACTTTGTACCTTTAATTTGTATGGTGTGCATAATAAAGTGTATTCTATTCCATGTACCTAACAGTACACCCATCTCGCCAGTTTAAGTTCCATGTTAGAGGTCATTGCCATCAAGTGGGTACAAATCTAAACAGTGGCTATTTTACCACGTTTTTATACACTCACTTTTCTTGTTTGTTTGTTTGTTTGTCGTTCCGGTTGGACTTTTGCAACTCAATTTTGAGGCACTTCCCGATAAGCTAGCAGGCTGAAATTTTGTACACGCTTTGAGTTCTGATGACAATACATGACTAGCTAAGAAACGTCATAACAAATCCAATATGGCGGCCTCCCCAAGATGGCGGACTGGCTGTTTGAAACCCACCCCCATGATATGGGTATCAAATGAAAGGGTTTGCTGTCAGGAATACGAAAAAAATAGTCACGGGACTTAAATCGAATATGGCGGACGTCCAAGATGGCAGACAGGCTATTTGAAATGCACCCCTGTGATATGGATATCAAATGAAAGGGTTTGCTATCAGGAGTACGAAAAAAATAGTCACGTGACTTAAATCCAATATGGCGGACGTCCAAGATGGTAGACTGGCTGTTTGAAATCCACCCCCGTGATATGGGTATCAAATGAAAGGGTTTGCTGTCAGGAATACGAAAAAAATTGTCATGTGGCTTATGCTAGGCTAGGCTATTAATCCAATATGGCGGATGTCCAAGATGGCGGACAGGCTTTGAGGCACTTCCCGATAAGCTAGCAGGCTGAAATTTTCAGGGTAGCTTCAAACCCGATGAACAATGATAAAAATAATAAAATAATTAATAGATTTAAAAAATCTAAAAACCCACGTTTTTAAATGTCCTAAAAAGAAGAAAATAACCCTACGGGACTGAGAGAGGGGCCACTCAAAACGTGGGGGCGTATCTTTGCAAGTTACACCTACGATCTCACGTCATGTAAATATATCCCATAAATAATCCCTTATATAATATACGCCACCACGTTTTGAGTGGCCCCTCTCTCAGTCCCGTAGGGTTATTTTCTTCTTTTTAGGACATTTAAAAACGTGGGTTTTTTTTGAAAAATTTCTTATGGAAAACCCCAATTACACTTTTATCTGCTCTAAGAATCGAACCCGAAACCTCATGCTCAGCAGTAGCGTTTGCGGGAAATAGACTAAACGATTTTTTTCCCTGTTACGTTATTTTTTTGAAACCATAAACAAAAACTTTTGAAGTAGACTTTTCTATAGTAACTATAACATAGAAGAATGCAATATTACCTATTGTGATCTTCTCCCAGTGCTACTCTCGCCAAGTGGAATATTAGCCTCTCGACGAGATCAAAGTTCGGTTTTGGCAGCTTTCTTAATATCGTAAATATTGTTGACACTCGCTCCTGAAAAAAAGTAATTCTATTATTAGAAAAATATTCTGTAGTCATACATTTGTGTTTTATGCCTTAGATCCCCATAAATTATAATCATTCTCGTGAATTGGCGAGAAGAAACACCAATAGAATACAAAAATAAAAAATGGAGGCCTAATGAAAAAATAAAGCAACCGAATGGTAGAAGTCTGTTATGACTGACAGAGGCACAAAAAATGCAAATACAGTTACACAGATTTTAGCAAAATGACTCACAAATTCAGTCGTCTGTTTTTTGAAATCACTATTCAATAGTCGCTATTGAACTTTAGTACAGTTCGATTCAAACTTAATGGCGGTTCGGAAGTTAGATGCGAGTGCAGTTGCGCGCAGGTACAGTCAAGTTGACAACAAACATCACTAAAAGCACGACGCGTCGCGCGAGTGCGAGTGAGACAACACACACAGAACACCATGTGGAACTGACTTGGAATAAAGGCAGGAAAATGCCTGTATCACAGTCAATACTAGTTCTACCTGTAAACAGAGAGGGTGCGCGAGTGCGAGTGAGACAGAGGGTGCGCGAGTGCGAGTGAGACAGAGGGTGCGCGAGTGCGAGTGAGACAGAGGGTGCGCGAGTGTGAGTGAGACAGAGGGTGCGCGAGTGCGAGTGAGACAGAGGGTGCGCGAGTGCGAGTGAGACAGAGGGTGCACGAGTGCGAGTGAGACAGAGGGTGCGCGAGTGCGAGTGAGACAGAGGGTGCGCGAGTGCGAGTGAGACAGAGGGTGCGCGAGTGCGAGTGAGCAGAGGGTGCGCGAGTGCAAGTGAGACAGAGGGTGCGCGAGTGCGAGTGAGACAGAGGGTGCGCGAGTGCGAGTGAGACAGAGGGTGCGCGAGTGCGAGTGAGACAGAGGGTGCGCGAGTGCGAGTGAGACAGAGGGTGCGCCAGTGCGAGTGAGACAGAGGGTGCGCGAGTGCGAGTGAGACAGAGGGTGCACGAGTGCGAGTGAGACAGAGGGTGCGCGAGTGCGAGTGAGACAGAGGGTGCGCGAGTGCGAGTGAGACAGAGGGTGCGCGAGTGCGAGTGAGACAGAGGGTGCGCGAGTGCGAGTGAGACAGAGGGTGCGCGAGTGCGAGTGAGACAGAGGGTGCGCGAGTGCGAGTGAGACAGAGGGTGCGCGGGATGTGCCCCGCCCGTCTACACCCCGCTGATACCCAAAATTGCGTTTTGCGCATCGGAACGCACGATGCTCCGAGCCGCCATTAAGTTTGAATCGTACTGTAACGCTGGTTATCTATCTCGGTTGCTGTCTTGATCCCGATTTTTGTCTCTAACCAATACCAATCAACGACGGCGTCTAAGATTTAAAATCACAATATATAAACAGTATCGGGATTTGAATTGAAATTTTGAATAAAAAAAAAACTTTGCTTCACACTAGGAATTTTCCTGTGTCGTGGGTGCGTTTACAAACATATAAACAACACGACCCAGACCCGGAACGACTACTTGTAGTTCATACAAATATTTGTTCCGTGCAGGGATTGAACCCGGGACACGCTGCGCAGCAGTCGATCGCTCAACCACTGCGCCTATAGTGTCGTCTATGTATAGTGATTTCCAGACAGGCCAGGATAAAATATGAGAATGTAAGGAATGTAGCAAGTGACGCTCTGTAGTTTCTGCCTACCGGGGGGTAAAAGGGAATAAGTTTATGTATAAAATACGAGTATTCATATCAAGGCTTCGATCATTAAAATCAACTAGATACACACTCAGCGACCTCAGCGACAAAAAACGTCCTCACGTCATAGTTATTATACAGGGTGAATTTTTCAACTGGGCGTGGATGGCTATATCCGAAACTATGAGGAATATAGAAAAATGTTGAAAGGAGTCTCGAGGCCGATTTTGACGAAAACTAAAACTGCATCGAAAAATATGCTATTTCCTTAAGTTTGCCGTATATCATTACTTCCCAGAAGTTGATCCTTATTAGCAACACTATCTGTGGGGTGTGTGGGTTCAATTCATGGCCATGATTTTTCCATCGTCAAAATCGTCTTCGAGACTCTTTTCAACGTTTTTCTATATTCCTCATAGTTTCGGAAATAGCCATCCACGCCCAGTTGAAAAATTCATCCTGTATATTGGTAAAATTAGTATGTTACTAATATATAATAACTATCACTGTAATATAAATACTGATATTTCGCCAAGAAATCGCCGTAAAACATTTATTTTAAATTATCAGCAGGGTTTATAAAGCACCTAAATTGAAAAGACTTTTACTAAACGTACAGTTCGTATTGTCGCATGGCTACTTGACTTAGTCGGGTAACATGTGTTGATTCGAGTCGCGGTCGTAAAATTTAATGTGTTTTTTATGTCCGTTCTAAATCCGACTTTAACTCATTCGAATAAGGTTTAATTTCTTTTGGTATATGTTGGCCAGTTATGTTTCGTTCTGTTTTCTTTCTCTTTCATTCTACGAACCTACTTGAGGACAGTTTTAAGTTCGTTTTTGTACAACATAGTGTATCTAGTATTTTTAATGATCGAAGTATCAAGGGGTAGTATATTTCTATAGAAAGTATCTTCTATACGCAGTTCTTGATGATCAGGTACGTGATTATTTACCTGTGGGTCAGAGATCTGCGAGGCGAGTATGAAGTCGTCGTAGAGATCGAAGGTGAGCAGTGGCTCGGGCAGCTCGCGGAAGAAGCTCTTCAGTACAGACGCGCGCACGTGCACCGCGTACGAGTCCAGCTTGTCCACACCCTCCTCCGGAGACTCGTCCAGTAGACGACGGAGCTCGCGTACCTATAATATTAAAATAAAATAAAAATGATTACAAATACCGGCATGGATCTTGAGCGCTGACCTTCACCTGCGCAGAAGTGAGTTATTAGGTCCCTTTGGTAGATGAAGTGAGGAAGGGGGCGGGGATTGCGGGGAAAGTGTAGTGATTGGCCCGCGTAGCGTGCCGTAGCGCATCGCCTCATAGCCGCCACTCGGGATTCATTGTTTTGTGCGTTTTATTTGTTTTATTGTACGTTTCATTTGTCGATAAGTGTACGATGCGCTAAGCGATCCCCACTCTTACGCCGAGCGCTCAAGAACCGTGCCGGTATCTGTACATGAAAGGTGATCCTTCAGGACGCCAATAAACGGAATTCTGTCTCCATCCGTCAAACAATTAATACTGAGAATTTTTTTTTTCACTCAAAGCACTCAAATAAATAAACTGACGGAAGGATTGAATAGCTTCAATTTCTTTTTATTTTTGGTAGACGCGCAGGGCATAATGTGTAGCTTGCGCAGAAGTCTCTTTAACTACATGCTTTAAGGCAAGAGGTCAAGATATTTTTGCTAATTATACAGATTCTCTATATTTTTGGAACGAAACGACAGTTCAATCAAAACGCCACTGTCTTATAAGTTGAGAAGAAAAAATTATAGAAGCAAGCTCCATACAAAATTCTTCTGTTAATTTTAATTCCCACCCAATCAACAAATACTTTGCTGAAAGTTGGTGCAATCGGTACAAAATAAAAGTAAAAAGTATGTTAAATATAATACATAACAGTTGAAAGCTTACCTTAGAACTAAGCCCACTCTTTCTGTACAATCCTTCTGTATAAAGGCCGGTCATTTCTATAGTGGTTATTAGCCTGTCCACGACTACGGGGATATTGCTCTCGCCTGTAGGTAGGTCCGGTAATGGTACTCCAAACACCTGTAGAAGAAGTTATTGGATGAGACAAAGCTATTTAAGATAAGACGGGTGTATGGAAGGAGACAGGACCGTCTTTTCCGCGTGCCACACGAGACGCAGCAGCTCCTCACGGAGTTCCACTTAAAAAAACCTCTCCTACTTTTTTTTTCCAGAGGGGTTCTACTTCTTACTTTCGAGCTTGCTACGTTGTTTGTTCGCTTTTTTATCCAAAATTACTATGACTCTCTTCTTTCTCTGCATTCGCCGAAAGCCCATTGAATTTGGGGCGGTTAAGTAACATTAACGTTTTAACCGCGCGAGTCGTATTTAAGTGACAAATATTTCCGTGCCTCTACCGCCCGTGTCGTATTTCTGCGACAGAGAATATTCACGGTTTATGTTGTTTTGTTCAATATTATAAATGTTTTATTGCATCTCCCATGCAATAAAATATCTATGTAGATAGACAGAAAGAATACTTTTTATTATACACCATGATATTTTACAATTCGGAGCTTAGAGGAGCAGAAAGCTTTTATTTCACCGATTCGTAGCCGCGCGCTAGGAGCACGGCAATTGATATTTAGTCAAGCGCTTAAAACACATAACTTTCCTGACATGATCATGCATAATTAGTCTCTAAAAACATACCTTTCCTCTCGAGACGACGCCCATTTGTTCTCGTCCGCCCGCATCTAAAGCGCCTACGATCGCAGCCGAGGATGACTGGTTGTCTTTACGACATAACGTTGATACCTGCACAAAAACACAGTGAAGATTACAATAAAAAGAAGGTGACGTAAAATATTTTTATTTGAGGCTCAAACAAAACTTAGAATTTGACTACGGCAATGTTTCTGAATATATTATTAAGGAATAACAGCCAGGCCTTTATTTTCTAAAGGAGCCGGTAGTATTAATTCTACATGTACTTCGCAAATCTATTGCAAATCAAATCTATTTACATCAATTCTACACATTTTAAGAATAGTCATTATCTATTACTATAATACGTGAACCAAAAACTTTATACGAAAATTACGCAGCATGAAGGAGAAGCGAAAGCAATTTTTATTCAACTTTATGAGTTACGGTTGTCTTTCGACCACAGTGCTATAATTTGTATGTTTAAATACTGTACCTTAGTGTAACATTTCTTATGCGAGGCAAGTTTACACGTCTGGCATATGAGTGACCGTTCAATGGGCCACATGAAGAAAGTCTTGCAGATCTCACACTCCGTGGGTATGTTGATCATAGACAATATGAACGTATGACCTTTGTATTGTATTGGATCGTCCACCTGAAATAAACAAGCCTGAATTATTAAAAACGATGATGTCTTTGCTGTTGAGTTGGTGACCAAGAAACTATCGAAAATCAAAATACCCATCAAATAATTTCGACAAATATAAAATATACTCGAAATCGAGACGAAAACAGCCAAGCCATTGTTATTTTTTTTACGTTTATCAGGTACTGGCACTAGCAAAAGACAGAATTATGTTGAAAAGGTAGTTACCACCATTACCAAGTAAAAAACCCCTTGGAAGCACCAACGTTTGACACTGGGGTAACAGCGGGTAACCAATTGATGAAGCGCACAGTACAGAAAAACCTTTTTTGTGTAGACTAAACAAATCTAAAGGCTGAAGTCATTGCAACACTCATTTCACGGAAAATGATTTACCTTTCTCTTTTTATCCTTTTTTCTTTTCGTTCTCGCCTTATCCGTTTCATGTTGGCTCATGAATTCGTCCATGAACCCTCTAAAGGCGTTGACCCCCATCGTGATGGACAGCGTGGACCCCTCTCTCGCACACACAGTCTCCATCACATGCAGGAAGTTCCCTATGAGATCCTTGTACTTGAGGGCAGAGCCCCGCGTCTCCACGATGCTGTACGTCGCCACCAAGTTGTCTTTGAATTCTAGTAACGCGTGTTTGAATACCCTGTCGACCTGTTGAAACAAAACAGATATAGAAAGAGAATTCCAGTATGATCAGACCTGTTATTTCATAAAAAATGAATGTTTCCTTCTGCTTTTATAAAATAAGGAAGGTCTGACGTCGCGGGCTCAGTTTGGTAATTGGAAAGTAGGCATAGGCGTTCAACAAAAGTTTTCAAAAAAGATGACGATATCGAAGTCACTTGTTACGTTACGTTTCGTGAAAATCACGTTACGACCCACCCCTATTGGGAAGTTACAAGAGTTTATAAGAAGAGTCTTTCTTACATTTTTGCTTGCAAGTAGTTCAAAGGTGCTGTAGTTAAAACAACGCTTAGCCAATGTAGGTGTTAAGTAACACTTTTATATCTAACCCTGATTCTCTAAATGACACGTCTCAGTGCAAAATTCAATCGAAACATTTTCAACATACCTCTGATTGCTTCTTCTTTTCATTTGGTTCCATTTCATAAATCTTCTCTGTGATAAAGTTTTGCATGGCTTGTAACTCAGTCGCGTCTGATATAATCTTATCAGTTCTGTCCATAAATTCTGAAGTGCCTGTTAAATTAAAGTTCGAACTGACGGATCCTTTGGAGTTATCTAATAAATTATAATTGGAGTTTGAAATAATTCTCTTTCTGTTCTTATGGCGGCCTCTGGTGGCGGGTGTGACGGGGCTCGAACATGGCATGGTGATGACTCCCTTGTTTTGGATACATTTCGTGTGGTACAGCTGTTTGCAGTCGATGCACCGTTGGCCTTGAGTGATGAAAGCGTCGATGGCTTGATGGCAGTACACGCATTTGTCACCTTTCGCGAATCGGGTGCCTTTGCGAAACCTGGGAAGTTAACATTCACTTGAATACAATTTGCTCAGTGCCATGAATAAGAGTGTGGCAACGGTGTAAAGGCACAGGGCGAGGAGGGGAGCAGAAATGGCCAAACCAGGACCATAATTGGCCAGACCAGGGCGCAGTTGAAGCTTGCACTGAGCGCATAAAAGGCTAGTAACAGCACTGAATTTGGTTCCTGTTTTTTTACTTAATAAAAAAGTTTCTGAAGCAGCTACGGTAATTGTAGTAATACTTTGTTAACAAGTTCTAACATAGTGGTAAACAAATCTCAACAAGATGTTAAGTATTAATGTTAACAGCAAAAGTATTATGTGTAACTTATTTATGAGTATTGTTTCACAACACGTTAATGAGAATTTTAGAAGTCAGAACAAAATTAGGTATAAATTATTGTTTAAAGGGCTCAAATATACACATGTTTCGAATTATGTATGTGTTTACAAGTCTAAATAAACATTATAGTTTTTTTTAACCTTGAGTAAGAGGCCTCAGTAGTAAGCTATTTTTAGTGCCGTTAGGAGTGACCAAAAACAGCCTTTGTATGAAAGATATAATTAGTCTAATTCAAAAAGGCAAGATATAGCACAATCATCGTATATAAATAGATCTCACTTAGTTGAGGTGTTATTAAAAATATCCGCTTGTTATCATAATAATATATTGCGGCTAAAAAGAAAAAACGGGCCAAGTGCGAAATGTACTCGGATACGAAGGGTTCAGTACTATTATCTACAAAAACGGCAAACAAATCATATCTTTTTTAAGGGAGCCCCCTCGAATGCAATTCATTTTTATTCTGTTCTTAGTATTTGTTGTTTTATCGGCAACAGAAACACATCATCTGTTTATTACAACTGTTTATCACGGTTCACGAAATATAGCTTGGTGACAGACGAATAGACAGAGACAGACGGACCGACAGCGGATTTTAGTAATAAGGTTTGACCCTTTGTGTATTGAACCCTAAAACAATATGAACACAGTAACACCGATAACTTAACAGTTTTAATTGACAGCAATCAGTTGCAGACGATTGCCGTTTACAACGATTGGTATGTTCCACTTAGATAAAGCATTTCGACCGCAAGCGCCCAATACCTCCTATCTGACTCCGGGTGAATTTTACAGGGGAACAATAAAACTTAATTAAAAACTTATTCCAAGGTATAATGAGATACTAAAAATCCAAGTTTTCATTTTTTATGTAAAGTATTGATTAATAAAGTAATTTTTTTACTATTTTGAGTCTAAGAGTAGTTTATGGTAGATACGAGTTATTGGTATGGAAAATCTGTTGCAAATATTGCAGATAGAATTTATTGGTATTATAAATATTATCAGCCTATTGCCGTCCACTGCTAAACGTACGCCTCCCCCAAAGAGCGCCAACCCTCCCGATCCTGGGCAGCCCGTATCCATCCGCAGCCAGCCACATTCTTCAAATCATCGACCCATCTTGTCGCAGGGCGTCCTAAACTACGTTTGCCCATTCGCGGTCTCCACTCTAGCACTTGTCTGCTCCATCTACCATCTGTCCGTCTACAGACGTGGCCGGCCCACTTCCACTTCAGCATGCTTATTATTTCGATTACTTTGGTTCTCTGGCGAATGACTTCTTTCCGAATTCGATCCGCCAGAGAAACTCCGAGCATTGCTCTCTCCATTGCATGTTGAGCAACCTTGAATTTGTGGACCAGGTCTATGGTAAGTGTCCACGTTTTGGCTCCGTAAGTCATTATGAGTATTTCACACTGGTTATAAACCCTCGTTTTGAGGGATTGTGGGATCGATGATTCGAAGATATGATGCAGCTTCCCGAATGCCGCCCAGCCCAAGCGTATCCTTCTGGTTGCTTCCTTTTCGAAGTTGTACCGGCCCAGTTGTATAGTTTGGCCTAGATATAATGAATTCTTGCACAACCTCGAGGGCAGCACCATTTACAATTACAGGTCTCGGAGTGACATGACCATTGAACATGAATTTGGTTTTGTCTAAATTCATTCCGAGACCCACACGCCATGAAGAATCGCTTAGGCTGTTCAGCATTACTTCAAGCTCCTGCAGAGATTCTGCCATGATGACAATGTCATCCGCAAATCGGAGGTGCGAGATGTACTGACCGTTGATATCTAGGTATACCCCGTCCTTTCCAATCAATCGTCTTGAAAACGTACTCCAACGCGTTTGTAAACAGTTTCGGAGAGATGACGTCTCCCTGTCTTACCCCTCGACGCAGTTGGATTGGTTTTCTGTTGTGTTCTTGTGCTTGAACGGTCATTGTTGTGACCTTATACAGACACCTCATCACCTCAACGTAGCCGGTAGTCGATGAGGCATCTCTGCATGGACTCTAGCACAACCCAGGTCTCGACAGTATCAAAGACTTTCTCGTAGTCCACATACGCTAGGCATAGAGGCTGATTATATTCCTTGGTCTTTTGTATTATTTGCCTGAGGGTATGTATGTGGTTCACGGTGCTGTAGCCTTTTTGGAACCCGGCCTGCTCCGTTGGCTGGAAGTCATCAAACTTTTGGGTGAGACGATTCGAGATAACTCTCGAAAACAACTTGTAAACATGGCTTAGGAATGAAATGGGGCGGTAGTTCGTAAGGACCGTGTTATCGCCCTTTTTGAAAAATAACACCACCACGCTCCTGTGCCATGCATCCGGTAATGTGCCAGTGTGGATGACGGAATTGAAGATCTTTGCAAGCTCTATCAAGACAGGTGTTCCCTCAGCCTTGAGCAGCTCTGTGGTTATTCCGTCATCCCCCGGAGCGAAAGAAGCTAAAGATTATTAATTTAAGCGTTCGTTTACTCGGCATGTTTACCTACAAAACAATACAAATCATGTTAGTAAAACGTGTAAATGTAAAAAGTTAGTGACAATAACTTCTATCTGATCAGTCAAACAAGTAGTAACGACATAACAAGAAAAAATCTTGACATGGAAATACCTCTTAACTATCACTCGAATCTTACAACTTATTTTCTCAAGGCAAAGATCGACGTTTTTATATATTTTTTTATGAAACTAAGTTAATCATAACCTTCGTCATCAATTATAACATTCAATTACTACTATTAATATTCAAAAACTAGTGAAATACTTACTTTTTGTCTGGACGAACAGGTTCCGATCGGTTCTCAATACGAAAAGAACTGTCAAATTGCGAGATAGGAGAAATTTCTACCACATTTATTTGCAGAACGAGTTAGTAGCTATTTCTTTAAACGATTTTTCGTGACTTAGTGGCTTTGGATTCTTACCAGTTTTTGTCACGCGATAGATCTACACATTTCACAACAGATGGCATTAAAAACAAATTTTAAGCAAAAATGTCAGATAGGAGGTATTGGGCGCTTGCGGTCGATTTATCGTTTGACCTCACACCCGCTAATTGTATTGCGATGGTCAGTAGTCAGTAAAAGTTAAGCAAACACGGTCTTGGTCAAGGATACGGTCAAGTCTTGACCGATACAGGGTTCACTTTAATTGGTAGATGGAATTAACACAGCGGATATTTTTGTAAAATGTAGGATCTAAGTTGTCAATGTTATTTAAAAAATAGAAACACCTATATAACAGGTTGGGTCATACAATATTTATATACAATGTTCAATAGTATTTTGTGTAAACTCATTTTCATTGACAAAAAAATACAATACAACTGGACTCAAACACAAAAGAATTACCAAGCAATTTGCTTAAATGGTTATCCATTTAAAAACACGTACTTTAATAGGCGTGAGAAATAAGCAAAACGTTTATGTACGAGGAGCTCAGTAGCATATTCATAACACAGCAACCATGCTGTTTCTTAGTTTGTATTTATTATTGTTCATTTATTTGTTGTATTATTATTTTACAAGAACCTTTAACTACTGGAAGAACAGAAATGTCGCCGGGCCCGCACCAGTACCATTTTTTGGCAATCTGAAGGAATCTATACTTCGTCGAACACATATTTCAAGCGTCCTGAAGGATATTTACGAACAGTTTCCTGAAGAAAAAGTTGTGGGAATGTACCGGATGACCACACCGTGTCTTTTGCTTCGAGACTTGGATGTCATTAAAAATGTGTTGATAAAGGATTTCGATTTCTTCATCGATCGAGGAGTGGAGTTTAGTAAAGAAGGATTGGGAGCCAACTTGTTCCATTCCGACGGAGAAACATGGAAGGCATTGAGAAATAGATTCTCTCCGATATTTACCACAAGCAAGTTGAAGGACATGACATATCTATTGATTGAACGAGCGGACAAGTTCTTAGAGTACGTACAGAGTGTTTGTAACGGCAAGCAAGAACAAGAAATACACACGCTTGTGCAACAGTACACAATAGCCGCCATAGCTGCGGTCGGGTTCGGTTTAGACGCAGACAAATTCAGCAATGACACGAAGAAATTATTACGGAGAATTGATACGTTAATCTTCGATTTAAACTACGCTTACGAATTCGATATGATGTTCCCAGGTTTACTGAAGAAACTTAACAAATCCCTTTACCCAGAAGAAGCTTCTGAGTTTTTCTATAATTTGGTAAGAACAGTTATCAGTCAGAGGAATGGAAAACCTTCAGGGAGAAAAGATTTCATGGACTTGATATTAGAATTAAGGCAGCAAGTGAATATTAAGAGGGCGCAGAAGTATGAAACATCTGAAAAGGGGACTGTGGAGTTGACTGAAGGTATCATAGCTGCCACAGCGTTTTCGTTCTACGCTGCTGGATATGAAACAAGCGCTACTGCTTTAGCGTTCTTACTGTATCAACTAGCGTTAAACCCCACGATACAAGATAAAGTGATACAAGAAATTGATGCTGGTTTGAAGAAATCTAACGGAGAATTGACCTATGACATTATAAACGAAATGACGTATTTGGAAAAGGTGTTTGATGAGACCCTTCGCATGTATCCCGTGGTGGACCCGTTACAAAGAAATGCAAGGGTGGACTATATCATACCAGGAACAAAAATTACGATTAAAAAAGGGCAGACTGTCCTAATACCACTGTTAGGTGTTCACTATGATGAAAAATACTATCCGAATCCAGAAGTATTTGATCCTGAGCGGTTCAGTTTGCAGAAGACAGGAGAACGTCATCCCTGTGCATATCTGCCGTTCGGTAATGGACCAAGAAATTGTGTGGGTAAGTTATTCGAAGTTTTTCAGTTTTGAAAATGTCCAGTTCATTTTACATTTTTTCTCTCTCATAAATCCGATGCCTCGTTTATTTAAAGATTCTTATAAACATGTCAATAATTTATTCTTGCTATTTTTGTAAGATGTCTAGCATTTATAACAACAATAATCATACAACGTTCCACTAGTTTTTTACCAATTTTTGAAGGGACTCGTACTGACTAAAAAAAGCCCTGCTCCTTCAATTGTCCTTTGCGTTTCAGGGCTTAGTAACATCTTAAGACATTCCCGCAACTCCTATGAAGAAACCTAACATCTATTTTTTTTTGTATATACAGGTTTACGACTAGCAAAAGTCCAGTCCCGGATCTGCGTTATAAAGCTACTGTCCAAGTTTCGAGTGACACCCTCTAATAATACGAAAATGGAGACCGATCCGCGCAGGTTTCTTCTGTGTCCTAAGGGAGGCATCTATTTAAATTTAATACTTAGGAGAACATAACTTGTGAATAAGTTTATTAAAGAATACTTATAAGTATTTTGTCAAGTATAAATATTTTAACGCAGTTGTCTGCAGCTAAACTAGTTTGGCCTAGGCTGAACTAGTTCTTCACAAGAGCTAGTCGACGAAGCCCCGTTTCGCGGGGCTCCTACTTCTGGGTCGTTTAAAAAAATAACCACGAAGAGAAGAACCTCTTCTAACCTAAATTGTCTGAGTCGGGGTGCCACCAAGTCCCCGCGAGCTCGCAAAGAACTAGTTTAGCCTGGGCCAAACTAGTTTGTCCTGAAATCGGGTTTGGCCGGTAACACTTATAAATTTCCACTGTAAATTAGTACTAGGTCAATGTAAATGAACAGATTGTATATTATTGACGACGATTAGACGGACCGTACTCCGACTCCAATACGAATAAATCTTTATAATATGTATTAGGTGTTGCATAGTTTAAAGACACGACAGTTTCACACAGCCAATCTTTAAACTATGGGTCGCTACAGAAAAAAATCCTACAAGAAAAAGAGCATTTTCTACTCACCGGCACGGCACCGGCAAGTGGAAAGATATTATTATGCCATAATATATTTTATAATACATTTTTTACAATACATTTTTACTTCCCCGGTAACCGAGCCAGTGCCGTACCGTGCCAGTGAGTGAAAAAATGACCATTAGGTCTTTAATTTTGCTGACCTTTATGCATGGGTCGCTAACCATATTGAACGCATTATGAATTCATGATCAATATGAATGAATGTTGCTGGTGTTGAAAGGTTAAACATGCAAATAGCTTGCATGCGATTGAGTCGTACCAACTTCTGGTTAGTGAATCTTGCATACTTTATATAAAATATTGGCCATGTGTTTTACGAGCTTTATCTGCCTATATTGTTCCCACAGCTGGAACACAGCAACCTACCTCAATCTGTCAAATTTCTTTAATAGATTTTCAACCTTATCACAATTATGGAAGGTTAATGTTCGGTTGGTAAAATTTGACAGATTCGGGTAGTTTGACCTGCTGGCGTCTGTACATAGATTCGTGAGAAGATCAGCTTACCTATGTCCAGCGATCCGGAAGAGTCCGTTCCCGGTCTGTCCGATGAAGTCCGTGGACCGTGGGTCGAGCGGGCGCACGTCCCCGGGCGCGGGGTCCGAGTTCCGTCGTCGCAGCGCCGCCGCCGACACCACGGTCGCGCTCGGGACCACGCTCACTACCAGACCACCTATCTGATCTGACGCCGCACTGTGTTGGACAACAGAAGTGCATTTATTATATTATCTATACTACAAAGCAAAAGTAAGGAATCATTTTCTCCAATTCCGCGCGATTTTGAATACTTAATAACAAGTTAGGAATAATTAATAGATTTAAAAAATCTAAAAACCCACGGTTTTTAAATGTCCTAAAAATAAGAAAATAACCCTGCGGGGCTGAGAGAGGGGCCACTCAAAACGTGGGGCCTACTGATTAGATTTTTTTGTGGTGGTTAGTCCATTTATCGACGGCGAAGAAAGCTATAGGCTCTAAAGCATCAAGCTTCAACCAAAAGGAGCCGAGCAGCGGGGGTGAAATCAAGGGAAACAGAAAGTTTACAAAAGTATGTACATCTTTTTCAGATGTCGTTAGAAAACTGAAAGTCTGACAACTAGTCTTATGTTGAGGACTACAAACCCTATCCCAGTATAATAAAGATGTGGCTGATAATGACATGAAATAATAAAGATATTCGATTTTTTGATATAATATCATAAGATATAGATTTTTAACAAATTATACAAGGTGTTAAAAAATCAACTGCAGGAATTTCGTGTGCGTAATCGGTATCAAAATCCAAGTACATTCTAAAAAAAAAATTTTTTTTTCGAGTATTTTTTTTTTTGACCACATCAATGAATTTGATTGCTCTTTTAGGTCGTTCACCCGTGTGTAGCGTTCACAGCTGATTCCAACTTTCCCATCACATTTTGCAGACTGGACTGGCAATTTATCGAAATACTTGCAAATAACTTATTTTATTGGCCATATTAAGCGGCCAAAAGAAAAATGATTGAAAAAAATAATAATAATTTTGAAATATAAATGTAAAAAAAATTTTTTTTTTTTGAAAAAAAATGCTAGAAAAAAAATTTTTTTTTTTGGAATGTTTGGTTTTTGATACCGAGTACACACACGAAATTCCTGCAGTTGATTTTTTAACACCCTATATACCTTGTGCTTCTTGTCCGGAAGACGTTCGAGAAGCGCAAGGTATATTTGTTAGAATAGTTAAGAAAATATTTACTTCATTATTGACACATGCAACAAAAAAAGTTATTGAGTTGAGTATGTCCGCACCAAAGAGTAACCAAATCGGCTTATGCCGATATTTTTTTTTTTTGGGCTGTGTAAGTAACAATTAGTATTAACAATTTACCATAAAGCCATTTAAACGTCCTTCCTTTAAACTTTTAAAGACGTGTAAGATAAGCATAATTACCGCTTAATATCATGGTCGTGCAGCGACAGCGAGGCGTCAACGATGATGTCGGGCGGCGGGCCACGCGACGAGCGGCGCGGCGAGCGACGAGCGGAGCGGGCGGGCGGCGCCGGCGGGACTGACTCACAGCTCACCACGGACTCCGCGCTACTCGCTGAGGGAAACGACAACATGTTTAAATATTTTCACTAGATATTCGCACAGCCAAGAAGTGGAATTCCGTGCCGGAGTCTGTATTTCCTGATAGACCTTCAAGTGAAGAGTGAATAAGATACATAAAGGGGAGCGTGCTTCAGTCTGCCACAATCATTTTCGCTTACAATTTGGCGAGATAGCCGTCAAAAGCGTGACTATCACTAAAGTAAAAAAAAAATTGAACTGCACGTGAAAAATGGGATGATTATGCTTAGTCTAAATTAGAAAAAATCGTACCGTACAAATTATCATTTCAATCATATTTTAGAAGGATTACATTTTTTTTTATCAAAAACATTCGATTCCAGTATTTTTAAAATTATCACTATGAACATTGGATATTTTGATAAATAAAAGTAGTATAAATTAACTGCGTTAACTTACAATAGTAATAAACGACGAATTTAAGAAGCTCCACTATAAGACCCATCACAGTTAACAAAACTAATATTTTATCTTTGAACACGTAAAAAGAGATGATATTTCTCTTTTCCAAAGAAATCACTGTTACTGACATTTTGACGATTAAAAGACTTGGACAGAAATGCGGAAAAAATATTAAAACGGCTTCCATCAAGCTAATTATTTATACAAATTATGTTTGATTAAGAGCTTTAAAATCTGATAAAAGATTGTAGTTACTAATGACTTCTTAGAGCTAAAGAACTTAATGATACAGCAACAATGAGCGATTAATGAACATTGCAAACATTGGTTGAAAAAAAAAACAACAATTTGAGTAGCAATCAGTTTGAGACCACCCGCGGATTTATTTGTAATTTTATGTGGAAAGCGTTATTGCACTTCTAAAAGATTTAGAAGATATTGAGATCGATCTAGGAGCTGATGTTTATCCGTACCGCTACCAGTTTGTCAATATGTTTCATGATTAGCCGCGGTCTTCGCGGTCTGAATAGCTTAGCGTCGGTCTTTTACGCCGATTACCGCGGGTGCAGATCTCAGCGATGAACAGGTTTTTTGTTTTCGTTTAGTTCGTTTGTTTTTTTGGGTTTTTATCTATTTTCGCTCGGTCGACCACCGGGTTTGTATGTACACACATCAAAAGTGTCTAGGGATAAAGCATTTTTATGCGGATTTCTTGAGATTGAGATGTGGCTTTGTAATAAATTTATGATTTTATAAATTTATATGGATCCTTTTTGGTGCATTTCATAATTTGAATCAGGAACTGTGAATCAAATTCGAGTAAAAGATGAAAATCAGCTGTCAATATTTTCCCTATAAAAACATACAACGCATTGAAGACATTATTAGTGCTACTGTTTCCCTACTACTGATTAAAATCAACGTTATTATGGAGCGGCGACGTCATTTAAGCAGGGAAGAAATGCTCAGAGCCGTGGGAATGATAGAAGCTGGTTCCCGGCAACGTACTGTGGCTTTAGCTCTGAATACAAGTCAGAGTGTTATCAGTCGACTTTGGACACGTTACCGAAGCACTGGTACCGTGGCTGAGCGCCATGGAGGACGGTATCGCTGCACCACACGGAGACAAGACCGATACATTCAAATCTTAACTCGAAGAGCTCCAACAATAACCGCCATGATGTTAGCCGTGAGGCTTCATCACTCTTCAGGGAACTTAATTAGCGACCAAACAGTCAGAAACCGTTTGCATGAAGTGAACCTTCATTCCCGAAGACCGCTACGGGTACCACCTATAGCAATGCACAATCGTAGGATTCGATATCAATGGGCTCTTGAACACAGAAATTGGGCAGAAGAACAATGGCGTTTCGTGTGCTTTTCTGATGAGTCTCGTTTCGGTATGAGACCGGATACAAGACGTATACGACACTGGAGAACCCCTGGACGCCAACAGCGATTAAAATCCTGCCAGGAAGTCCATCCTTATAGTGGTGGAACCATCATGGTATGGGCGGGTATTTGGATCGGCGGAAGAACTGAGTTGATTTGGATCAGAGGCAACCTCAACGCTCAAATTTATGCTGAGACGATTGTATCAGACGTCATCGTTCCTCTACAAGTGCAAATCGGTCCCTTATTTCAGTTAATGCATGATAATGCACGACCGCACACCGCAAGAGTTGTAAGACAGACTCTCGCCGCAGCTAACATCAATGTCCTGCCCTGGCCTGCTCAGTCGCCAGACTTGAATCCGATTGAGCATGCATGGGATATGCTACAGAGAAGAGCTCTGCCGAATATGGAGGGTATCCAGTCGCAAGAAGACCTTTTTTTGTTGTTGCAACGAACATGGGCGGCCATTCCACAGCGTGATTTGGATGAACTCATTTTGAGTATGCCAAACCGATGTTCTTGTGTTGTTAGTGTTCGCGGTAGAAACACGGATTATTAATTGTTTAAGTTACCCAATAAAATTTTAAAGAAAACTGTTATTTCAGTCTTTTTTTCGAACTTTTGTGTTAGTGGTTCAAATGTCAAAAATCCCTTTATTAGGAAAATGGCAAATTTCTTTATTAATGCAAAGGTGACTTGGTTTATCGTTACTGTGACAAACGAAAACACTTTATTTGATGAATCCTTAAAGAAAATTTTAATTAATATCAATCAGGAGAAAAGTTATTGCAAAAATATATGTTGATCCCTAGACACTTTTGATGTGTGTATTTTTGTATAAATTGACAACGTAGAATTAAAACTCCACTTTTACCCTTCTTTAGGCACCTAAAGATTTGCAAGCTTTTGCTTGTAGGTTCCAAACCTGAATGAAGGTAGAAAATGCCCAAAGCATTAAGCCTTTTACTGTTGCATACATGTGCAAGAAGTTTTAAATGCTGTGACATGCCCTACTTGACGGCGTGACTGGCGCAGTGGCTGAACATTCGACTGCTGCGCCGTGTATCGCGGGTTCACCGCAAGGAACAAATATTTGTATCACCTACAACTACAAACTGTCGGTCTTCTACAGATTGTACTTCGGAGAGTGTGCCCAAGAACTCCACGACCTCATCCCACCAGCCCCCTTCTATCACCGCACATCTAGACGCACGGCAAATTACCATCCTTACCTCATTGCTATACCACCAATTCGCACTAAGCGTTTCCAAACGTCTTTTATAATGCGGACAGCGAAGGAGTGGAACTCTCTGCCTGCGTCTATGTTTCCGAACGCATACAACTCTAATCTCTTCAAAGTTAGAGTGAACAGGCTTCTTCTGGGTAAGCTCGCTCCATCGTCAACCTTGTCTTAGTCATTCCTGACCTAGACTAAGGTCAAGAGCAAACCCATTTTACATTAAAAAAATACTTGTTCCGGGTCTGGGTGTTTGTGTATATGAGTTTCTATGTTTGTAAACGCACCCACGATATAGGAAGAAATTCCTAAAGTGAATAAAAGTTATAAAAAAAATACCTGTGTCAGGTTGTGGCTGTGCAGACAGTCCGGGCGCGGGCGCGGCCCTTGGATCTCTTCTCACAGGAGGTAGCGACTGCAGCGCGCGCCCCTCCAGGGTCGCACTCGACACGCTGCGCTGGTACACCGCCGCTGAACCACGTCTACACGAGTCACACCATAATTAAGATAGTTTTCAACGAAATGGAATACAGACTCAATGTTTAGGCTGCGGTTCGACTGAGGCGGAGCGGAGACGAGCTGTACCGCGATTCACCAATGGTTAGTGAGCACATGGCTGATGCACATGGCTGGCCACGTGACACATGTGTATTCAAACCATGTGATTGGTGAATAGCGGCAAAGATCGTCGAACTGCAACCTTAACATGATAGAGTTCAAATTCTATTGCAGTATTTCTATTAAAGTTTTTACTGTATACAGTACATTGAAAATCATACATGCTATTTCTATGCTAAGAGACTCTTTTTTTTTTTATCGTGGTAAAATCATCAAATGAGTCCTCCCACCCCGGGCAGGGCGGGAGGGACTGTCAGACTTGTACTGACTAAAATCCACGGTGTCCTTCAATAGCCCTTTATGTTCCGGGGTCACGGTAATGAGATAAGTCCCGCGACCCCGGCAGGCTTTGGCCCTCTAGAGAGGGGGCCCCGTCATTATGCTGACGCTCTTTGAGGCGCGCGTGGAACACAACGCGCCGTCGACCCGGCCATGGTCCATGGTCGCAGTGGTGACACCCAGGCGTTTCCTCCTTTCTCCTTAGACACAGGTACCTCCCTCACTTCCGTGTCCGGTGAGGACCTGCGTCATGCGGTAGGTCAGGACGCCGTGACTCCTATCCAGCCACTCCTCAAAGAGGGGTCTTACCGCCGCGATTGCGGCGTGCCCGATGCTAAGAGACTCTTGGCAAGCGTATCGGGCTGCAGCATTATCATATACCAATCGAAGAAGTCCTCTGATGAGTACGATGGTTAGTCTAAAACTTGTGCAAGTGATGTAGGAGGATTTTGGCCCTCTAGGCTTCACAAATGTCTGTCTAAAAGTTAAATTTACACTACGAATAATAAAAATCATGAAATAGCGAGTTCAAAAGTGGAACCACGCAAAAATGTACCGCAGTACACTATTGCGTGGTGCAATTGTGCACATACGTAAAAAAATGAGGTTGATTCCGAATTTCTCGTTAATTTCGTTCATAACTACGTTTCTAGATTTTTATTATAGCATTTATATAAACTGTTATTTACCTGACAGTAGTTTTAGCAGTCTCCGTGCTATCTGAAGGATTCCAATTGCCTATCTGTTTAAGGTATTCTTCGCTACTACTCGTTATTGACTCCAAAAGTTCAGCCAGTTCTTTCTCCCGTTTTTCTCTTTTCTACAAAATGAAATAAAAGAAACATGGTCAAAATAGTTTTAATTACTTGTTTTATATAAAATATTTATGGTAAATATCACTAGCTCAGCTCAGCTAATTTTTCGTAGTCTGTGCGTCTATGATTCCCTTGCCCGTCAACGACGTCATTGACAAGTAGTTGCTGCGTCATCCCATTCTTGGTCCAAGACCCCAATCCTGGACTACTTATAACTCTAGAAAATGAGTTTTTTTCGTAGTTATTTAAAATTTATATCTCTCTCGCTAAAACTCGAGAACGGCTGCACCGATTTGGCTAATTTTGGTTTTGAATTACTTTGCAAGTCCAGGGAAGGTTTAAGAGAGCGTAAATCTGTTAATATTAGTAATATAGTAAAAGCAACAAATTCAGAAGAACAAAGAAGTTTTCCGGGTCAGCTAGTTATGAATATTTATTTATTATTTATACACATACAGCTATCATTACAGTTTCCCAAAAATATATTTTTCTATCATAGTTGCATACATAAACCTATGAAATTTCGCTAGCTAAATTTTCCAGTAAACCTACCCTAGTAATAGCTTCTTTTTCAGTCATAAGATAATTCTGGTCGAGCCGCAGCCACAGCAGCTCGTCAGCTAGGTCTTCGGGTGTGATCTTGTTGGGCAACGTGACCGCAGCCTGAGGGTATCTGTTCGTGGTCACGTTCCATCGCTCATCCTCTGGCGAACACTCGCTTGTTTCTTTGGGTATAAAGCTGTGGTAAGAAATTGTTGTTTTAAGGAATGCCTGTATTGTGAATATTATTATTACAAGTAGGCTAAGGCTCAGTAGACACTGAGACGCAACGCGTTGGGTTTTGTGTAGCTCATTGAAAATTGTGTCTCGGAGTGAATTGACCCTAAAAACACTTATACAGGGTGAATTTTTAAACAGGGCGAGGATGGCTATATCCGAAACTATGAGGAATATCAAAAAACATTGAAAGGAGTCTCGAGGCCAATTTTGACGAAAACTAAAACTGCATCATTGGATTTTAGAAAAATCAATAATCCTGACAAGGAATCGAACTGGGTCATTTTAGAAAAGAAATCACACCCTGTTATTGAATAGAAATCCAGAATTTGATCCTTATTAGCAACACTATCGAATGGTGTAATTCGATAGTGTTGCTAATAAGTTTCAAATTCTGGGAAGTAATAATATACGGCAAACTTAATGTGCCAAAAGGCCACTATTGCTCTATTTTAGTTCTATCAAACACGATGTGGGATGTCTAGTGGAGTGGAATTTCAGAAAATAGTATTGGTGATCTACCAAGAATAGATAGTCATTTCTATACCCGTTTCTACGGAGTTATACTACAATGGGGAAGGCCAGTCAAAGAAAATGTAGATGGCGTGACCATAGCTAAGTCCTAATCCGACCAATGAGGTAGTACTATTTTGAAGTACCTTTAAGATTTGAACAAATGACTATGCTTGGAACTAGCTATACTAGCGCCATTCGTTTCCCAGTTGCCATCCCCATTGCATGTTAAAGATTTAAATGACCCGATCATATTGTAAGAAAGAAAAAAATTAATAGTAAAAAGTGGTGGTATCTTCGGGCAATAGAAATTTAGTTGAATTGTATTACCTCGTTGTTGTACTGCCTTGCTTCAACAGAACATCTGTCTTCGAAACCCTCTTCTTGGCTTTTTGGATGGCATTTGTATTTTCTAAAGTATCTATGATGATTTCCCGTTTCTTCTCGGCCCTATAATAAAAATATGTTTGCTTTTAGTAAAGCATTTTGAATAGACGTATTTCCTCTTCATTCATGCACAAAGTTATAGGTTCAAAGGTCAAGTAAGAATGTGTCTTTTCCAATTTAGCTACATTTTCTAAGTTTCTAGTAATCATTCTTATTGTACAAAATAACTGAACTGATTAAGGGACTTTACACATGGCGCGATGCGACGCGATGAGTGAAAATCAACCTTCCCACTACGCGTATGACATAAAACAAGTTATCTATGGATAGATAAAAAATAATACACGATCGCCACGACGACGTCAAGTCAATCGAATTGCATTATTATTTCTTAGTGGCAAGGTTGATTTTCACTTGTAGTTGGAATCGGTGGCATCGCGCCATGGGTAGTTCCTAATTGATAATATTGGACATCACTAACATTGGAAAGCATAGAGTGAAAACATATATAATAACTTATGATTAAAAATAAATATGAAATCTTTAACCACATTGAGCAAGCATGATTACCAACACCTATGTCATTTTTTATACGAAAATCCGTTAAATGGTTTATTCTACTCTAACAATAGACGTTTCTACGAATTTTATCAAAAGGTGTATTACAAAATTTCTTCTTCCGTTCTGACAGGGGAGAATGGAAGAAGAAAACGTGTTACGCCGATCCCGAATAAAATGCTATAAGGGCAGGAAGATAAGTAAAGTAAGCTTTTTAGGCCCCCCAGACCTTTGCCTTGATGTGGAATACGTTGGTAATATTTATCAGTGATTTAAATGAATGTACACCAGTTGATATGAATTTCTTACCTTGGTATCGGCAGTGACTGTGTCGCTCTCAGTTGCCGCGAGTTTTCTAGGTCCGTTCGTAAGATATACCTAGAATATGATATGTCAATGAAATGAAGATTCAGATAAGCCAATTGATATTTACAACCCAGCGTGATCTTTTGTCCGATGGCCCTGATTGCACCATGGAGTAATATGTAAACGAAGAATGTAATGATAAGTGTCCCAAAAATGAATATCTAAAACAGCTTCTGATAGTGCAGACTTTGCTCTTGTTTTTGTGGACAGTGAAGACAGTGATTCCTGAAACCAGCTTATCAGATGGGTTGTTATCATTTGCCCTTCAATGGCATTGTGCTGTACCCTTATTACAAAACACTTTTGACTATAGGAAGCACATTAAGGCTGCGGTTCCACTGAGGCAGAACGGAGACGAGGTGTGCCGCGATTCACCAATCACATGGCTTGAATACAGTGTGACGTGGCCAGCCATGTGCAACAGTTCGTCTCCGCTCTGCTTCAGTGGAACCACAGCCTAAGAGTGGTCTATCGGCAGCGTTGATTCGCGTAAAGTTTCACCCGAGTCCGCTTATATGGGACACTGTGTATCTATCTGACTTATGGTGCTACAAGCATATTATAATGTTCTGTACATGTACTCACAAGGGGTCCTTGCCGGGTAGCCTGTTGACATTGTTGTCGGGCGACAGCGGCGCTCGTCCGTCATGCTGTCAACACAAACACCAACCACAACGTTGTATGCGCGTGTGTACTACCACACTTTACTCACGCCATTAGTGACATTTAACTCGAGGGGTTAGCAAGAGGACTGGTTTCACTACACATTTAGAATATCTATCTGTCAATTTTTTATGTTTTAAACGATCTGCGCGTTGAAGGCTGCCAAAGGAGCGGAGAAATGGAGAAATATTAACCAATGGGATTGCAGTAAATCTCCGCTCCTTTTCAGTGGTGCAAGCCTAGTGGTTAATATTGGCAGCCTAACTAGATGTAACTTATAGGCAGTAACTTCACCAGTACTTTACATGGAGCGACCGCCTAGTTAGCGACCAAAACCAGTGGGTAATGGGTAATGCGATATTCCTTGGTTAATTACCAAGTTCGGGGTAGCGAGAATGACTTAAAATGTTACCATGGCCTTGGACCACAAAGGAAAATCAAAGTAACAGGTTTTTTTTTAATCAGTCAAGTCTGACAGTTCTCTCTGCTCCACCCAGAGGACTTATTTGTTTATTTGCCAACGCAAAGAATAGTTATACTGGGCCACTTTCAGAATTCTACTTCCAAAATAATGTCTAGGTGATAAAAGCATCAAATGAGTCCTCTCGCACTGGGTGGCGCGGAAGGGCCTAACATTGAATGATATATGTGAAATTGTAAATCATATGTAGTGAAACCAGTCCTGAAAGTTAAGTTTAACATCGAAATGGAAAGGGGTGCAAACCGAGATCACTCATTGAACATGAAATTTTGATTTCTGGGCGAGGGTTACCGAGTGATGAAGTCGCTATTGTGGCACGTAGCCTATTCAAATTTTATGTAACATCGCAAGTGCTGTACAAATCGAGTGCTGGAAGCCGAAGTGCAATAAAACATAAGTTTCTCAACTTAAGCCCCTTATATACGTAAAAATCTACGATACCTTACGACTTTGGTATCGAGGCGACTATCGCAATACAAATCCATAGAGGTTCGTACACAGGCACGAGTCAATAGATACCAAAGTCGTAAAGTATCAGTGACTTGTGTCGCGTTGTATACGAAGAGGCTAAAGCATAAAGTGATCAACCATGTCATAATAATTATAAATAGCGGTCATCATTATTCGAACACCAATATCAAAATTCTCGGTAACCCTCACCCGGAACACACTTCAAAGAAAACAAGGAGGTATTTAATCACATGCGGGATATAAAAGTGATCACGTACCTCAGAGTTACCGATAGCTCTCTTAGCAGTGATGGCCCGTCTCACGAGATGTCCCCGGGCCGCTGCCTGGAAGCCCACTAATCCCCTCCGTAGTTTACAGAACCACCGTCTGACACGTGTTCCCCGGTACCACGACTGTAAGCGCACTGCGGCCTCTTGACGCGCCGAAAGCCATTGTCTGACGAATTTTCTAGGTTATTATCATTTTTTGATGTGTGTCATAGAAAGAAAGAAAAGAGTAAATGATATGAGTGAAGGTTGAAAATAAAAGAATAATGTGTTTTCAAGGCGTTGGATAAGGTAGGAAGATGATGATAATGAGTATATTATTATTACAAAAAGGCACATTAGGTTAAATTAATATATGCTCGAAATCATTAATATAACTTGGTTGCACTCTTCGGTTGGTCTGTAACCAATCAACAACCGAATTTGCTTATCCGAGTCTTTGAGATGCCCAATCAGAAGCAGCCGTCAAAAACAAAGGAACGGCATTTGGATTGAGATTGTTATTAATTTCGCGTGTTAGTATTTGAATCTAGAACCTGAAAATCTAAGTGGCCAATTAGTAACGTACTTGTTTTATAGAAATTCAGGACTAGGCTGGGATGAACAGCATTTGCATTAGCATTGTACTGAAACAACGACCATTTATAACTAGACTCCTAATCACAGGCGACCGATGTCTGTCAACACATTAGGTAAAAAAATCTTATAACCGTCGTGACTCAACCACTCCTGTGAGTCCCCGTGTCGCACTGACCTTGAGTTAGCCAATCAGAACGCAGTATTAGCCAATCAGAACGCAGTACCCCGTCCCCCTCGCTTACGTCTTACCTCAGCGACTTGACAGAATAATTTTCGTTAGTCAGATCGTGCATGAGGCGTCTAGTTATAAATGGTCGTTGTACTGAAATATGTACTAGATCAATGTAAAACAGCTTTTACCATTGTAGCTATGTATTTTAATAATTTTGAAGACTATAACGATGAAATGGAATTATAAATGACAATGGTAACATACAGGTTTGTTCCACAGTAGACTGGCCTGTTGGTCTAGTGGTTAGTGGCCCTGACTGCTATGCCGGAGGTCGTGGGTTCGATTCCCACCCAGGACAAATGTTTGTGTGATGAGCACGATCATTTGTTCTGTGTCTGGGTGTAATTTATCTATAATATGTATGTATTTAGAAATATATAAGTATGTTTATCAGTTGTCTAGTACCCATAACACAAGCTCTGCTTAGCTTGGCGTTGTGTGATAGTTGTGGAATATTATTATATTACAGTGAAAATATTACGTCATATATTTCAAAAGCTGACAAATGCAAATAAAGATGAAAGTGAGTGTGAGAATGAGCAGTGGGTGTTACAGTGCATCGTACTGCCGAAACATTCATATAAAAATACGTTGAAATCTACAGATTTCAACATCACTGTCTTGTCAACTAAGGGAGTTTACCCATAGCGCGACGCGATTGCAATTCGAACGATTCCAACTACAAGTGAAAATCAACCTTACCACTACGACATATTATAAAAACACGTTATTATCTACGGGTAGATGAAAAACAAAACACGATCGCCACGACGACGTCAAGTCAATCGAATTGCATCATTATTTCTTAGTAGAAAGGTTGATTTTCAAAAAAAAAGGTAGTTGGAATCGGTCGAATCGCGTCGCATCGCGTCATGGGTCCCTAAAACCCCTTCTACACGATCAGACCCGACCGCCGACAGAGGTGACCTTGGTCGCGTCAACAGGACCCAACCGTCTGGAACGCTGTCGGCTGACGGTCGGGTCCGACCGCGGACACAGCCTGTCGGGACGGCTGCGCTCCCGACCAAGGTCATCCAAAGGTCGATTGACTCCGCCCATATTTGGTCGCCCGACCAACGTCTACACGGTAGATTTCCACACCCACCGGATCAAGGTCACCTCTGTCGGGCGGTCGGGTCCGATCGTGTAGAAGGGGTTTAAGAGAGAGGAGACAGAGAGAGAGAGCAAGAAAGGTCTGTTTCCCTTTTTTTCTCTTACGTTTATATGAATGTTTCGCATTACAAAAGCCCCTTACCTGCAAAAATACTGTATAACGACAGAAGCTCTCCGTAGCGCGAGGAACCGTCTCCGCTCCAATACGGCGCGGAACCAGCGCTGGATGGTGATGATGGACGCCATGATCTGTTGATGCAGCCGGTACTCCAGCTTCGTCTGCTCGCTCTCGCGCATGAAGATCTTTGTCGCACCTGCGGCACATTGGTATTAGTGAATTGGAATATTGAGGAGAAAGCTAGTTGTTGAGTTTATCGAGAAGTATCAACCCTTTGGTATATGCAAGCTAGGATCACTCCCATGTCGCATGCATGACGCGTAGTATGACCAATTCTATCTCTATTCAAGGAGAGACAAAGACATTTAATGATTATTTCTATACATTTCGACTGTTTTTTGTTCACGATTATAGCACGATCATTACACCTTTGAAGAAAAGAAACATTTATTTTCTATATTTTACAAATTGCCATGTTTTAGGCTAAGTTCAGATGAAGGCGCGACGACGCGCGGTTGGCTCGGCGCGCGGTTTAAGATTGTAATAAATCAATGTTGTTGTGTACATGACCGCGCGTCAACGCGCGTGCCCGCGCGCACCGCTATACACCGCGCGCTAGATGTTGACCCGCACGCCACCGCGCGGTGACGCGCGGTTTTAGATCTACAATCCTGTATCGACCTGTTCAGTAGACCGGCGCGGTTTGAGGCGGACGGACGCAAGGAGCGACGAAAAAAATGGAGGACCGGCATATCAATGGATTTACTGATAGACGAAATTGAAAAAAGAGATGCGATTAGGAATCTTAGTGTGGCATTTAAAGTCACAAACAGGCTTAAAGAAAGTCTTTGACTTAAAATAGGGTGCACCCAGTATCGTCTTTGCTTTCGACGGCGACGTCGCAGTTTGCGGGATAAAACCCACAAGTAAATTGCCTCCTCCACGTCCATTTTCACTGAATGTTCACGCTTGACTGTCGCGTGCAAGCTGCCGCCATCTGAATAGGTGAATCGCGCGGCAGCGCGCGTCGTCGCGCGTCCATCTGAACTTAGCCTTAGACGGTAAAACCGTTTTAGGATCCGTCATTTTGTCTTTTCTACCGTCGACAAAACCCGTTTCTACAGTGTTGCCAACCTGTTCACTGATTTCTACCGTGAAATCGCAATAGAAACTTTTTTTTATTTAATTTTACTCATTAAAGACTTTTAGGGTTCTGAATTGTCTTTAATTCACTTACGATTACGCTTGAGCAACAATTCGGATTAAAAAAAATTAAAGAAGAGTTTAATAAGTATCTTACCTAATTGATAGTTATCTCTATCCAAGTTAAGCGTAGCGAGGAAGTGCCGCACATCAGTTTGCGAGCTGAGTAGTCCTTTAGGCAGTAGTATCCTATACAGCTGGATGAACTCCTCATAGGTGAGCCGCACATTGTACCCGGCTTGCCTGATCCGGACAGTTTCCAACATGCCCGTGTATCGTAACTGACGCTGAACGGTCTCATCGTCGAACACATGGGGAACTTTCTCACCGTTTGATTTTATACATCTGTAGGGGTAATATTTTACTATTGAAATACACTCCAAAAACACATTATTGACATGGCTCAAAAGGCTGCCCAACTTAAATGGGACTGGACAGGACATGTCTGTCGCATGCCGAACGAGCAGTGGGCACGCCAAGCCCACAAACAGCCTGGTGCCCTGAAACAGCGACATGGGGCGAAGGAGATGGCTTGGCGAACTGAATGTCTTCCTTGGAAAGTCGTGAAGTAGAAAGAGTGGTGGAAGGTCTTTTTCCAGCAGTAGGACAGTACACACGAAAGAATAAAGTGGATATGCCCCAAATCCTGGAATTACTTTTAAAGAGCAAAAAACTCCCTTGATGTATTGAATAAAAAAGTTATTTACTTTACACATTTTATTTGTCTAGCTCTGATGTTTTATTATTATTTATTTGTAATACTGTTTTCCACACGAGATTGTCTATTAGAAATCCCGTAAATGCATAATTATGTTGTTAGCTAGACAAGTACTTTAAAGAAGTTTCTCTATCATGGTATCATAGTTTTAATTTTAAGACCACTTCGTCTATCCCGTTAAATAAGCGCTTATTTCCTCCTCACACATACAAATGTTCCCCTTACATAGAAAAGAATGAAAAAAAAAGTTGTTTAGATGGAAAAGAATTTTAAAAAAATGGTTAACTTATGAAATCAGAAAACTTGATGCTTGATGGCATTTTAATTTGTTGCAATCGCTACAGGGATTCCTAATTTGATTAGAAAGGCGTCTTACCTAATGAAGAATGGGTTGGCCTGGTTCAAGGTGTCCATGAGCGCGGACAGCGAGTGTTGGAACTGCGCGGCGACGGTCTGCGGCTGTTTCCGCTTGCCGGCGGGCGCGGCCGTACGACCCGCCAACGTCTTTACACTCTGAAGATTCTTTAAACCCTTTTTCGCTCGCTCTCTAGGCCTAAACGACTTGTTTTTCCTGTAGAATCAAATCAAAATTGTTTTAACAAGTAGCACTTTGGCCACCAAGTCTTTAAGAGACCGCAACATGGATGGTTTTAACTTTTTTCAATGTTTTTTTAAATATCCACAAATTCATGAGATCTCTTAAAGGGACAACACCAACCACCTAAGTAAAGATTGCTTGGTGAGATAGTGCGAATTATTTACATACATGCCAGTAAAGTGTTCTTAACAAAACTTTTTTGAGCAATTGCAATCCAGAACAAGCTAATATAAAACATTTTAAGTACCTGCGATTCAAAATAAGCCAAAATGTGATAGAAATATGTTTTATTTTTGATGTTTTGCATTGATATACAGCTCGGTGTTTTGATAAATACTGCAGAAACCTGTTAACTACGCTTACCCATACAGTAAAGCAGCAAACGACAATTACAGCATCTACATACACACCTCTTACTTTTACTGCTTCAAATTATATTGTAATAGAAGATGTAATTGTGTGCGTGTGGCTGGAAACAGCCGCTATAATAAATTCTACATACATAATAAATAAATTATATGCTATATAAAAACCTCACAAAAGGAATGCGACAGAGAAATGCACGAAAACATAAAACCCATAGCCATCACCGTGAGAAAGAAAAAAGTGAAGAGAGACCCCAACCGAAACACGCAAGTTCTTCAAACAAAATGTAAGGTTAAAATTAAAATGAGTACAAATAAAAACTAGTAAGTGATTCAAAATAACAGAAAAAAGATCGAACGCCTTCGTGATAGTTCAAATTGGGTCGGAGTCGAGACGGATTGATATTTGCACTCATTGTAGTGTAGACTTTGTTTGAGGAAGGCAAGTGGTCGACAGAGACAGCGTGTGATATGGCGTGCGGCGCACGTACATGACGATCTGGCTGGCACGCTGCATGACGTCGGTGTCGTCGAACGAGCGCTCGTCGCGCTCGACCCTTCGCGTGCGGGTCTCGGCGATTCTGTAATTTTTTGTCCCTTTCCCACCCGCGCGCGTCGCGCTCGGCGTCTCCGCTCTCGCTCTAGCGTCCGCGGCCGCGCGCGGCGGCGTCTCGCGCGCCTTACTGGCCGCTCTGTGGGGCGTTCTGTTCGTGTGTAGGAGGAGGGTGAGAAAGGAATCGAGGATTACAAAATTAATGTAACAAAAATAAGTCAGTTAACCAAATTAAATATTTCCGTGAGATGCATGCAAACCTGCTCGGTGTGACCGCAAAGTGAGTATGAATAAATTCCTATTAGAGAACTAACAGATGGAAACTAATTGCTCTGGGACTAATAACGAGTCAACAAGACGTGAAGGGACGGCGGCTAGACTGGCCGGCCGAGCCGTCGTCCCGTCACACAGTATAACGCAACAAAGGGTGTGTTACAGGGTCACTAAAAACATGGACGTCCATGCGTTAGGTGCACATAGAACATATAACAAGCATGCCGTATATTCGGTGACTTACGCAATGCGGTTGATTGCAAGATTGATTGACGATACTGTCACCAGTTGGCTGAGCAACAAGACACATTTCATTACGTCACATAACGTTGCTTGCAAAGCTATATTGTAATACATATTTTATACATAACAATATAATGTAAATCATCAAGGTCGTGCTTCAAACTGCAAGTGCTTTATTTACATTTGAATTGAAATGCAAGCGCATTTGGAATAATTAATAAGTTGTAAGTATGTAAAATATTTTCAAAAGTTGGTAAAAGATTTTCACTAAGCATTTGCGGTGTAAGCACAACCTACAATAAAAATTTCAATAATATTTAAGTCTGCCAATTTATTCATAATATAAGTAGGTAATAGACATCATGCCTTTCAAGTTAATATGGTATCGCAAAATCTGCAGTTAGTTTATGTACTTGTCAAGGAAGCTGTATTGAACGTTGTAATGCAATTTGGACACAATAACATTGCAGTAAGGTATGTTATGGAGTGGAGCTCACCTGATGATGCTGTCGTTGGGAGCGTGGATGGAGGCGCGAGGGACTCTGGAAGCACCGTCTACTCGGTGGACGCGGTGTCTTCGGCCAGCCTCGAGGAACGCGAAGTAACCTCTGTGCAAACAATATCCATTTAAACATTCTAGAACAAAAGAATCCGCATCGTGAAGACTTAGCAAGGTGGCAATGAAAATCAAAGACTCAATGGCATTTGAGCATTCGAGTCCTTGAACATACACCATGTGTTTGGCAAATGGGCACCAACTGACCAATTTGGGGCAGGCATTGGGGTAGAATTGGAACACGTAATGCTATAGGAGACTCTCAGTTCTAACAGTAAACTAATATACACAAAATTGTATCTGTTTGTAACAAGTTGTCAGTTACTTTATTATAGTTAACATTTTCACATCCAAAATTGTTAAGTTTTCAACTATGCTACAACAGATGTTTGGCCACCCTCTGATGTCAGAGTTAATTAAGCCGTCTCGAGCAACCCCAAAAGCCTCAGATATAGCTTTAGATTTAAACCTCATTTGGACGATACAAGAAATTGCAAGCAAGTTTGACTACATTGCGGTACCTATTTGTTTTATCAACTAAATCTAACTGAATTTATTGCCTTTTAATAGTCATACATTTTTTGCAGCGTGTATATGGGCCCAAGGTTTCAAGGTCCCAACCATCAGGACTCCTTAATGTTTTCTTATATTTTACCTAAAGAAGGCTCGCACGATGGCCCACCGGAACACAGCCACGGGGTCCACACCGACCAGTTCTCTCACGAATGCTAGCGAAGAGTTCTTCAGCACGCTCACGATGTCCTGCCGCATCAGGTCGAGGTTCTTCTCACGCATTGCCGTTACCTGATAACAATATTGTTTGGATTAAAGTTCTCGCTTTTAGGCCCGTGTTACAAAACATCATTCATTACCATAGGTCGGAATTAGGTAGAGTTATTTTGGTACTTGCATCGAAATGTTGATATTAATATGGAACTTCACGGGATTTCTAATATTCAATCTCGTGTGGAAAACAGTATTACAAATAAATAATAATAATAAAAACATCACAGATAGATTAGACAAATAAATTTTGTGAAAGTTAATAACTTTTTTATTTAATAAATCACGGGATTTTTCTGCTCTTTAAAAGTAATTCCGGGATTTCGGGCATATCCATTTTATTCTTTCGTTGTATGAAATCAGTGGTAAATACATGAATAACTCTGCCTAATTCCGACCTATGCTCATTACTCAAGCATTACTGAAAACTAGATTCAAGCCATTTGGTTGAAACTAATTTTAAGTATTGCTTGAGTTTTGAGGGTCCTTTTGTTATGCATAAACTGTCAACCCCAAAAAGAAACCCTTAGGGGTCGAATTTCGCGAAATCCCGTCTTAGTGCCACCTACGTCCTAAAAAGAACTCCCATGCAAAATTTAAACTCCTAGTTCTTGTAGTTTCTGAGATTATGTGATGAGTGAGTGACCTTTCACTTTTATTACTTTATTTTATACAAGTAATTAATAATATAGATTATATATATGTATAAATATATTGTAAATAGCATGATTAGTTAGATTAGACCTACACGAAAACGATATAAGGCTATAATCGCATATTCTTATCTTAGAAATAATCAAAATTATGAAACATCAAGGAGTTAGCAATATCAATGTAAAAATACACGGAAAAGCATCCCATTGAATTTGCTGTTTTCACCTTATTTTGCTTGCTCAATTAAATGCAATACTCTAAATAAAATACTGATATCATTTTCAGCGGGACCATCTGTAAAGGTAACCGTGACCCTGAAACGTAAATGGCTATTTTAAGGAACACTGTGGATTTTAGTCAGTACGAGTCTGACAGTCCCTTACTCTCTACCCTAGGCTCATTTAATAGCGATAAAAAAATATATTTAGATTTACCTGATATTTAACTCGGCCAGCATAATGTCTGACAACGAAAGCAGGTTCCCTTCTCTGTGGCTTCTCGTAGAACGGGTTGTTTTCATGCACCGAGTTGAACTTTTGTAATAGAGTCTCATTGGTCGCCCATGGGAAGCTGGAAGCAAAATAATCAATAAATACATTGCTCACTTATTGTATCTGTAGTTCTCATCTGCCTACTTTTTAGGGTGGGAATTACAATAAATAAAAATCCAGAACATTGAACAATCACGAATGGCCTGTTGGTTGGTGGTTAGTGACCCTGACTGCTATGCCGGAGGTCGTGAGTTCGATTCCAACCCAGGACAAATGTTTGTGTGATGAGCACGATCATTTGTTCTGTGTCTGGGTGTAATTTATCTATAATATGTATGTATTTAGAAATATATAAGTATGTTTATCAGTTGTCTAGTACCCATAACACAAGCTCTGCTTAGCTTGGGACTAGATGACGTTGTGTGATAGTTGTGGAATATTATATTATTATATTATATTGGATTTGGGTTATTACAAGGGAACTAAATAATAATCACTGTACAATCCCTGCCAAATGTGAGTAGCTAGGAATCGAGACGTGATATTACAGCCTTTGCACAAACTTTTTTTACGAGCTGACGTTTATAACCATAAAAAAGCAAGGATCGACTTAAGACTTGCGTTTGGTGAGTGTCCCTAATTACGTTAAACGAGATGTGCAAAAGCTCTTATCTTGTTATTTTTACGCTGGATATTGAATCTATCATGATCCCGATCATCGTCTGTGAACAATTAACGATCGATTTGCCTATCCGTATCTGAAAGATGTACAATCAGTAGCACCCGTCTAAGAATACGGATCGAGATTTTGATTGACTCTCAAACCAAATCTCGATCTCATTGGTAGTTAAAGGATTACAACTCACTTGCACTGATCATCGAGCAAACACAGCAGTCCATTGACCTTTCCCTCAATGAGCTGCAGGCACCCCGTATTATCAGAAAACCCGATATCCGTCCAAGGAATGCCCTCTCTCTTGTACTCCTCTTGCTCGTACTTGAACACGTGCTGGTTGAAGTAATGCTGTAGATGCTCGTTCGCGTAGTTTATGCACAACTGTTCGAAACTGTTGCTCAGACCGAAGTCCTCAAAACCAAATATGTCCAGAACGCCTGGGGAACAAAGTACAATGAATTTACAAAAAGAAAAAAAAATAATCCCCACACACGAGCATCATTGTCTGAACAGATCTTCATAATAAGTAAGGTTCGCAGTATGTTTGAGCACTTAGTCACTTCAGTGTGGCCACGAACGGCGATTTCATATGTTTGATATTTCCGCACCCGCCGCCGCCACCGTGCTCGGTTCGCAGTGTGTTTGAGCGGAGCGTATAGTCTTTATAACACACAATTCTCAGTCAGACAGTATCTTGAGGAGTACCACGCGTTTTATCACGCTACGTGTCATAGACTAGAATAAGAGCAAAGAAACCTCTTTAGTGAACTCACCTATACTATGTCCCTGATGTTCCCTAAGCGTATCCTTTTTAGAGAGCAATGCGTGGTTGACCTGCATCACGATCCAGTCGAACAGAGCACCGTACAGGCACTTCGCCATAGCGTCTCTGGTCGCTATCGCTTCTGGCAACCTGCAAGACGAAAAATATATAATAATTAACTTATGCAAAATATTATATTACATAGATATAATAAGCTCTCCTTTGTGAATATAAATTTAGGTTATTATTTATAATGGAAATTTTGTAAACAATAAAGAATTTATAAATAATATTTATTGTATTCTAGCTAAGTGCTTCTTATTTTCTCGAAAATAAAATGTGGCCACATTAGGCATTTCTTCTTGTGTCATCATGGGTGCGTTTCCAAAATTAAACTAACGTACACAACAGCGAGACGCGGAACAACTACTTGTAAGCTAATTCTAATATTTGACACTGCGGAATCGAACCCACGAAACTCGCTTCTCTTCTCCTTATTTATCAATCAATCAATTATTTTTATGGAGGAAAAATTACTCCTATTCTGAAATAAATTGCCCATGTCAAGTTTGTAGTTATGATAATAATGTCGGCTTAATACTAGCCAGAACATTCAACCTCGGAATAGAAACTATAAAGGTAAGTTTAAACGGGGAATTTCTATAATGCAATGTATGGCGGCAATACAAATACAGATTTTGCAATATAATATGATATTTTGAGTATGGACTGGTCAAGTGGTCACATAGCCACACTTTTTTGGCCTGGCCGTAAGAGAAAATTATGAGCCATGCATTAAAATGTTTTTGATGGCCGGAAATATTAAAAATGTTTTTGAGCTTGCCGGAAATGTTGTAGCCAATATATTGCGATAAAAATATTGCCCGTTTAGACGCCTCTTTCCGTGTCTCTTAAAATTTGAGCATACCTTGTTGTTAATTGTTATGTGTTTAGAAAAGAAATTAGACTTAAATTAGTAAAGATTAAGCAACCATATCAAGAGATGTGGACTCATTGTAATCTCTCTCCTCATAAAATAGGAATGTGTTTTCGAAACAAGACGATAATCTCTTCACAGATAAGAGCAAGACTACAAAACAAAAGAATGTAGAAAATCCTCATTTTCTAGTATAATACATTAGCCTATAATGTTCTCACTGGTGTGACACAGACCTCTTTTCTGAGGGAGGGGCTTGTAATCAACAACGTGGGTCCAGTGCGGGTTGATAGATGTCACATGTCTTCGAATGTTTGATCCTAGGACATGCCAGTTTCCTCACCATGTTTCCCTTCGCCGTTTTGAGAGCCATGGTGTTTTTTTAGTCAGGGGTGACAGGCAAGGTTGACGATGGAGCGAGTTCAGCTAGAAGAAGCCTGTTTACTCTAACTTTGAAAAGATTAGGGTTGTATTCGTTCGGAAACACAGATGCAGGCAGAGTGTTTTGTCCATTCCTTTGCGCGTTATAAAAGATGTATGGAAACTGGGTTCAACCCACGACTAATACAATAAGCCTGATTATTAAATCCAACTTTACATCAATTTACATGAATACATTGTTTAGATAATCACAAAATAGGTGATTACAATAACAGATAGTGCCTATCCTCTGGTTGAATAAATTCCACACACTCGATACTAATTGCTGGCAAGATTCCACTGCCTCAGACTGTATACCTTGGCCTCTTTTCAAAGATATTGTTTGTTTTTGTTGAATATTATTTATTTGCTTTGAATATAAAAGAGTTGTGGAGTGAGTGGATGGTTTGTTTCCCGTTATTTTACATATTTTTTGTTGGCCTACAGATATTTGTGCTAAGACGGGGAGTTTGATAATATTAGACTCCGTGCAGTAACTATAAAAATTAAAAAAAATATAAATAAATATAAAAGGATAAACTCATTTACCGACAATTGTTTATCATAATCTAAATCAATGACTACAATCCAGATTTTCGCATCTTTTTTTTAGGTTGCTGTATCACCCAATGAGTGCTCTCGCCCTTGTTGCTTGGAGCGGAAGGGGCTGTCAGATTGAATTGACTAAAAACCAAGCAGTGCCTTCAATTGCCCCATGCGTTCCAGGGTAGGGAAAACCAGTTAAGACAGTTCTGCAATCCAGATTTTCACACTTTACACAGTTTATCTTGAAAGCGATAGATCGTATATCTCTTTAATTAACGATATAGATTAATTCAACAGCAATCGTTTTGTTCACGGATTTTCGCTCGTGATAAACCATGTTTTACGCTATGTGCGAAATCGTTGGTGGAGACTGTTATATCAATTGCAGATTGCGATTTGACAGAGATGTGAATCAATGGGCGCACCCGAGCAGTGAAGTACATGTCAAGTTTAATATGCACTACAACCTTTAAGTATGGATAGCATACACTTAATAATAATAATATTCCACAACTAAAACACAACGCCATCTAGTCCCAAGCTAAGCAGAGCTTGTGTTATGGGTACTAGACAACTGATTACACCCAGACACAGAACAAATGAGCGGTCTCATTACACAAATATTTGTCCTGGGTGGGAATCGAAACCACAACCTCCGGCATAGCAGTTAGGGTCACTAACCACTAGACCAACAGGCCTGTCAAAATTAAAAACTTTATTAAGCTATCAAACAAATTTCAGGTACAAACTAGATCTTATAAATAGGGTGACATAATGAGCGGTCTAATCGCTAAAAGTGATCTTTTCAAGACAATCTTTGGATGGATTTGAAGAAGAGGGAGAAACAATACTGTAGGTAGTCTGTGGTGTAAAATTTGCACATACAATACAATACCGAACATATGAAATACAATCCGAAAATGTTCATCATCATAATATCTAGTTACGAACTCTATTCTATTAAATCTAGTTAGGGTCCCCCCACATTTATCGACGCGGAATCGGCTTAAGACGCGGACTGACTACGATTTTAATCGCTTATGACCGCGTAAACTATTGTCACCACTATGGAGCGTCAATAAGATTGAAAATTGAAAAAATGACATTTGTGTTGAAATGTGACGTAAGCTGCGAATGGGCATTTATTTTACTGCTTTTCTTTAGATTATTTAAAATATAGACATAAAATTAAATAATGGTTCGGTTAAAGTTTTAAAAAAATGGAAAACCTACTAAATTCTTAAAAAAAAAACTGTTGTTATGGCTGGAAATACAGAGATCTTCGACGTCAAAGTTTATTTTTGTGCTACAACTTCCCAATTTTTATTGGGAATATCAAACTCTTATTTATTATTCTGTTCGGTTTAAATTCTTCTTTATACCCTTCTCTGTTCACTGTATTTTTCGCGTTGCTTATTTTTATTACATTACGTCATACTCGACGTTCTAAGAAACCAATTTTTGGGAATATGAGATAAGACCGCGCCTTAAGCCGGTCAAGAAAATCTTTATGTCAACGTAATAAGGGTGTTACTAATGCCATTCGCATCGGATCGCGTCGTCCGAGCCGAGGGAGGAATTGGCGTATTTTTATGACGCCCAATAATGTGGTTACTAAGAGGTACTGTCATCATGCAAACAGCGTATAAGTACTAGGGTGGAGTGAAAAAAAAATATTTAAAACTTTGTTACTCCTGTATGACCAATGGATGATCGACATTCTTAGAGAAACAAAAATAAAATTTCAAGTTCTTACGTTTACATCTTAAGGTGTCGCATCGAATTTAAAAGTTAAAGAAAATAACAAAATTTGTTTTTAATAAAGTTTTTATTTGAGACAAACTATTCATCAAAATGAAAATATTGAAGCTTGAAATTAAGTATTGTACTTATAAATATACAAAATATATTAAACAAAAGCATTTTAACATTCGGAAGCTGAAGCTACAGACTCTTCTTTTTGCTTAAAAAATTGGGATTTTGTGTCAAATATTGGTATTATGTCTTGCTTTGCCTTTATCCTCGTGCGAATGAATTCATCTCTTGCCTCTGGCCCACAAACAGATGAAGAAGCCTCAGTAACGAGCTTGACGCTTCGTTCTACTGCTTGAGTGTGGCAACGTTACTTTTCAATTTCAAATAATTTGCCACCTGAGGAAATCACGCTTGAAACTGCGTCACTATATTTAATGGTCATTGAGCCGTTATTTCTGTTCTAAAGATCACATCTTCTGATGCTGCAATGGACGAACTACTAAATGACCAATTAAGAACTAGATCAGAAGAAGTACTTGGGATACTACTGGCTTTTTCTGAAAACTCATTATACTTTCTCTTCCTTGTCTCTTTACGTCAAATAGATTTAGTAGACACTATCAACAGACCTAATATACATTTTTCGTTAATTTCTTTGGTCTTTCTAAAAGGTTTATTCCGCAATAGGGACTTCAATCACACATTTACAAACTTCTCTGGATTCACATTTACAAGTAGCGATGTCAAATAATTTTGATTCAGTGTCTTCGTAGAACATTTGCTTTTTCTTTTCATTGCGTAATTTCTTCACATTCTTGTATTTATTATAATAGGAAATTAATCTGGTAACTATTTGTTGATGACTTATAATGGGAATTTAGCCTTGTTCCAATTTTTTACAATGTCAGCGGCTATCATTTCACACAACCTTTCACTGCAGGATCTTAACCAGTATTCAGTTACAGTAAGTCATTTCTTAACCACAACTGTTTTTTTATAATATCACAATAACTTGGTAACACATTAACACTTAGTTTTATTGGATCGCCAAACAAGGGGCATCGCAAGTGTTTTCGAGTTTTTGGCATTTTTTGACGAATAATCAGACTTTTTTTACACTTGTCGTTACCACTCAAATGAGAAAGTTTGAGAAAACTATGCAAGGACGAACAAGTTAACCCTTTAAAGTAACGTTAAATATAAGTTTTATTACATATAGACACACAACAACATTGATGTGCAGGTACACGTTAGACTTTAAAATTGTTCTTTTTTTCAAATTACCCTCATAGCGCGCCACCTCAAAATGAAGTCGTAGGGTTTTGATTTTTAGCATGAATAAAGCTTTTATATACGGTCATCGATTAATGACACAGGAAAAGTGAAATTCCAAAAAAAAAATTTTTTTTCCAATTTCACTCCACCCTAAATTAAGTACCATATAAGCGATCTCCCCAAACCGGAAATACTTTTTTAAATGTGTCCATTCCATTACCTGTAATTAATAACGAGTGTTTCCCCCGAAGCCCTAGCCCTTTTAGAGGTGAGGGCAGCCAACAAGGTCTCCTGCTTAACCCGCAATAGCGAGGATATAAGCGAAACGACCTCAGGATTCCGCACGCCAACCGCCTCGTCGTGGTGATACGACTTCCGTTGTGGTTGGAACTCCACGTTACCTGTAAATGATACCATTTTCATTACCATACTGACATTGGCCTGTGAATTGAGGTTGGTTAACAAATAAACAGTTGAAGATCGAAGTATTGTATAGACAGTAATAGGTGGCAAATCGAATATGAATTTTGCAACTACAACAATTTTATGTAATTACAACGCGCCGTCGACCCGGGCATGGTCCATGGTCGGGCAGCGAGTTGCCCTTTACTCGCCGCCCGCATGCCCGCGCTCAGTTCGACCCTTGTGTTTATATGTCCAAGATTGTCCCGCATTTGGCTGAACAAATTTTTATGCGGTTTTTTTTATGGCATTGGTTTTGCCGCACCAGACGACTAAAGAATAAAGACAAAGATAAATAAATAAGTAAAGGCATTTCAGAAAAAATTGACTGTAAGCAGGACTCGAACCTGCGAACCCGCGCCCTTCTAGATCAGAACTACTACTTTTTTATTTCTACATTTACACTTCGTTATGCTGAGGACAACAGAAATCTTCATTCTATTTTTTCTTCGAAAAAACCCACACAAAATTATTTTATGCTACCTGCTGTTGTTTCAGTCCATCTCTATGGGAAAAAGGTGTGTGTTTAGGTATGTTTCCAAATATATGTTTACTACATTTTTCCTGCAGAATCGCCGGGGTTTCGGTCGGGAATTATGACACAGGGTTCAATGGGAATGAAAAATAACCTAAACCAAGACACATGGCTTTTTTAGTGTATGACATGTCACAGATCATCCAAAGAGCCAAAGAGGTGGTTGTCTGATTGATTACCGGCTTTGTGTTTAAGGCCAACAACAAGAACGAAGTATTTTTTTTATTTATAAAACTGCCCCACACTAGGTCTTGAGTTGAAGTTTGTGGTGGTGTAAAATTTTAATTCACAAACAACCAGACCCAGAACAACTACTTGTAGAGCATACAAATATTTGTGCTGTGCGGGAATCGAACTCGCGATTCGTAGCGCAGAAGTCAATCGCTCGACCACTGCGGGAACCATGCCGTCGACATTTTTCAAAAATGTCGACACAAACAAATGTGTGACATAATACGTTATGTGCCAAAATTTAGACATCCATTCAGTCCTCAAAGCATGTAAAGCGAAAAATTGAGCCAGTACTTTTGCTTTTATAACCGATCATTGCATAAACTATGAATGTAATTGCCAAGTTGATTTTTAGGAAACTTTGATGTGTGTCTAGATTTATTACACATCAATGTCAGTGTAAGTGTCTAAACACACTATGCCGAAGATACGCGACCGAAGTTCGGCGCAATTACGCCTGCAATGCTATTTGAATTACTGACGACACACTATGCCGAAATTACGTCGCGTCATAGCGTACAGCGTAACTTCGGTCGGGCGTAAGTTCAGCGGCAACTTATTCTGTGACCACACATTATACGCGACCGAAGTTCGGTTCGATTACCGACGTAGATCCGGGGGCGGGGAGCAGCAGGGAGCCGCCCGCGCCATCCGCGCCGAACTTACTACCGCGTAAGTTCGGCACTTATGGTGTGTCATATCAGCCAAATACGTCGGAACGTGAAATCAGCCGCCGAACTTCGGTCGCGTAACTTCGGCATAGTGTGTTTAGACACTAAGACTCGCTTCACATGTCGCGTGCACACACCGTGGCCGCGGGTTTTTTTAATGGCATCTCGCAATTCAACCTCTAGTAGGTTGTGTACTGCTCAACCGGACTTTTCTGTGGATGCCTTAAAAATTTAAGGCCTCCAGCCAGGGCAATAAACTAAGTTAAAAACTAAACGACCACACGCTAAGGGTACCCCCTGTGGGGTACGGACCTCGGCTTAGGGCGTCGCTGGGGGTGACAGCAAGGGACAGGCTGGATTTGTGGCCGCGGGCTTGGGCGTCCGATATTTGTATGAAACACCAGGTTACGGCGGGTGCGTGGCGCGACGCGGCGTATGGTAAACAAACACGCGCCGTGTGAAGCAAGCATATGGTTTCCCAGAAGAAATGCCAAAACAAACAGAGTCAAGATCAATTTGTGACTCACTTGCTTTAAAAATGGATTGCTTAGCTCTTATATTGTCCAGATATTAGATTAAAAAAGATTTTTGTAATCTGCTATAAATCTGCATATTCAACATTGTATGTTTTTGCTCTCTACAACCAAGCTTCATTGCCACATTCTGTTCAAAGTTTGATTGTGTTTATTTATGCCAATAAATCTACATCATTAATGATTAAATGGCTTTATCAACAGAATCATTTTCCTCAGATAAGTTTCAGTGTATTTTAATAATTTTGTATTAACAGTAATATTCTCACAAATTGTGCAGAGCATATTTTTACAAACAAAATAAGTATTGGACGAGCTCGTTTTCCTTACATTATCAGATACGTGTTAATCAGTTTATAATAAGCTACCGTCATATCATGAAATGCAATAATTATATTACGTAAATTACAATTCAATTCGCCCTCCTTATGAATAAAGCATTTCATAGCAAACTAAATATTTACCTAACATGATTTATGCAAAATTAGTGTTAATAACTAATGCAAGAATGCAGGGCCAACATATTGAGTGTAGGAGGAAAAGGATTCAATTTCCTATTATTAGAACAACTGTCAATGAAATGTGTACAAATTTAAATATTATGGATACAATACATTAATTTGTTAGCAATGCTCAAGCAACATATTTATGATTCAACAATATGACCGATTGTAAAGATATCAAGATAATTAGCTCTATCAGTTGATAAGATTTCTTAATAGAAAGTTTACAAATTTATTATGATTATTTAGACATTCATATGAGGCAAAACTTACCTAAAAGTAGCACGGCCGATAACACAGCGAACAACCTCTTCTGCTTGTCCATAGTGAAGCCCACCATCTCCATGGACTGTTTTAACCGCGAGAACTCATACTGTTCATCAACACCTGGCACCTCACTACAACCAGTCCTTGATAAATAGTTATATTTGTCCACACTGAGTAAATGCAACTGTTCCTTCTCCTGCTCCGACGCACCCGCTAATAAATAATAAAACACATGATAATTCCTCTCGTTTCGACCCTGACTGCATATTCTTGACTTTTCCAGCAAATATTTTTGTACAACAGCTCCATGCACCATGCCATTTTCCTTGTAATTCACTTGGATAAATTTCCCAAACCGACTGGAATTATTATTGTGGGCAGTTTTCGCGTTACCGAACGCCTCTAAAACTGGCCCTGCACTCAATATTGTTTGCTCCACTCCACTCCCATGAGATCCCTTTTGGCTCAGCGCCGTTAAATGATGCAGAAGAAAATTCGTACTCTCAGTCTTTCCTGAACCACTCTCTCCACTGATCACTATGCATTGGTTTGTTCTCTCCCGGAGCATACAGTGATACGCGGCGTCGGCTACTGCGAATATGTGAGGCGGCAGACTGGATCCTATCCGTTTGTTCTGATATAACTTCACATATTTCGGATTATAAATCGGATAGAACTTGAAGGGATTGAGTGCTATTAATATAGAGCCGACATATGTGTAGATGTAGCCGGCCGAGAATCTCGCCCGCAAGTTCTCCAGTAGCGTCTGTTCGTTGAGCTCCGGCAGCTGGCACAAGTCAGGGTACTCGCGGTCCTTCGGCTGGTACAGGAAACGCTGGAAGTAATCTTTTATCAGCTGCGGGTCCACCGAGAAGTTCTCTATCCAGGGCTCGTCGGGGATCTTTTCTCGGAGATAAAATCTGCAAACATAAATCAAATATCAAACTGCAATATCAAAGCTAATAAACGGGAAAGTATCTAAAAATAAAATTTTACTTTTGAGTCATAATGACGAAATCTAAATATTTGTGAGTTGTGGTACAGTTTTAGAGGCCATGTTTGATCGAGCGGCAAAGTTTCAGTTTGATTGGCAGGATGGAGCCGGCGTTATCACGCCGCTGTCGCAGGAAGAGTGAGTCATGCGCCACACTGGGATATTATCCCCAATCACTGCTACAGCCCTTCATTAAACAACTAAGTACTAATTTAAACAACACTTATTTCATTCCAACACTTAAATATGTATAATAGACACATTCATAGCGGGGCTTCGATAACAATTTAGCTTCGTCTGTATTCACGCGAGTTTAAATGCATAGTAACGGAAAATCTGTAGGACATAACTTAATTTAAATTAGAGTAATTTAAAGTCGTTTTCCGAACACAAATAAGGACATAGAAGTTTAAATTACGGTAATCACGTCTGACGTAAAATAAAATGAATCATCACAATGGAACATAGTATACAAATAGTATTGCGGTGACAGGACGCTAATGGACACAACTATATGTAAAGGTACAAATACAATACACGCAGGTGTTTAAGACAAGGTTAGGCGTATCTCTCGTAACAGATAATTGCAGGAATAAGATAATTATATAAGAAAACCTGATTTGACATTGTTGTACTTGCAACAGACTACTGTTTGCGTCGAGGAAAAATTATATTCATCAAATAGGTAGGTATGCAACATTTACAGTATGTTTTTTAAATTAATTAATCACGAGTTGAACGTTACAGCGTTATGATAAATTATAGCAGGAAAAATGCATGTAATAGGAGTAAACGGCAAACCGTTTGTTGTTAATTAAAACATTGAAAACCGTGAACTGTCCTTTACGTAGCGAAAAAATATGATTTATATCTAATTAATAGTTGATGCCTCATGAAAGGTTTCTTCTGAGTAACTGACCTGTTGTACTGTCCGGATCCGGTGTTATTAGGCCATAACAGCATGACTGCGACGGGAGACTCATTGGGCCCGAGACGCCGCTCCTTGCACTCGCCGCTAAGCATGTCGCCCACCACCTGATAATGACATATTTATTAGTATCCTTCTCTTATGTACAGGTAATCCTATATCGCTAAAGCTATTGTCAAACAGACAGGCGAAGCGAATGCGATCCGAATCCTGTCAAAGAAAAGCGAAAGCGGTCCGATAGTCTATGTGACAGGCATCAAACAATTCCATACATTACAAACAAAAACGCTTCGCGTTCGCTCGCCGCCTGTCTGTTTGACAATAGCATAAGGGCGATATCAAAAGTATGCGCAAGAGTTTTTTGGATATAGTGGATTTTACTATTGAAAGAGATACATCAGCCGTTTTATCATTCTTAAACACACCTAAAGTTCAAATTCTTCACCTAATTTATTTAAAATACACACTTTCGCGCATTATTATTCATATAAACACAATGATCACAAATAAAACTGGATTTAGGCTAGGAGTTCAACAGTTCATTAGATAAGAAACATAGTTAAATAAAATAGCACAAAAATGATATCACTTTTTGAAAACAAAATGTACTAAAACATTTATCATATCTATAATTTCCTAAAAATGCGATAATGTCACCTATGAGCTGGTAGGCACACGTAGAATGTCTCACTGATGACCAACCTAAAGGAAGCAATCATCTTGGACATAAGCTGACTCATTCAGTTACAATGAGCAAAAAATTGCAGTGTTTATATTGTTAATCAATTTTTTACATCAATACGGTGAGCTGTTTTAACTTTTAACTGATACTAAGTAAATGTGCTTCAGACATTTTGTGTTTGTTGAATGGATAGCGGTTTCTTTAATATTAAACGACTTCAAAAAAATAAGTAGGTTCTCAGTTCGACCCGTATGTGGGTAATTCTCACGAAATTCCGAAATTCTTGTCCTTGGAGTTTATATAAAAATCCAACAAAGAAATGGATGTTATTAATATTTCTATACAATCCACATAACTATACCTAAAAGTTTCACATAAGATTTTAGGGCCGTATAAATAAATAAATGAAAATGCGTAACCATAATGTTCCTAAAATCATTCCCTCACTATGTCCCAAGTACCAATTTTATTTACTTTTGTTTACCAAAAAAGCACAAAAATCATTCGAATCACATTCAAGTAGTTTGGATTGTTTAAAAATATTATAAATTTATGGGAAAAACCGAAATAAATGTTATAAAGTAAAAAACGCGGTAAAAATTTGAATATGTATATGTGTCTCACAAAAATAAATCATTCCCTCACACTATTACTGGCAGTTGAATCACGAACGCATTTTAAATAAAATACGAACGCTACCATTAGTTTTTGAAAGTTGGCACTAATGCCAATTCATCAAAATGGCGATTTTTCTGTGATTGTGTTCGGGTGTGCGCTGCGAAAAGATTTCATTAATTTTATAGTTAAATTAACTTTTTGATCGTCATTTCATCACATTCTAAAAAACAAAAGGTAAGTACTTTTACTAATTATAAGTTGAACAGATAAGACGGTTTTTGGGAGTAATTTTCTTAAGCAGAAAAATCTTTTTAAAAGTAAGGTTATGTCACGAGTCCTTTACGGTTATTCTTTATTTCGTCATTCCCTCACCATCATTCCCTCATAAAAATGTATGGTGAGGGAATGATGATATTATGAGGAAATGATTTTTGAGTGGGCTAACTGGCTTTTTTTATTGTTTGCTTCTATTAACTCTTGAATTTATTGCTGCAATATTGTTGTAGATTAAAAAATGTCAAGGAAAAAGAAGATAAGCAAAGAAGAAGCTAAATTAAAAAGCAAGAATATGACAGAAGGCGCAGGGAAAAAATGAAAGCTGATCCTGTAACACTTGAAAAACTTCGTGAAAAAGAAAGAATTAAATACCTAAAAAAGAAAGAAAAAGGTCAAGTAAAACCTATATCCGCAATGAGTTCCCGAGAAAGAAGGCAAAAAAGGAAAAACTGGAAGAAAAATAGTCAAAAATATAGAGACAAAATAGTGAAAGTGCGAAAGAATTTAGCAAGACTGTTAGATGAGACGCCACCTCCTAGCCCAGGACCTATGCAAAATGATGATGAATTAAGAAATCTGGCTGTTAATCCTAGAAGGCAGCAACTTAGAAGACGTAGAGGAATACTTTATGCAAAAATATCCAGATTACAGGAAAGACTGAAACAAGAAACAAGAAGAAAAGAGAGATTCCGTAAGAGATGTCAAAGACAAAACAAAAATAATCAGACTTCACCGGAAGCTAAAGTATCAGCTCTCTTAAAGAACGTTCGAGTTCCTGAAATTGTGAAGAAGAAGATTCTTCTATCTGAAGTCATTACTAAACAGCTAAGAGACAGGTACAGTAATCTAAAGAAACATAGTGAAAAGAAAAAGTACTATGAAATAGTAAAACCAGATCTTTTGAAGAAGCATAAACTACTCAGTTTATCAAAACAGTTTTTCAAACACGATTCTTACAAAAAGAGCGATTCTAGGAAAGTCAGTGCTAAATTGATGAAGGTCAAAACGGATGTTCAAGATTTTTTGGAAAAGGACGAAAGTTCTCGGATGTGTCCAGGAAAGAAAGATTTTGTAAGGTCAAAGGGACAGGTAAAACAAAAACGTTTACTGTGCGATACCATGAAAAATTTGCATCTAAAATTCCTGACTACAGTTGAATATAAAATAAGCTTGACAACTTTCTGCAGATTTCGGCCTTTTTGGGTGACTTGGGCAAACATAAAAGACCGTGACACTTGCAAATGTGTAATCCACGCAAATGTTCAACGGATGATCATGAAGTTACATGAAAATAAAGTATTGCCTTGCTGTAATCTAACTAATTTTTTGACCATGAAAACATGCAATGTCTATTCAACTAAATGTCTGTTTCGAGAATGTGAAGGTTGTGCAAACAAAATGGTAGAGTATCATCTTCCACAGCCAAACAGAATAGTGACTTATGAACAGTGGATGTATGAAAATATATCCTACGAAAAAAATGGAAAGAAGAAGACAGTAAGAAAACCTATTTTAAAAGAGATCAAGGTTTCACTGAGATCATTGGTACTTCAATTAGAAAATACGTTGCCTTCATTCCTTAAACACGTTGCCACGATAGCACACCAGTACCAGACCATATCAAAACTTAAAAATACTTTAGCTGAGAATGAAGTCCTTATTCACATAGATTTTAGCGAAAACTATTGCTGCAAATATAACGAAGAGATTCAGGCAGTTCATTTCGGAGGTGCACTCTTTAATAGTACCTACTAAATAAGAAGTATTTTTTGTTTGGCAGAAAGCCAGTTAAGTTATAGATTTTGTTTTGTTTATTTTGATACTAAACATTCATTTTATCTATGAGACTAAAGTTTAAAATAAGAAGTTTTTCTTTTGCTAAAAATGCTGTTAGATGAATCTTTAAGTTTTTAATTAAGTGCCATAATAAATAAAAATAAGTTTAAATTAGAGTTATGCCAAAGTGCTGCAATAATTTTGTGATTTGCTGGAATTACTCATTGATCTTACTTATTGTTTAAGAACAAAATTTCATTCAATAAAAAGATTTCATTGAAAGAAAACTAATTTTATTTAAAAAGCTTCATGACTTCTCTGTAATAATCATTCCCTCACCTTAATTGTCATTCCCTCACTTAGATTTTTTTTAATTTCATCATAACTTTCATAAAACGCGATAATTTTTGGGACCACTACATAATTAAATTCTAGTAACATTAGTACTATCAAATTCACATAAAATAAATATCAAATAATTTCAATATTTATTGTCATTTTAGGATAGCCGAATTTCGGCATTTCGTGAAAATTACCCATGTATGTATATATGTCCGCGATTATCTCGCGTTTGGCTGAACCGATTTTGATGCGGTTTTCAGGAAAGTATTCATTACATTCTGGAGGTTTTATTATATAACACTAATGGATATACCGTGACGTTGCCCGCGTGGATTTGTTTTTGCTTACTTGGGTTGTAGATTTTTAGAGACGATTGCATGTTTGTCCGCGATTTTCTCGCGTTTGGCTGACCCGATTTTGATGTGGTTTTCAGAAAAGTGTTCGTTACATTCTGAGGAAGGTTTTAGTATATAACAATAATGGATATCTCCTGAAGTTGCCCGCATAGAACCGTTTTGCTTTTGAAGTCGGTTCCCTTTTTTTTTTCAAAAAGTTTTTACTTTATTTGTTTAAAACACACTCACGTGAATAAAGAAATTAGAATCAAAAACAGTGAGGCAAAAGACTAGGAATTTCTCCTGCATGGTGGGTGTTTGGGGGTAGGTGGAAAAGAATGTAAAGTTCCTCGATACCCGGTGAAAAGGAAGGTACCTTCCGACCAGACGGGTGTTGTGTCTGGTGGACTTTCTGCCCGACATTCATAGTCGTAATATTCTGTCTTCTAATGTCGAAGATAACTTTGATTGCGCGATGTAGACTCTTAGTTTCTCAGTCTCTACATAGACGCTGCTGTTCTTTTTGTTGTAGATTATGTCCGCTAGTGCATTTAAACTCGCTTACAGATCCGGTACAACTACTTGTAGGACATACAAATGTTTCCTCCTAGAGAAATCGAACCTGCAAGATGCAGCGTAGCAGTCAATGGCTTGACTACAAATTAATTAACCACCTTTTCAAATTAATATTAATCTTATAAATAAAAGATCATTAATAAAAAAAATTAGTTGGAAAGTGTTTTAATCAAGGAAGGCTATATAACATCACGCTAAACCCAATAGGAGCAACGGTGGAGAAACCTTAAGGAGCAGCTGGTCACAAAATGAATTAGGAACATTTCTAACTATCCACTGTGCTGCAATACCATGTTGAACTTCCTTTTAACCAAATTAAATAAAGTAAGTTTCTCTATCAATCGAGAATTAGCCCTTTTACATGGTTGTCTGTGTTGGCTTGAAATTCTTTTAACAAGTCCCATGGTGTATATGCATAACACCTATCCTGCAATCCCTGTGTGAGTGTGTGAAATAGAGGGAGCTCAAATTTAGACTCTATGGTTGCTACTTGAAACTCGTTTTGGAAAAATCACACATACCAGAGGCAAACATAAATATGATAATAAAATAATATGTATAATTAATTATTAGCCAGATAGCAATGTTGATAATCAAACTCACTACCCAACATACATACAGGACACACATAAGGAAGTTATAAACCCTCTCGTAATGTTCATCACCATGCTTTTTTTATATTAGTCTATGTTTATTATTAAAGGGAATTGCTCTCGTATTGTGAGTGCATTTACAAACATTTAAATGCACATACACAATAACCAGACCCAGAACTACTATCTGCCCATAAATGTTTGTTTGTTATGTTACATACGGGAATCAAACCCGCTACACACAGAGCAGCACTTGATCGCTCAGCCACTGTACCAACCATGCATTGAGCCTTATCTGATCTCCATCTTTGTTATGGGTAACATAATACCCTTTGGTCAGGCTTTAGAGTATCCATAACAACTGTGTGACAAATGGCAGTTGAGACTAATGTAATGTGACTGTCCAATAAAAAAAAGAATTCTTATAACAATAAATTCATCTATGTAAGCATATAATTAAAGGCTAGCTGTTGCCAGGGGCTTGTCTGCTATGACTCGGTCTCACTCACAGGGATAAAAACCATCCTATGTGTTAATCCATATTATGAACCAACTGTGTATCAAATTTCATCCAAATCCATTAACTACTTTTTGTGTGAGAGTAACACACATCCATCCGTATGGATGTATGTGTGTGTGTTCTTCACAAACTTTCATGTTTATAATAATGGTTTAAGTAAATATATATTAAACCTACCTCAGCCAGTTCATAGGGTCCGCCGGATCCATTGGTCAAGCCAAGTTTGTCAGTTATGCAGCAAACAATTTCTTCAGAGCTGGTTTGCTTAGAGGCTTCTACTGACAGGGCTTCGTAGTGCGGCGACAAAGCCCCCACATACACCTGTATTTGCATTAAAACTTGGTTTTGAATCACACAAAATTTTTAAACTGGTTTTTCACTTGCAGGGAGGTTTTGAAGTGAGCAGAATCAACGAAATAGCGACAATCTCATAATGCCAAATTGTATTCTTGAATATTTTAATCAAAGCTTAACTTTAAAATGTTCTTGTAAAAGTTTTACTGATTTTATAATTTAATGTGTGATTAAGCAAAAGACTCTAAATTGAGTTGTTAACCAACTTCATGTTAATTCAACTGGTAAAGTCAAAGTGCTGTGATACAAAAGGTAAATTGATCAACTTCCTCTTAATTGAACAATAAACTATGTAAACTTGTTACAGGAATAATCAAGGAAATGAGACACATTTACTGTAAATCCAAAGCTTTGATGTCAATACAACAGTTTTACAAATGCACAAACATACATTTGTTTACTTTCTAGTACTGTTTAATGCAAACAAGTTTGGCATTGAACTTTGTTAAAAATTAAACATACTTCAAGAGTCATTGCCTTATTTGTAATGTTACTGTTTTCCTTTTGTGTACAAGGAAGTTGGAATAATTATTATCAACTGGGTGGACACAGTGCTGAAAAACCTGACATTGAGTCAACTGAGATACTTTCAAATGAGGTAAAATTAAAAACATGTGTGTATTCTTTGCATAGAACAAAGGCTTTCAGGAATTTACACTTCCATATGTTTGTGGTAGTTCAGTTAATTAATTAGGAGCTACTTAAATAAATTTAATACACAATTTATGGGTCAATAAGCTATGGATGTTTTATATTAAGCTCATTTAACACTGAAAGCTAGTTGAATGTAATAGCTTGTAGATTGGTTTGTACTTTTACGCAAAAATGATTAAGAAATAAAACATTACTGACCTGCACAATATACCTGTGATTTTCAGAATGAGCCATTTTGGAACATTGTCCTACTCTCTGTGGCTCAATGAAATATATTTACAGCAGATCTTCATTTTAGCACAATGTTTTCCATTTGTTCCATACTTTTGTGAGTGTTTACATACATTTCAGGTAAACACTGATCTATGTTATCTCTGTATCTCCCACAGCAATCTTTTTTGTGTATTTTCATTCAATGTTGATAAGTTTGTATAAGAGTATGGTGTAAATTCAGTAGATGTTTTTAAAAATGTGAATATTCAGCGAACTGCACCTGACCCCCACTGAGTTGAACAGGTAGTCAACCGTGACAAGATCAAAAAATATCATGTCCTTATTGATGATCGTCGCTCGGAACAACGTCCGCTATATTCCTCGTTGATCAATTAAGCGTTTCACTGTGTAAACATGAACCCAGCAATAAAACACAAAGAAGAGAAATCTCAGATTTGGGTCACATGCTGATTGAATAGAACAGTTGCCCAGCTTACTGCGAGGTCTTTGGTTAACTTTCTTCTCGTTTAACTCAACTAATCATAGTTAAAATATTCACTTAGTTTATTATTTGAAAATATGTAAACCTTACAAACTTATTGCAGTTAAAAAAACAACACTAGATACAAAACTGTTAGCGAAATCGGTGTCTCCGACAACCTGTTATTGGACAAACACAACTCTTCCCAACGCACCACGTAATCGCACCAGTTATTTTCTAATATTGGCAAAAAATATAAAAAAGTTTTGTATTTCTTGTACACTATTGGATAGGTTCGCTTGTTATTTCAATAAACAGTTTGATCAGAGAAATCTAATCGTAAACCACCATTTTTATTTGTGTCCGACTTGAATCGTGTATCAATGTAAAAATAGATAATTTAAAATATATTCAAAACTTCATAAATTCTACCACAATGGTGGACTCCTGAATTTAGCCGTATAAAATCATAGACAATCACTGTCAAGAATAGACAAACGACGGTTTTTATTTTTTTTCCTATCCCTGGCACAGATTTCTTCACTCCATAGACGTAATCTAATAATCTAGACCGCAAACTTCAAGTTCTTTGCCACACAAGAATTAATCTTATTTGTAACAAATTAGATTTCCTTTTTTGTCTGGCAATAATAGCGAGGGAAATGAGAAGTTAACTTTGGAGGGTGCTATCTCTTTTTCACAATTGCCAGGAGATAAGCATTGGTAGAAAATTTTATAGGTTGGGGGCTTATTTATTTGTAATTTAAGTTATTTGTAAGCTACAAGTAAAATAAGTTTGTAAGATTACTTAAAACTGTGTTTTACTATATTTTTACAATACATAGAAAATAGTAATAATTATTTTTTAATAAAGTTTTATTCATTGTAATGACTATGTGTGGTACGGTAGTAATTACATAATCATTCTGACAACACTGAATTTGACCCAAGAATTATAAAAGGCGCCTTTTTTGTTCTTGTTTGTAAAAAACATGTTTTAACTATGGGTCTCTTCTATTTTTAATGTGAAAATAGTAAAAGGTAGCGATGCATCCGATACCGATACCGATATATCGGCGATACTTCGGGTTAGCCGATATTTTTATGACCGATTTAAAGATACTTTTTAATTAAAAAATGTAGTGTATACGAGCGTGTTGTCTCGTCTGTTTCGTGGCAAATAGTTGTATAATTATTTTTTTTGTTGGACGTGACAAAAAATGTTGTGTCAAGTCCTGTCGAGTCTCATTTAAGGGTTCCGAAGGTTCAAAAGGTGAACGAAACTCTATTACTTAGACTTCGCTGTCCGTCTGTCTGTCTGTCACCAAGCTTTATGTATTTATTCTGTGATATTTACACAGTTAATTTTTTACAGATGATGTATTTCTGTTGCCGCTATAACAAAATAAAACAATCGAAAAAAATAATACCGGGTGTAAGAAGACACTTAACGAAGCCGAAAGTCACGTATTCTACCCATTATTTGGATCATTTTTTTCCTTTAGACCATACCTGGGACTCCACGGGTTCTCGAGATATTGAAGGTCAAAGTTGCATTTCTTAAAACTTTTTTTTACGAATTCGAATTCTAAGTATTATTACAAAACTTTTTTCCAAACAAACATTACCTGAATTTTCGATTTTTCTAAAAAAATTACGCACGCACGTCGATACGTTCTTAGCACAGCGCGTTCCAGCATAGGCGCGCCTGTGTGCGTCAAGCCGCCCGCCTACTTACACAACGACACGAAACTTGTTTGCTTTACATTGCGCGCAATATTTTTTTTTTTATACCTAAAAATGAAAGTCGGTTCCCAGCGATAATTTTAGTGTAAAGCTACTTAGTTAGATGTACAGTATGCGTAGTTAACGGCTTTGTGATGTGTCTAATTACACCCTGTATTTAGGGGGCTCTAATACCCGCGCCCGTGGCATGGACCATGCCTGGGTCGACAGCGCGGCGTGTTCCATACGCGCCTCAAACAGCTGTCAGCAATCTGACGGCGCCCCTCTTATAGGGCCAATGCCTGCCGGGGTTGCGGGACTGTCTTATCAGGTGAACCAGAACGTAGAAGGGCTATTGAAGGAACACCGGGGATTTTAGTCAGTACAAGTGTGAGAGCCCCTTCACGTCCCGCTTGGGATGGGAGGACCCATTTAATGATTTGACCACGATAAAAAAAGGGTATTTTGCTCTTGTTTACTCGATAACGGCAACAAGTAGACGCTTCAAATACTTTTTCACAGAGTTATATATTCTCTGTTAAAATAAATAATTAAATTATAATAAAGCAAATATTGAAGGGAGGCTCAAAATACGAGAATAAATTCTTCACTTTAATCTAAAATCGCCTAATCAAACCTTCGGGATCCCGTGGAATGTGCTAATAGTAGGCTTGTGTAACACCATGGGGTCATTGATCTTGAGGTAAAATTCAAATCCGAAAGTCATGAACTCATGATCCGCGGTTCTCGTGGAGTTAGTGACGTTAAGGTCAAGGTCAAGTGTCCTTAGAGTTAAGGTAAAAAGACTTTGAAATTAAAATCAAGTGATCCCGAGGGCATTATTTATATACCTCGAAGGTGAAGGTCGAGTGGAATCGATGGTCAAGGTCAAGTGACTTTGGAGATCATGTTCATGACCTTGAGACTCACAGTCAAGGTACTGGAACTCCAGTTGACTTCAATGGGGAAGGCCGATCAAAGCTAATTGTAGATGGCGCCACCATAGTTAAGTCCTAATCCGACCAATGAGGTAGTACTATTTTGAAGTACCTATAAGATTTGAGCCAATGACGATGCTTGGAACAAGCTATGCTAGCGCCATTAGTTCCCCAGTTGCCATCCCCATTGCAATAATGTAGTTTTCGCTTCTTTTGTTTAAATCAGTGTCTCCTGTCGCTAAAATATAGAAAAAAATCAGCCAAGTTATAGCGGAAAAAATCTTGTTCCAGAATCTTATGGTTACCCTGCTAGAAAGACATGGTACCCCCCAAAGTTGCTCTCTCAGGTGGCACGATTTTCGGCATGAGTACTCAGTCCAGATTGATTAATAAGTCCATGGACAACTCAGACAAGTTTTGGTACCAATGACCAAAAAGGTCATTGGTACCAAAACTTCTGAGTGGAATATTAATTCAATGTTAAGCAAAATAAGTTCTAAAGTATAAATTTTCATACGAAACGCCATTAATGAACATGCTTTTTAGATCTGAATCTTCTGTTTTGTCTTTATAAAGACAAAAAGTATGGACTGAGTCTTCCAGAGAGACAAATCTCTCTGGAAGACTCAGTCCTTACTTTTTGTCTATGTTACAGAAAAAAAGCGCGGGAAACTACTGAGTTAACCAGGCGGGATTTTTGAAAACTTTGTTTAATTTAAGTGATTAAACCTTTATTAATAGAGTTTTTGGCAGTGAAAACAAGTAATAATTCATCAAATCCTTTATTAAATCTATAAATTACAATGGGGAAGGTGCGAAAAAGAAAAAAACCAAAGAAGGATGGAGAGGGTGAAAAATCTGAAATAGAGTCGACGTCGTCAGAGTCCGAGATTGAAGTAGCAGATACGTATAAACCATATCTAGTTACAGACTACAAAAGAAGATATCCCGAGGATTCCGGTGCTGCAGAATTTGTGGTATTTGTTGAGTCTTCTAATGCTGATAAACCTTTAGGAACACGAGATCTCATGTCCATATCCAGTTGCATCAAAAGGTTTAATAAAGGGGTCAAATACCTTAGATGTATGAACAAGTTTAAAATAGCTATATATTTTGAAAAAGCCAGCCTTGCTAATGCCTTTTTAAACAATGTTACCTTTTTAAAGGATTATCAGTTTAAAGCTAATATACCAGCACAAAGCACGGAAATTACTGGTATAATTAAAAATGTGCCTACCAATCTGACAAATAAAAAAATCTTCACAATGCTGTCAAGTTACAAGAAAATAATATCTGTTCGAAGATTCACAAAACGGACTAAAATTGATGATAATTTCATTCAACAGCCGCTGCAAATAGTAGCCATCACCTTCGCGACGTCTGTTCTTCCAGACTACGTGGATTTGGAAGGTTGGCGGCACAACATCTCAGCGTATGTTCCACCTGTCAAACAATGTTTCCGGTGTCTCAGGTATGGCCATTTAGCAAAGTTTTGCAAGAACTCTGAACGCTGCTCCATCTGTAAAGAAGATCACTCATTTAAAGTTTGTAAAACACTCATTGAACATGCCAAATGCTTCCATTGTGATGGCAATCATATCAGCATTTCAGCTCAGTGTCCAGTAAAACAGAAAAAAATTCAAGAAAATAGACAAAAAGTTAAGCCACCATCATTTGCTGACATATTCAATCATGGAACTTTCCCATCTCTGGGCCCTAAAAAGCCTCTAGATCTTTTCACTTTATTAAAATCTAACGACAAGGCACTTAACCTTTTAGTGCAAAGTATTATCAAGATGATAACATTAAATAAGACACAAGATACTCCAATATCTTCCAAAAACGTTTTAGATGTTTTGAGTGATTTTTTTAACCCCAGTGACACAAAGAACATTATTTCAAATTCACAGACAAATTAAAGTTAGTACAGTGGAATGCTCAAAGCTTGTTATGTAATAGACATATTTTTACTCAATTTCTATATGAAAATAATATTGACATAGCTCTAATTTGCGAAACATGGCTTAAGCCTATACAACACTTAAATATTAAAGGATACTCCATAGAACGCAATGATTGTGGCAATAATTATAATGGTGTTGCCATTGTCATTCGTAATAGCATTCAATATAATAGATTAACGACATATTCTGATGACTCACTACAGAATATTGCAATCAAAATAACATTTAATAATAGATCACTATCAATAGCCAGTCTTTATATTCCGCCAAATTGTAGCCCTACTTTTAGCAAAACTAAGTTTTTAAACCTCATTAATTCATTACCTAAGCCATGTTTAATAGCAGGTGACTTTAATGCTCATCACACCATGTGGGGTTGCCAATCTGTCAATCCACGTGGAAGAGATGTCCTCGATGCTGTAAATGAATGTAATTTAGTGTTATTAAACGACACACAACCAACAACAGTCGGTACAAATATCTGGAGACCAAATGGTTTAGATTTAACTATAGTTAGTCCATCTGTCGCCCTTAACTGTAACTGGAGAGTTCATAATGATCCTCTGGGAAGTTATCATCTACCCACAATAACAGACATAATATTCAATACTGTTACAGATTCAATACATGACTTTCCTTCTAACTTTTCTCAAGAAAACTTATCGCCTGTCCCTATTAACAATGTCGGATCTGCAAAACAGTAATTTTACAGGAGAGCGCGTCAAAGTTTAAATTGCTTATATTTTTTTAATGATCCAAATTAGGTTTACAAAAAAAATACTAAAAATTGTAATATATTTAAGAGCTCATATACATAATAGTAAAATGTTATATTTCCTTTTGGAAATATGAGAAAAGTCAGACATGACTTTTTTATCGGTATTTGGTACACTGTATTTAGTCGGTTCTGTCACATACTACTAACTTATCTGGAAAAACTTATCTATGAATTGTCGCAAATTCCACATACATCATTCTTCATAGGAAGTCCTAATCAAGATTTTGTCGCAACTGTTTAAAATGTAATTGAAATATAAATGAAACTAGTCTCAAAAGAAGAAACATAACAGAATACCTCAATTTTACGAACATATTAATTGAAATCATTGAAATAAATAATTGAATCTAGCTTCATCAATGGCACTTATTGTTATGAAACCTGTAAAGGTTAAATAGTCATAATAGTCACACATTATACATTTTTAATAAACTAAAATAACTCTTCACTCCTGTCCCACTCCCAAGGATGTGAAACAAGAGTGTTCTGATCCTGTTTTTCAAGAAGTAAGACTCTACTAAAAACCTATCGTCCCATTTAACTCTTGAGCCACTTGTATAAGCTTTTTTCAATTATCATTGACAAGATTCAACCTCCGAAACTGGCCGGGCTTCGCGGAGTATTTAGCACAATATACCACATCCACACAGTGAGGCAGGTTATACAGAACTCTGAAAAGCATAAGCCCTTGTGCTTAGCATTTGTGGATAATGACAAGGCCTTTGACTCCATTGAAACCTGGGTGGTTCTACAATCACTGCAGCTATGCCAAATAAACTGGCGATTCATCTGAGAATTCAAATGTTATACATGTACGTCGCTGCGACTGTGAATGTCCAAGTACAAAACCAGCATTTTAAACATAAATACAGGAACGCCGAGGGTGAGGCAGGGGCATGTCATATTCCCGAAACTGTTCACATTGGTGAACAGATGGCATTGGCCATGACGATAATTATTATGTTTAACATGCTCGCTTGGAAAGAAAATAAAACCAGCGTGACAAAAGCTTTACAACGCATAAGGATCTAGGGACCAATCGCTATTAATGTCTAGAATGTTCATGAATAAGTCTATCTTGGACAAACAGTTTGGTTGAGTAGGAATAACTTCAAGAGAGAAATCGACAGAAGTATTTAGTCGGGTTGGGCATCATTCGGTCTCCGTTAAGTCTTATCGTGTGTCCAATTATGATTTACGACACCGAATCGTGGACACTCCTATTGAGGCTATCAATTTAGTCCCACAGCAACCTATGGAACAAACTATACTCGGAATAACTCTGATAGATAAAATCGTAGAGTGAGTGAGGTGATCCGTCAAAGCACCAAAGTTGCTGACATAGCTGGCAGTAGGCTGGTCCCATCTGTCTCTGGACAAATAGTAATTTGGTTATACGTATATTTGAGTGGACATCGCGACTAGGCAAACGTAGTGTAGGACGCTTGCTAACCAGGTGGAACGACGACTTGCCATACTTTTGCGTACATTGGAGTTCAGCAGAGGACAAAAGTGCAGGCTTATGATGAACTTTCCAGTCCTTCTAAGTTTAATATTTGGAATTCTTGATCACAACTAATATTATCATCTATTTGCGTAACAAATAGATAGTATAATATTCATGCTGCTGCTGCTGCATTATAATGAATGAATGCTGCTGAATTAATTTATTATAACATGGTATCAGGGATTCTCCAGGAACTGATATAGGCTAGAAGCAACATAATATATATAAGTATTATTGTTTTCTGTTGGTTCTTAGAGTAAACATATTAAAATGACTAGAATCATACCATTTAAGCAAAAAAAAAAAAAACCAAAAATATTTTGTAATATTAATATAGGCACACGGTACCTATTTCGAAACCTAAAATGTTTTTGTCCGTCGGTTGGTTTTGCAATATTACCATATCCTACGCAAAGTTCTAATACTTTTACCACTAACATAGTAGGAAGTACCACATACGACAATTTAAAATTATATTGAAACCAACAAGAAAGTCTGATGTGGTACTACCAACATATTTTACATTACAACGGGCAGCTAAAAATGTAGATAGTACCACAAACAACAAAATGCATATGTTATCAAACTACTATCAAAGTTGGATGTGGTACATGTTACAACTTTAATTGTATGATCCAAAAGATTTACCAAACTAATTAATAAAAGCTGGTGAAACAAAAAAAACAATCTAGAATAAGAAGTACTAAAATAGCACACCTTATTCTCACGCCCCTACAACATGGTTGTTAGTGACACAACCGACAGCGTTTTCTCCTCCTGCACCCCGTTAAAAACGTCGTAAGTTATCATCGATCATTGTTAACGGGCAGTCGTGCCACATACGACAATGTTAACTTGGCTATCTCAAAAACTATGAGGAAATTTAAAATTTTTGTTAATGCTACTGAAAGACAATACTTTTGTTAGGTCAAAAATGGAATAAAACGAAAAAGGCGGAAGTGGTACATCTGACCTTGTTAATAGGGACAGGCGTTATCAGAACTCAAAAGACCAAATTTACGACTCGTAAATTGGGAAAATTACACAATAATAGTTGACAATTTGATTAAAGAATTTATTATTAATTATGATGATCCTTTACAGTCATACTATGAATATTGCCATATTGTGCAAAAAGCTGTAAATCAATCAATGTTTAGAAATCAGGCTCAAAATTTAAATACCAATAGTTTGAAGCAGGCAGGGACCAAATCTAAATACCGCTATCCTCCTCTTCCATGGTGGAATGAAAAGTGTGCTAATGCAGTGAAAAAAAGTAAAGAAGCATTTATTGCATTTAAACAAGATCCAAGCGAGTCAAATTACATAAATTTTAAAAAGAATCAGGCTGAGAAGAAACTTATAATTAAATTAGAGAGATTGGATAGTTGGAAGAAGTATTGTTCAGAAATAAATAGATCCACTCCTATTTCAAAAATCTGGCAAACTATGCGTAAATTTAATAAATCCTACAAAAGAAATAACAATCTCAATAATAATAGTGAAACATTTTGGATAAATAACTTTTTAAGAAAATATACACCCGACTTTGTCTCACACCCCATACAATTAACTAATACCTCTGTAAATCCCACCAATAGTTACATTATTGATCCATTTACCATAGATGAGTTAAAAGCAGCCATCAAATCACGTAAAGATACCACCTTTGGTTTAGATTGCATTTCATACAAAATGTTTAAAAAAATGAACACATTTTGTCTTATAAAATTTTTAAACATTTTAAACTTACTTTGGGAACAAACAATAATTCCAAAAGAATGGAAGCAAGACTGCTTGGTTCCAATTCTTAAAGCAGGAAAAGATCCAAATGATGCAGATTCTTATCGTCCAATAGCTCTAACATCCTGTGCAGGTAAACTTTTTGAGCAATTAATAAAACAACGTCTTGAGTTTTATATAGAATGTAATCATATTCTTCCAAGAAATCAATTTGGGTTTCGCCGTGGTTGTTCAGCAAGAGAAAGCATAGGACATCTCTTCCATGATATTGATACTGCCATTAACAATAATAAACATCTTGTATGTGTTTTCTTCGATATTGTAGGTGCATTTAACAACATTAATCATTCAGTTTTATGTACAACTCTTTCTTCCTTGGGAATACCTGAAAAATGTGTCAAATGGATTTATGAGTTCATTAGTGATAGAGAAGTATATATAAAAATGAGATCCAATAACATTTTTGGACCCAGATTGTCAAACAAAGGTGTTTGTCAAGGGGGCATTTTAAGTCCTTTACTATATATACTTTATATTCATAGGCTAAATGAAATATTAGGATCAAAAGTCAGCAATTTACAGTTTGCTGATGATTTGGCTATTTATTGCAGTGGTGATAACATCTCATACACAAATCAAAAATTAAATTTTGCACTAAAACAATTACACAGTTACTTTCAATATTTAAATTTAGAAGTTAGCACTGCTAAAAGTAAGATAGTTGTATTCTCAAAGAAGAAAGTGTCTGCAGTTAAGCTACAGTATGACAATAATTTGATATCAATTCAGTCACAAGCAAAATTTTTAGGAGTAATATTTACACATAATTTGTCATGGTATAAATATGTTGATTGCATAGCAGAACGAGCTTTACGAGCTACAAATACTTTGAGATCTTTGGTTGGCAGTCAGTGGGGTGCCGATCCCAAGATTCTAATAACTTTATACAAAGCTCTAGTAAGGAGTCATTTTGACTATAGTTTTTTCTGTTACTGCATAAATTCTAAATTAGTAGATAAACTTGAAAAGATTCAAAACATAAATTTAAGATTAATATTGGGAGCCTTTAAATCATCACCTATTAATTCAATGCAAATTGAGTGTAACTTGTGTCCACTTAATATCAGATTTTTACATTTAAAATACAATCTAATCATAAGATTGTTGTCCGAAACTGGAAATCCCCTTCTTTCGAAACTGTTAAAGATTAATTCTAATAACTTTTTAACACACAACATCCAAGACATTTTGTCATCTATGAGTGAACATAATATTTTTAATAGTTGTACTTTGCCCTGCTATGAGGGAACTTATGAGAGCAAGTTTTGTGGCTTGAACATTGACGTAGACAGGACACTGACTGATAAATATGCCGTTTACAATAAACTGGATGAGCATACAGATTATAGGCAAATTTATACAGATGGTTCAAAATATAATGATAATGTCTCCATGGCATACTATGATCCTGTCACTAAATTGGGACATGGCTTCAGACTACCATCGAATGCAAGTATTTATACAGCAGAAGCCCAGGCCATTTATGCAGCCTTAGAATATATAGAAACAACTAACCTCAGTTTCAAGAAATGGTTGATAATTTCGGACAGCATGAGTGTTTTAATGGCTTTATCAAATCCTTCATACAGCGGTAGCACAAATTATATCATTTACAACATTAGGCAGAAATATAGCAGGCTTAGGCTTAATCAAGACAGAGAAATACGATTTATTTGGACACCATCTCATATTGACGTTTCGGGTAACGAACTTGCCGATAAACTTGCCAGCTCCATAGTTAAAAATCCCAATATTAGTCAAATACCCATTAAAAATATTAAGTTACCACCTTCAGATTGTAAGACCCTCATCATGAAAAACATCAAACGCCAATGGATAACCCATTGGGAAGAAACAGTAAAAATAAAAGGAAAATGGTATCGTTATATTAACTCGGACATCAAAAGACCATGGTTTACTAAAGGAAAATATATACAAAGAAATTTTTATACAACAATTTGTCGCCTGAGATTGGGCCATGGCAGATTTAATGAACATTTATTTAGACTAAATATTATACCTTCCCCAATATGTACACATTGCAATTCTGAAATTCAAACTCTGAATCATATATTTTTTGATTGCCCTCAATTTAATATACAAAGACTGGTACTCATTGACAACTTATTGGAAATTTACAAAGAAGCCCTGGATGTCCCGCGCTCTATTCAGGATTTGCTCAAGAACACTAAAACATTTTATCCCATTTATGATTTCGTCAAGAATACTATTGAAGTTATTTGAAAAAGCATGACCGGAATAGACCTCTACCTGATTTGAAACTACAACACGGATATGACATAAAAATATACCGGTTAATGAAGAAATTTAATGGAAAAACGATATCATCGTACGGAAGACAAGGCCATTATTGGCCTCTATTATTAATATTGAAGACTTAGAACTGAAATAAGACCAGGCTGTATGGGCTTAAGCCCTTTGCCTTTTCCGATTGGAAGGAAAGAATAATACCAAAAAAAAAAAAAAAAATGTCTATGTTACATAGAGAACGGAATAACATTGCCTTTTCCCACTACACTACATTTTTATCATTGTTGGGAAACAAAACAAAAAATGTATTCTGGAATTAGTACAATCTTGCCTGGTAGAGCAGAAAGAGACGTTTACTCACCGGCTTATCGACGGCCACCGAATAGACCTTTTTGGCCTTCGTTGGTGGTACTGTATGGACAGCTTACCATACGCCAACGATCGTTATGTTGGCATGGTGTTCGGTGATCCGAGGAGGATCCGAGGTGAGGTAACATCAAAGCAATTTAATCATTCGATCGAACTCGGTGTGGACAGTCAGCTAGGGCGTTATTTGGCGTTCGTTATATATAACCCAAAACCCCAGAAGCCATGCCAGAAATATAAAATAATAATTGGCGCTATAATTTAAATGCTCGTTTCGAACTCAAAAAATAGTAGTTTTCTTATAGCTGTTAATTATCTTGGAAAATCTCATGTTAGTTCCATAGGTTACAGTAAACTATTCAATCTACCAGGAATAGTGAGGCTGCGTTACCAGCGCAGTGTTGCTACATTAGTCAATCGTTACATTGAATGAATCGTGAATCGTAGTATGTAACGTGTGACCAGGGATTGTCCGATGTCCCGGAGTGATTTTCACCTGCGCTTCGCTTTACATTCTGTCTTCAGTAAATGACAAAATCAAGATGTAGGGAGAGTAAGACTCCTTGTTTTATTTTATATGGCCATCGATCTTTTTTAATTAGGTTGCCAAATTGATGGGCTCCTGACCGAAATGAAATGTACGATTTTCGGCTCCTCCTCTAGTAGGTAGGTACTCTAGTGTTTCTGAATTCGACAGGGATTCCCCTGGTAGAAAAGTAACAACTACGTAAAGTAGGTATTCTATGCACGCCTCCTTAAATTACCATTGTTCAAAAATCAACTAAGAATGCTAAACTTCATCTTGATAAAGTTTTTCATACTCATACATTTTTCGGTCACTGTCAATCCAAACAGAAATGAACGACACAGCTTGATTGATCCTTCAACAGCCCTTTACATTCCAGGGTCACGGTTACTAATTGATAAGACAGTCCCGCGACCTCGGGTGGCCACGATGTGACATGGAAACTAAATACAAGTACTAATGTTTTAAAGATTTAGCTGCACCTAAAGTCAATAAGTTGAGTAATGTTTTTATCTCAGGCACGTTTGGCACAACTTTGTTGTAGCTTTAATCGTATCCTATTCCTGTGGATAACTATAACTTAAATAATATGGGACTTCTATAATTAATTTAAAATATTACTAACTAGCTGACCGGGCAAACTTCGTACCGCCTCACCTTTTAAACCTTCCCTGGACTTCCACGAATAAATCGAAACCAAAATCAGCCAAATCGGTCCAGCCGTTCTCGAGTTTTAGCGAGACTAACGAACAGCAATTGATTTTTATATATAAGATGTATTGTTTCACAGAGGTCAACACACTTGATTGTTAGGCCTTACCTGCCTGCCTTTATCCTAAAGTACCCAGCTTGCAAGCAGTGGTGGCCCAGTGGTATCGGCCTGGACTTACGAGTTGTAGGTCGTGGGTTCGAACCCAGTCAGGCGCATTACTTTGTGTAATTTATTTCAACACCACTGCTCTCAAAACGGTGAAGGAAAACATCGTGAGGAAACCGGCATGTCCTAGAACCAAAAATTCGAAGACATGTGACATCTACCAATCCGCACTGGGCCCGCGTGGTAGATTACGGCCTGCTCGATCTCACAGAGAGGAGGCCTATGTCCCAGCAGTGGGAACATTTCAAGGCTGATGATGACCCAGCTTACCTCAATGAAAAAGTCATCATTCAGTTAATTATAATTTAATAAAAAGGAAACCAGGTTATATAAATACGCCACATATCGGCCCAAATCGACCTTGCCACTCTGAGTGGTGACTTAGCGCGGGGTGGCGAGCGGACAAGATCAAATGTATAGAAATGTTTGAAACACCCTATGGGTCTGCCGCCTGTAGCGAATTCGCGTACTTTACAAAGTAACAAATTTCTTATTCGCGCCTCCCGGCGCTCCCGCTTAGACCGAAGTCGTGCACGGGCTGTATGAAATTCGAAGAAGAAGAAGAAAAATAATAGTATTAGGTATATACCTATATGTATTTATGTTTAAGAGAGTTTTATCGCAAATCATAATATTAAGTTTCCGTCCACAGAAAGTTACAACTTTCTACTGTTCAGTTCGAAGTGTTCAGTATTGTATTGTTATACTTCGTTCTATTTTAGTAGCTCAGTAAGTCCGGTAGGTATCTCAGTAATACTGCAGCCTAGTGATGTTGCGAATATTCGCATTCGCAAATATTCGCATGTTTTTTGATATTCGCATTCGCATTATCATCCGCGTGAATCGATGCGAATGTTTGCGAATATTTTAAAAACTATTTTTTAATTTACTAGTATGATTTGAATATGGAAACTATATGTAACGGAATAGTCTTGAAGTTGCCAACTAAATTGAAATAGTTCTGTTATTCCAATTTTATTAAATATTAACAGAATCGCAACAAAAATGACAAAATTCCTTTTTTTAACGTCATAAAATCATCAAATAAATGATTCCTATCACCCAATTACATGTATAAAAAATCTACTACATAATTATGAGAAAAAAAGAGCTTGAAATGTCTATTCTTACTAAAAAATGTAACTAACTTAATTTATCTAAGTGAAATAAGTTTTATTACACTACTTTTATGCTTAGCAAATTGTAATTGTAAGTAAAAGTAATCTTTGGTTTTTTAATCCTTTATTTTCCATTTTTTCCTGAGAATTATTTGGGATTAATAAAATTTATAAATAAAAAAACTAAATAAATTTATTTTGATTGCCCTGTAATTGGTCTATCTGTCCAGGTCGAGCAGTCTTATTGGGTTTCCTTCAGGATTTTTTTAGTAACAGTAAACGGCGCTGGATATTTATGCTCAGTTGATGGCAATAGGTAAGTAAGCTTGCCCCATATCACATGGTATGTAGAAACATATATTACTGGCGGAATTTGGGTGTACAATTAGGAACACATCTTCCTAACCCTTCAGGTACTCGTATAACAGGCGCGACGTTGCATTAATTTTATTTTTTATTAGAAAACAAAAACATGTTTAAAATTGTTTTTATAAGTTCTTTGTCCATGCCTGTTCCGGTGAAGTGTATAAAAAATCCAGCTCCAGTCTAAAGTTGTTGAACAAATTTTATTTTACTTGACCAATGTTCGGTTTAAATATGTCTGACATGAAATGTCAAACCTATCTATCATTTGCGTCCGTTTTATTCGAAAGTCAATATTCGCATTCGCATTCGCGAATATTGAAATTGAATATTCGCATCCGCATTCGCATTCGCGAATGTCACAATTCAGACATTCGCAACATCACTACTACAGCCTAACGTGTGTGTTACGAGTATATGTACTCGTAGATATCCTTGTCGACACGATAAGAAACGTAACATTAAACTTGAACTTCAAACTTCAATTAATTTTAGCTTTACTCCTACAAACTTACCTACTGCCCGACTGACTACGTTGATATTCTAAAGCTGCCAAACTACCAATAAACATTGCCTGCTAAGCTTATTCTCTGAGACTACAGTCGATGAGCCACCCGTGATCTAAGATTGCCTCAGTAAGATTTCATAAGAAAAATTCTCGACCAAATAGGTACAGCCCAGTGTTTTAAATTGTACCGGATTTGTGGATGTGGAGAATTTTTTTAAGTGATGCTAGGATTCAATTAGTACCATTATAGGCTCATAATCATCATCATCTGGCAAAAATATGTTTGATTTTAAACATAAACAAAAACTTCAATAAATACTATGCAAGTTTATTAATTTTCGTTTCTGATATTTATATAAGTACATAGGTATTTTACTTATCCTATATTTACAACATACTCGTAAATTAACATTAATCAGAGTCTTTCTTATTTCAATAAATTATTGCTATATTTAACAAAAACATTTACAAATCTTTCTTTCACAGTCAATATTTGGTCATTATTCATACACAGAGTACTTATTTATGATATTTAAGTATTAAAACAAATAACTACCTACTTAAGAATTATCTCCTGTTTCTGAAATTATTTTCATGTTTCTCTAAAATGAAATCACTTAAATTTGATCTAAGACTGATCAAAGAGCTTGATCAGTCTTTCAGAAACCGTGGAAGAACACTATACAAAAAATAAAAACTACCGTACTTATTCGAAATTAATAAGATCAAAGTCAGTCTTCAGTGCTTGAATAAATTAGCAGCGAATTCTGTTAAGTTAACCATTTGAATTATTCAAATATAATTATTTGGTAATTTCTAAATTTTACAGCTATGTCTATTATTGTCTATTTACACGATATTCAAACGAAACTTATTAAATCACGTCTGTTAAAACAGTGTCTCTCACTACCTAATCAAAACCGGTTTCTTCATAGAAGCAGTATTCCTCTCGTTGATCTCCGATGCGCGTGTGGTGCCGCAGCCGCACGTCTGGCAGCAGCGGCGGCGGCGGCAGCACGTCGAGCGTGCACACGCCCGTGCTTGGCGAGGTGGTCAGAGCGCGCGAACCGTTTGCCGCACTCAGCGCACCGGTACGGCTTGTCTCCCGAGTGGCTCCTTCTATGCCGAGCCAGCTCATCTGACCGGGCGAATCTCCACGCACAACCACTCCACGTACACCGGTACGGCTTCTCACCACTATGACGGCGCAGGTGAGCCCTCACGTGCGATGCTTTCGCGTACAGTTTCCCGCAGTCCTCTACTGGACAACGGAACGCACCTAACTCCGGACAAAACTTCGGTTCACCAAACGAACGAACTTTCACGTCGGCTTTCTCGTATACTCGCGTTTTGCTCTGCCAAGTTTTGTCCACTGCGACGTAGTCGTGTGTCTCCAAAGCACACAACTCAGTGCTGAAAGAAGACGAGTCAGTAGCCGAGTGTGGCGACTGTGGCGAGTCGTTGGACAGATCACTGCTCAATGCTTCCAGGAGATATTCGTCAATTATGCTCTTGTCCAAATCAGCAAAGTCAAACACGGATCCATCAAGGATGTTAGAGGCTTCCTTGTTTAATTCACTAGCACTATTAACAAAACTATCACAGTTGAGGTCCAAGTCACTGAGCTGCCAGTCACCGTCCGAGTCCAAGGACGGCAGCTCGAAGTTTATGAGACTCTCTGCAGGAGAGTACTCGAACAGGAGCTGGTCGTTGAGGAGTGCCTCCTCGAGCAGCGGTCCGGAGCCCTCGCAGAACATTGTGGACCTGGAAATAATTAACAGCACCATTGAGTAAGATTGTGAAATAGAAGAAAATCATGAATGAAAAGTTTTTATGATGCTCAGAATAACTTACAATTTTTATTTCTATGTTGTGTGTGCGCCAGTTTAGTTGATGGTTCTCCACTGAACACTGAACTTAGTGCTGGTAATATTGGTGGATGTAATGTGAGGATGAGCTACAGACAGGCGGCTGTTTCGCGTCCCGGGGTTGGAATGAGTGTGGTCGAGATGGAGCGGCGCCCGCGCCGGACAGCGCGACGGACGCGATAACGACGATCAGCGATTATCGCAGATCCGCGCTCGCACATGTCCGCAACATCCAACACCGAGTGGAAACACATTTGAAAAAATATCTTTAGAACTATTTAACCCTTCGCGCAATCAATAAAACACATTAGCCGGTCAAAGTATGAAGTTACGTGCTCAACGACACCTCTGGGGTATGTAGAAGAGCATTGTTTTTGTCTACATTTTTATACAGTTTGCAATTAAATAGATAAAACAAGTAGAAAATATTAATTAACAAAGCCGTTTTTTGAACATAATCGAGACTCGGCTCATTCATTTTCTGTTGTTATCGGTTATTTGCCCGGCTTGTCCCACAGTTCTTTTACCTAAGTTCACAACATTAATGAAGTAAGAGTGATTTATAACTTTTATAACAAAGTCTTTTTATCCAACATTGTATGTGTGGAATGCTACCGTGTTATCAGGTTATATTACTTTACAGTTTATATAGGAATATTTTCAAAATTTACCATTCGTTACGGTATTTTACTTAGCTACTCAAAACCCTTGTATTTTTATTAACACAAATTAGAGTTCAAAGTCTACAATCTCACTTCCGATATTCCGATCTAGTGCGTCATGTTAATGTACAAATTATTCTGTTTATTTTTTTAGCACTAGATAACAAATGTTGTAATTCCCGAAAAAAAAAACTGATATCACTAAAAAGAGTGAACTGTGAACCGCACGTGTAATGGATTACTTACAGATTTATAGACCAATTTCCCGGGAAGTAGGCCTCTGTAGTGTAAATGTGGTGCTACTCCACAAACCACACCACAAACGATGGGGCACTTAATATCATGTGCAGCGTGCCCTATCCATTGTGCATTACTGGCACTGAAGGACGCTTCTGAGGACGGTAAACTTGTACCGTACCCCAGTTCTGGGCCAACCCAATCTACATAGATTACCTTTACCTACCATAGACAAGATAAGAAGTGAGAAAATTGTAAGCTGATTATTCTACGAGTTAATTAATAATTATGCCCTCAACTGAAATAGGGAAACCAAAAAAATAACAACAAACTTTACAATAAGTAAGTGGTAAGTAGGTAGGTACTCCAAATACTAAAGACTGGTAAAATTTGAAAAAAAAAAAACGCATAATATCTGTGTACGATACCCACGCAGGAACAGGACGCGAAACTCATTCATTCATGAATTCCTTTCAAATCCATTCAAGGATTCTTATCACTATTTTTTCCGTTACGATACCCTTTGTGGTATTTATTAATAAATTATAGTATGTAGGTGTAGGAACTGAATTATTAATATATTGAGTCATTTTTGGTCATAATATATGTTTGCCGCGCAAAGGCATTCGGAATGTTTTGTGGATAAAAGCATCCCAAAACAGAATCTGATTTGTCATAAATTATTAAAGTAAGCAATATGTATCAATCTGGAAATTTCAAACCTCTACATATTTCAGAAAATGTCAACTCACAATGTTTTTGTAAGATAAACAACCTATTATACCCAACTAGTGGCCCGTCCTAGCTTCGCACGGGTATATTAAGAACCGCTCGTCCGATTTTGTGCAAACTTCACATTAAGCATCTACTAAATAGTTCGAACAAAGCCTAAACATTTGGTTTGGATAGGTGAGCCCGTTATTGAGTCATAACATTACAACGAAAAGTGGCATTGATTTTTATATATTAGACGATATATAAACTATATACCGCCTTCATAAGCTCGACGATTAAACGCAATGGAAAATAAAATAAAAAGTTACCAGCGTAATATTAACAGTAACTACAATCTACATACCTACGCAGAATGCGTAATTGAATAACAGCTAGTACAATGTGCGGGGAAAAATTATCAAGGCTTTACGCGCAGTCGCAGATGATTTTTTTTTATTTGCGTCATGATTGCAAGTCTAGCCAACGCTATCGGTTGCGGCGGTGGCTGGTACGGCCACCATCTGGCGACGACGACCAACCTGCTCACGTTACACTGACATCCGATTTAACTGCGCACCGATAGCCAATCAATTTGAAAACTAATGCAAATATTCCCAATTGTTTGATCGGAAATTACAACTGCCTGAACTTGAACTACGTACATTTTACGTAATGAAATAGGGTACCTAACAGTTTAATTTACGATGTATTTCTATTTTCTTTAGAATTCTACTTACCTTGAATCCTTTCAGTTTTTCCTTTTTTATATTCATTGTAATGTATTTACATATTTAGGTACTGTTCTTAAACAATAGTTAACAAATAAAAAACCAACAAATATTATCGCACTTCGGAAATCCCCACACACAATTCCGGATAGATGAGCTGTAGAAACTTCCGACCGATTCCGGGTTTCGGCATCGTGATAGATAATAAATATTTACAATTGTACTTACATAGGCCTGTTTATGTGCATGACAAAACTACAAAAATAATGAAAATTGTATTTTTTTTTCCGACGCCCTGGGCGTCTTCAGCGGTGGCTGGGGCGAGAGATAGAGGATGTCCTTTCCCTCACGCGTTCCGACTGCTCCCCATTCCCCTTGCATGCCGCCGAATCCCTAAAGGTACCTCCCGAAACAACTGTGCCCGGGAGGACTTGCGTCAGGTTGAAGGTGAGGACGCCGTACCGCCTCTCCAACCACTTTTCAAAGAGGTCTCTTACCGCCGCAATTATGACATGCCCGGACAGTCATTATTTTGTTGTGGTATTATTTTAAACTATGGTATCAGATATTCATTGAAATCAAATGATGTCAAGGGCAATCTTATTCAAAATTAAATGCTTGTGATGATTAACGTATTTATTTGGATAAGGATTAATATCTTGTTATGAAAATAATGCATAACTTCAAAACAAATTTGATTTCCATAAAAATGGTTATAGTGACTTAGTCTTAAAAGATAGATATATGCTCTCGCGGACTTTATTTTAGAATTTTTCATGAGGAATAATTCCGTAGTACCTACATAATTTTTGCGTATCTTTAACCGTTTACGCAGCGCACGCAACGGAAGCTCTCGAAATGGAATACATTTTCCCGATTTATAAACATTTCTCATTGCTGCTCCGCTCCTATTGGTGGTAGCGTGATGTTATAAAGCCTAGCAGGGATTCCCAAACTTTTTCAGCTCGCGACGCAAGTACAGGTTTAGAATTTTTTCTCGGCGCCCTAGCTAGTTGATACCAAGAAAATAATAAAACACTAATACCCTGGTTCCGAACTCCACGACATCAGAGTACGTGAATCTGGGTTTGTTGCTGCAAAAGAGATCAATGAGACTATCCTCTTCTTTCTGGTGAATATTTTATACATACCTATAGAATCTTGGTTCCACGCAATATCAATCCTGAGAATGGTCGACCCTCACGCGTCTGACGACGCCCCGCTGTACTCTTTACGACGCACCAGGACATCGCGACGCACAGTTTGGGAACCCCTGGCCTATAGCCTGCCTCGATAAATGGACTATCCAACACAAAAAGATTTTTTAATTCCAACCAGTAGTTCCTGAGATTAGCGCGTTCAAACAAACAAACAAACTCTTCTGCTTTATAATATTAGTATAGATAGTAAATAGCAGTTTTCTTATAAGTAATCGCACCGTAAATCGCCACCTGGTGGCCTACCATGAACTGTTAACGCGATCCAATTTAGGCTGTGGGAAAGAGATGGCGCTAGACGACTTCTATAGCTCTGTCTTTTTCCCACAGCCGAAATATTATATACTTGTTAGGTTGGCTTGCACCATATACGCTAAATACGATTCTATCTCTGACATCTTCAAATAATTTAGATATCTACAGACGCCAGAGGATCAACCTACCCCAATCTGGCAAAATATTGCGAATCGAACATTAACCTTCCATTATTGTGATAAGATTGAAAATCTATTAAATAAATTTGACATATTGAGGTAGGTTGATGTGCTGGCATCTGTACATAATATATGTAGTTACAGAAAGTTTATTGTATTTTAAACGCTAAATACTATGTGCAAGAAGGACTTTTTTATTAGATTTTTATAGTAAGACATATTAATTTAAAATCAATTCGTGTCCTGTCCACCGATATTTACGGGAATGGAAGGCCATTTTCATATGGTTAAAGATACCCAGTAAAATACCAATGTAATGGTCAAATGGATACCCAGTGCTACGAAGACATATAGCTACAAATGCGTAGCCTTTCGTAGCACGAGGCTGGAGTCTAAGCACGAAACCCGTAGCTTCGGCTGACGTTTCGTGCACTTCTTACTCATTATCACTTACGGACATAAGATTAGTTAGTGTTACGAACTAAAAATTTACATGATTGGACAGTTGTCCGGATTCCCGATGTCTTATTAGATCTTATGAATCCAGAACTAATAAGGAGTAGGGATCACTCAAAACTTTCGAGTTACTTTCGTACGGGCCCGTATTTTCGTTGACGTACTAGGAGAGTATACCACCTGGTTGGGACGTCTCATCCTGTCTACGTCTTTTATCCACAGGAAAAGTAAGTTCAGTATCTGGATAACTGGCATAAAACATATTTATTCCATTATTTAGACCAAACCTTTTTATAAAATTTACGATATTTTTAAAATATTATAAGCAAGTGTCGCGAATTTCAAAGATTTACTGTGGAAAGAAAAATTCGATCCTCGAGCGGGATTTGAACCTTGCATTCAGTACATCCGATGCTCTTACCAACCGAACCACCGAGGTACTATCGCGAGCAGTGCCGCCTGACCACCACTAAGCTCATTTTTGCTTGCACTTACAACATAGACACGCTCTCTAGCCCCGCCCCGTTGGCGGTTTCCTTTGTATAGAAATAATGAATGAAATACCGATCGGCCGAGCGCACTGACGACGCACGCCAAACGAGAGTTTTTTTTTTCCGCTTTCCTAATAGGCCCAAACTTTAAGGGGGCGTGGCTCGGCGCCTCCGCATGATTTATGCGAAAAAAATTTTAACTGGGCAGGCGGAAAAGCTCGCGATAGTACCTACAGTATCGAAAGATTCAATAAACTTCTAACATCTCAAGGTGACGTTCAAATCCCGCTCGCGATTCAAACTTTATTCGAATATTTTTAGAATATCGTTGTCTAGTGGTCGCAAGCGCAACTGCTGAGCAAGAGATCCTGGGTTCGATTGCCAGTTCGGGCAGTGTTATAGCGGCCATACACCATACTGCCTATCGTACAATCGGCATGACGATCGATTTGATCAAATTGGCAGTTCGTCCATATACACCATACACCATACTGCCTATCGTACAATCGGCATGACGATCGATTTGATCAAACTTCAATTCGGCAGCAGTGATGCCAACTTAGCAACTTTATAGCTAGATCTAGCTATTATTCGGTGACCGACAGCTACAATTTTATAAAACTTGTGCCTTAACTTTTTAGCTACTTTTTTACCGACTTGTTTTTTTACCGATTTATCCCACTAGTGGGAATCAGTTGGTAATACAAGTGAAGGTCGGAAAACATTTGCTTATCGTAAAGCAAATGTTTTCCGACCTTCAATCGATTTTCGACTTTATTGACATTTATGCAAACACCGGATTTTAATGAAGGAGCAATGTTAGCTAACGAGAATGTGAGAAAAAACAAACTAAATTTTGAATGTCAATAAGGTCGAAAATCGCTTGAACCTGTTCTTTTAACTTGCTGAACGATAGCAAGTTAAAAAAAGGTTCAGGCGATTTTCAACCCTCCATTCCATTCCACTCCACTCCATCGCAGTCTGTAAAAAGTGTCGTTACAATTTTTTCCGCCTAGCCCCCTTTCGCAACGCGCCATAAGGAACTTCGTTCCAAAAAAATATACGTTTCGAATTGAGAACCTCCTCCTTTTTTTACGTCGGTTAAAAAGTAGCTACCGAATATTAGCTAGATCTAGCTATAAAGTTGCTAAGTTGGTATCACTGCTGCCGATTTGAAGTTTGATCATTCCGATTTGATCAAATCGATTTGATCAAATTGGCATGATCAAATCGGCATGATCAAATTGGCATGATCAAGCCTATTGTTATGCCAATTTGATGGATTCCACGCCCACACACGGTCAAATCTAACTGATCAAATCGGCAGCGTCATGCCGATTGTACGATAGGCAGTATGGTGTATGGCCGCTATTATTGGATTTTTAAATCAAAAACTCCTTTGTAACTGTAGCAAGCGTGCTGGAATCGAACCCGTGACACCTAGCGCAGCAGTCCTATTACTTAGCCACTGCGCTAACAATTTCGTCAAATTGTAGGCGTGCAGATATTACCCATTTTGTCATACCAGTCGAATATGTGACGCAGAATAGAAAACTAGATAAAACGAACAGAATCTGATGTGATTTTATCAACATTAGTGAATATGGTCGCGTTATATTTATACATGTGTCCGAGAAGATAACCGCCGCCGGTGGCTGGTGGTGCCACCATCTGTTTCAGACACCGCACACTTTGAACCTATACTTGTGCACCAAACATTGAAACTTTAGATTATCCATCTATTTATAAGTAAACATTACATTAGTTTCTGTTTACAAACATAAAGATAGATAATTTCGTTTACATAAATATTTAAGATACTTCGTTCTTATCTCAAATGTTGATACGTAAGAAATATTTTGTAATGTTTTTTACGTAGGGAATTGGACCATGACGATTTTGGAGTTCCCAGGATTCCAGTTTTGATACCCAGAAACGTACAAACAGAAGTTGACGGTAAGCTTAATATGCAATACCTAGTTACAGCTTTTTTAAGTTTTTGTCTGAGTAAAAGCTGATAAAACTTGCGAGCTTCTTTAGCACAAAAACCTTTCAAATAATAGCTCTGGACACGCAGAAGGATGGGCAAATCAGCAGATCATCAACATTGTTCATTTAAGATTGCCCCACACTAGGAATTTCTCCTGTAAAAAAAATTCATCATCAAATATTTGATCCGTGCGGGAATCGATACCCGCGACGCGCAGTGCAGCTATTGATCATTCAGGCACTGCGCCAACGATGCACACACCCACACACCTCTATTGCTTTAATGTAATAAATAACCAAACCGTTTATAAATGTATGCCATCCCATCAACCTACCTAAAATCAATTTTACCAATCGAATATGAACATTCTACTTTTATAATAAAGATTATAGAAAGGTAAATGGGCATTTTGTTCGGACCTGTGATCCACCACTTACCAGCCTGTCGATTAACGAAACTAGACCAAGTATGTCAAGGATTGACGAGGCTTCCCTAGAGGGCCAAAGCCTACCGGGGTCGCGGGACTATCGGGTAACCGTGGCTCCGGTACCTAAAGGGCTATTGAAGTACACCGTGGATTTTAGTCAGTACGTACAAGTCTGATAGTCCCTCCCGTCCTGCTCTGGGTAGGAGGACACATTTGATTTTACCACGTAAAAAAAAGTATGTCAAAGACTACGAATACTACCCAATCAGATGAGTCGCATTCTTTATTTAAAGTATCTAATAAAGGAACGATTGTTCTCATACAAATTCGTTTAGCGTTGAAACACATACCTTTTTCCCCCATGCATTTGGATCAAAATAAAAATATACTGGGTCAAAAATTCCAAATGTGTTTTGTCACATTTGGGTAGGTTCATAGGTTGATTTGTTGGTTGGCGCCAGTACCTAAATTCCCTATCAGCTTGCTAAAATTAAGATAAATGGGTTTCAGTCACATTTCAATAGCGTATTAGATAAAAAGATCATTAATAGAACATGTGGTATCATTAACATTACTGCTCTGATCCATCGGGAATAAGTGGGAAATACGTCTGATATCGTTATGGAATCAGGTTACAAACAAAAATCACGATGTTGATGAATGAAACTGTCCAAAGGGTACGAATCATTGGTCATTTTGTTTTCAACTGCAGAGTAAACATAAATTACCCGAATTCATGGAAATCATCGCAAATATTTGTTGGATTGTGAAAAAATAAGTAGAAACGGCTCACATGTGTTTTTAGAAAACAATGTGTTGTTATTTTTTTGGCCTATTGTTAGGTACTGACAAATAATGACTGTATGTGTATATTTATCTATACTATACTAATATTATAAAGCTGAAGAGTTTTTTTGTTTGGATGATCGCAATAAACTCAGGAACTATTGATTCGAATTGTTTTTTTTAATCGGTTGACTATTTATGTTATATAATATCACGCAACAAACATAGGAGCCGGGCAGCGAACAGCTGGTATAAATATCTATAACACTAGAGCCAAACCGGAAATGCCACTAATTATCGCATTAGCGGAAGATTTCCAAGAGATGCTGGATGATTTCCATCGTCCAATTGATGATGATGATTGCAAAGATAAACAGGAAGGTACCTAATTTTTAGAGGATATTTTTCCCTTCCTTATCCCATTTAATTTGTGGTCTAAGCTGGTATCTTTTTCTTCCAAATTTCTCTATATTTAAATTACACATCATCTAAGGACTCACTTCCTTTCTTTTGCCATTTCTCTTACCTCAATGAGTCCATCAATTGATAATTTGTTCCTGGATAGGCTAAACCTGGTAAATATCAGGTGAAGACTGTGTCTTTATTTACAGATCAGGCCACTAACTACACAATCAACTCGCATCATCATCATAGATAGATGTCACATGTCTTCTAATTTTTGATTCTTGGGTCTTGCAGGTTGGGTCGCAGGACTATCGGGTTACCGTGGCCCCGGAACGTAAGGGCTATTGAAGGATCACTGTGGATTTTAGTCAGTAGGTACAATTCTGACAGTCCTCCCGTCCTGCTCCGGGGAGGACTCATTTGATGATTCTACCAAGTCCGCTTGCCTGGGTTAACCTACAGCTCGTAAGTCGGTGCCGATACCATTCGGCCACCTCTGCTCCGCAACGCAACTCACCTATATAATGAAAAACCGACCTTAGTGTCATCAAAAAGAAAATAGGTCTTCAGTTAGCTCTAGCTGGCGGAAACAACGTCTGGATGCGAACCGGTCGCATTATCTAAGAGGAATGAGGCCGCCGAGATACAACACACGTGCTTCTAATACGCAATACAAATGTCATACGTAGTTTGTAACGACAATCATTCAAATAATATCTTATTTTGTAAATAAACAAAGAATGTAAATACCTAGTTACTGAATTAATAACTGAAAACACTTTAATTTAACAGTAAGCTATGTATAATCATTTCTTAACTTGTAGGAAAAACATGTTTAACTAGGTACAATAAGTAGGTCTACATGAAAAACTATGTCGTCTTTTTTATTTATTTCCAATTTAAAAAGAAATCCTATTAGTAGTACTACACATAGGATAGTTTTATCCCAATTTTATGTTCCCGTGGGATAATTTCCGGGTGAAGCCGCTGGCAACAGGTTCCGCAACAGCTGGGAAGACGTATTTGGACACTTACCGGTTTCAGAGCTCTGGATCAGTCAAGTTTCTGTTCCACTTAAAATGATCGGCCTCCATGATGGTCGTGTTTCTTTCCGACTTCCCCTATAGATATTTAAGGGGCAGGAGATTTATCCAGCGAAAAAATAGCTGTTAACTTCCTGTCTGGTCTGAAATTTAGTTGACTGGAGCGACCGGGCGGGACTGAAAGAATCGTCTCCTCGTAAACTTCTCCTTTGAAAAGTTTTAGTACATCTTCTGTTGCCGTTCACCATATCGAAGGAATTTGGTAATCTAGTTCGAGCGATTTCAATGAATGAAGGAAACACAGCATTTCGTATCTAATCCCCAGAAGTTAGATAGCAATGTACGTCAGGATTGAGGAGCCACATTAGGTTTTTAAAATCTGATTTCACCGTTATTTAGCAGCAATGTAGCTGATTTTGCAGCACAAATTCTAGATTTAGCAGCAAAATATATCACTAGTTATATTAATGCAAAAGTGGCTCCTCAATCTAAACGTTTGAATTGAGGAGCCACCTTGGATCTCGGTAAGTAATAGATGCACATTGTTGAAACTTTTGCAGCATTTAGCAGCAATTGTGCATATTATTGTCTAAAAATTTGGCTACTGTAGCGCTAAAATCAAAGAAAATACAATAGTTTTAGTGTGGCTCTTCAATCTAGACGCAAGAGCTGAAATTATATTGGATGTGAGCGATCAATTAATATATTCCGTCTAGATTGAAGAGCCGGTACTAATTACAAACTCATGCTAGGGCTTCAAGATCGCGTCCGCGTGGTAAAAGCTTCTCTAATACCTACATATTGAACTAAGCGTCGTCTTTAATAAAAACCAATAAGATGACGAGGTTCCTTTCACATCCATGTTTTACGTATTTACGAGGTAAGTTAGCTCCGTTAAACAAATATTAGTATACCTAAAATACATGAACATTGAACAAATTACACTAGTACCACGTGTAGTGTAGGTTCATTGACTCGAATGAGTGTTGTTACGATGTTTGTTTACCTAATAAGTTAGCATTTACCAATTATTACTGTTGTACCAGTATTTCACGAATTTTAAAATGTATTCAACGTCTTTATTATTGAAAGATTGGCGTGCGGTAGTTGCACAATTATTTACGACTGTCATTTGTAGACTTTTAACACTGGTCACAGTTAGTCGGGAGTCTGAAATTCTGACAACCTTTCTTACTTAGCGGTGACATAGTGTAGTACTCAGTAACTGGATTCTGGAGGTCAGATAGATAATTAGCTCCTGTAAAATACTTTAGGGATACTTTACACCGAGAACGCAACGCTTAATAGAGCGACTTTTTAATATATGGCGACTCAAAATGTAACGTTATTTACTACACGAAAATATATACATTTCCAGTATCATCGCGTCGCGTTTCGGTGTAAACTGATCTTTAGGCAGTCAAATTGTAAGTCAATCTTTTCTACCTAATAAAGAAATGACTAGCTGAATGATGATTATGTAAATTGCCATCTAAGCCAAATACCAGAATGTGGAAGGCATTCTCGTTTATAGAATGTTGCTTTCTCATTAATGTTTTACTTTCGCACTTGTTTGTGCGAGTTTTTTTTTTTTTTTCAATCCGATTAAGCCCCGTTCACACCATTGAAGATCTCGTTAATTGGTCATGTAGAAAGCCGTTTTCCATTTTCATCTCATTAGAATCTTGGAATCGCTTAAGTTCCATATGGTTCTAGAAACTAGAACTAGAATGCTTTCCGCATATTTACTGGTGAAAATACATAGATACTGCAACTGTGGTGACTGCAAAAAGACGATATAAACAACTTTATGAACCCATTCAATTAAATAGCATCGCGCTTAGCTTTCACTGATTGGGCTTCTTACAACATTCAACTTATTTTGTAAGGCATTAGAAGTCTTTTTACTTTCATCTTGATTATAAAACTTAATTTCAAAATGTGAATGATTCTCTATTTAAAATGCAATTTATGTGTTCTTAGCAGTAGGTACCGAAAATAGGGGTGTGCAAACGGTGCCAGGCACAATTAGGCCAGAGCGCAGTTAAAAAGCTCACAATGGGCGCATAAAAGGGTAGCAAAAAATGAAGGGTGATTAAATAAAAGTAGTATTTATACGGGTTGCGCATATCTTTTCTTTAATACGAGCATTTTACAACAATATTGAAACGAAATCATCATTTTGAGATCTGCTGCCAACATACACTACGGCGCTCAACAAATAAACATAAATCGCGCACACTAATCTATATAAACAAGTCGCATAAGTACATACAGGCTTCCCGATATATTCTATACATACACTAAAGCTATATCACCACTTGCCACTCTACGTTCCCGGAACGTTCGACACTCACTAAGGTACACAGTCACTTGATCTATTTTGTTCGCTTGTTTTACTGTTTGTCTGTTGCACTAGTAGATCACCTCATACACTGTGGCCTTCTTGTCGCCGGAACCCGTCACTATGTATTTGTCGTCTGAAGATATGTCACAGCTGAGCACTGATGACGATTCCTTTGACTGGAAATAAATATATTGAGATGATTAGTTTATAGAATTTTACAAAACATTTGGACAGAAGGAAGTCTCAAAATTAAAACTTATCATGCTTATAATACCCCAAAGTTTAACAGGTATCATAACGTAATACACAAGGAAGTTTTGTACGAGTTAGATGTAACAGGCCAAGACAGGCCTGTTGGTCTAGTGGTTAGTGACCCTGACTGCTATGCCGGAGGTCGTGGGTTCGATTTCCACCCAGGACAAATGTTTGTGTGATGAGCACGATCATTTGTCCTGTGTCTGGGTGTAATTTATCTATAATATTTATGTATTGAAATATATAAGTATGTTTATCAGTTGTCTAGTACCCATAACACAAGCTCTGCTTAGCTTGGGACTAGATGGCGTTGTGTGATAGTTGTGGAATATTATTATTATTAACAGAGGGCGCGCCCATTGCCATCAATCTGTCTTGTAAAAATAAGTTGAATGTAGTACATCTTTTGACTATAAAAATAAGTTGAACAGTAATCAATAATAATAAGTATTAATCTGTTTCTAATGAATGTGTCTTAAAAATTAGTTTTGATCACTATTATTGGTAATTTATTGGTTAAGCTACATCCGATTAGACTGGGTTGTACAGGACTAGGCAACTCCAACAAGGGCAAGGTTGAGAACAAGGTATAAAGATGATGACACTGTTTGTCATTATATGACTACAATATTGAAGTACTGACTATCATAATTTCATCACACTATTGAGACGTGACGAAGCAGTATCAAAATAAATCCCAAAGTACCACTTCAAACCACTTAGCTCAATTATGATAACCTAAATGTGAATGAAGATGCATTATGTTGTGATAACTCACTGTACTATTAGTTATAATAACATTGGAGATAAGGTATTTGCATTTTAGCTGATTCCATATAGGTATTTTGATAACATTAGACCTCATACAGGCAGCGTAATAATTATGTAAACCTGGTTTCTTAATGCCATTTACTTAAGTTTGTATTATGCTTTGTGCGAATACGCGTGTAAAAACACGTGTTTTTACTGCCATGTACAAAATGCCATTGAAATTCATTCAATGAATTTTATACCAACGACTTTCTTAGCGTAACAATGGCCTCGCTTAGTTCTATAAATATTCTTATTTTAGGGATGCAAACTATTCCTACAGGGCCCCCTTAGAGGGCCAGAGCCTGCCGGGATCGCGGGATTGTCTAAGCAGGTAACCGTGACCCTGGAACGTAAAGGGCTATTGAAGGGACACCGTGGATTTTATACAGTACGAGTCTGACAATTCCTTCCACTCAATCCAGGGTCATCATCATCATCTCAGCCATAGGACGTCCTCTGCTGAACATAGGCCTCCCCTTTAGATCTCCACATATACCGGTTGGAAGCGACCTGCATCCAGCGTCTTCCGGCGACCTTTATAAGGTCGTCTGTCCACCTCGTTGGTGGACGTCCTACGCTGCGCTTGCTAGTCCGTGGTCTCCACTCTAGCACTTTTCGACCCCATCGGCCATCTGCTCTGCGAGCAATATGGCCTGCCCATTGCCACTTCAGCTTGCTAATCCGGTGGGCTATATCGGTGACTTTAGTTCGTCTACGGATCTCCTCATTTCGGATTCGATCACGTAGAGAAACACCGAGCATAGCCCTCTCCATAGCTCGTTTAGCGACTTTGAGCTTTGAGATGAGGCCGATAGTGAAGAACCCAGGGTGGGAGGACTTATTTGATGATTTTACCATGATAAAAAAGATATACAAACTACAATAATTTAGATCGCACGTCTTTCGTCGGAAACTACATTTAAATGATACCTGTAAGTCAGACACTAACATTGTAACACAAAAATTCGTTAATGAAATATTGAAACAGTTGGTGACATATTAAAGTTTCGCATACATGTAAGGAATGAGTACGTTGGCAAACGAGACACAAATGTAATGAGCGGTCTCGATGTGTCGCATACTACGATACAATGGTGTCTGGCGTTATGAGAGTAAATAAAGAGGTATGCATATAAAATTATTTAACTAAGCTAATAAAAGTTTAATGTTACTACTTGCTGCACCTTTACGAAGTCAATTAATTCTCAGTTTTAAACCAATCATATCCTGTAACTTATGTACAAAGACAGCAACCTACCCCAATCTATCAATTAAATTAGATTTTTAACTTTATCACAATAGTAGAAGATTCATGTTCGAATGGGATTTTCTTAAAGTTTGGGATATGAAGGCTGGCGTCTTCTTATTTCTTAATAGTCTGTTTGCCTTATTGGCTAGCCCTAGCTTGCAATAATGGTGTTTCGTAGGCACGATACTGATTGTGCATTTTTTTATGCGTGATTGTGTTTGTCTTATTTTAGAGTTCAATTAGCCGCATCTAAGAACCCCACAGGGTTCCCACATGGCTTTAGACTCATTATAAGTCCAAACAATATGTGTAATAAATATAATTTTCTCCTCACCTGGAATATACTGGCCCCATAAGGCGTGCGCCACGCATTGAGCAGGTTATCCTTGCCGGTAGAGACGAACCATTTGCCGCATGACGCGAACCTGAGCGATAACACGCAGGACTCGTGGAGGTGCAGTTGGTATTTGTCAGGTTTAACTGCGTGGAGGACTTCCACGTTACTGTTCTCCATGCCTACTGCTAGCCATTCGCCTGTGGACAATTATATCTGATTGTTAGTAGGCTGTTTTAGTGGAAACTACGTATGTTTCCTATTAATTTTAATTTTCTGATTAATTTTGTCGCAGGACAAAAGTACCAAGACAGGTAAATTCATTTTCCAGAACACGTCGAGCTTTATTGTCTCGGCGCTTTTCTGGTGGTTGCCACTGTTGATTCTGGCTTTCAGGAGTTGCAGTGGTTTGGAAATAGTGTGGTGGGATTGTTCCAAAAAAGAAGTAAGTTGTTTTACAAAAGTAATGGATAGTTTAATAAGACATAAAAAAGCTTGAATATATTAAAGTAATAGAAACATTTATCGAATTTCCTACATAATATACAGAATTATTCTATAACCTTTAGACTATAAGGGACGACTTTGAGAGTCATTCATGGAAAGATGTAGATTATGAATGAATGAATGACATCGGCTAAGGCGGTCATTAGGTTAGGAAGCTATCACTTTGTATATCAATCAACTCGCCGACTGATACCAGGAGTAATATAATCGTGGTTATCAAACCGTTATGGCTGCAAAACATTCTATTATCTAACTTTAGACAACCATTTTATCAGTTCATATTCGCATTCACTATGTGCCTTAAAGTTGCATAAATTTGAAGGCATGGTAGAATTTAAACAATATTGATTCGCAAAGTAAAATTATATATCTGTATTACTCACCTGTCGGACAATATCCTAATGAGAATATTTGAGAACTGAAGTCATGTTGTTGTAATTGTCTGCCTTCTCTCAAATCCCAAGACCTGGAAAACATGAGAAAAACCCTCGATAAGTATGTTTGTTGCTGTTAAATACGGGACACGTCAATGATACACGGCTACTCAACGCAGACTGTTTATTGGGTTCTTAAGTAGAACTTACCCACATACATAACACTTTTCCCCTCTAAATTTCAAATATAAATGTTACTAGAATAAGTAATACTAGACACAGTAAATAAAGGAAGTTGTAAAAATATCCTACTTATAAAGATAACATAAAGTGAAGTCAAACAATACGTTAGCATTATTTCACAATGCTCAGGTAAATAAACATAAATTATGTATAACAAGCTTACAAAGTGTTTACATATTTTTAAGGATTTCTTGGCAACGAATAGCCGCTTTCCTGCGCACTCGACAAGGGTTTTCAGCAGTAGCAGGTGGCGTGGACGGCGGTGGCGGTGAGATTGAGGAGAACTGCGCCGCGTTCCCCGCCCCTTCTCCCACACTATCAAAGAATTCATCTTTGTCGTCCGTATCGCCCTTAGAAACTAAATGTTCTGAAGAAACAAGTTGTTTGCTGATGTTTTGACCGACAGGTGTTACGTCAATTGCCTTACTTAAAGAATGCCGCGATTTTCGAGTTCGAAGCTGATCAATATGTCTCCTATGAGTCTGACCGGCACTAGTTTGCACCGTGTAGGATACAGGCCCGGTACGCTCAGTCACAACACCCTCAGTCCACTTACGACCTGATTTTGTGTAATCTCGTAACATGACTGGTTCTTGTTGTGTCAGCGTCCGTAGCGGACGTTTGTGGCTATCTTCGCGTCGCAACTGATCGCTGCGCACACGCTCCGCTGTGTCAGACCGCAACAGATCAAGACGGCCGCGGAGTCGTCTGCCTATAAGAGCTACCGCCGGTTCAATCCCGGTGGTGCTTTGTTCAGTATTCCTATACATAAACAGAAATCGATTTAATGCGGTATTAAAATCTTCTCGTTCTAATTGTGCCTTTTTGAGAATACGTTTAACGGACCGCACTGCATTTTCTGCGGCTCCATTGCTAGAGGGGTGGTACGGGGGTATTAAAGTATGTTTAATACCATTGCGTTCCAAATATTGAGCAAACTCAAAGGATGAGAAAGGTGGCCCATTGTCGCTCACTACGCGTTTAGGCAATCCGAAACGTGCAAACAACCGTCTTAAACAGTCTATGACGATAGTAGCTGACGTCGTGCTAACTGGTTCCACTTCTATCCATTTAGAGTGAGCGTCAATTAGAACAAAAAAATATTTATTATTAAATGGACCGAGAAAATCTAGGTGCAGACGAGACCACGGCTCTGCCGGCCACGGCCACGAATGTAGTGGCGCGGCGGGGGGCGCGGGCTGTACTTCCCTGCAAGCAATACATTCACGCGCCACGCGTTCTATGTCCGCATCAATGTTCTCCCACCATACGTAATTACGAGCGATTTGCTTCATTTTGACGATTCCAGGATGTCCATCGTGAATCTCAGTCAAAACTAATTCTCGTAATGATCTTGGTATGGCAATACGATAACCCCATATTATACAGCCTTGATCAATGTGCAAGCTGTCTCTTCTATTGTAATAGGCATTTTCTATTTTATCAAACAATTTATCGGTGGGCCACCCGTGCATTATAAAACCGTATATTTTACTTAATAAGGCGTCCTTTCGAGTCTCAGTTTTAATATCTTTAAAACTGATAGGAAAATGTTCTTGCGCGTAATTTAAATAGCTACAACCTTCGGCTTTACCTCTTACTTGACGCTTTGTTAAGTCTAGAGGAAGGCGGGAAAGAGCATCAGCGAAACAGTTTTTAGATGATGTCACGAATTCAATATTGAAGTCGTAAGCAGCCAACTTAACAGCATAACGCTGTAAGCGACTCGCAGCGGTCACGGGTATTCCTTTATTTTTACCAAAAATGTAACTTAAAGGACGGTGATCACTGCGAAGTGTGAAATGCCTGCCGTAAACATACTGATGGTGTTTAGTTACACCGAACACAATAGCCAGCGCCTCTTTATCTAACTGCGAGTAATTGACTTCGGCCGAGTTGAGCGTCCTTGAAGCACAACACACCGGGCGCTCGCAGCCGTCAGCGTGGCGCTGAGTCAGTACCGCGCCTACGCCATATGCGCTGCTGTCAACTGATAGAATTAACGGGAGACTTGCATTATAATGTGCTAAAACAGGAGCGCGGCTTAACACCTTTTTTATTTTTATAAAAGCCCTATTACACTCGTCAGTCCATTGCCATTCAACATTTTTCTTTAATAAACAGTAAAGGGGCTTTAAAATATCACTCATATTGACACAAAACTTAGAATAAAAATTTACAAGTCCCATAAAGCTCTTGAGCTGTGTAATATTTGTAGGTTCAGGTGCTGCTACAATGGCGTCAATTTTTTTACTATCCGTATGTAACCCGAACTTATCAATTTTATAGCCCAAATAGGTAACACTGCTTTTAAAGAAATCACACTTTGCAAAATTAATTCTCAAGCCATTTTGATTGAGCCTTTGTAGCACCGCCTTTAAATTAGCTAAATGTGTAGTTCTATCTTTACCAGTAACACAAATGTCGTCAGCAAAAACCGCCGTTGACGGCAATCCACTTAAAGTTTCTTCCATAATTTTTTGGAAATTTTCGGGTATGCATTTAATGCCAAAGGGTACTCTTCTATAAACAAAAGTGCCCACGTGAGTTGTGATTGCCGTCATCGGTTGAGAATCCTCGTGCAAAATACATTGTTGGAAAGCGTTTGATAAGTCTAATTTGCTATATTCCTCTCCCCCACCTAAAGCTGCGAATAAGTCCTCAATGCGGGGCAGCGGGTAATGGTAATCTTTCAAAAGTGGATTGATTGTTATTTTGTAATCACCGCACAGTCTAATGCCGCCGTTAGCTTTAACCACCGGCACTATAGGAGTGCCATAGTCTGATCGTTCCACTTTATAGATGACCCCTTCCCGCTGCAGCCGCTCGAGCTCCTGTTCCACTCGCTGACGTAACGCTAGGGGCAACGACCGAGCTTTTACATAAACTGGCGTTTCATCCTTTAAATATAAGTGGAATTTAGTTTTAAATGTGCCTAAACCTTCAGCAAAAACCTCTGGGAACATTTCTCGTAACGATGCCGCCAAAGAGTTGTCATCTGTCAAATTGTAGCATTCAACAACAGCCAACTTTAAATACTTGATCCACGTACGGCCCATCAATGGCGGGCCGCCATTATCAATAACATATAACTTAAGTTTTGCTTGCTGTTTACCACATACAACGTTAACTACAATGTAACCGATGGTCTCGATGACGTCACCTGTATACGATTTCAAAGTTAAAAGTTTACTTTCGAGTGGTACGTTTGCAAAATTATTGTCGTAAAATTTTTTTGAAATAACAGATATTTTGCTCCCTGTATCAATTTCGAATCTACATTTAACATTTTCAACGATCAAATTTGCGTAGTACGGTCCATCACCATCACTGTTAACCACCAAATTATAAAAATTACAATTGTCCTCTTCAGAGTCCGAGTCGTTTAAAAAAAACTGACTTTTAGCATTTTTCTTGTTTTTAACACACACTGCTTTTAAATGGCCTTTTTCACCACACACATCACAACTATATTGCTTGAACCGACATTTGCCTTCGAAATGGCCCGATTTTCCACATCGCGAACATGTGCGCTGCACGTGCGCACGACCCGAGCCTGCACCACCGCCTCCACCGGCCCGGCCGCCACGCGACCCGCTCGCGCTCGCGCTAATTCGATGCAAACCGTCGTCATCCTGCTGCACTGGCACAGATGTGCCGCCGCCGCCGCCGGGCCGCGTGGCTGCCGCGCTGGCCGAAGCACACGCCATAGCTGCATGCCGCTCCGCCGCCTCCAGCGCCAGCGCCAACTCCACGGCGCGCTTATAGCCAATACCACGTTCTGCGAAGATCCTCGACCTCATGTCTTCATCGATCAGCCCCGATACAAATTGATCTCGTAGGCACACTTCCAAACAAGCGCCGAAGTTACACGTTTTAGCTAAATGTTTAAGTGCTTGTAGGTACTCGCGAATATTTTCACCTTGCCTTTGTAACCTCTGACGAAATATGTGCCTCTCAGCGATTTCTGACCTGTCTGGTTCCAGATGCTCCTTTACAAGCGCAACAACTTGATCAAAAGTTTTTGATTCAGGGGTGTCGGGAGAACACAAATCACACATCAATTCGTAGCACTCCGCGCCAACCACCGTCACTAAAGTTGCTAACTTCAAAGTGTCTTCAATATTGTTCAAAGTAATAAATTGGTTTACCCGTCGAACATATGCATCCCAATTATTACTCGCTAAATCGAACGGTTCTATGCGTCCAATTGGCATTTTTTTTTTTTATTGGCAAAATATTCACACGCGTAGGTAATTACTTTTAATATCGGTAACACCGCTCGTCGCCAGTGTTAAATACGGGACACGTCAATGATACACGGCTACTCAACGCAGACTGTTTATTGGGTTCTTAAGTAGAACTTACCCACATACATAACAGTTGCTACATCAATCAAATCATTCACACACATATTTTTAAACTGACCCATATTTTGCGATAGAATTTAACATCTTTTAAAGTCGACACCACATATTGTTTAAGTGGCACCAGTTCAACCTATTTGATAAGAAACCTTATCTTAGCAGTCTAATGAAAAAGTTTCCCCAACAGCACAGCATAAACAATATATCAGTGTCGATTATGTTTGTATTTAAAACTATGTACTAGTTTTGATGGGAGGTGCTTACCGCACAGTATTATCAAGTCCTCCAGTCCAGAGCTTGGTGCCGTCAGCCGATATGTCGATACAAGACGCGCCGTCCGTGTGACCCTGGAACTGTCGCACCAGGGTCTGATTGTGAAGGTCCCACACCGCGATGTTTCCGTCTGAGCAACAGCTGAAGCACACCTGCAATATAAAATGATTAATGTTATGAATTGTTGGAAAGACACAAAGGGCAACATTTGTGGAAAGCTCCAAGGCAACTGCTCCGCTGACTCCAAATAAATTGGTATAAAGACAGGAGTGTCACAGTGATGATGGCTGTTATTGAGCAGATAGAATGGGGAAGGCCACCATAGCTAAGTCCTAATCCGACCAATGAGGTAGTACTATTTTGAAGTACCTATAACATTTGAGCCAATGACGATGCTTGGAACAAGCTATACTAGCGCCATTTGTTCCCCAGTTGCCATCCCCATTGCTTGATGCAGAAGTTAGTACTCGTGAGTCCAGGATATGATGGCAATATTCCCCTTTAAATCCTTCCATGAATACCATTAGTTTGAGTTCATTACCGAAGCTGGCGGGCTATGATACGGTAACGAGATGATGATTTACAAATTTTGCTATGTTCTTACCTTTGAGTCGGGACTGATGGCAAGCGCATAGCATGCGGGTGCTGAAGAAGTGAGTTCTGCCTTAATTCTAGGAGTGGGTGACGCGAGGTCCCAGATGGATAGGTTTGACGCCTCCCCACCCACGATCAGCGTGCGACCATCAGGTAGCAACTTCACAGACCTTATGTAGTTGTCTCTTTGCTGAAAATTGATGAAACAAGTTTTTAAATCTTTTTCTCGAGTTAAGTCTGACAAAATGATATTTAAATACCGCATTAGAAAAACAAAATAAATGTTTCGTATTTGATTTGAATATTTTAGACATTAGTTTGGAATTTAGCATTTTTATTACTGTTTCTCTATTGTAAAGGCCAAAATAAAAATACCAAAGTATCATGAATCGACGACAGTTACCCACTCACCAAACAATCCAGTTGACTGACTGGTGCTTTACTGGGCTGGCTGATGTCCCACACCTTGACGCAGCCCTTCCCTCCCGTGTACACATACTTTGTGGGCGAAGACACTGTGACCGCGCACACCACCTCCCCGTGCGCGAGCGCCGAGACTTGACGCGCGTGACGGGGTATGCCCGGGCCCATCAGCGCGTCAGGCGGAAAGGGCACCGGTTGCATCTGACCCTCCGCCGAAACATGGAATGAATATGCTCTGAAATAAAGCAAGTGCACTCTTAGATCTCATGTAATGGCTGGTCAGCCGCAGTTCACTGCTAGGAAGACAAAATTAGGAGTAATGCCAATGTCATCACGCTGGGCAAGCGGGATGGTGACTGATAAATTTTCATCAAAAAATATTTCATAGTAATGGAACGAACTTTTCTAACAAATTTTGAACAACTAAAACGAATATGAGCTGAGATCACTTACGGCTTGCCACCCGGTATCGGCGTTAGCGACGCCGGTCCGATGGGAGGCCGCAGCGGCTCATATGCCAACGCGGCCCGCGCCGAGTACCCGAGGCCGTAAGCGTCGTGCGCCCCATTGCCCAGGTAGGGGTACTGCAGCGCCGGGGGCTTCACTGCGGCCTTCAGCGGAGCCCCCGCAGACCCCGCCCCGCTCGCCCCCGACGTCGGAGTGACAGGCTTCGAGATCGGCGTGCTAGGCTTCTCGTCAAGCTTTTTGGCAGAAGGCGTCGACGCGTTGCTAGACGTGCCCGATCTGATGATTGTCAAAATTGAGTTATCAAATAGCCCGCTAATTGTTATCGATGAACGATCAATCTAACCGCAAAAACTTGTAATGGAACTTTAAAGAATCTAAAGTGGTCGTTATAAAAAACCGTCGCTTTGAACACGGAGAGGCGGTAGTAACATAAGCATTTATTTATTTAGTACAACAAAATGTGTGTAGTTTTTGTAAAAATAACTTAATGCTATCCATCAACGCGTCTAATCTGATTGGTGTTAATGGGAGTACCAGTGAACCTCGGCCGTGTATACGTAATTGATTCAGTGCGGAGGCGGATTAACTTTCGACTTGGACAACTTGTCTCCGGGCGTTCAATGACCTTTCGGTTACAAGTAGTTTTCTCACTAGGGCTTCTGTTAAACGGATAGAGCGATTATCGCGAGTTAACGCAGCCGGCGAGTATTACGATGGAAACGCCGCGGGGCGTGCGACTTAGCGTGTTCTACTAATGTATTATTTGTTACATTTAATTACAAGTGAAATGGACCGACATGGTTTTAATGAAATTTGTCAAGTCCAAGTTATGTTGTTTTATGCTAACATTATTTTTCTATTGTTGTAGTTTAGCATGGAGAAGAAATTTACCTGGGACTGTGTGGCGGGTGTTCCTTCTTGGGTTGCAGTTTGTCCAGTCCGTTCTCCCGGGGCGAGGGCGCGCCGTTGTGTGGTGACGTGGGCTCCTCACTAGCATCATCTACTACCAACTCCTGGAAATTAACAATTTAAACATTGCAGAACTTGCAAAGATTTTAAGAAGATAATGGAAGAGTGATTAACTTAGGTATACTCACGTGGCCCATGTCTTTCTCTTCTTTCTTTAGTTTCTTGTGATCTGGTTCAGCTGGACTCCGTGTCCTGTACTTTTCCCTTTCACCGGGTGATATAGAATTTCTCTGCAACAAAAACAGAAAGCAATAAAAACAAACCGCAAGACCATTAATATTGGCAGTATTGGTCTGTTAGTTTAACAAATACGAGTAGGTAAACATAATCAAAACGTTTACGGCGAGCTTACGTACGTACAGCAATCAATCGATCATTGTTCGCAAATAAATCGGCGCGCAGCGAGGCGGACGCTACAGTCAATATCAATATCAAAACACGCTGAGGCAGAACAAACTGACCGCATGATTAGCTCCGGGAGTGGTCATCGCCCCCTCTGTGGGGTGAGGGGGGTGGAGAGAGAGCGCGGGGAGGGGGGGCGACCGCAACATTTGGATGAGCGCGCAAATACGGACTAATGAAATAATCATATACGTGACGAACGACCGCCGCGCGCCTCACTGATTCCGTTCGTGTTGACACTGCGTACTTTCGCGTACATCCGCACTGTTCGTACGTACGCGGACTAGCGATGCGCGCTGCCAGCTGCCATGACAACAAATTGCAACGCTGAACGTAAAAGCGGCACGTGTGATTGTGAATAATCTGGTCCACTCCAGACAAAAAATAAAATGTTTCATTCATACAATCAAGTATTTATGTGGAGCCTTCATCATACATGTTGTATGAGGAACACAAGAAAATAATAATAAATGTTCCGGGGATCCTGGGCACTGTCATGACTTATAATTTGCTAAATAATTATGTATATGAAAAGTGTGTTTGTTCAAAATCAATAACTTTTTTACTAAACTCGTTTACACAAGCAGTCCACCACTAGTACGGTCGTGTACATCCCCGGATTATCAATATATTCGGTCGGATGCCCGCGGCCAGTTATGTGCTGGACAGATGCTATTTCAAGTGTTCGAGCAGCGAATGCAGTTATTCGAGCGAATAGCAATTCCGTACGAGTACCCTGTGTGTATTGCGCTTTTATATTTTCACTTTACACGTAATCGTTAACAGATTTATTTGGCTTTTATATGAGGTGTTAATTTACTACGAGTAGTTCTGTGAATTCCGGATAAACAAATGGGTTGAGATTATTTTCGCCTACGCGTAGGCGTAGTTCCTAGCGAAGCGTGCTACGTGCGTCTACGCCGTAACTCCGCGCGGCATCTACGCCGTAGCTCGGCGTCTACGCCGTAGTTCGGCGCGGCTCCTACGCCGTAACTCCACGCAGCGTCTACGCCGTAGCCCACGAGTTGTCTACGTCGTAGCTCCGCGATGCGTCTACGTCGTAGCACCGCGAGACGTGCTACGCCGCGAAACCGTAGTTCGTAGAAAAGCGCTACGCCGTAGCTTAACGTAGCGGATATCGTAACCGCTCAGACTGTATTTTTTTGTTTCAAAATGCGATGCGTACGGAATTTTGCAAACTAGTTTTCTCTTTTATTCGTACACTTTAAAATTATACAAAACAGCACATAGTGTCGTAAGTCATAAGTGTTGCAGAACATTAAACCGTTCGGGCTCAACCATCGTCCCCAGGGTGTCTAGCAGGCTATTCGGCGAGCAGGCGGGTAGGCGGTGCCTGAAGGGATCTAACGGGCCTAATTTTACGAGGTACTAAGTTAGAGGCGAGTGGCAAGCGGCTGTTAATTTGCTCGGCGAGACGGCGACCTGTCGCCACCCGCGGTGACTTACGGCCCTCCCGCACTCCCGCATTCGGATCCTACACAATCATACTCTATGTACAATTTGCATCTATTTAACGCCTCGCGTCGTATGTGCGAGTGCGACTCTTAGGTCCATCATTTAAATCCCAAATTTTATATTTAAATACCGTCGATCTAATCAATACAGGCTTACTGTAAAGAGAAGAGCAGGACACGTACACTTCTGCGGTCTGCCTATTCCTTATACTGTGAGCAGTTTATAGATTAATTAATGTTGCCCCACATAACATCCCACATATTTTATTCAATAATCTCCCAAGAGCATAAAAATAAAAGTTGTTTTCATGTACAGATCCTGATTTTTACGAGCACGAAATTAGATAATAACATCGAGACAAACCATCATTGTGTTAGATAAACAAGTAACACAGCTTATTGCGACCGTCGTTATTGGATATTTGATAGGCAAGATGTAACCAATAAACTTTTATTATTGGCACCAGCCGGGTACAACAAAATAAAAGTGGAGGAACACAACGAATAGGTACCTAATGTATATCCCTCCATACAATTACATACCACAGCATGTGTAATAGCCACATAGCACCTAGAAAGGTGAGCGAGGTGCACGTTCAGGGGTCGAGCGAGTACTCGAGTCCTAATTTTACGATCACCGATCTCCACAGAACTCGACACTCGTTTCAAGTGACGCTATCGAGGACCGCCGACCCGCCGCGGCACCGCTCGATGCCTTAATGTGACGTGTCGGATTCGATTGGATGGATTTTATGTTGCCCATACGAGTCATTCGCTCGAGGGTAGATCGTTTGTGGTTAATCGTTAATTTAATAGATTGAATTTGTGGTCGGCTGATGAATAGTTGGATGTGGTCGGCTCTAATGGAATTTATGTTACATGTTCTTTTCTTATGTAACCTGTACTACAATATCATTCGTCAATAACATGTGTGCATATAAAAGAACATTATGTATTGCCAATGTTAGTATGTACATGTACAAGTGCTGGAACGTAAACATTCGTATAAATTAGCAGTTCACTACGTATGGAGGACTGTAACATAATAACAGAACATACGACAAAAACAACGATATAAAATGAGAATTGTTTAGGTCTACCTCTTCGCTTATTTCGTATCTCTTTACTCAAACAAAACACTCAATATCGAGTAGTCGCGCAACCTTTTCTATTTTCAACAGAAAAGCGAACAGAGCTAATCTTTACTTTATCCCATTACGCGCGTCGACCTCAAGAAAAAGGCAATTGAGCGCGGTACGAGGGTCGCGGGGCCGGGGGGGGGGGGGGGGACAGGAGCCTGCGACGTTAAACAAGTACTAGAGGAACAAGCTCCGACAACACGACTTATTCTGTGTTATCGGTTACCGTCGCGAGTCGCGCGTGTCGCACACACGCGTCGCAAGTCGATGTCGCTGTGACGTAACATATAAAGTGGCAACACACAGGCGCGCTGTTAACGCCGGCCGGGCTTATTGTCTGCGGTCACGCGACGAGCCGTTTAGCCGCGCGCCTCGCCGCCGCCGCCGCCCGGTTAACCGGAAGGGGGGCGGTTAACCGGACGCTCTGGGGCGGAAGCGGGGGAAATAGATAAATAGACCGCCCGCCGCTCGGAAATGTACGGATTGAGTTCGGACTATATTTCAGGCATAATAGTTTTGAAAGTTACGTGATTTACACGCGACGTTTTCAGCTTTTATCGAGAATACCAATTTTATACGGCTTCGTTTTATGATACTGTCATCGAGAAAGTTTTATTGCGTGCATTTTATTTTTAAGTTCCATTATGATGTCAATTTGTATTTATTTTCGCGATACCATAAAACGGCCCTCATTGAATAAGCTCATTCATACGGATCAACGCGTTATTAAACCAGTCGCAAGCGCTACCGAGTCCTCCGTAAAAACGTTAACGTTAATCGGTCTGGAACGGGAATCCGCGCTCATCGGAAACATGGCCCACAAAAAAGTTACAAAAAATTAATCGTCAGCGAGCGCATAAACCGCGGGGTGCTGTGCGACTTTAAAATTAACTTTACCGGTTCATTCGTATACATAAATAATGGAGGAATTTCTGAATACACATTAAACTCCTATAAAGAATACATTAGCATAAATTTATGGAAGCGAGTCGGCGTTTCGAGCGCGTTTTTACGTGACTCGTAAAGTTTATAGTCGCGAGTGGAGGATTGCGTTTACTGCGCTCGCTATCGCTTTATGGCCGACCCCAAATAACCAAATTGCCTGGTGCTCGTTGTCGAGTGACGCGCGCTCGCGGCCGGCCGCCCCGTTCCACAATCTGGTCGCAGCGCCCATTATTCCGCCACTCGGCGCGCAGCGTCACGAGCTCTCTCGCGGAAACTCCGCCACCGCCGTGCACTTACAAATACACTTGGAAACTTGCCCGATACAATTGATGTTCATTACCGCACTGTTTGTTAACCTGCAGTTAACCGAGCGTGAGCGCGAGCGGCTGTCTGCGCTCGCTGCTAAACGGCTCCACTTCGTCTAATGTAAACCGGCTATTCAAAACAGAAGATTCGATAAATGTGTGGAGGCACAGCGAAGTCAAGTGGACTACAAATTATATCAAATTAACGCCCGTGGGGCAGCTGTATCACACAAAGTAAATTCCGGGGAAGCCATCGATAAGCAATCTCACCCCGCCCCCTTGCTCTATTACAGGAGTAATTAGCACAATTAACAGGAGCAGGCGTGAGGGGGCTGCGTGGTGCGGCCGGGAGTGCGAAGGGGGGAGGGCTACGATCGCTTTCACGCACGCAAACAAATGTCACGTGGCACGGCGCCTTAATTAAAACGATAATTGAGTTGACTTGCGAAATTCATCCGCCATTTCGACATTCCGAGAGAAATTTCACGGAAACTCCCCTCGAAACTACGAAGCCCTTAAGTGTCGACGACTTTAATTTTGTGTTTGCGTCTACTTTGCGGTCTGGAGGCAAATTTTAATACGGTGTACGCGGCTTCGCTTTGTAAAATTACTTAAATAAATTACCTGGAATCGAGTTTCGTCGCCATACTGAAAGACAACTCGTTTGGAAAATTGGCATCAACGAAGTAACTTTACAAGGTTACATAATGAATTTTGAATTGGGGATGTATATTTTGTTAAGAAATATAAAGTTAAAAAATAAATTACAAGACTCCTTTTGTGTTAAATAATAATACGATTTATCGCGCTAGTGGTTCGTGTTGACAAAGCCGACTCCGTTAATTATGATCCCTATGTTTAAATCAAGTAGGGTGCGGAATGGCGCCGGCGGAGGTTACAGTTGACTGCAATATATGTACGTCAAATGGGCTTTAAACTGCCTATTAAGAATTCGTTTCACTTCAACGATTTGATAACGTGGATTAAAGCAATATAAAATAATTTGAATAAAACAACGAAACTCCTTCTAAAATTATATTTTTAATTGTAACTTGTAATGTAACCCCCAGGCACCGGTGTTACGCATGTTGTAAACCAAGTTAATAAAAGCTTGTAAAAACAATTCCAGTATAATATTTCAGCAAAAATATTAAATCCCGAAAAAGACAATTAGATCTCTTAGTATATCGCTTAGATTTTTTTATAAATTGTGCGCCTTTCATGGAACAAGTGTTTTTTCTTCAGGAGTTCTTTACAATAATAACAGTGAGAGTGTTACTCAGCTTGGATACGATCCCACGAGTGTCCTTATATCAGGGGTAGTCGCCACTCGGACAGCGCAACACGGTTCACGTGATCAACACGGCGCGGCGCGGAGCTGCGAAAGGGGCTGAAGCCGCGCGGTTATTTAAATGAGAGCTCCCTAGCCACCCGTCAATAAAACATTAAACACGTAACAAGTTTATGCGCAGCGACAACCCTAGCGGATTCCGCCACTTCGTTAATCCGGGGCGGGGGCAGCCCTAAATTAGGGTCGAGACAAGCCGTAATCCCCCGCTCGGCGCGACGGGGGATTTATATTGTTATTGCTCCGCGTCCGGAATTATACGAGGGTTGAGGGACTAATGAAAGGGGAAATTTAATTCCTAATGATTCTCGTCTTAGTCCGTAACGAGGAAACTCGAAAAAGGGCTGCGACCCGCGCACTTTTTATGATTAATCGTTTTAAGCAATCCGAAGATTATTCGATCGGATTGCCTTTGTTTGTTTATTGGTGTTTAGTGTATTTGTTTTTATTGTGAACGAGGCGAAGTCGACGTGTTTGTGGAGTCAGAAGTTAACGACCAAATTGGATTACAAATTTATTCATGAAACATTTTCGATGCTGGTACACGACGTCGGCAGTGAGCGGGCGAAGCATATGTAAATGTGTGATAACCACGAAGGGGGCGCACCGCGGAGGCTGGCCTACCTACGGCGCGCTTCGCGACACGGCGTCCGGCGCCTCGTGCTGCCGCAACATGACGCCCGCAACACGCCGCATTGTTAACATGCCGCCAGACAACTGCAGCCTACACACCACACTACACATTATTGTCCATGCTCGTACAATTATGGTTAATTTTCTACTAAATATTCAGTAACTAATGATAACAACAAGTAGATCTAAACTCAGAGATAACATGTTCGTAATTATTGAAATAATTATCTCACTTGCACACGTCACTCCTAAACAGCGAACAGTAGGCCCGGTGATAAACAATGAGTTAAATAAAAATGAGCCGTCAGCCATTAGCAGAATGCGCTGTTACGCTAACTGCAGCCGTAGCGGCGTACCGTCCGCCCTTCCTCTCATTACGCCAGCGACTAATTGAGATAAATTATGAAGACGTGCAGCCAGCCGCGAGCTATCGCACCCACCTTACCTGCTAATTACATGCAGCGATTTCAATTACTCGAGCGCTCTAGCGTGTTTTTTACTCAACAACAAACATGCTTGGTTTGTTTTTATTAAGTTTATCCGCTATTGAACATCGTCCGAGGCGATTAAATCACAATTAACACACGTAATAGCGTGTTGTAAAGATGTTATAGCATTATGGGTGCAATTAGATTTTAGTGGTTTTAGGGTGTCGTAAAATTTAAAGAAACGAATGTAATAAATAAATGTGGTGGTGTGTGTTGTGTTGCGTCATCGGTAGCGATGTATGCGGGCCACACACGTGGTGTGGCGACAGGGCGACAGGCGAGCGGGCGACAAAGAGTGCGGTGGGTGATAGTGGTGCGACCGCAACAGAGGCAGCGGTGACCGCAGGCGCGAGCGCGGCGTGCTGCTGCCTCGTCAGGCTGCGGTCACCGACACACTCATCCGCTGTTTACGACACATGCGGCTGACTTCCAGACCTATATACACTGTACTAGCGATCCTACCTAATATTTTATTCAACAACAATATATTGCATATTATCTTTTATACCCGATAATTGCTACAGAGTTGCCTGCTGCCTGTTTGAATTCCGACGCACTTAGTATAACAAAGCACCTTTGAAACGAGTCGTCGAATGCAATATCTATTGAATATTTCATTTGAAATATTGAACGTGTGGGAGCGCGAACTGCGCGAAGCATCGCCATCGTTATTCGTTACATACGGCTGGTTTCATCGACGCGATCTGTTCGTGAAACAATGAATCAAATAAAACAATATTGTTGATTTAAATCATCATAACATTAAAGGTGGAGCTTAATGGCTAAGCAAACTTGAAAGTTAATAGGTTAGCTAAGTCATAGTCATCCAGTATTTTGAGTGTCATCAACATAATAGCGACACCGTCCGCAGTTTGGAGAAATGCCAACCCTAAGGTTGTAATAACAGATTAATATTGGCACTTTGAAAGGAATAAAAAGTTATTATTTCAGCGTCAGATTCCAAATATCGTTTATAAAGTATGAATATTAAATTGTGTTAACACAATGCAGCGACAGAGGCAGGTATTGTTATGAAGCAAGAGGGAGGGCAGACGGGGGCAGGAGCGATTCGATCAAGCTTGCATAAATCGATGCGATACGGCCGGATCGTGAACAAAGCCGCAAGCCCGCTCCGAGACGAGCAATACCCCTATAGGTACCCCTACCTACCCGCAGTACACACATCCACCCAGTACCGAGCGATCGTCACACAAACGATATTATGAAAAGAATTCCGATATACTTTTTGCTCTCACAAGAGTACGTGGATTATTACCTTCTCAGGCCAAGTTTACAACAGGTAGCTAAGTATTGTTATTTTAGGAATTCAATAAACGAATCAAAGCTTCTTATATCAACTGAAGATTTATTTATTTTGTTTCTCCCCTTTGCACGAGTTTAAGTAATCGTTTTTTCATTCTGAAAGCCGATTTCTCTCAAAACTAGACTTTCAAGTGAAATACACGAGTGTTTTACACGACAAAGTCTTGATTAATTCTGTTGGCAGATTATAAATTCAAGTTAGAGACAGAGGCCCTGACTGCACAACACGACAGATAATCCGCGCGGAATAATGTAGATGCACCGACATAATCTATGTGTTATTCCCTATCAAGAGACGCACAGTGTAAAGGGATTAAGTACAGTGCCTCAGCTCCGAGACATTAGCCGGGACTCGAGCAGCAACCGACTGAACAGAAGCCATGTTAGGGATTACCCGAGGATCCGCTACCTTGCCAAATATTATAACAATGCTCTCAGAATCAAATTGGATAACACGCAGTAACGCCACCTACCTATTGTGAGGGGCGGATCTTTTTCACCTTGTGTAGTTCATTAAATGTTACTTATTCAGCGATAAAAAGCACTTAATTGTATGTTACTTTTAATGAGCTCTATCAGTTATCAACCAATAATTGCGTGCCATTTAAAATCGAAGTCAATTTCCTAGAAGCCGCACAATTTCATCGAAATGTCATGAATAACAAGCCACAACGTTCCGTGGGCAATCTACCTGCGCCTCAAGCGAGGGGCACAATCCTTAGATCGATATCCATCGCGACTACCTAGTAACTGCTCTTTAACCTGTTCTTTATCTGATCGTTCCTTCACAAAGTAGCTGACTCAAGATATCCAACCTATAAGTAAATATTACTCTCAGTAATTGGAGGATAACTGCTCAAGAATAATTTTGCATTTATCCACAATGTATTTCCGTATCTCTCTACACTATCTACGAGAAGTGTAATTTGTATAATTGCAAGAAACGTCTCTAGAATAAACAGGAAGATCACGCAGCCGTATACTGAAATGACTGCAAAGTAGAAAGCAGCATAAATAAATTACATTAAACATTCACTTTAGTAGCGCTAACTTTTGTTTTTCAATAAACAAGCCACCGTTACTTTAGATGGCCGACGTTGTATAAAATGTAAAAAGTAAAATAAGAGGACGACTACCGCGCAATCTGTATCACTTTAGGGCGTCTTAATAATTACAAGTGGCCATTCTTTCCAATTAAGAAAAGTCTCGAGCTATAAATTGTGAGGGCTGTCGCGGGCGCGAAGCGAGCGAGCGCTGTTACAACGCGCGTAAACATGCCGCTAGGGCTACCACCCACCGACTTAAAAGGAAAATCTCCCATTTTTGTTTTAACGGTTTAATAAAGTAGTCGGTCCTCGCCTGTATTTATGTAAGTCATTTATACTCGCCGTTTCTACCTTAATTAAAGGAGCGCACCTTTAAAACGCAACGACCCCAGCATATCGAAGAACAAACGCAAATTTATTCTGACCGGAGTTTTTTTTCGGTATCTATTAAATAAAGAAGTCGAGGAGAATGCTAAACAAGGTTGAGCGGCCCTCGCCCTGCGAGTTTTCCACTTGAAGTGGTGTGCGGGTGCGGGGTGCGGGGGCGGCTCGGGGTGGCACAGGGTGTGTTATTCAGAGTGGCTTAGATAAGGTAAGGAGGATGAAGAGGCGAGATGCGCGGCGTAATGAACCGGCTCCGAGCAGTTTTTGTGTGGTTCGGGCGCCCAAATTGAATATTAGGCGCGATTTGAGAGCGAATGAGCGGGCGGCAGAAATAAATCCGCGGTTATTATGTTACTCAAATGAGATTGTGGAAGGGCTCGCTCTGTTAGGCTTACAGCGGCTGCTCAATTTCGCGTCGGTGTAAATTGCTAGTCGTAAACTTTGTTATTCTGCGGGAATTTAAGCACCTTTCTAGAATTTAATTTATGTATAAATGGATAATTATACGGTTCGACCGCTAGGTGATAATTGCCGGTTACAAAAGGGAGACTCGGGAACCCTTTATTAAGTTTATAACGGTAACTGATACCATAACATACGCGATCATGCTTCATCAATTTTAGATTGCATTCGAAGTTTTATTTTTATCTCAACATAATATTTTTATCATATCATAAAATAAAATAGAGCTTCAAAACAGAGCGGCATCGAAATGAAAAGTTTCCCTACACTGTAATGTAAACATGGGCCCGATGTATCGGAAAATCAAATATACGGCGCGCGATGTTTGCAAATAAACAACGTGCCTGCAACTGTGTAGCACCTTCGTGATTCGCAATAAAAACATAGTGTGGACAAACGGGTGCGGCTCGGTCGAGTGTAACCTGACGCCCCCGCAGCCGCGGAGCCGCAGCCAAGACGCGCTCGGTTTATGTAAACTTTATTACGGAGTGCACTTCTCCCTCCCTCCTCCCCCCACTCGGCTCCCTCGCTTCAAATTGTAAGGCGCGTCCGTGCATTACTCAGCTCGCCGCGTGTTTGCACAGATCGACGGTTCCGTGAGCGGACTGCCAACACAGGCCACAGCCGCGCCATATCGGGGTCACACTGCAAGATAAACTCTTCACGTGCTGTCGTCGAGTTATAAACTCGCTCACCTCACCCAAGTTTTCCAACAAACTTGTTAAAGTATGCGGTACGAGCTGATGTGCGGTAATGTGATCGCTACGTGACTGATTATGTTTTCCCAGTCAAGTGGAATTAGAGTCTGGGGGAGGACAGCTCCTGGTCGGGCAGATAAAGTTTGTCTTAGGTCATAAATAGAGTATTTCAGTGTGCCTGTTTTAACTCCAGCCATATAAAAATGATAGGTTATAAAGATGTAGTTGAAAGGAGCGTTAATTGATGCAGAAAAGAGCATCATCCTACCGGAACAGGACATCCTCCCAAGGAGACGTCTCACAATAGACTACACTAACGATCAGACATTGTCAAAGGCAAAAGTGAATAATTGTTGTCATTGTCATGAAGTAGGTTAGTGCAACAAAGACAGTGTTACAAGTAGGTGCGGAGTATCGATTCGCATGCATTTCTGGGCGCTCGTCGGCACATCTGTGCGGTGCGCCACTGTTCAACCCCCCTCCCCCCACGGTAGCGCGATAGCCGACATTCGCAACACCTCGGGAACGACGCACTCGCGACCGAGCTCACTTCACTACAGGGTTGACAACTTCTCCCATTATTTTCAGTTTTCCCGTTCTGCCAATCAATTTCCTCCACACCCCATTAAATATACCACAGTGAATTGAACGCGACTGGAATTCAGATAGTGATAATCGCTAGCAATATGTTCAAATTAGAACTAAGTTACACAAAACAGATTACCTCACAGGATTAATTAATGGCCATTTATACGATCACGCTTGTAAATCCCAAATGAGTAAGTGTAGGCGAGGTACGTTTTGCCTCGGACATTCCCCCTTTTACAGTGACAGTGCCAGGCCCCAAGTCCCTAAGGGGATTGGGGGCGAACCCCAATTTCGTGTGCTTTAGCTGCCTAAGTTAATAACGGATGCAAGGATGACGTGACGCGTTTTCGGAACTATGTTTGTATAGTAACAGATGTTACGTAAACATTAAAAACAACGCGAGCTCCAGTGATTATTTTACTGAACTTTTAATTTAATAGAGAGAGACTAATTCAATAAAATCTTGTCGTGACAAAAAAGAAAAGTTAACACGCGAAACTATGTATGTTGAATTTAATTTAATATCAATAAAGATAAAAGTGAACGACACGTTATAGCGTGACATCCCTGAGCGGGGTGCGCCACTTGCACCACCCACTTGTTTCAGTCAGGGCCGTGTTATGAAATCAACGTGTTCGAGCGCAACACTACTCTCCGCGTTCACATTCCCAAATGGAAAAGGCACTACGTACATATACGTGCTACCTACGTTATAGCTACGTAGGTACGCTTGTTGGGGAATTTTTCAAAGCAAAATTGTGCCGTCGGAATTTTAACAACTCGGGCGAAATTGGAAAAAGTTATTCTATACTCACATGTCGCTCCTCTGCTGAACTGATACCTGCAACCAAGTGGGATAAGTTAGCTGGATTATATTACACGTTGTACACAGGAATTGTTAGTAAACCGCAGTATTAATTATTGATCACAATTACTTGGTAATGATTAGAATGGTTCACAGGTTATATTGTGGCTTTACTGAGAGATTACGTGAATCAGATTAGCAGTGGTATTCACATGCACAGAGCCCACACCAGTTCTGCGAACGACTAATTTCCGTAATTGTTGCGTACGTCAGAGCTATGCAGTTAGACAGTAGACGCTTCAGGTAGACGAGAATAGCGAACTTGTTAATTATGAGAGCTTGTCTGATCTCGGAATCAGATCGACTGATTTATTCGAGATAAGTTTTCCTAGCATATTATACCATTTATACCTGACAGACAAATATGCAAGATCGGGAAATAGTAGTATTACCGCCTAGCACGAACCAGTCGTATGTTTGTTTTATACAAGCAATCTGAGTGGGAGGGGGACGTGTGAGTGTAATTGAGGTGGATCCGATGAGGAGTCGGGTAAAGTGGTCGATGAATATTGCAGAGGCTGTCGCCGGCTCGTCACGACACCCCCGCCAGTGCCGCCACTCCTGACACCTTAATGCTGTTACATACTATACCAGCCATAGCTACTGTTTACTTATTAAACGACCCACTAATGTTACCTTCAACGAATAATAAATTTTCAATTTTGTTAGTGATACGTAACATGTTTTTGAAGGAAATTTAATCGACTAATAACCTCGGTTGATTGATTCTTTAATTTCAATATCTATGGAATCGATACTTTCTTCTTATTCACGAATGACTGGTCGTGATTAACAGATCGAATATCATCAGATTATAAGACTTTCTCTTTTCAATCTTTGAACTGGGTTATTTTACTAATCTAAATAGCACAATAGTACGTGTGGTGTAGTTAAGTTATCAATCAACGCCTAGCCACCAATTTAGTCAGGCAACGTCACTGACAATGGTCTGTCATATGTTGCTAACTCCGAGATAATTGGAAACAATATTACTGGCGAAATTAGCTTCGCCTGCCAATCCCACAGAATATGCTATAGTCGACGTAATATGCTAACTTGTATATTGTACTAGGTATATTGAACAGTGTGCATGCAAATTGAACACTAATAAATTAATTGGTAATCAGAGAGTAAATCAATAGGTAAGAATAGTAAATAACCGCCAGCTGTTAGTAGTAGTTAACCTTCTGTTAATTGCAAATAAGACGTAAAGTCAGGATAAAGAACAAGATACATAAACTATTTTTAATAAGCCCTTAATTGGAATGCTGACTTCGATTAGTTTGCTTTATAAAAGTTATTTTTCCTTCAACTCTTCCCGAATATAACTAGTGCTCAATTGACTATCGCTTTCATTAAATTTCGTATTTTCTAAAAAAAAAACATAATATATTATATTCTTCTCCAGCCACTCTCTGGGCTTTATGCAACATTCTTGTCACTAATTAGAGAATCTTAGCTTTTGCTTAACTGGTGGGCTGTTAAGGCATCTCAACCTAAGATTACATTTTAGTTTTAGCCCAAGTTTAGTCTACTGACAAACTGTAGTGGCTGTCATTAGCCCCGGGCGGTATTATAGCCCCCGTTCTCGTCAACACGTATCAATCGTGACTATTCACGGACCAATAGTGGCGGAGTTAACGACACCGCCATTGTGCCCAAAATAGTCGCGTTCACAGTTAGAAATACCAGTCTGTGTTTAAGTTCAAGTTACAAGTTAAATTACACGGTTGCTATACAACGTTGGTGAACTTATTCAGTGCGTGTTCGAGTGTTCAATGCGTGGTTTACCAGTTCTGTTTTAAATTGAATTTGTGTTTGGTAAAGCAAGTAGTAAATTAGTTCTTTAAACGGTGTACTATTGATATAGGGTTCGAAATGGATCTATATTGGATTCTTTAAGTTTCAGAGTTCCATCTTATCAATAAACTACTAAGTTAAAACTTGACAATAACATTAGCAGTACCTAACACTAGCTACATCACCAACAGAATACGTTGCCACAGTTTAATCGAAACAGCAAATCCGTTGTAGATTACCTATGTACATCAAATGTACATACTATAGTTACTGAGTATTGCATACATCAAAGGCATTATCTCCGCCGCCTGATTCGTCTCAAGTTTGTGAGCAATTGCAGCCAATCCTATTACTATTCACGTGCGCTACAGCGGTACATATGTACGTACATATTGCCGACGCCGTATTAGCACTGCATGTATTGCCACAATTAATTTAAACGCAATAGCCTCAATTATTGGCCGGCTATTCCCCTACATTGGCCGGTTGCACATGAACGCTTCGTGCACATCGATTCAAAACAATGCAATCACGTCATAACAGACAAATTAGAGGTTTTATACGTGTTTTTGAGCTACTTAATATTCATAGAGTCATGTGTTATTATCGCTCCGACACATCGCAAACGACTAGGCCGGTTATTATTTGCTCTAATGCAACGCGTGGATGTAATTTGGTTAGAGCGCGACTTCATGTAGGTCCGCGACCGCACACACTCAAGTCAGCCGCAAAATTACGTTACTAATTGACTAAAACACGCGACGCTCACACCAGCAACGAATAATTAATTGAGCTCTGGCAAGGTGCGGGCGGGGTGGTGTGCGGGGTGGTGCGGGGCGGGTCGGGGCGGGGGCCATCTGCGCGGTAACTCTTACATCAGTACACCGATAATGGCACAAATTAGCCGGGGAAGTGGCAGGCGGCGCTCGGGGGTGGCAGGGGGCGCTAAGCCGGAACATCCCGGAGCGCAGATTACCGCTTGCTTTTGTAATTAACCGGAGCGACGGGCGGCTTCCAAATCCATTTCTGTGTTACATTTTCATTTGTGGCGCGCTCGTCCTCGCCGCGCGCCGCGCCGGGATTACTCGCGCTACCGTGAAAACTGGAAACACTCCCCGTTGTTTGATATGAATAATACTCAGCTTGCCCTCGAATTATAAAGTGCCTATTTGTTTGATGGATATAGCAGACTAACAGGAAAAATGTTTTCCACCAATCTGTTCCACATGTCTGTTTACATATTCTGTCCAAACATGCGCGTAGATACTACCTACCAGTTCGGAGAATTGACTTATTCATACTCTCAAAGTAATATCGGGCGAGCCGTAGCCGTCAGCGATCCGAAAACACGCAAACAGTGAGTTCAAAAAGCCACTCGAAGATTGTAAATATTGAAACAGAAGTGGGATCGGAGACGTCTGCCGCGGAGGGCGGCGGGGCAGGCGGCGGCCGCGGGGCCGGGGGGCGGCACTAATAGTCTCCAGAGGCTCACAGCAAACAAGGCGAATACACAAATACGCGACAACCTCTTTAAAATATTCATCTTTGTATCGAACCGTTACTTATACAGTAGGTTATTCAGGATTTTTCTTTTCTGACTTAAAATTACCTGACTGGCACTTCTTGTTTATGAATTAGGATAATTATTGATGACTAACTTACCATTTCCTTTATCATCTGGTCGATGCAAGTCTGGAGGTTTTGCGAGTACTGACAGGGGGTGGTGAGGCACGCCGAGCCCCAGCAGGCCGGCGGGAGGCAGAGCACCCTGGCCTAAGAGGGGCAGAGGAGGCGCGCCATGCGCTGGCAGGTGCGCTGCGTGCATCTGCTGCAGTAACCGCGGCAGGTCTGGCCTTTGTTGCTGCAACAATCAGAAACACTAACATTACAACATGTTTCCACACAATCAATTCCAAAACCGAAGCACCCCAAGTCGTTTTAAGCAGCTAAACATTCAGACAAATAGCGAATAGACCAAATTAAAGCAAAGCTAAATGGTCCATTCTTGGCCGAAGGTTGCAAACCGCAACTACGGTAGGGCACTAATTAAAATCCACAACGTTTAAACAGAATCAACCCTCTGCTTTGTCTCTAAATAAAACGAAATCTCGGGAACAGGACAATCAAATTAAAGTGTATTGTTTTTTAAAAGAGTAATGTATTTTAGTTCAGCGTCAACATTCAAAGTGGATTGATGTGTCACCGCAGAGCTCCGTGCATTTTTAAACCGAAACGAAGCCAAATTAAAAAGTCCTCCACGGGACCCCTTCGCTCCGCGATATTTTAAATTTTAAATGAGAGCTTCGCCGGCGGCGGCGACTGAGCGAAATTGATTACTCCTTCTCCATTATTCCCCTTTTTCCACTTTTCCTGTTTTCCCGCACTTTCCGTTCCTATCTCGTCTCGTTTAACCTTATTATTCCTATACCCTGTGGATCGACTCATTTCTCCAACCAAGCGCACCGCTATGTTTTAACAGCTTATCGCTATGCCCATTTCCGTTGGTTACCTCTTATTTTTTACACGCGTCCATGTTCCAATTGCGGCCACTATCGGCGTATTTGCTTCGCTAGCCGCTTCCGCGAGACTGCCCGCTGTTCGCTTATGACTGGTACAGTACGCCCAAGCTTTTTCCGCTCGGACGGGCAGGTTCTTTTTTTAACCACCGAAAATTAATTGGATTTTCGCCGAGGGTGGAACATATTTTTTATTGGCCGCTCACGGCTGTGATTTATTGTGTGTCAAAAGGTGGCGAGCGCCACTTAGTTGGGAGTGCTTTTTACAAGAGGGGATTTTTTTTCAAATTCATATTATTCCATTTGGGCATTTACACGTCTTATGCTCGAATGATTAAAATAAATAGTTTCTGTCTAGCGTGTTTTTTAATCCATTACTTTTTGCATTTTCGTTAATTAAAAAACAGCGATCAAATGAGATTCGAAATGGATGATTAATTGCATGGCGCCTTGATATTACTTCTGCTAATTCCAGCTTAGTCAAAAACTCGATAAATATAAACCAACTTGAAAAATTTGGACAAATTATTTGTAAAAAGCAACATAAAAGAGTGTATCTACGTAAATGTACACGTGGTGACCTGAAAAGCGGTCTGTCCCCGAGCGTTAGACATCGCGGTGAACCCTCATCCGTCCTGACAAACGACGTACCTATCCTCTCCCTCAAACTAATAAAAACTTTTAGAATCTATCATTAATGTGTGTTTCCACCGCGAGACGATTCTCCTCGCATTTGTGCTGAAATAATTAATTGCGTACTATTATAAAAACCTTTAGCTGGAACTAATGATTGCGTTTATATCTAGCAGTATGTAGTTGATTATTTATTAACTACGCCTTATAAAACGACATTGGCATCGTTATTAATTTTTTACAAAGTATTTCGTAACTGTGGTAGAAATTAATATATAAAGTTTTATGATGTTTGTAGTCGTTGGTTGTATGTTTATTTTTATGTGGCGCGAGTTTTAATTACGTATTCGTCCCTCGCTAGTGGGAGACATACCTGTACAAACATTTCGCTCGAGCTAACTGTTCCCTCGTTACTGCGCGGCGGCGTGATCCCGCAGCTCGCAGCTATCGCTATCGAGAGCGCCTCACCCCGGTGCCTCCCCGACACGCCTGCTCCCCCACAACCTCCCTCCCGCCTGTTATGAATGACAATAACGTGGCGTGATACCTCACCAACATTTTTTTCCATATTTAGACGTGATTAAATAGCGTCGATACGCTCTCCCCGGGATTAAAACTCGTTCCCCTAACGACTTTTCCATCCGTTTACTTTATCTCTGAACGAAGTTTGGTGTTTATATTATCGACCGAATTTAAGTTTGATTAAGTTTCCCCTCCAACAAGGGGAGATGTCAGATTTTTATAATGAATTTTGAGGATCAAAACTTCAAAAGTAATGTATTCAGTACGATAATGCGATAAGTGATGTGAATAATTCCCATATTGGTGTCACGTGGCACGCGACTAATGATTCAGTAATAAATCCGAACAAAAACCACTAACCTCAAATTCTTCTAGATAAAGTGTAAATAGACTATTGTTTTGTATTTTCCCATGCAATAGTGATGAGAATGAATATTATGTTTGGCTCAAAGTGCCATATTAAAGCTGTATTATAAAGATTTGTGTCCACCGAGAAGAAAAAAAAACTGTCTGGGTGGATTAGGATAGATAAAAACATACAAAAGGTTATTTTTCCGTATCTGTGCTATATCAGCGTGTTCATACGAGGTCTATGTAATTTCGCGTGTGTCGGTACGTGTAGCAAGTAGCAACAGACGTGAGCTGTCTCCAAAGCTTTTGTCATGAGAAAAATGCTCCGCCGCGTTCGGGTTTTCACGGCACATTTACCACCGTCTATGCTCCGGGGATTATTCTTCATTTATAAATGGATAGCGCACGCCAACCGCACAGATTTCCACGCATAAATATTTTTCCACGTTTAACAAGTATTTTTTATCAAATATTTTTGTCTGCCTTTTTTGCGTGAAAGAATAGCTATATCAGTTCCTTCCTAAGCTGATAGAGTTGAACTTTATGAATTTTATGATCAATAATACTAAGATATTATTTAGGTACGGAACAATTTTCAGTCACAATTTAAATTATTCGTCTTAATTTTACTGAAAACAGCTTGTAAAATAGATTCTGGAATTTTTGGTTTCCCAAGTGTTTTTTTATGCTGATTTAATATGTTTATCTAGACTGAAAATATGACTAGTTTATATGTTCATTGACGATACTTCTCAGTGCGTTAAAAAGTAGGTAATTTCTGAAAAAAAAAACACAATCGTTATAGATTTTTATGACGCATATTGTCGCACCTGTATTCAGAAATGAGATCAACAGCTTATTACAAACACATTAGTTTAATATGGTCAGCAATTAATAAGTAGCAAGAACATTTAAAAATAATTACTGTTTACACAGTTATGGGCAGGCAATCAACACGTAAGTGGACGTTAACCTATAATTAGTACCTTTTTAATGAGACTCATTGGATGAGAAAATTCCACGGTGGAGTTGGATTAGGGTCACTTAGTTTCCCAGATGGGTATGAAATCAAAGTCCCTGTTAAATTGATGCAACAAACAGTTTTCAGGGGATCACTGCAACCTTCATTGCCATGCGCGAAGCAGGTTTAGAAGAAGGTCTTTGTCTCATGTAGAGGAGCTTTTTTTGAACGACATTACTGAATGTTCGCTGTAAATGTATAAATGTTTGATGTAACAAAGATTCTGTTATAATTTTGGCGATTGAAAAAGAGTGTCCAACTGTCCACGGAGTTTCTTGCTCATTCTTCTCCATAGAGACCTACGCTTTGGAATGAGCACCTACGGTACTTTCAGTTTTTATGTCTTGTGACTGGGACTGTAGCACCATAACTATTTTTATATTACTATTTTATTTATTAATTATTATCGGATTATTTATTTATTATCGGACAAACTGTGGGCAAAAATAGCTCAAAACTGGTTCCCTAAGACAGTGAGACGGGGTCGCGGCAGGCCACGAAGAAGATGGCGGGACGAACTTGATAGGTTCCTTCCGAACTGGAAAGAGGAAGCGCGGGCTCGCGGGAAGTGGAAGGAGTGGAGGGAGGCCTTTGCCCAGGAGTGAGACAGAGCAGGCTAGCAAAAAAAAAAAAACTGCCTTTTGACAATCCAAAATTGCCTGTAACAGGCCTACTTAAAATAAATGATTGATTTTATTTGAATAGACACCTTGCCAATCTTTTAAAAAAATAAGAGTTACGCACACTAAATGGGTGCTTTCATAAAGGTATATGTTAAAGTCTAAATTCAAGACACATTATGACTGTGTCAATTAAAAGTAACTGAGACATTTAAATATGCGCATAAATATTAAGCAATTTAGTTCGTATTCATTTTTGTAAGTTAGTTCTTGAAATTAAAGTTTAAGGGCGTGGTGAACTTTGATATAATTATTTCTAAGTTGCATTTTCATTTGTAACTGAATCTATTCACAAAGAAAACAACGTTCTCCTAATAAAATGTTATTTAATTGTAACGTACGCCAACCCTAGCAGTTGTTAAATAATTAAGAGTCCGTTAGTTCGCGGTGTGAGACGCATTAAGGCTGTTACAGACGATGCCAGCCTCCAGCCACCACAGACAAGAACAGATTATAAACTGTAATGGTATCGCATAATTGAATCAACCCCCTCCGCTCGTGTAAAACTGACTTATATTCTGTTCTTGTTATAAAATTACTGTTCAAAGGTTACGCCAGAACAAAGTAGATGCGTTAATAGAATTAGCGTATTTATTCGATTAGCAAACCACTGACCGTAATAATGAATTCAACGGGTTTCGGTAATACCGTAATATGCAATTAAAATCTGTGCCATTAGGTACTAAAATGAGCTTTAATTTATTCATATTCCTGACTGCAATGTTTAACACATTGAACCAGGAAATGGTAAGCATGCCATGCATGACTGGAACAGAAGGAACTTTAAACTCTTATGATGTTAATGTTTCGAGCCAAATTTTACGACCAATAAAACAATACAAATTCAAAGCTGTAACTACATTCTAATCTTCCAATGTTGGCCATTAACTGCCATTGTGCTGGACGTGTCAAGAAAAATAAAGAGGAATACGACAGGCAGTAGAACAACGCAGCAAAATGGACGTCACTTTACACATTGGAACATTAAAAGCTCGTAAATTTGCGACACACTAACGTTTCTCATGCTAAGTGCCTATGTAAGGACACGGGCATGACATCGACACGGAATACATATTTATAAACTTCGTAAGACAATGCCTGTTGAGACGCAATGACTTCTTATTCTTCGGTGTTGTAATTAGCTGTAATGTATACCTGTCCTATGTGTTAGCAGTAGATGCAGTATAAAAGGGGAGTTTAGTAGGGACAGAGGAATGGACGACGCACGCACCATTAGGCAGGAAGCCTCGAGGCGAATCGACACGCGACGGCTACACGTGTTACACTTTTAACATAATTGCTTATAAACACATATATTATACCAAAATACATGTAATGTACACTCTAAGAATACACACGAATTTGAAGAAAACAATAAGCTTTCCAAATATCACGGTTAAATAAACTGAAACATGTTTGACAAGAGACTTGAATAAAGTTACGAAGACCGACTCTAATAATAAACAACGTCTATTGTATTGCTATGTTCCTACAACATGTAACTGTGAATAACTTCGTATACTCAAAGAAAAGAAAGATAATAATAATAAGAAAAACTCGTGACACTCGCGGGCCGGATGAGTCGTAAAACTGATTACATAATTTCATTGGAAGCGACGACAGAACGGGCCCTAACTCACTTTTCCGCGTTGAAAAACAAGGAGCTTCGTCTAAGCGACAGGGGAAAAGTTAATGCGAGTCGCCGGGAGGACGCGTCGCGCGTCGCGTCGTGCGACTCACAAGAAACGTCGAGGGCCTGCAATGCAATATTTATCACCCGCCCGCGAACGTGCCTGGGAAAAAATGACAAATTCATGTTTCCCCGACGCCCGACCCGGCGCGCTTCTCGCCCCGATTTATTCTCCTCGTAATTTTTATCAGAGGGCGCGAGACCCAACGTAAACTAGATAGAAATGTTTTCACGACTCGCTTGTTTATAAAGCCATCGACGGGGAAACAGATACGCTCTATTTGCACGGCTCCAGCGCTCGTGTTTGCACATCTATCTCGACAGATAATGTTGCATAAATGTTGTACGCATAATACACTTGTTTATTTCGCATACTTGCGCAGATTCGGCTTTTCAATCACGGCCTCCGCGAACGCTGTCGTAAATATAAGAATGAGATTTAGTATTGGATTCGTAACGCGTATCTATGACGCGAGGTCGCACGTCCCGATCGATCTGCACAAGTTACGTGAATATTGTTTCAATGTGAACATTCGTGTCATGTATAGGTGAGCTTGAGAGGGAGTTTTCGTATCTGTAAGCTATTACCTCTGCGGAGGTCGGGTGCCACCCCTCGGGCGCTGGCGTGGAATAAAATCAGAACGAGAAATGATTTACCCACCGATAACGCACCGACGACGACGCTCCGTCCTCTCCCGGTTATTGACGACGAGTTCACGCACATTGCTCAAACACAAAGCTGAATCGTTTCGACACCTTATCTATCATACTCGAATTCTATTACATACAAAACAAGACTCTTCGTATCGACTATTCGATATACGTAGGTTGGACCTATTTATAATTATGTTTTACTTTCATTTAATAAACGAGTGTCGAGTGCACTTAAAACGTCTACATTATATTAGTTACGAGACTTGCGAATAGTCTGCCACTAAGAAATGTTATAAGTTATAACAAATCATTCAGAAACACCAGAACTTCAAACCATGTTCAGCTCTTTTAACTTATTTGACGCAGACAAATGTAGCGTTTACTTTGTAAGTGAATTTAATAGGCAAGCAAACAGTCCCCTATTTGCGAAGTGGGAAATACTTCACGTTCACAAATCGGCGCTCTCGCGTACGCTCGCAAATCAGACGGAGGCTGGGCGGCCATTCTCTGGGGAGAGCCCCTTTGATCCCTAGCTGACCCGAAAATAAAAAAGGTACGTAATAAAAAAGGCCCGACATACGGAAGGTGGCGCCGCTTTTTTATTTAAATTAGAGTGTTTTATGAGGGGAGGGCGATATTGCGTTTTGCCAGTGTCTAGAAGGCAGTTCGGTAAGCTATACTCGTATATACATGTAGGTAAATCCTCACGATCCGGGGCGACGAACCTTCCGCAAATACTTGGGACTCTAAAGGTATTTTCTTCTCTCTGGAGGTTGTTTTCCGATAGTGGGCACTGGACGGAGAGACTTTACAGCACGGAGGAATAATTTACGTGACCAACACATAGACTGTAATACCGAAAGAAAAACTTGAATGTTAGAATAAAGAATGCGTACATGTCACACGCTAATGTGAGACTAATTTATTAATTGATGTAGCTACGCACGTCTTGAAAGATGCGCTACTTGTAAACAAAATAGTTGGTGGGTAGCCAAACGTTATGATCTCAGGTATTAATGTGGAGCATTTTTGTCATATCTAAGTTTACGTAGTATTGGACGTGGTCGCTTGGTGTGTGTGAGGTGCACGCCGCGGCTACACAGCGGGCGCGCCGTGTGATCGAGTTGGCGCTGCGCCAGCGCGTTCCACCCGCAACTCTATCGGCCGCAGACGGACGAGGGACGCGACGACTGACTTCCACTTTATTTTCGCCCTCATTATCTTTAAAGAGATTTATTTTAGTCGCGTACATCTATTCACGGTTTTCGAACGCCGAACGTTAACACATACGGAGAAAAGGTCGCACTAACGACTTGGCACCCGGCTGCGAATGAACCTATTGAAATAATAGACGGCAATGAAGTGCTCACGACACTTACTATATCTAAAAAATACAATTAGAGTGTTGTGAAATTAGTTAGGCAATTTAGAGGACAGACACTAATTCATAACGCGGTAGGTGTTGTTAACACCGCGTATGCAAATTGAAGTAAGAGCTAATATTATGTAGTTGTCATTACGCTTGGATATTGTCGGTAGCAATATTCTACGTCTTTCGCCCACGCTGATGACAAATGGCCACTTGAAAATTATATAAACATGCTAATTTGTCGCGGACGTGGCGAGCGTCAGTTTAATAAAATAATTTTCTATATAATGGCAGTAGTTTGTAGCAATTTCATCAATACCTCGAAGTTGGGTCGCCGCCAACTCGTCTTGCGCGGCTTAGATCGTTTAATTAACGACCGTCGAACTTTCGACCTGTTGAAAGCCGTGCTTTTGGAGAATCAACTTACTTTACACGTAAGTACCGCTTGTTCCGGGCGGGAATTTTAGTGGGGCTTCTGAACAATAACATTTTACCCACGCCTTCGAGTTAGTCGGCGATAATTGGAATATTAACGTTTGTTGTTTCAATAAAGCATGTTTTAGAGAGGTGGATAGCTTCTGTGAAAAACGATTATGTTTGCAGGTGAGTCATCGGATGAGAAGCGTGTAAAATATTACGTTTTAACCGAAAGGTGTGATTTATGCACGGCTATTATAATAACATCGACCTTCCCGCCCGCCGCCGCCGTTTAGTGTGCGAGTGCGTGCAACAAGCGAATAACTAAGCAATGACAGCTCGGAGTCGCGAATGTTTGGACAGATGCCACACTCACACTGGCGCTGGCCGGCTGGCACACTGGGAGCCGGCAGCTAAACATTCCACGCCACATTTACAACAGCCCACTGCTGTGCAAACAAGACACGTGTTGTTCAGATCCACCCGCGGCCGCGTCAAATATTACTCGCGCTCAAGAAATTTATTTCATTACTCAGAATTTCAAACATGACCTACGCGATTTCGGTGAATTCGGCGATTATGTTGGCGTATACTTGTATTTTATAAAGCCCCGGTAGTTAGCAAGGCGTGTTTGCAAATTGCGATTATAGTTACATCTTGTTCAACAAGATTTTGTTTTGTGCCATGCGTGATCTTCTGAGAGTTATTTTGTTATTATTAAATCGACAAACGCGTTAGAAACAAAAATACAGCACAAATATGCAGGGTTTTAGAATGTACACAATAAAATACATGCTTCGTTGAAGTAATGCGGTGAACCCACTCAATTGGAAGCAAGCTCATGATGTTGTATTAGATGTTAAGATGAACCATTAGTGATGTGCCCCACATGTTGTTAGTACTGTTAACAATATGCGAGCAGGCAATGAGTACTCACCCCAATAATGGCATTAAGTTCTGTCATAGTGACCTGTTTCGCGCGCTCCACAGCCGAGGCCACCTGCTGCTGATGCTCCTGAGACAGGAACGGCAGGATCTGGGCTATTATCGCGTTCAACCTTTTCGCTATCTCCGTCTGAAACACAATCAACGCTTTTTAGTAAAGTCATCTCAATAATTAATGTTAAACAATCATCTACAAACACGACATAAGGTCATCGTGACGAAATTACAATATCATCACGGACGAACACCGATATCACACACGTTATGAATAATTAATATTGTTTAATATTCACCAATCTACTTTTCTGAATAAAATCAACATTAATATAAATTTGGCTATAAATGAAACAACGGCGCGCTAGCCGCTGATCGCTGCTTACATACAAATTCACATCCAAAAATGTTTCCACATTCAGAAGCAGATTATATTCAATAATAACATTTATAATTAGTTGATAAGCTGAGCGAGAAGCAACAAATAAAATTAACACGATAAACAATAATGCCAGAACGCGGTGGGACGCGGCGCGGCTCGGCGCGGTATGAGATGATAAATCGCCGCGTTACCGAGCCCGCAGTATTTATTGGCTTTGTTCGTATTTTCCGTTTAAATGCACATTAATTTTATTCGCAGATTCACAGTGAATCGACGACGAATTAACATAATTGAGTGTATTATTATATCGGCCCTTGTCGGCTCGTGTAAACAATGAAGTTGTTTCGGCGGTTTATTTTTATTTTGTCATCATCGGTCGACCGTGGAGTTTTTGAGTGAATTTAACATGATAATGTGTTGATTGTTAGGAATAACAATAGGAGTAAAAAAACTGTCATACATCGCTGTGGCAGTTAATTAGTGAGATGATCCACAGTGTAATTAAATGTAGATGTAATCATTGTCATTTACAACGCGCCTGAAATCATGGCGCGCATATGTCTGCCGGAGTGTTAAATTACGATATTGTGTAACACGACGGATGCTCTATTACCCGCCACAAAGCTGCCCACACACCTAAACAGAATGCTCATTCCTTAATTGCATGGCTACATACATTTCAGAAATTCAGGACACTTGCCAACTTTCTTATTATCTTTCAAAACAACATATTTAATTTTATTGACTGTTATGTTTGTTTTTCTAGAACGACGATGAGTTCATTAGTCATTACTCAGTATTTGTCTACAAAGATTTTCTTTAGCTTGTTGACAAGTTTTTTATGTTTTAATTGAAACTAAGTACTATTATAAGAATGCTCTGTAATTATAGATCGAGCAGAGTGATTAACATAATATTTCAATGTAAGATTACTAATTCAAGATTATCGCAAGAAGGCGTGTTCCCGCAATTAACCACAACAAGTCATGCGATGTTTTTTTTTATGTTGCCTAGAAACTACAATTATTGTTAGATCTAATGCGTAGATACGTTGGTAATCAGTAACTAGTGGATTGTGTTGAAGCCAGAGTAGTTCTATTGAGGGAACGAGATGGCGCTAGACGACTTGTATACAGATACCGGCATGGATCTTGAGCGCTGACCTTCACCTGCGCAGAAATGAGTTATTAGGTCCCTTTGGTAGATGAAGTGAGGAAGGGGGCGGGGAAAGTGTAGTGATTGGCCCGCGTAGCGTGCTGTAGCGCATCGCGTCATAGCCGCCACTCGGGATTCGTTGTTTTGTGCGTTTTATTTGTTTTATCGTGCGTTTCATTTGTCGATAAGTATACGATGCGCAAAGCGATCCCCACTCTTACGCCGAGCGCTCAAGAACCGTGCCGGTATTTGTAGCTAACTTGTATAGCACACTGGAACTACTCTGGCTTTAAGACGTCATGGTAGTTCCCCAGGGGGGGTATTACAACGTCTTAAAACCAGGCTTGTTCCGCCGAGTGAAAGTGACAGAGCTATACAAGTCGTCTAGCGCCATCTCGTTCACTCACAGGAATAAGCCTGGTTTTAAGACGTTGTAATACCCCCCCCAGGGGGGGTTTTACAACGTCTTAAAACCAGGCTTGTTCCGGCGAGTGAAAGTGACAGAGCTATACAAGTCGTCTAGCGCCATCTCGTTCACTCACAGGAATAAGCCTGGTTTTAAGACGTTGTAATACCCCCCCAAGACTATTTACTGGCCTCGTCTGCAACAAGCTTTTGTAGGCGCGTACACCGCGTGGGATTCGCGGCGACACTTCACTTATCTATTTCCCAACATTGTACAGAAATGAAAATGCTATTGCTTTATCCGAGATTGGATCACTAAACTAATATTATCCCTCTGTTTTGGTACATTTTTTTTAACCGACTTCAAAAAAAGGAGGAGGTTCTCAATTCGTCGGAATCTTTTTTTATGTATGTTCCCCGATTTCTCGAAGACGCCTGGACCGATTTGGAAATTTTTTCTTTTGTTTGAAAGGGTATACTTTCCAATTGGTCCCATGATCATCAGGTCAGGATCTGATGATGGAATCCCAGGGAAATCGAGGGCAACCTTCAAATTTTATAGGCACATAGTACCATTTTCATATATTTTCTAAAGCTGTTCAAGTATTTGCATCTGATAATCATCATCTCAGGTGGATGAGCTGATGATGGAAGGTACAACTCCTCAACGGCTTGGAGTAGGCATCGACTGATTTAGTTTGTGTTCGTCGTGTGTCTCTGGAACCACAAGTCCGATTTAAGTAATTCTTTTTTTGTTGTAAGTACTAAGTATTGTTTAACTTACGGAATACTGCAAGTTTCATCAAAATCGGTTCAGTAGTTTTTGAGATAGGGAATTTTATTAGCTTATTGTGCACTTGAGAGAGAATGATTTATTTGACAAGAATTTGAGTTGAATATTTCAACTAAAAAGAGTAAAATAAAAAACTTTTTCAAAAAAAAATGTAACCGCCTTCAAAAACAACCACAAAAAAGGGTAAAATAACCTACAAAATAACTTTTCTTTCAGAAGTCGGTGGCAAAAAAACAATGAAACGAAAAAAAACAAAGGCACCGACTTCTGAAAGAAAAGTTATTTTGTAGGTTATTTTACCCTTTTTTGTGGTTGTTTTTGAAGGCGGTTACATTTTTTTGAAAAAGTTTTTTATTTTACTCTTTTTATTGTTTTCATGAATGTAAGTATAAAATTGTAAGCTGTCTATCGTTGTCTTTACAGTTACTGTTATATGCATCTTAAATGATAGTTATAGCGAATGTTTTTAATTATACGATATGTTTTGTTTCTCTGCTCTAAGGGATTTGCAGTACTGAACATTTTAATTTCAGCTTGATGCCACGAGTTCTCAAGGAAAAAGGTTTTTACAGACAGACAACAAAGTGATCCTAAGGTACCATTGTTTTATTTTGGTGTACGGAACCCTAAAAACAAAAGAAACGTCAAAGCTTTAGTAAAGTTTGGATACAAAACCTTTAAGCCCGTCGTTCTGTTACCATTAAGCCGTAGTACAGCGGTGTGCACACGTACGTGTGTACGCGAAGCAGCGAGGGCGCGCGGTAGACCGCAGCGCTCGCCGCAAATTGTACTTTCATTCCGCCTCGCTAAATGGACTGTTTGTCGCGTCCGAGCCCCGAGCTCGCGCGAATTTACTCCACACACCACGCATATTTGTTTTTTGCGCTCGCTATTTATGTGTTAACCGATACCTTTTTGTTGTAACAGCAAAATAAACCTTTTAAAAGCTGACTCATCACGAGGACTGCCAGCAAATTATTTAATAAAAAAAAAAACTTCAACCAGAATTTTAATTAAGAACGCTGTTTTTCAACACGTCCATTTATTCTTAATGTAAACTGGAACACGAATTATTTTTGCAAATATTTAAATAAGATTTTTATGAGAGCGTAAATAAATAAACTTAACGAATAAATAAGGCCAGCTATATATATTTAGAAGTAAGACAACAACAAGGTTCCTCCATTTACTAGATAAACATCGAACTTCGTGAGTCGTGCAACTATTGGAATATTAGTGCGTAATGCAAATTTCCTCAGCGATGTGCTAATAAACTAGCTGATAGGCCATCGCTTCACGTATTCAATTTGTGTGTGGAATAAACAAGTTTGTTTTCTCTTATCAACGGACGATTAATTAATCGTTAGTTTTTATTAAAAGTTGCGAGTTCAAGAAAGTTTATATTTTAAGGCCGTTGTTAGATATGAAATAATGAATGATGTCAGACTTGATAACCCCTTTCCATCACGGAACTTGGTTTGATAATATGATGTAGTTCACAGTAATATTCACGGACTCAAATATAAAGGTTGTTGCATATAAACGAGTAAACAAAGTACGAAAAGTAATGTACACTATTGGTACAGCGACCGGTAATGTATGATGTTGACATTGCCGACCGCCGCCGCCCCGCCAGCGCGCCGCAGCCGCCCCGCAGCGGCACCGCGCGACCGACAGACGCGCCGAATTACCGCAAATTACATTTTCATTCGCCGCCTCTACCACCAGGTTATTGTGAAAATTTACTACTAAACTGGAAAACGCCGCCTCTAAATTTAACGCTTTTTATGATAAACGACTTTTGTACTCCTACAGCGACTAATATTAATTTTTACACTAACGGACCGTGAATTGCAGAGAATTGTAGTGAGAGTTGGTTATATCTTTGTTTCTCAGTGAATCGTACATTCCTCCGACCGCATGATTCAGATGGCGTCTCTAGACAGTGAGAACTCTATGAATTTATAATTAGCGAGTAATTAAATCTAATTTCCGACGTGTGAAGTTTCTTTAACAGCTTTGAGTTAATTGTTAACGTGATCATAAAAGTGAAATTGGTGTTATATAAATAAAACTATTCAGGACAGTTGAATAAGTTAATAATAAAATAGCGGAAGTTGTCGGCGACGAGACCCACGTAGGGACACGAGGTGCAAGTAGTGGAAGGAGCGCCTCCATAGTGACAGTGTTGTGAAAGTAAAATTGTGTGTGTCGGCGGCGAGACCCACGCAGGGACAAGGGGTGCAAGTAGTGGGAGGACTTTTGCCGTTGTACAGTGTAGTTTGTAAGGAATTTTGCAAGGTGATTTTCTAATTGGAATTAATTGTGTTTATGTTGATTGTACATTTATAATTCTTATTAGATTATCTTTGTCATTCATATTAGATTCTAGTTAGATAAGTTTCTTTTATGAAAATTGGATAAAGTTTAAAATTTCTTAGATAATTACGTAACTTGAAAACTCACTTTTTTGTTTATGCATGTACGTTAATTAAAGTGTTAAAAAGGGTTGTATTTCATTGTAAAAATAGGTTTACAAGTTGTTTCATGAAGATCGGTCCAGTAGTTTTCAAGTTATTGCGATTTTTGTAAAGTGAAAATTTTGTTCTTATGTAACTTTGACTGTTTTTGTTCTAGGAAATTTTTTGTATGATAATGTATGTATAAAACAATTAGAGTAGGTTAAAGTAGAGATAGAAAGGATTCTAATGATGTATAATACATAGCTGTAAGGTTGAAATTTAATGAAAATAAAGGCTACGAAAGTTTCGGTCTTAGCGAAAATGTAAGGAAAAACAGGCTCAAAATACGAGGGCCTCTATAAGGTAACAACGGCCGGTATAAAAGCCGGAACGAACGCCGGCACTGAGTCAGTCGCAGCCGAGCCACCGAAGAGGAAACAACACTAGAAAAAAAGAAGACCGAAGCCTTCAAGATTTGAACTCTAGTGCAGTGTTTTATTCCGTTGCCCGTGGTCCCAGCCCCAGTATTATTTCTGAAGTCGTCAAACGTTACGCATTCAGGGGTGCGTGGGTACGTGCGTCACCAGCAACGCAAGGCACGTGCGTACAAAGGGACACAGGGGGCACGTCGAAAAAGTTTTCCGTTCCTCCCCTCTCCCTCATTCGGCGGAGCACCGTTGGTCATCCCGGTCCGTCCGCCACAAGTTTTTGGTCCTTCGTGAACCGGATCCCTGTTGGAAGGTGGTGCCAGAAGAGGTACCCAGAAGAGTACCAGAAGAGTACAGAAGATAAGAAGATTGCAAGATGCCCGTCACCAGGTCTCAGAAGGATGCTCCCTCACGTCCCTCGTCACGTCCTTCCGTTAAGGACGCGGCAGAAGAAGGTTCAAGGGCAGAAGGGGTCACGTCTGCGTCAGCGTCATCGGGTACAGCAACCACGTCGGGTACAGCGACTACGTCGGGCACGAACACTTCTTCAGGCACAACGACTACAGAGGGGACCACGGCAACGGAATCCACGAAGACTACGGTTGCGACCACCACCACAGCGGCTTCAGAGAGCAAGAAGGGAACAGAAGCCACCCGTAAGGAGACGACAAAGAAGACCCCAGATCAGGCCCCGGCTGAGGAGGTGTATGGGTCAAGAACCACTCTTAAGCCGATGGGGGTCAGTCGTCGCACCAGGTCAGTGAAGACAACGAGCACCTCGGCCAGAAGACGCGAGCTGGAAGCCAGAGAAGAGTTAGCACGTCTGGAGCTGAAGCAAGCACAGGCTGCGGCCAAGCTAGCGCGCGTCAGGTTGGAGCTGGCACAGTATGAAGATGAGGACTCCGTTGATGAAGATCAGGAAGATCGAACAGCACAGGTCCAGAACTGGATCGAAACGTCGGTACTAAATGAAGACGTACCAGAACAAACCGAGCTACGAGGTCAACGCCCCCCCGAGGACCCGAAGAAAGTCAAAGCCGAAGAGAACTCGGCAACCAAGGGAGCTACGATCGAGATTCAAGCGCTAGCGTCGGTGTTAAAGGAAGCTCTTACCACAAGGGAAGGACCAGCGTCGCAGCCGAAGTACATCCATGAGTTACCGTTCTTCGACGGCAGCAGCAGCGAGTGGCTGGCCTTCAAAGTAGTCTATGAAGATACGGCGCCAATGTTTAACGACGTTCAAAACATGGCAAGACTAAGAAGAGCATTGAAAGGAAACGCAAGGGAAGCCATCAAGAGCTTATTATATTCGGAAGCATCTCCGCTGGAAGTGATGCAAGCTCTACGAAGAAGATACGGGAGGCCGGACGCACTAGTGTTGGCGGAATTGGAAAAAATCAAGACGTTGCCGAAGATATCAGAGAATCCCAAGGACATATGCATCTTCGCGAGTCAAATCAACAACAGTGTGGCGGCCATCAGAGGATTGAAGAAACCCCAGTATCTACATTCGCCGGAAATGGTGAAACAAATTATCGAGAAGATGCCAACGGTCCTGAAGTTCCGCTGGTACGACTTCACTGCAGCATCGGAAGAAGGCGAGTTCTCCAACCTAACGTTGGTGTCCAAGTTCCTGAACATAGAAGCAGACAAGTGTGGAGCCTTCGCGACTATAGAAGAAAAGAGCGGGTTCAAGAGGACTCACCGACAGGCGGCGCACTCTACGAAGGAAAAGGAAAGGAGCTCGAACTTGAAACAACAAGAGAAGACTTGCCCTATGTGTGAGGGCGAACACTTCCTCGTCGAGTGTCAGAAGTTCAAGAACGCGTCGGTCCAAGATCGGTGGGCAACAGTGAAGAAGAGTCGCGTCTGCTTCAAGTGTCTTCAGGGGAAACACAGGAAGGAGAGCTGCAGGAAGCCATCGTGCAAGGAATGCAAGCGGTGGCATCATCATCTGCTGCACGTCGAGTCAGAAGAAAGGAAACCCGAAGACAAGAAAGAAGATAAGGAACCACAAGAAGGAACAAGTGTCGCCGCATCAGTGAACGCGGTCAACAGTACAAGGGCGTACTTGAAGATAGTTCCTGTGGAAGTCTTCGGGTCGAAAGGATCCAAGAAGATACTGGCCCTGATGGATGAAGGGTCAACGGTGTCACTACTGGATGAGAAGATAGCAAAAGAGGTCGGCGCTCAAGGAAACACAGAAGAACTGGTCATCGAGACAGTGGGAGGCAAGCTACTGAGGAAGAAGGACTCTCAGACATTGGACCTGATAGTGAAAGGTGCTCAGGGAAGCAAGAAGACATTAAAGAGGGTCCGAACCATCGACGAGTTGAAGCTTGCACCGCAGTTCTTAGACAAGAAGAGGATTGAAGATTGTAAACACTTGAAGAAGATCGCCGACTCTCTCTATTATACAGGGGAGTCACCACAGCTACTCATCGGGCAGGACAACTGGGAGCTGATCGTGACTCGAGAAATAAGAAGAGGCAAACCAGGGGAACCAGTCGCATCGAGAACAGGACTCGGCTGGGTGCTGCATGGGTCGGACAAAGGGGGCACGAAGCCAGTACACTTCCTGAACACGTGTCTTCACATCAACACGGCTGAAGAAGAGATGCATCAAGCCATCAAGGAACACTTCGCCATTGAAGCACTAGGGGTGTTGCCGAGAAGACCCACCACCGACTCAGAGGGAAGAGCACTCGCCATCCTGGAGAAGACCTGCAGAAGACTGGAAGATGGTCGATTCGAAGCTGGGCTCCTGTGGAAGAACGAAGAGGAGCAGATGCCGGAGAGCTACACTTCTGCACGGAACCGATTGATAAACATCGAGAGGAAGATGGACAAGGATCCTCAGTTGAAAGCAGAGTATAGCAAACAAATCCAGCACCTAATCGACAGCAAGTATGCAGAAGAAGCCCCTGATGGACCAGAAGATAACAAGAAGACATAGTACCTGCCTCATTTCGCCGTGATACATCCATTGAAAAAGAAGATCAGGATCGTCTTCGACGCGGCAGCCAAGTCAAAAGGAAGAAGCCTCAACGACGCTCTGCTACCTGGGCCAGACCTACTGCAGTCTCTGTTCGGCGTGCTACTGCGGTTTCGACAAGGACCACTCGCGGTGGCGGCCGACATCAAGGAGATGTTCCTACAAGTTCGCATCAGAACAGAAGACAGAGACAGCCTACGGTTCCTGTGGCGAGGAGAAGATCGCAACGTGCTACCAAAGAAGTATAGGATGACATCCGTTATCTTCGGTGCAACATCGTCACCAAGCACAGCGATCTACGTCAAGAACCGGAACGCGGCGGACTACAAGGAGCAATATCCAGAGGCTACAAGGGCGATCGAGCTGAACCATTACATGGACGACTATCTCCATAGTTTCCATTCAGAAGAGGACTTCAGAAGAGTCACAGCTCAAGTGGACTTCATACACAAGAAGGCGGGCTTCGAACTCAGAGGTTGGGCATCAAACCAGCCTAAGCTGCTGCAGGAAGTGAAGACTGACACCACAGAAAAGACAGAAGTAGACCTCGGCGAGAAAGAAGAGAAGACTTTGGGCCTGCGTTGGTTCACAGAAAGGGACTCCATCGGCTTCAGGGCAAACCTACGTAACACACCAGAAGAGATCATCAGAGGGTTCCAGGTGCCCACGAAGAGAGAAGTCACCAGCGCAGTGATGTCGACCTTCGACCCATTGGGGTTGGCGTCACCAATTCTCGTCCAAGGGAAGAAGCTGCTTCAGAACGTGTGGAGAAGCGGCGTCGGTTGGGACGACGAGATAGAAGAAAGGGACTACGAAACATGGATGGAAAAGTTACCTGGAGAAGATGAAGTTGCTCCGAGATCTTCACATACCAAGGTGTCTGGCGCCACATCGCACCGAGGGGGAGCTGCACACATTCACCGACGCGAGCGAGACAGCGTACGCAGCTACAGTCTACTGGAGGACAGAAGAACCAAGCGGCACCTATCACGTCAGCTTGGTGGCAGCGAAGGTCAGAGTCACACCTCTGAAGCCAGTGTCAATTCCGAGACTCGAGCTGCAGGCAGCACTCCTGGGAAGCAGACTAGCGCACTCCGTGGAAGAAGAGATGGACCTGAAGGTGGTGAAGAAGACTTATTGGACAGACTCCAGCATCGTGCTCTCGTGGATCAAGACGGACCCGAGAACATTCAAGACATTCGTGGCTCATCGCTTGGCAGAGATTGAAGACCTGACCAAACCTCAAGAGTGGAGATGGGTACCTACGGCGAAGAACCCAGCAGACGACGCGACGCGCGACGTACCAGAAGATTTTGACTGTAATCACCGATGGTTCACCGGGCCTGACTTCCTACGAAGAGATGAGGTTCACTGGCCGGCACCGAGGACCTTTAAGAAGGAAACCACCGGTGAAGAAAGGTCGACGGACGTCGTGGCAGCAGCGAGCAACGCGTATCCGGTACCCGACCCTGAAAGGTTTTCGTCATGGAAGAGATTATGGCGTGCTACAGCGAGAGTACTGCAGTTCATCCAACTCTGCAGAACAAAGGAAAAGGTCAACGTCAGCAAGGAAGATCCAACATGGAGAGCGACAGAAAGGAAGAAGACGACAACAGTAGAGAAGCGACATCAGTCTTCGAAGAACGCCGAGAAGAAGTACCTGCCATTGGACACCGGACTACTAGAGCAAGCCGAAATTCTATTGCTAAAAAGAAGCCAAGAGAAAAGCTTCAGAGAAGACATCAGGTGTCTACAGCAAGGAAAGCAACTAGAAGGCAGTAGCAAGTTGAAGAAGCTCGACGTAGTGCTGGAAGAGGGTCTTCTACGGCTGAAAGGAAGAATCGACGCGATACAGGGTGTGAGCAGAGACTACAAGCGACCCATCGTGCTCGACAGCAAGGAAAGGACAACACGACTCGTCATAGAAGAATACCACTGCCGCTTCAATCACGGCAATCACGCGACGGTCATGAACGAAATAAGGCAACGCTTCTGGGTGCTGGGACTGAGGTCAGCGATCAAGACAGTTCAGCATCAATGCCAATGGTGCAAGACGAAGAGGGCAACGCCACAAGAACTCCCGATGGGCAACTTACCGGTAGAAAGGCTAATGCACGGCAGCTTTCCATTCACGTGCACCGGCGTAGATTACTTCGGCCCGCTGACAGTCACCGTGGGAAGACGTCATGAGAAAAGGTGGGGCGCTCTATTTACATGCCTAACCACAAGGGCTGTACACATAGAGCTCGCTCCTTCACTCTCCATGGACAGCATGATCATGGCGCTACGAAGATTCGCCGCGAGAAGAGGAATGCCGAAGACAATCTATAGTGATAACGGGACCAACTTCGTCGGCGCTAACCACGAACTGAAAGAAGCGCTAGAGAACATGAAGCAAGAAGACCTCACCTCAGAAGCAGAAAAGATCGGCGTGCAGTGGAAGTTCATCCCTCCTGGTGCGCCAAACATGGGCGGCGCATGGGAGCGTCTGGTGCGATCAATCAAAACCGCACTAGGCGCCACACTCAACGAGCAAAATCCACGAGAGGAGGTCCTACATACCCTCCTCCTGGAGGCCGAGCACATAGTCAACTCTCGGCCTCTCACCCACCTCTCCGAGAATCCTGAAGAAGAAGCACTCACGCCCAACCATTTCCTCATTGGGCGTTCCTGCGGCGCGGCGAGGATCGGCAGCTTCACCGACAACGAGCTCGTGGGCAGACACACCTGGAAGGCTGCGCAGCGGCTTGCCGATCACTTCTGGCAACGCTGGCTGCGCGAGTACCTGCCCACTCTGCTGCCAAGGAAGACGTCGGGAAGGAGCGACGCTGCTGATCTACGCGTCGGGGACGTCGTGCTCATCGTCGACCGCAGCCTACCGAGATGCACCTGGCCACGCGGCAGAATCCAGCGGGTGTATCCGGGACCAGACGGGCGGACAAGAGTCGTCGACGTCGAGACCAGAGGAGGAGTGCTACGGAGACCGAGTTCGAGAGTGGTGCTGCTGGTACCGGGAGTGTCGCCGAGCCAGGAAGATGGTGCGACGCACGAGGGGGAGACTGTCGGCGACGAGACCCACGTAGGGACACGAGGTGCAAGTAGTGGAAGGAGCGCCTCCATAGTGACAGTGTTGTGAAAGTAAAATTGTGTGTGTCGGCGGCGAGACCCACGCAGGGACAAGGGGTGCAAGTAGTGGGAGGACTTTTGCCGTTGTACAGTGTAGTTTGTAAGGAATTTTGCAAGGTGATTTTCTAATTGGAATTAATTGTGTTTATGTTGATTGTACATTTATAATTCTTATTAGATTATCTTTGTCATTCATATTAGATTCTAGTTAGATAAGTTTCTTTTATGAAAATTGGATAAAGTTTAAAATTTCTTAGATAATTACGTAACTTGAAAACTCACTTTTTTGTTTATGCATGTACGTTAATTAAAGTGTTAAAAAGGGTTGTATTTCATTGTAAAAATAGGTTTACAAGTTGTTTCATGAAGATCGGTCCAGTAGTTTTCAAGTTATTGCGATTTTTGTAAAGTGAAAATTTTGTTCTTATGTAACTTTGACTGTTTTTGTTCTAGGAAATTTTTTGTATGATAATGTATGTATAAAACAATTAGAGTAGGTTAAAGTAGAGATAGAAAGGATTCTAATGATGTATAATACATAGCTGTAAGGTTGAAATTTAATGAAAATAAAGGCTACGAAAGTTTCGGTCTTAGCGAAAATGTAAGGAAAAACAGGCTCAAAATACGAGGGCCTCTATAAGGTAACAACGGCCGGTATAAAAGCCGGAACGAACGCCGGCACTGAGTCAGTCGCAGCCGAGCCACCGAAGAGGAAACAACACTAGAAAAAAGAAGACCGAAGCCTTCAAGATTTGAACTCTAGTGCAGTGTTTTATTCCGTTGCCCGTGGTCCCAGCCCCAGTATTATTTCTGAAGTCGTCAAACGTTACGCATTCAGGGGTGCGTGGGTACGTGCGTCACCAGCAACGCAAGGCACGTGCGTACAAAGGGACACAGGGGGCACGTCGAAAAAGTTTTCCGTTCCTCCCCTCTCCCTCATTCGGCGGAGCACCGTTGGTCATCCCGGTCCGTCCGCCACAGAAGTATTAATTTGAATATAATTTAAGCAAGCATATCCTTTTGTGTGTAATAAACTAATGAATGTTGTAGTCAGAGATGATGGTTGGTCACACTTTAGAACTAAACGATTTAAAAGCAATTACTATGCAATATTGAATTTCGTGCGTTCTTCAAATACTTTTGCGAAATTTCTTGTCTCATAATGTGTTCCCATACTTGAGCGCTCTCGTAGCGTGAGTTCAATGCATTCCTACGAATCGCTATGTCGAAATTCAATCAGAGAATAGCACCATTGAGCGCAAAATATCGACAAAGGGTTTCAGATTAAAGCAGTTTTTCTTATTGTCGTTACGAGGCGAACAATCCCCGTCCCATCTGCACCTCGTATAACTCTACAGCGGTAGCTACGAGTACGAACGGAGGAATAAAAAGCGGGCGTACAAAAGGGCCACAAAATACGTACTTTTTCGAGCTCTCCACAAAAGATATAGTACGGTTTGTCATTAAGGAGTTCATCCCCGCGCGAGAAATAAAAGAGGAACGTCGGGTTTCGGGGTGAGAGGGCGCCGGCGGGGTGTGGGGCGGGAGGGACGGCACGCGAGGCGAGGAGGTGCACTAATGGCTCCGACACTCATCCGCTAATGCCGCGGGTGACTCCTCTTTTTGCGCGATTTTCACGTGGTTTAGTCGGTGGAGCTTTTAATCTGCGGCCGCATCTTGCCAACGGTGCTCCATTTGTTTCACCATTATTTATTGCTCCCCCACAAACAATGCTTGAGTTTATCCCAAACGTAATTTTTAATAAAGAACGCGAGAGTCAATTAATTAAACGCTTTATCGCCGGCTATTATGAAGACTTGAAGAGTTTTCGAAATAAAATTTAAAAGCATTGGGCAATATGGCAAGAATCTACAAATTTAAATTAATAAACACATTTAAATGTAAAATCAATTCGTTAATTTCATCACGAATTGATTTGAAAACTAAGATAAATTATCATCTAAATACCAGAGACAAGAAATAACAACGAAATGAATCATTAGATGGCGAATTAAAATTCAGATGAGAGGAGGATTTTAATTTAATGATTGTTTGACATGCATGAAGAATAAAAAAAGAAACGCGTTAGAGATTTTTTGTTACTCTTTTGCCGAGGTGTATGTCGGTAATCGCTGCTGCTTCAAATTCAGGTGTCGTAAAACCATCAGGATTCCTTACGACACAATACAACGGAATATGGCACATGAGTGCACGGTGCATGCCGCGAGCTGTGACCTGAATGCAGGTCGCGGTTCCACGCCGCAATTTATTGTCTCCCTTGAATGCTTGTACGCGCACGTTGCGGCTGCGTACTTCGTGACCAGCCCCGCCACCACGTGAATACTAACCGATAACATCTACATAATGTCACCAATCCATAATGCTCTATGTAACAACGTTAAAGGACATAAGCATACATTATGTTGAAGCAAGTAAATAAAAGCCATAATGGTCTCTCTTTAACACCTGCTGTTAAATTGATAAAAGATTTACACCACAAAGATATTAAATCAAAATGAAGAGGTTAAACGGCATAACCATTTAGTTATAAGTTTCCCGGCGCATCCGGCCGCCCGCCTCCCGGGTGCTCGGCGATGAACTTTTACTGCTTTTACCGCGATTGTGTTCCGCGGAGTAAACTGAACGGACGCGGCACTTCCACTGAGGTTTCGGCCTTCATTAATGCCTCCGTACTCTTTTATGAATTATTTATGCACGCTGCGTTCTGCTTATCTTGCCTGCGGGCGGCGCTCTCGCCAAGTTTCCACTTTATTAAACAAAACAGACGCCAATCGAAAAGGCACGCTATTGTATTGAAAGCGACGTCGCTCTTATGGCTCGCAATAAATAATTCCTCCGGCGAAATGGCAGTCAAGTCGATAAATGGGCTATTATTGCAGCAGACAGAGGCCAACATTATCATCGATTCGTATCGCATTCGCGGGGCAATAATTGTTTAAACATAGCTTGCCGTTGAACATTAGTGGCTGGCACATCGATAATGCACACTGCCAACCGCTGTCGCCGCTTCTCGTTAGCTTTCTAATTACTCACTGCTGTATTGTATCCTGTAGGTACATCGTGAACTTTTACACGAGTTTGTTCAACAACAAACAGGGGATTAAGGGTAGGATTGCATCTAAAATATTTAAACAGGGTTCAATTATCTACGCAGTTGACTGGAGTGCTCGTGAACGACAATATAATTGGCGTTACTTAAAATAATTGGTACTCGAGCGCCGATACTTATAATAAACAGAATTGTCGGCCGGGAAGGCGCGTCATTAATATTCATTATAAACAAATGGATATAATTACTTGGCAAGAACAAGTTGATTGGAGAGCCGTGGAGTGGGTGTGTAGTGGGACACGTCGTTATCTCGGTATCGAGCCGAGCCGGGCCGCGCCGGCTCCAGTGTCACCTCGTACTTAATCAGATTGTAATTGCGCGATCAAGAGCCGGCTACGCTCCACTACACACCACCTGTCAATTTAAACCTCCATGCTACGATAATAAATAAAAACAACAACAATATTCTTGTCGGCTTCATGAATAACATTATGTTTGGACCGAGATAAATGGAAGTTTATCTCTGATGTAGAAATTGTAAAACGATCGTAAACATTTGATTTTAGACGTTGCGTAAGTCATTGTGAAAACCTGCGAATGATTTGCACACGTAATCGAATCTCCAAATATTTAAACAATACACAGTAAACACGATAAAAATATTGCAGTGTAATCAAATCATGTCAAATATTTAGAGAGGCGGACGAAGTGGCCTTAAAACCTCACGGTCAGATTCATTCAAACAGTCCGAGTAATAAATTAAGTAGAATGCAATCGGGCCGCGTCCGAGCGATTCTGATTGACAGATTAGCGTCGACATATCACGACAGTCGCGACACACGGTTTCATAATAGCCGGGGCAGGCAAGCGTGAGCGCTCTGTTGACTCGCATGTTTCTCGCCAAACAAAGAGCCAGCTTCCTAGCTACCCTTGTTTGTTTAGGTCCACGCCAAACGTTTATTGCCCTTTGTGTATCTTACCTCTCGGCAAAGCGTGAAGCCTTTTTGACTCGGCACTTTTTATGAGAGCGCTTATAAAAGTGTGTACGTTACTTGACATCTAAAAACTACGCAGTCAGATATTCATATGAGTGAAAGAAGCATTGTTGTAAATGCAATCGCTCGAGGTAAAAGCCGTAAACAAACAAACGTGGAGGAGGCACTACATCATAGTTGATTCGCGGCGAGCGAGGTGAAACCGCACAAGCGCTTACGTGATAATAAAGAAACACAAACAAGTTTCTCGACGCACATGAATTGACCAATTTGTAGACGCTGGATAGTTTCACAAGCGGTTTGTGTAGTATAGACGAATCAATCATCGCGGTGCACATTGAGCTTTTTGTGGACGTAACGAGCGAGCGGCGTTGTACGACTCGACTGTAATGACTCCGCATTTCCGGCGCCTTATGTGTTCCGCACCTTGTACTGGAACACAATGGCGCTCACTACTACGCAAATACTAGTGTATTCGGTAGCGCTATAGCAGTGTAATTAGCGCTGTTAATACAGTCCTAATTTATGCATTGTGCAGCGGAGCCTGCACTCGCGCCGCGCTCCGTGTCGTGTACACGCGCCGCTAACACCGATTGTCTGAATATTCGTGTTGCCATCAAATTATTTTCGGTTCGACGCGCACCGATTACTATTTTTTAGTTTCGCAACGTTGATTGCAGGCTCGCTATCGCGGATTATTAGAACGGCTCATATCAGCTGCTTGTTCTGAATAACAACATTAATACATATCGATAACTTCATCCTAAAACTCGATGGTTATCATTAAAGCTTATCTGTTCGGTACTATCCAGTATGATTTTTATACTGAGCTGTCTTGCTTTTGTTCAGACATGATAAGGAGTTATCACGGATTTTGTACTAAAAAATTGATTGGGCTGATTCCACGATAAACTTTATGTATCTGTATTATTTTTGTGTGATCAGAAAAGTAGGCGATAAGAGTATTAGATAAAGGCTATGTTAAATTGTGATAAACAGTCGATATCAGGATAGATATTTATAATGCAGGTATCAGTCAGTCTCGGCGAACTAATCACCATCATAAAAAGTCATAATTTATGAGTCCAGTTATCAGGTGACATTAAATTGAAATGGCGTTCAAATGAAACGGGATGTACTCGTATTCTAAACAATAGAGAGTTAGCGTTAGAATCAGTGGCAGAGATAGTTATATTCAACATGGATAGCGTTCATTGTAGGTCGTATATGTGCAAACGACGACGTCCAGTTGCGATGGAAGCTTGCTTATTTACGGAGACCGTTTGCACTGTACTGTTTGCTATCTCGTTGTGCCGACTGCCGAGTCCCCGACTCACTGGCAATTCTTGCCATTGCAGTATTGCCGTACGACACGACACGAACGTGGTACACAACTCAGCAATATTCGTGATCAAAGAACGTAGAACAATGATTCCATGCACAAAAGTACTCGAAAGATTTACCGAATGCTTTTAAGTACGATGTTCTGTTATCTAGACATGGAATCGGAATTAAAAGAAGCAAGACAAAGGTCGAAAGATCAGTTATTTATAAATGGCGGATTGATGTAAAGTATAGGTAATGTTATTTTAGGTATTGAATGTGTAGTTTGCAAGTATTTGAGTGCGTAGTCGCAGCGGATCAGCGGGCAGAGCGCGGCGAGGGTTTGAGTTTGTGAGTTTACTCAGGCACTGTTTACCTAGTGTGTTTGCGAGCCCGATGCTTATTGTGAGAGCTGGGCGTCCGTCGGCCGCGGTCTACGAATACTGTTTAATTTGTTGGATCCGTCAAGTGGCGACTGTTGCCGACTCACAAAGTTCACAAGTAAAATTTCACGCTTCTTGGAAACTAAACAACGTTGACAGAATTCCTCCGCTAATGTTTGGAACGTCTTTGTGAAAGTTCCAACTTCTAAGTCCGAACATTGTTAATTTGTCATGTTAACCACTACATAAACGCGTTGCTTATTTCATAGTTGTGATACTATGTAAACTGCGACTGCATGTTTATTTTAATTCAGTCATTTGAATAAACATTCTTATTTTAATGATTACTTGGAAATAATGCCCACAATAAAATATTTATGACACGATCCTTAAATATTTTATGGTTTCCTGTTGTGCAGACGGCTTCGAAAGGATCGTAAGGAAATCGATATTGTGACGAATCTAAATGATAAAATAACGGAGTATTTATTTAAGGCACTTCTCCCCGCGACCTAAAAGGATTAACGTGAATTTAATTGAGCTAAAACAGTTAAATGAGCGACCATTTATTCGAATTATGTATTTAATAATATTCAAATTGGCTAAATATGGAAAGTATTGAGATAAACAAAACAGTGTAGTATATTTGAGTGGGTGTGGGTAAAGGGAGCAAGTGCGGGGTCTGCGTGCGGCGCGGCTCGCTCGGCGACCGCAGACCACAGCCGTGCGGCTAACCGCACCCGCAGCCACCCCCGGCCCGCGCCTCACCCCCGTGACACGCCTGCTAAGCTGGACTTGTCTCTACACTTGATCTCTACGCCTTCGTAAATGGTTGTACTTAATTATAATATTAAATTCAACAATATATGTAACATAATGTCACAGGCTTATCTTTGTTTAAGATTGCACATGGTGTGTCATGTGGCAGTCAAGTGAAACTCCTGCTTGTCGTAGGGTGTGTTCATAATCCAACCACTGAATTTAATACAAACAAGGTGTATATTTAAATTAAATTTTGTTAAAATATTGCCGATTTTATTGCGATAAACTGGACTACATTTACACGATTTCAAAAAACAAGGCAGAACACAAATTCAACAAAATATTTCATTATTTTTATTTCATTTATTGTTATACCAATTTAACGTAAATCGAATAGAAATGTTGTTTGGAGTTTATCGGTTGTTTTCAATTTCAGTTGTGAACCTTGTAGTTGGGGTACCTACAGCTAGTAAAGTGCCTAGGTATTGTGTACATGAAGACACGGGCAGAGACTACAAACATGTGGGCTTGGTATAATTCTGTACCGTGTTCTACAAGTGTAAACGGGCGATCATTTGTTAATTAACTGTTCAACGCCGTTTAAAAGATAATTAACTATTATTTGAGCGTTTGAGGTGAGGTTGTTTGACGTAGTTTACTTTAGTCATTAATGTGAAGGATAATATGAATCATGTGAATTACTTGAGTTTTTGTAGTTTTGCGATGTAACTTGCTTTATGAAAATTTTTTTTTTCGACGACTTTTACGATTTTTAGGTTATAATTTTATGCCTTTCCTCGACACCTTTTTTACTGGAAGAAATGAATACTATCAAACAATAAATAATGAAACCAATTTAGTTTAACAAGTACGTTACACTCAATTATTTTTATACAAACTATTAATAGCTTTTGAAAACTCTCGCGATAGTCTAGTCTTCATTGACGATCGCATCTATCAAAGCGCCGCGTCGTCGTCTGATAATGATCTCGCTACTCGACTGGAGAATATTTCACACCATTACAAAACCACGGAACATCGAGTGCTTAAGTATTTACTACTTACCGTTCGAATTTAATGCTACCTGCATTTTATTTACTACTAAAGTACGAAGTCACGATTCTAAAATGTCATCGGAAAGCAACACTGGATTAATAATTTAATAGTGTCATAGATCTTAAAAGCTTAGACTCACGATAAACGTGTGTAAGTTCAAGCGCTGTTACAAATCTCCCCGTTTTACTCTATTGTGGGTACTTGGTACTAAACTAAATGATTATAGGTCATCGATTAGATACATTATGAATAGTAATTTGACAATAATATACACCGATAAATGCGACAGCTAAACATAATTTCATAATGTATTCACTATTCAGTAAATAAATGCATTGGAAATATTCAATTGTCACATAATTTATTAATAATCATTTGAATTGGACATGACTTTACCAGTAAAGCTATACGTTAACGTGTCACTAAGGTTAGAGGTTAATAAGTCATTTCGCGCACATTAATTCAAACCGCATTTATACTTAAATCTTTAATTATTCAGAAGCTATTATGTATAATGTATTATACATTATTATCGATGCTAAATACGAAATTAATGGACTTTTATTCTATTGGACATTGAATGAGTAATGTGCAGCTATTAAAGACGGGTTCTTATTTATAATTCAACATGTCGCTTGTGCCATTACTATACTAATATATCCTGGTGTTAAATATTCATAAAAAGTGTTATAAATATAGGGGGTCATTAGAAGCGGTGTGCGACCACAGTCGATAATAACAGCGCTCGAGTTTCTTTGATAGCGTCGTAAATTCCAATCTGTGAACCTTTCGAGATGTTTATTTTATATAGAGAACATCGCAAGTAATCATCACTGTTAAGAATTACATGACTTCACCCGGATCATTCATAAGTACAAGGTATTATGACGGTGACCGACACTTTATCAATTACTACTTATCAACTAAGGCGCTGCTAATTACAACCGTACTAGCTAGAAAATAAGTACCACTTACGTAGGTACTAAAGTAATAGATAGATTATCTGTTATTATTTAAATTAGCATTCTATTATAATGATAACAATAACAAGCTGAATTTACGTGTTTTATTCAGATTGTTATGTTTTTGGTTGCTTGATTGCATTCAGCATTATCAATAAAATTAGATGTAAGTATTTTACAATTTGATGAGCGCTTCAGTCAGTAACACTAATAAAGTGCACTTAAACACAAATCCAGCAAGTGTATTGTGGGGAGCTGTCAGATTGCGAGGGATCCAGCCGTCAATAGCTGCGAGGGTCGTCACCCCCGTGTTTGTTACCCCTTCGCCTTGTTTGCATTGTTTCACTGTATTTGAATAGAGAACGCGCACCCGCCGCCCTACAACTGTTACCGTTTTCATGATAATGTAAGCGAGATTTAATGATACAATCTATGTGAATAACGCGACTACCGTACACCACGGCCGCATTACTTATACACGCACATATGTAAACTATGTAAATTCTCAAACATTTTATTTAGTATGCAAAGTAAAAAGGCCGCCACTTAAAATTCTTACAACGCCGGGGATGCAGTTTTACGGGTTATTACATTGAATGAGAAATGAGTGAGTCATAGGCGTGTAGTTTACGAGTCGAATAGAAATCGTCTGTTTTAAATGAAACTCAAGGAGCGAACAAGGCGTCCATTATTCATGAGGGCCGTTTCACGCCCGACCACCGCCGACAGGGTCCGAGCAGAGCCGAGTGTCGAGTTCCTGCGAGGTCTCGCCACCTCGGCCGGCGTCCACGCAAACTGTTTCGAAATCAATATCCGTGTCTCAATCAGTGCAATTAAGGTGGTCCGTGGGACAGGGGTCGTATTCAGTGTAATTAGTTTGACGCCGTCGTAGCCGCCGGCGAAAGGGGCGATAAATAAACGAGTAGAAATACTTGGCTACGTAGTGGAGTAACGTTAAATGTGCACTCACTGGAGTTCAGTGCTCACCGCTTGCCGAGCTTCCTCTAACTGCTCGGCATATACATACACAGCCTGTTCCATTCATATACCTATTATTCATTTATCAGATACAGTATATTGATCCTAAAAATATTCTGAATGAAAACACAAGAGAAGAAAATGTTTCAGTAAATCGTCGAATAATGATGATAATGTGCATAATAAATAAAAAATATACCATGACATGCGAATTAAGAAGATAATGCGGCCAAGTACTTACTAATTGCGAGCTCTTATATTATTACGTTGTTTTATTGCGTGGTTTTAGACCGACTATAAAACTGTTTTATTAGTCACGAACATTCATGGACATGGACGTTTAACATGAAATAACTCAATATACGAACACAAGTTATTTTTTTACGAAATTAGACAATTTTTGATAAATGGATGGTTATTATAACGGAACACGCTGTACTGTACGCTTTGAGCAAATTTAATAAAGCACAAAAGCACCGAGGGTGACTGGGTGAGTACGCGCTACGCGCCCTATTTTTTCACATGGTACAGAATATCACGTCCCTCGGTATTATAGGGGTCGAATTTGAAAACACAATTAGACTTAATACAGAGGTGATTGTTGGCGGGCGAGGGTCGCAAGCGAGGGGTTACGGCAAATCCTTTAATTTGGCTCCCCGATCAAATAATAAAGCGGACGGAGCTGAGGGGCAGCGAGCGGCGATATCGCGTTTAGTGGTTTTATTGCAAGCGCCATCTGCCGCTCGACGCACCCTGTAGATGGAAAGATAATTTCGCTTTTAAAGCGAGGGGGCGACGCGCGACGGAGCGCCGAGCGTTCATTGTGAGTTGTTGCGTTCGTTTAGACAATTCACAGCGCTGTATCCGCCTGTAGATGTACGAGATAGCGCTCCCATTATGCGGGGACCCTTAACGACTACCTGCATGTTGATGTGAACACTCAACGGCTATAATTTGATAAGGCACGCCGCGCGCCTCGGCTGCCTTACTCCTTTACTATTGTTCGTACTTGTACGTTTTATTGTTACGCCTTATGAATCGAGTAACAGGACGTTGAGTCACGTTAATAGGTGTTATATTTTGTCGTAAAATAACTACATAACGAGTTCATTGATAGTCACTACCTTTGGCGTTTTGGAATACACTTAGACATAAATTAGCAATTAAACAGTTTTTAAGTAGATGTACTTCAAAACAAATAGAAATAAAAATATACACCGCGTATAGGTATCGTTGATATTGAAGTAAGCTACTAATCTTTGGTATTAAAGTAAGTACTTTAATGCTCGATAATCCTAAAAGATACCTAATATCCTGATAATAACTATACCTATCGATGTCGTAAACAAAGAGGGCAAAATAGACGCGTTGCCATGATATCCTCCCCCGGTTATTATAATAAACAGTAGGTAAGCTGATGGGACACGTGCACTGTTTTTATCAATGAAAGAGATTGCGCGGGTGTATGGCCACCCTAATGCAAGGACAAACAATCCTAGGGGCCGCGCATGAATAAATTTGAGCGGTGCGAGCGATGCGAGCGGCCTGAGCGCACATCGTCCTCGTCCTCCCCCAACGGCATGGAATGGATGGAATCGCAATAAGCAATAATACAGCTTTCGAAAGTATTGAAATGGATTTTTCGCTAGAATGCTTTGGTGATAAAACGAGTTTTAACTGATTTGACGGATAAATTGTTTAGTTGGTGTGTGCGTTTTGAGATAGGAGAATCGTTGAAGTAGTGTTTATTTATGTGCAACTTATGTGAAAACAAAAAAAAATATTTCCTAATTAATTACTTCTTAATTACTTACTTTAAGTAAAATTAATTTAGTTACAAGATTTTATTAAAAAAAACTAATACTGTTGTTTATAACAATTATTTAATATGAATGATTCACAATTATAGTAAACAAATTATGTAATGAAAAAAGAAACGTAAAAGCGTCGCTCATTTATCGAAAATAAATATAAATTAAAACCAACTATGAAATATAAAATATCGAAAATCTGTTACTAAAGGTATAATGTTGAAATTTTGAAAATCAACGAGTCCACATTGACATAATATCATAACAAGCGAGCATTGAGCACGGAACGTGTGTCGGAGGGTGGCAGCGAGGCAGGCAAGTCGACCCGCAGGGGTGTCGACACTCGTAAACCTCGACAAAGTATTTTATCGACATCCCGCCGCCTCGCACCGACCCTATTCACTATTGTCTCTCTCCACATTCGTGACACTTCATGAAATCACTCCACCGTATGAATTCCCTCTTCAACTACCCGTTATCTACATTACAAGTTACGACACACTCATTTAAATTTACGAGTGCAGTTTCGATACTAAGGATCTGCTCCACCAACCGATTCTAAATTATTCTAAGTAAGGAAACCGTTGCCATAATCGGCAGCGTGAAAGTCAGTCCGGGCGTGAATAATAGCTTGAAGTACAGAACAATAAGTCTCCGTGTCGATACTGCCACACAAAGACGAAACAATCAATTCACAGCGTAAGTAGGTGTGATTCGGCACGGTCTCACTACGGTCCGGCCCCGCGACTAACAAAAGAAAATCTAAGCAATTAGTCGTCGTCAGAAAGAGCGGAAAACGCGAGTTAGTCGCGGTCACGCCGGCGAGTGCGATTCGGTCACGACGCGCGGGAAACTGCGTGTTGATGCGACAAAACCGACCTTATTGACGCGATAATGTCGTATTGTAACGTTCGTGTAGAATGCTTCTCATTATATTTCAAGATGGCTCAGACCATGAAGAGTCACAATAAATAAAATGAAAAAGCTCTAACCGCATCCAAAGCTTCAACGATTAGAATTAATTTCAATCTCTTTTTATGAAGTGTTTACTCGAGGCGACCGTCACTCGGTGTTCAGAAAAAACAAACAAGAAATAAAATGAAAAAAATAAATAAAGGAAAAACATTACTTGTTATTCTATTACGATCGCATGCAACACATAAAAGCTTAACAAAGTCGACGGGGTGCATTTCTGGTTCTCGGTCGACTGAGCGTGTTTAAGTGCTAATGTAATAATCCATTACAATGAAGCACGGCAGTGTACGCTAAATAGCGCATTCAAGCATTGAACTAGTGGTGGAGGCCGCCATCTGTCCGCCGCGGCGGCAAACAATACGACCCTTCGTAATCACCCCTCGTTTGCTAGTTTGCCAGAACCTAAACAAATATCACTCACCGCCGACGGCTTAACATTTCGAGGTTTAGGGATCGGACCTATTGTCCAAGAGTTTATCAAACAAATCATAAACCTTGTCAAATTAATATCTTCGATATCAATTAAACAATTTATGCCTATTTTTTATTGAAAAGTGTAGTATGCAATCATTACCAAAACACATAATTTATATCACTTTGTCCTTTAAAAGAAAATTAAAAAGCAACTGTACCGTGTACGAGCGAACACCTGTCATGTTCATTTAAAAATCCACGTGTGAATATTAATTGTGTGAAACGAATGAGTGTTTCTTATTACCCGAGTAGCTTTCCGTGTAGTAAATTGATTGTGATTCCTTTTACAGTACGTGTTAAAATACAGGGTGATATTAATAAAAGCAGGGTTCGAGACAAGCTGGCGAGCGTAAAATCAACAGATTACCATGAAGCCCCCCCACGGCACCCTCGGCAAGGCACCCCTGTGTGTACGTACCTATTTGTTACGATAGCTATTGTTAAGCGAGCACCCAGCGGTCAGGGCTGTCACATCAAATCAGATTAAAATATTTACGCACTAACATTTTGTTTAGCAAAAACAACATTAATTATTTTCGTCGCAATTTCATTGCTTCTGTTTTATCGAGGCCAGAAATTAACAGCGTGAAAATTAATTAGGTATTATTATTTTTCAATCAATTCGAACACATGTATTTTCAGTCACAATAATATTTCAATTAACCAGCGAGCTATTCGAACACATTTCACATAATTAAACACTTTGTTACTTAATTTCCAATCGACGATCAAAAATGTATTCTGCTACCTAGAAACAATATTCGCGGCGCAAAATTTAGTTCTAGTGTTTTAATTTTAAGAAATATTTTTTATAATTGTTGTGCATGTTAGCAACCCTACAAGCCCCTTTTTGTGAATTCTACTAAGCGTCTAATTCATAGATATAGTTGTGCGCTTTAGTCACGCGCATTGGGGGAGCATGCACAACTTTCGCTCCCTTCGCCATAATATTTCGATAATAATGTGTCCTATTGAAATGAAACTCCGTCATAATATTCATTCAACCGCGACGGCTGATAATTATTCGACATGCATGCATAGTTCATACGAACATCATGTACGTAATTGTTATTAATAAAGATACGAGAATAACAGCGGTAACCACGCAATTAAAATGCCAAAGTTGGTGCAAATTAAAAACCGAAATGTCAACAAAGTGGCTTGACCAGGCGGTATTCGCCCACCCCCCGGTGGGGGTGCGCCCGCGGGCTCGCTGTCAAACAACGTTTATCCAACAAACAGGCGCAGCGCAATAACACGTTTTTTTTGCTTTTACAACATTTCCCCGTGCGCCAATTCGCCCGACCGCTGTTGTTAAAATATAGCCATATTTTCCCCTTCATCTTTCCTTTGTGTTACCTTATTTTAAAACATGTTTAACATCTGCTATCAGAAAGTGGAAACAATATTTTTGTTTACAAATACATACATAAAAACTTATTCTAAATAAAATATAATTTGAGAAGATGAGAGCACATACCTGTTTATGCATTTCCACATTGAGGCCGTACGACATTTCATAGTACTGAAACATAAATAACACGCTTTAGTTTAATCGATTACAATTTATGAGAGTAAATGTAACGGCCGAGCAGTGACACAGTACGGTTTTGGCACAGATTAGCTTCCTCAAATTATAGGAGTCGAGTGACTAAACATCCGCACTGGCACAGTTTGGACGTCGGCCAGAAGTGTTTCCGACACATAAAAATTCTCGCGAAAATTTCCTCTCGAGCGTATTAAAATAAATTGCAAGCGATTTGGCAACACTTAATCGTGATTCATATCTGGATGGAGCGAACATGCGGGGATTAAGGCATGCCAAAATATATCTGTTCGTTTGAAATATATTGTCTGCTCTTGAACTGGCCACTAATACGTTTGCCTACGCACGTTTCTGACAGCTCAGTTGGCGTTGTGATTGATACGACGATGTTACAATATCTTATCTAAACATATTTTATTACACGTGCTAAAAGTCTGAAATGTTCCTTGTGAGACATACATTACTGCCCAGTAATTGAGTAAATAATTCTTTCATACGGACAATTATCCTAATAGGAGGGTGCATTGGAGCCAATCAAATAGAAAACATGTGACATGCGGGCGGCGAACAAAGGAACACATTTATTGATTTCACACGCCATAACAAATGTTACATGTGATAAACATCTCTATTTAGCTGTTAAATTAGCTGTCCCTTTAAATTTAACTATGTAGTTTTAATATGACATGCGTTTTAAAGCCTGTTGCGTTCGTTTTTTATTGTACGGGTATGAGCGTAATTATGGTTGTACCATCGCCGCTATTATCATTAGCCCCAATCTCTTGTAGTGGTCTAATAAAGTATTTCATGTTACCACACTTTTATTTCAAGTTTTCCCAATCTTCAAGGTTTGAAAACAATAAAATAAACTTGTTTGTTTTTAAATCAGATTATTTTGATGTATTGGTGAATTAGGGTGGCATTTCGCCTCCTTTGAAGGACAAAAATGTTTTGATAATTATACAATTTCTACTCACCATAACATAATGCCTTTGTATTTCAATTTTTTCACTAGCCAGTTTCTCGCATTCTAATTTTAAACTGAAACAAAAGAGAAAACTATTACGTTTTTAACAAAACTCGGGAAATTGTTTTTCGTTAAATTGTTTATTTTAATTTTTATAGCTGCATGTTTGCCAGTTTATGGCGCTACGTCTTGAATAGTTTCAAACAAGACTATAATTGTGCGTTTGATCCATTTCTTCGTATATCAGTTTTATGTCCAGATATTCTAGTATCAGTATAAATTAAAACGAGTTTTCTGAACGGTTATTGTTAAAAATAAGGTGCTTTATCAGTTTTCTGATGACTTGCGATAACCTCCGCACAAAATAGGTCAAAACATAATTATATTAGGGCTCTTTGGAGACTTACATTTTAACTTATTAAATAGTCAAGTTAACTCAGTAAACTAACACTCGAAGTTCTATATAAGGAGCGCTTGTAACATTATTAAGATAAGAAATATATGTATAAACGAACAGCTTGTTTTATAACTGTTATCGCATGCATAGTGGGTCAGACCTGTTATGGTTATAGTTTTTATCGTCGCTTAACTACACTGTTCAATTTCAATTCTAGATTATTACCTACATACTTAACGATCACTGAAAACGTGGTCCGATAAGAGTTTTATAACATAATAACTTTGTAGTAAAGTAGGTAATAGGTAGATCGACCGTTTGCGAACATTCATTTACATATTGCTTAACAATCTCTACTTTTACAAAAACTTGGTATAAACTTTTCTGTCCACGAAAGATTTCTAGTAAAGTGTTTTATTGTAGAACTTTTTTTTCTTGTATTTATGTGTCGCTACTTAAATTATTTTTATGATGGTGATTATTTTTCAGATCTATTGTAGATTATATGTAGAAAATACTACCATAACCTAATCGGGCCGTGTTCATTCACTAGAAAAGACCAGTAGCCAAAAGAGGGGAAGGAAATGTGAGCAAAAGGAATTGAAAATGGTTATTATTACCGCAGCAAATGAGGGATTCCGATCTGTTGTTTGCTCGTTCGGTCTCTATTGCTGTCAAAACTTTTAATAATTTATTATAATTATTATTTATTTTAAAGTTGAGCCATTTTGAGATGTGTTTGTTTATATTTGAAAGCTAATTTGTACTTGGTACCTATTTTAGTAAGTTTTCTAGTAACTTAATTGATTCTATTGTTGAAGTAGGTATGTAATTATTTATGACTATTAAAAAAAGGTTCATAATGACGTATTAAAACTATGTATTTTTTTTTTTGTGTTCTTATTATCTGACATAATAATTTGGAATAACAATCACTCAACAAGTTATTTTTCAATCTAAAGTTTAATTACTCCATTGAGAAATGCGTAGGAGGGACAATGAAAATAACTTAAAAACAAAGTAAAAACATCTAATTGACCCGTCTCCCACCATTTAAATATTAACTTAATCTACAAAAACGTTGAATTAATTTCAAATTTTTCTTCTAAATTTTAAACGAGTCGTGTAAATAAACCTTATTGTTCAGTTTTTTGTTTCACGACAATGGTTCGTCGCAAAAAGCCTGGTAGGGTGCTCAAAGGGCAGGGTACAGGTAAGGGTTGATTCTCCTTGATTCCCGGTGACAGGGGATCCCGGATGATCCCACTTTACGTGTTTTATTTTTGTTGTAGTAAATCCTACAACCCTACGGATCGATTCTCCTGGTACAACTGATACTTTTTTTCCTGTTGGCGTTGAAGTATTTTTTTTTGTGAAATTAGTCAAAGTTGATGAATAAAAAATTGTATGTAACACTCATAATGACAATAAAGTTAACAAAATACTAACTTGTGATATTGGGCTTGTAGAAAGTTGAATTCTTCTTTAATCCTGTCACAGGACTCTCCCACCGTGAACTTGATGGGTTGTCCGGGTTGTGGGGGACCCTGGGAACAAACACAACAAAAGTTAATGACCTGCAAGTAAACACCAAACAGTTTCCGCTACAATAAAGACTTCTTAAAACCTGAACACATTCTCTAAATGACCATTTACAAACGTTTACAAACACGCAACGCTCTAAATATTAAGAGCGTACCTACAACGTAACTCATCAATCTCACTCTCTGCACAAAAACATTCCTATCACGAAACAAAAATTACACGCATCCCAAATTACCATAATACAAATTATCCTTTAATGACCATAATTCGGTGTGAGCCTCGATTAATGAAAAAAAAAATAAACAACATCGACCGCTCGCCTCTTAACATAAAAATAAAGTAACGCGAACACGCGAGCACGTAATAATAAAGAAAAAAAAAACTAACTCCATAATAAGAAGCACGAAAATAAAAATAAAGCGAGGGACACAACAACACACGGTCGCCGGGAGGCCGAACGGCAAAAAATAAATAACCGCCGCTCGGTGCCGGCGCGAGGAACAAACGGACTTTAAAAATAATAAAAGGAGCGTAAATAAAAGCGTAAAAGGAACTGGCGCGGCGTGTAGACGTTGTAAATGGAGCTGCGGACAATCGGGCTCGGGAAAAATGTGGCCGGGAATTTAGTGAATGTAACCACCGGGGAGACGGGCTTGCGGTCGCGCGCCTCCGCGCCGCCGACGACGTCTCACGCTCCGCGTAATGGGTGATCGCACTTAATAACGTAATAGGTAACATCGTGGATAACCTAACCGCAACGTCTAGGCACTGTTCGCAACATTCTAACTTAATTCATCCACCGCAATTCGTGCTTATTAAACGTGCTTTATAACCAGAGATTGTCTAGCAATCTAGCCTAGCGCTATCGTATCAAAAATTAATTTAAGCACCAATCATGTTTCCGTTAATTGCTTTATTGTAGGTTTCGAATGGCTTTCATTTTGGCTTTTAATTAAAAAAAAGCCAAAATGAAAGCCACACAAGCAAGAGGGAGATGTAAATCGACACAAGCAATTACTTATCCATGTTCATATCGCTGAATCACAAAACAAAAAAAGAGTTTTAAGTTACGAGCTAACACAACGTGTGTTTGGAGGCAAAAACAAAACGATATCGACAGTAGCAGTGTGAGAGCAAGCTCGCGTGTGGGCGAGACTACACGACGGTACTCGAGTTTCGTACCGTCCTCGGCTCCTCGCTTCAGACGCTGCTTCGACACTTCAAACCTTATTGATCAGAATTAAGGCAAAAAGTAATAAAGCTCTTCGGCTAATGTGCACTCAGCTTAACGACACTTGTCGCACGGCCACTGAAGATTTGCTAAGTGCACAAAAAATGTCTAATTTAGATAAATACCTTTTTAACTGTTTTATTTCTAAACCATGATTAATGAATACAGTAGAAAACATTAAAAATATTGGACTTTCTTTTGTAAGAAAAAGTAGGTAATTATTATTATTAGACCTTCCATTAGTTATTCTTGCAGCTTATCATGTATGCAACGAGAGCCACTATCGCTAAACACTCAACAAGTGTGCGCGTGCCTTAACTTCAACCGGACATTATTTATCTGCGTCAATAAGTGACGGCGTCGTCGTCGTTTTAATTATTTGTTTTATTCGGCGTTATCGGTGTTATCGCATCGGGTAACTCTCTCGCTTTCGCTGTCCAACAAACCTGATACCTCGTTATACATTAGTGTTTTATAGCCACGATTAAATCACCATAGGTATAAAATAACATTACGACTACGGATTAAATTAAACGCTTTTGTGTAATAAAATTGTATAACATGCCAATAGTTGCTCCGTCTGACCTATCGTAAATTTTGTATTATTTAACGTGCAAATTATTTCAGTGAGCAATATTGGCAAATTAAATATCATTCTCGACTCTCGGTGCGTTTAACGCAATCGCATTAAAATTACACATGATTAAAAGTAATTGAAAAGTTAAACACGTTGGTTTTTGTGTTTACCTGGTATTTAACAGCTCGTTTCCTAATTCTGACATGCTTCTGTGTAATATTACTCAATTTCAATTTGAAACTATTTGCCGTATCGGTTATTTTTTTCCCACGGCCTAACAGCTTAAATATACCCTTCGATACTAATAGTCTCAACTTCAATCCAACCTTCGAATCGATCACAAAAGAAAATAAAATAATCCTCGGCAATAATAGACTGAGTAAACGTTCCCCTCGACAAAAAAAAAGATTCCCATAAATTATCGCCGAAAAGGTCAAATTAAAATACAATGAACAGTTTTTGAGTGGCAGTATTGTGTAGAGGGCCCGGATGAAAGGCCCGCATCCACCGGCCGCTCACAAAAACAAAACTAAACAGAATGCGTTTAAACGGATATAAAAAGAAATAGGTACGTGTTCTTATTTCAAATTATTGAATACGTCTGCCCACTTCTACCTGCTGTACGCTTTGGAGAGCATTCTCTTTTTATTGGGTTCGAAATTCGAATTCCGAAAAGGCTGAATGAATTCTGCTCGAATACGAAATTGAAATGAGAGGTTTGGTGATTTATATTAACATCGACATCCGTTACGTTACGAGGAAAACTCGAAGAAGTGGATCGATGTCAACTGTTTATTAGTAATATTAGAAGCTCGCCCGCTCGGCTAACAACTCACACAAGTTCAGCGGCTTGGTAAACATCTAAACACCATTCGCACTTACAAACCAAACAAGCATAGACAAATATTTGAACATCAAGATTGGCTTTGTAACGTAACGCCTCAACGTCAAAACCCCGCGAGCTAATTTCTGCTCTATTGTGGTCGTTTTAGAGCTCATAAAACGAGCGTAACGGTGGGATTTATTACCGTTTGTATTGGGAAAATAAATAAAAAAGCCAGTAAACTAATATGGTAGCGCAGGGATCGGAAAGTCGATTTTATTTTCTCAGAAATACAACACCTTTTGCCACCAGATCTGTCGTGCGGTTTGGGATATCTAATTGAGTATAATTTTAATTGTATTATTCGCTATTTGGTGAAACTCTCCAATGAAATTATTACTCAAACAAAAGCAATAATTAACATAATATTTTAAAGATTCCTTTTTTTACTATTCTGCAATCTGCAAGGGATATAATTTATGGCAAACGTCACTGTAATAATGAGAAGAATTCGACACTTGTAAGCAGGACTTTGGTGGCTCGGTGGGCGTCGGAGGTACTGAATCTGTCGGTCACAGATTCAAATCCTGCTCGCAGCCATATTTTATTTTCCACAAAATATTTTTGAAATTCGCGACGTTTGTGTAAATTAGCCTTTCCCAAAGTGGGCGATAACGCCCCGTTGTGGGCGATATTTCGCTTCGCGCAGTTTTTTTTTCGAAACGTTGCCCCACACTAGGAATTTCTTCCTGTATCGTGTATGGGGGGTGCGTTTACAAACATACACAAACACCCAGACCCGAAACAATTATTTGTAGATCATACAATAAAAATATTTGTACCATGCGGGGATCGAACCCATGACACCCTGCGCAGCAGCCGTTCGCTCAGCCACTGCGCCAATCGTGTCGTCAAAGTTCATGTATCTGTCCTGTTTTATTCAATAAATAGAAGAAAAATCATGTCAATCGGTCGTCGCTCCGTTTCGAAATGAAAGTACTTATACACAAAGAAACAAATAAAAAGGCAATAGACACACTTTCGCATTTTAATAGTTATTAGTATTCCTAGAGAGGTAATTTTCGTAGATAATAGACCGCGATCAATCATGTTTTAACAAGTAAATTATATAGCTCACAACAATTAATTAATTTGAAGTTATAGTGGTTTTAAGTAGCTGAAAAAATGGGGGCGCTAACAATTAATTTATTCTCAAAGTGGGCAGTAGACAAAATAAGTTTGGGAACCTCTGGTGTAAATTCATATAGGTATTTAAAATAACAAAATAGTATTTGATTGAGCACTTATTTGTCTGTGGTTTAATAAAAACATGAAAAGCTAATATCATGTTACTTATTACTACTCTTTTAGAAAACAGATTACTGGATTAGGAAACGGAACGGACGTGAAAACGTCAACAACAGTGAAATAATATCCCGCTCGGTTGTTCCAACGTAAGTATGTCAGAACTCCGTTCCCGCGCAGCGAATAGGTAAGTATGTTTGATGGCATCTTGATTATGACGAAGCATTGTTTGCGTACTCCAAATGCTGTGTTTGTGCTAACTGATACTGCATTATCTATCTACAAATATCAAGTCATTACTTTGGGTGAACATTGACTCAAGGCACTCCACTTATCACGATGATAATCCCAACAAGACATTTCCGTTGATAAACTCATCTCGAAAATATTAAAAGAAATCGTCATTGACACAGATTTATTATTTCTAGAACTCTATATTGTGTGTGTTTGAAGAAAACTTGGTGTGTTTGACGAGACGCCATCTCATTTGTCCGTAGCGGTAATTCTGTCAGTCAAATATTTACAGAGTAAGACGCGACACGGATTTTAAGCAAATAGACAAATAGGCATTTACATTAACACCCGACCCGTCCCTCCCGCCACTCATTCTCCACTCCGAAACACTCATAGAGTGACGCTTATGAACTACAAGAACAAAGACGTAACGTTGATAGAGTATTTTCCGCCGACAGTTTACAGGAAAAACAATTTTATTGCTTTGTAAAGATCCGTGATGGTTTTTCGTGGTTTAGTAATTTTGTTTGCTTGTATGTCTTGTAAAATTAATGACTTTGATAACACGTTTTTCCCATGGCGTCTACAAAGTAATCTAGGTTAATACTTCAAACTTCGTACGTCATGAAACTTTTTTAAAGAATCACCACCAACTTCTTATCAATGCTAAGAACGTCAATCAATGTTAACAAGGTGTGTATTTCTTTGAAACTGGTATGAATGCATCAATTAGTCGAAAAGCGTCGCACTGCTTCCTGACTGTTCAACCAGTACAGACAGACCTCAAAATGTATTGCACCGTTTCCTTCTTTTTAAAAGGGGTATGGTATTATGAGCAGAAGAGGTCAAAACAAATTGGTCTTGTTTGTCTATCTATAAAGTGGTGCGCGCGCGTGGGAATGTACCAACTAATAACGTGCATTAAGTGAGCAAGAAAAAGCAATGGTTGTGCCAATTAGTATTTGATGACACGGTTGGGGGAGTGGCTGAGCGATTGACAGCTGCGCTACATGTTGCTGGTTTGATTCTCTCACCGAACAAAGATTTGTATAGCTATGGGCTACAAATAGTGTTTCCGGGTGTAGATCTGTTTGTTTATGTGAGTTTAAATGTCTGTGAACGCACCCACGGCACATTAGGGGCAAGATTAAAAAAAATGAGTTTGCTTTTTAACATTGTTTATTGCATCTTTATTGGTTTAAGTTTGGAACGCATGTACGTGACCACATCCCTTTATTTTTAAATTAATACCGACGATCGACGATTCTCCCCTGTTACTAAAGTACAACACAACCAGGGCCTGCAGTCTCGACATAGATAGCGATCGCTTTGCGTCAATAATCGGTCGCTAAGTCCTAACGATCCGATTGTAACAATTTTTGGTAGTCTCTACTGCCAAAACTATCGAATGTCATCGCAAACTTATCGAATATGTTCGCAAAGATAACGATTTATCGTTAAGTCATGTCATTTCCTTGCGACCGTTTTTGACAGCACGCTAACTGATAGCTACGATCGCTACCATTGCTTTATTTGTGTTTTGACATTACGAAAATATTAAATCAATGGTATTTAAATAATTATGGTTGTAGAATATTTAGCGTGGGACTTACTTATACTCGAGAACAGACGCGCTGTGCTAATGCGGCGGCAAATACGACGAAACCGATGAGAAAACGAAAATCCCTTTGATTTGGAGGATGGACAATTTGTTTATTTACATTGAAAATTTCACGGGCTCCTTAGTGAATTAACTGATGTACAGTGCTCCATAATATGAGGATTAAATATAGATTACAGGATCCAGAGAACACCACATCCATGCGGATGGCTGTAAGTTGACCTTCCGTTCGATAAAATCAAAAACATTCTTTAAAAATACATACCGTTTTACATAATTATTTAATATATTACAGGAGTGTTACCCTGATCTTAATATTTTAAATATTAATGCTCGATGGCCAGGAGCGAGCTCACATTTAGGCAAATTCACTGGTGCGCTCAACAATGAAGCGGCAGTTGCTTAGTAAGTAATAATAAATGAGCATAACAATTTGTTTGGAAGAGGTTGCTAGTTAGATTTCTCAATAGTCAAATTTCTTTATATGTTTAAGCTTTTAGGTGATGATGGTTAAAACCGTGGACCTCTAGAACCATGGCTAATAACTCCTATAAACATCAACACCCTGGCACACCGGAGTACAAATTACCGAAATACACACGGCTACATATCAAGCTATACAAAACCAGTATAAGGTAATCGTTGAAAATGCGGAAAGACCATACAAAGCGAAACCAAGACAAACTGGTTTTGTATAGCTTGATGCGTAGCCGTGTGTCATCATCATCATCATCATCTCAGCCATAGGACGTCCACTGCTGAACATAGGCCTCCCCTTTAGATCTCCACATATACCGGTTGGAAGCGACCTGCATCCAGCGTCTTCCGGCGACCTTTACAAAGCCGTGTGTACACTGCTCAAAATGGTAAAGTCTAAAGCTTATCAACTATTTTGCTATTTTACTATAAATTTATAGATACGTGTACCTAACACCATTTTGTGAATATTCATGAAATTTTATTTTTGTTATGCAGGCTCTGGACGAGCTGATGCAGAGCGCATAAGAAGAAGACTCATTAATACTAGTTTTACATAATTATCTCTGTGTTCTCTGTTCAAATAAAAACCATGTAAAATCATGTATTACTTTTATTTACACAATAATTGTAACAGATTATTAGCAATCGCGTCATCTATTTTGCTTGCAACCTGCGAAAATAGCAGCGACACCTCGACTTGTACCTTGGTTACCTCAGATTGCATTTTGGCAGCGTCTGCTTGCGCCAAAAGTCCATCAATTTGAGCAGATGTTACACGTGGCATACGCTTACACCTGAAACACAAAAATATTCATTATATAAACACAAAATCAGTTCCGGATTAACCCTTAAGCAAATTAAGAAATTGTTTAGGGCGTCACGTCTCAGGGGGCACCATAAACAGGACCGAAAAACTCTTTGCAAGTACACGAAACGCTTTTTGAAATTGACTAACAAAGAACTCCGTCTATGAATGAACTTAAAATCTAAACGTATATTATTATATCCCAGGGTTAGTATAGTAAAATGGTAGGGGGCCCATACGCTGGGATTGCAGTAGTCTTAATCCGGCACTGCATAGAATACTTCGGATGTATTACAAAATATTCAATTTAGTACTGAAAATAGGAATCAAAATTGTTGTCGTTGTAGTTTGTACTAACCTGCGGCTCACGCTGCTGGCACTCGGCGGACCTGCGTCTGTATCCACCGGTCGCTGTATATGGAAACACCGTTTTATTTCCGTTATTTTAAATTTGGGAAACAATGTTTTTGCTCAAACAAGCTTGACATTGACAGTACCTACATTGTTTGACATGTTGAACGTCTAGGTGTTGCAAGGAAGCAAACTAATAAGTTCCTTGTTATGAGTATTCTTAAAAACGGTATACGATACTTACACATTTCGATGAAATTAAGTGTTAACTTAATAAGGTTTACCTTTCTTCTGCACAACTTTCAAAGAAAAAATTTTTTTTTGTGAATATATTATCTATAAATTTTCCCTATAGTAAAAAGTTTTTTTCGACTCCCAATATTTTACCGTACTAATGGCAGAAAAGCCTAGAAGCCATGCCAAAAATACTATTAATTTACCGCACTATGAATACGATTTTCGTTAACTTAGCGACATCGCAAAGTCATCATAATTACCGACTTTGCTCGCTATCTCGAATGTAGAGACTTGCATTCATTGTGACAGTCGTTATTGCATGCGAATTTTTTCGGTAATATTTAGCGATCGCTACGTATCGATCGAATCGCTATCTTTGTAGAGACTGCAGGCCCAGGTCTGTTGTTGCAACTAAATAAATAAAAGAATGCCGATGTGTTGAATTTTTAAGGTTTCCGCTTTTGGCCATTTGGTTACGAAACACTAAAAGGTCGAAACCTTTATATTCAAGATTGCTACTCCTGCCTGTAGGTATATCTAATAAATAAACGTAAAAAAAAATAATAAAGATGAATTTAAATTACCATATAAGCTAGCTTAAATTTAAATTATTTGTTCTTTTCTGTTGTCTTGGTAGGTAATTTCATATTAATTATGCTTCTTTGAAATTAGTTTTTATATTAATAATCTGGTGGTTGGCTGCAAACCACAGCAACAAAACATTTTGAAAGAGTAATAAATTACAAGGGTCGCAGAACTAAGTGAACGGTGTGTCTTTAAAAATAACACTAATGTATTCTCGAAATGTGGTTAGTTTTCCGTCGGCTAGCGGCAGGCGACAGATGGGTTGCGGCCTGCGGTCGCTTCTTTGAACACCACCGCGCTACCGTACTGCTCTATTACAACGTCGTAAAGTTCAGAATCGTTTCACACACGGTTACACACTTCGCCGCGGTTTCGACGGCACATGGTCAAGTTTCGTTCATAAAATATAATTTTAAATACGTTTGCCTGAACATGCAAAAGCTTATAATAGTATTTTCTTCTTTTTTAGGTATGTAAAATTATCTAACAAATATTCAATACACAGTTTACACATAGCGGAGACACAGCTTGATAGTTTAAAATAACTATTAAACAGCATGTCAATTAAATTTATAGCTAACGTGATAATTATTTTCATATCAGGTGTAAAAGACTCCATTAAAACATAGTTTATTAGATGCCCCGTTAGCCTTTGACAGGTGTAGGTACCTACCTACCTATTTTATCGAGAAATAGCGCCGTAAATCATATTCATGATAATGATATTATCAATATCGTAGATCTTTATTTAGGTACGACATATCTAATATGGGAAAAACGTTTTAATAGTGATCTAAATGCGACCAATTTCAAGCTGCTAGATATTTTTTTATCGATATTCCATGTCAAACAAAAAATATAGGTAGGTACTTCAATGTTACTACACGTTATCAAATAAACGCATCAACTGTTCTCTAATCTTAGCAACACGTTACTTTACGAATTGAGTGTCGAGTAAGCTTTGTTAATTTCGTCCCCTGATTTCCAAGTATGATAAAATCCTTTGCAGACAATTTCACGGGTAATTGAGCGGCTGACAATGATCGCCGCTCGGTCCGGGGGGGCTCGCAAGACCCGCGTCTGTTTGTGTCATTCCACTGTTTATTACTTTTATGGTTTTATTACCTACCACTCAACTTTCTGAATAAAACTAAACTTACGTAGGTACTACCTACGTGTTATTTGTGCCGTGTTGTAAAATTATGTTAGTTTTTCAGTTATCTTATTTGTTTGAAAGAAAGTTATCCTCTTCTAAGACATCAACGCAACGAACTTTGAAAATGACAGCTGCATTTAATTTGGTGAGAATTTGTTTTTGACAACGTAAAAAGCTTACAGGACGACCCACTGACCAAGTACCAACGACCATATATGGTCGTTGCCAAGTACCTATTCAACAAAATGACTCAGGCTATGTACAGTACAGCGCAGCGTGCGTAGCAAGTTCAAAACTTTTTCCAACGCCTTTACGAGTGCAAAAACAAGAGCATCAGTCTTGAGAGTGTAGATCTAGATAGTTTATCAGTTAGGAGTGATTTGTGTACGCGTTAATGTCTCTTACCGGATGCCTGGCGGCCGCCACAGCAGCGGCGGCGGCTGCGGCGTTCATTGCGCCCGCGCTCGGATACATCCCTCCGTCAAACACACACGCTCATGGTCTGAAAAACACTATAAGTAAAACAGGGCACAGCACACACTCCACTTGGGGCACTCAACAACACAGGATCCACGCACGTACTCCGAGTCAGTCACACGCGACGATCCGCTGCTGACGAAACTACCGACGCACGTCGTTCTCGCGCGAACGTTGCAAGCGAACTGACAAGAGGGGGGCGCCACCCGCCGCTTCCCCCGGCAGGCGACCGACCCTCGCTCGCATGCCGATTGCTGCTGCCATACATATTTCTCCACTCGAATTTTTCGTCGACTATCTTCATGTTTGAGGAATACTTTAGCCGAATCGGAGATATACGCTCTAATAGATACGTATTATCTGGGGATTTTCTGCGAGGGGTGGTGGGTCGGTGTTACGGGTTGGTGGCTCGTTGCGGTTGACTTGCCCGATGTTATTTTGGCAAACAATATTGCATTGCAATTCTGTCTGAGCTATCCAGGCTTATTCTCTTGATACCTAGTCACGTAGTTAAAGTAGGTCAAATGTCAGACTAATAAAGATTTCTGTAGACACTTATCGCGAAGTTGCTAGATACCTTGTCTACTTCTGCGAACGTACCTACCTAGGTACTTGATAAATTAATTGGAGACACTAATTATTGTTAATCTTAAATGGATATTATACATAAGTTTTATTTGGTGGATTCCATGCTGTTTATTAGTTACTACTTAATATAGGTACCTAGTACCTACAATTCGAGTAGGTAGGTAATACAATGCAGTCGACAGCTATTACTATTTTTTTGTAATTCAAAACAATCATGTCATTCGTCTGTGAGCTTCAAGCTTCAACGCAAGTTTAAAATTGTTTATTCGTCTAGGGCTAGGCTAGGAACTCGAAATAAAAATATCAATATACTGGCATGACATAGAGTAGGTACTAGCTGACCCGGCAAACGTTGTTTTGCCATAAAAAATAGAAATTAAAAATTTTGTCTAAAAATAAAAAAAAATAAAAAATTTTGGGGTGGACTACCCCTAACATTTAGGGGGATGAAAAATAGATGTTGGCCGATTCTCATAGATACCGGATAAGCACAAAAAATGTCATCAAAATCGGTTAAGCCGTTTCGGAGGAGTATGGCAACGAAAACTGTGACACGAGAATTTTATATATTAGAGAAGATAGATCTGCGTCAATTACCGATATAGGTAATTACCATTTATCACTGGCAACATTACAGCGAAATGCCTGTGGTCAATAGAATAGATCGCATTATCGTTGCCAGTGTTGCCACGTACGCATACATTTGCGGGCATAGATTAAAATATTAATGTGGCTGGTTAATTCGGTAATCCGCAGAGGGGCAGGTAATTGATACAGATAGCTCGGTATCGGTCGGCCGAAGCGCCCTAAAGCTGCTACCTACCACACTTTGTGTATTTACGAGCACGATCGTATTTAACTACCACCCCGCATCGTATACCTTTGAATACTTAAGTATTTTGCTGTACCTGAAACTACTAACTCACTCCAAACATGAAAAGAACAATCAAACGATTGGTTTATGTAAAAAACAAAACAACTAAGTACTAAATCGTACCTAAAGTACATTTTATTTTGTTTAATATGCGGCTCGCTCGCAAGCACAATTGCATGCATCCATGAATATAGGTAAATAAAGTCCTAAAACTTATTAAATAGATATTCAATAAGTTTAAAAAAATAAACACCAAAATAATATTAATTTAAGAGCTCAATTAGGTTGATAAGCCCCAGCCCAAAATTCTGAAAAAGGAACAGCTTACGAGTCTTCTACACTGATACGTTATCAATAGAGCTTCCCTGGGTATCTACCTTATAAAAATATCTACCTACTGTTTTATACTCGTGTAGTAAGTATATAACAGGCTTATGGTATGTCGGTATTACCGACCCTAGCGTATACTTTTTTATGTTTGTTTTTCGTGTGAAGATCCTCTAGGTTATACTCTATGCCTTCGAAGGGCGCGGGCAATGGGATCTGTCAGACTACTACTGATTACTGAATAAAACCACACGTTGCTCGTGAACTAGTTTACCTACTAGTTTACCATGATAACGTCAAACTACACACAATACAACAATAATGCTAGCAAATGCGGAGGCGGAACGCGTGAGGGAGAGGACAGCGTCCACCTCACGACCCAGCCGCCGCGGGTGACGCCCACGGCAACGGACGTCGCAAGACGATCTCCGGCCACCGTAAGCGCGGGCATGCGGGCGGCGAGTAATGGGTGACTCGCCGTCCGATCATGGACCATGCCCGGGTCGACGGCTCGTTGTGTTCCACGCACGCCTCAAAGAGCTGTCAGCAAACACAAAATATTTAGACTGCTACTTAGCAGTTCCCAACTTCGCAATCTCATTACCAGATACCTAGTTAAAATCCAATCTTTTCACCAATTTTTATTGGCAGCCTGATAATGTTAAGTAGGCCATAAAATTTATGTTATCAGTATCGCCAAATATGTGTAAAAATCGAACAGTTTGTTTAAAAGTAGGTACAAAAAAATCTATTCGTGATTTGAACTTTGGATCAAATTCACAAAGCTTTTCGAACAATCCGAACAGATTTTATTTATTTATTATATGTATTTCACAACCAAGTCCGAATGATCACTATTTATTCCCACGTTTTTTTAGATGAAAAAATAAAACAAGGAATTTTAGCCACACTGTTTTTGCTGTCAAACGAAATACCTATGTTTGCAATACTTTTTCCGGGAAACCAATACTACGAGTAGTTTTGAACCCGTATATCTAAATTGGGGATATTCATATCCGGACCACCGGTTTTAGGCAACTTTTTACCTTATGTAGGTTTATTATTTTTCAACACATTTGCTCGAAAAATGCATTTACGAAGCCTGTATACATTGTTCGAAAGTTAAAAATTGCGCACCATACAACGGAAAAGCGGTAAAATAGGTACTCTCACCTAAGTACCTATTTTACGGCACGCCCCGTTGTATAGCACCGTGCGTTTTCTTTACGGTTTTTTTTTTTAATTTCCGTAAAAAAATATAAGAATTTCACCAAAGAGTTTCACATTATGAGAATGAACAACATGACTGATCGAACCTCCGTATAAAGCGCTTTTGCTCAATACGTTGTCTCACTTTAATACTAAAGAGTAAATGAGACAAAAGATGTAGTTCGAATTTTCACCACGTGCATGTGGCGCCATTTGCAAATTCGCGCCATTTTCATATTAGAAACATCAAAAATTGTTGCGACGACTTTCCCACTGATAAAAAAACAAAATAATAATATGAGTTCAAGCGTCGAGGAATCTGATATTAATATGGAATCTACTCGACCTGATATTTTGAATGAGGCGGTCTCTTGCCGCCAAAATCGCGAGAGCGCTATAAAATGACTTACAATAATTTTAATTAAATTTTGTACTGTTTTCTCGCAAATGTGTTGAAAAACATTGTATGACACACGTGCAGAAATTGGTATTTACAAACTCGTGACTATGGTAAGCCCTCGACTTTGTCTCGGGCTTACATTCGTCTACTCGTTTGTAAAAACCAACTTACCGCACTAGTATCATAAATAACTATATTAAACAGAGTTGAAAAAGAATACTTTGGAGTAATAACAAGGTGCCAATCAAAATATTGCTTTTTTTTATCCAGCGATCCGATCTGGTGATACGATCAGAACCCAAGCGATATCCGTAAAGGCAGAACGCGATGCGGACATCCATGCTGGATGCTGCATAGGTTACAGAGATCGCATGCGATGATCTGTCGGCCTTAAGTACCTATTCCATGCTGCTAAGGGCAACATTGTCAACTGCCCAAACATCTGAAGAATATGTCGTTAATTCTTCAGATGTTGAACTATTTTTTGTAAGAATTTTCATAAAACGTTACCAAGAAATAAATAAACTAGCAGTAAACATATTAAATTATGTTCATGGCATTATCAAGAATTTTATCGCAATGGCAACATAGCCACGAAAGGAATGAAATGCCACTAAAATTCCGTGCTATATTTTCGTGACCAAATGAGGAATCGTTTAAACCCTTAGCACCCTGTATTGCGTGTAAATACGCTAATCGGTCATTATTACGTTGACAACCCTGGAATAATTTACAGTATACAGAAGTAAGATTGTAAGAAATAGTAGGCCTTTGTTTCATGATGTGCGGTGAATTTAACTGATACTTAAATATTCGAATAACGACTTTATTGTCCCATAGTTGCATATAGATTGGTGTTGACAGAAGGAAGGTCCAATGAAGCGTACCTACATTCTGATAGCTAAATGAGTTTGTAACTACATATTTTAATTTCTTATGTCACAATCATAAAGTCCCATGGGACTTGTTCCATTACTGTATCCGTATAAAACTTCTAAAAAGCAATAAAGGACATTTCTGCAACAAAATAGCTATCGAATTCGAAACAAAGTCAGACAAGCTGCTTATAATAACAACTTCGTATACTTTCTAATAAACCGATAAATAAAGAGCCCTTGTGTGTGCCCAGACTCGAATATGAATCAGACAGTGTGACCAGGTGTAAAATAAAAATAATACGCCATGTCTGTTAAATAAATGTAAAGGAGCACCCATTTTCTTATCTTGAACTGTTCATAAAATAGTTATTAAACTTGTTCTCTCTTTATTTTTCCTTAAAGTAGTCACTTGGCATTGCTGGAAGATAAAATAAATAAAAGGAGTCATTGAAGCGACCAACAAAAAATGCAAATTAAATGTATGAATTAACACTAAAATTATTATCACAGATACATATACAATGCAGTGCAGAAAAAATAACCTCTGGTCGTTAATTAATCTATCTAAACATTCTGAACACTTCACAATAGGATATTGTTGGCAAAGTTGGCATTTATTTTTATAAAAAAAAGGTTAATGAATAAAAAGGAGTGTGTGTATGTATGTAGGCAAGTGAGGCGTAGTTAGCTATGCTTTATGTTTATTCAACGCATACCGAGCGGTGCATACGATGCGGTTTTTGTGACGGAGCACGGTCGGCACGTTAAGTAGCTACATTTTATTTTGCTCGCCACCACACACGCTCGCAATAACACAGCTTTAGGTGGCTTTAGTTTTTATTGTAACACTTCTCAAAGCTGAGATTTTCTTTGTTCAGTTATGTAATGTCTAAGCTCAATTTGTTTGTGTTATAATATTATTATATCTGTAAACATCTAAGCATAAAATTCCCAGTGTTTTTATGGCGAAGCGTAATGTGGTTTGCTTCAGGAATTCAGGACGATATCACAAACATTCAAGTGTAATTTTAACTTTAGCTACAAACATTTAACGGGTACCTCTACCAGCCTATGTACTAGAATTATATGGATGCAATGCAAGTAGCTTTAAGAGCTTTAAATATGTATAAAACAAGAACTATCAATAATATCAAACCCAATACCATCATCATTAGTTTGCCTAAGTGGTATTTTATACTTAATACAATCCTGAATAGCCATTGATATGAAGAAGGAAAACTGTCTTCTTAGATCATCAACACCTCTTAGTTATTATTTCCTCGCTATTGAGTAAAAAGATGAGTTATTGCGGTCACCGACTTGGCGTCATTAACCATATGGAAAAAATAAAACAACTTCCACGTAAATCGTTCCTTAGTAATGTGTCATATACGTCATTATTTATGATGATGCTTATAGGCATTAGTTTATTACCGTTTCATTATGACCCCGTTGAATACGATAATATATCATTTGTATTACCATATCGCTAACCTTGACCGAGTCAAAATGCCCCAATATCCATTCCCATTTTACTACAGAACGAAAAGGTCAGTTATTTCCGATGTCCAGACTAGTTAATTCGCCAAATCTGGTTGTGAAAATGCATACGCTGTCCACTGTCAGTTACAAGCTCTGAAACTGGGACGAATCTATTTTGTCGCGTTTACTGGATGAAAATATTTAATTTGGGTAGGGTTAAATAAATGTTGAAAGTGGACTGGTTTATTTGCACTGACGTGTAGCGGTGCCGGGGCCGTGCCCGTGTTATAAAACTGTTTTATAGGATACTCGTACTTTTGAAAATGTGTGTACTTTAATTCTAGATTTAATTCTAATACTTTAATTCTAGATTTAATTTTAATACTTTAATTCTAGATTTAAGTTTCTTATTTAATATTGTCACGAGTGTTTGATAAAGAAGCCAGGCGCGAAAACAATTCCTACCGAGCAAGTAAAGTTAAATCGCCCGCATTCAATCCTGTAAGACTCGAGCGTCACCCCAACTTCGCAAGTACCAGTTAACACGTCATCTGTCAAGTTGGTAGTAAGTAAGTAGTTGGCAGTGGGAGCGAGCTAAGTTACATGTTTTAATTTACCGAGGGCTGCTCCAACTTTCACGATACTTACCAATTATGCGTCATCTTCAAGGGGAGGCTGGTTGAAAAGCCGCGCTACGCAGAGCGATCAATCTTTTAAATTAAGCAAGCAAACCTTACGCGGATTATCGTTCTTTGCAGATCAGCATTGATCAGAGGCTTATTCTTATAGAGTCTTGTTGTTTCCCTTTGCCCCTTGCTCCCTTAGGAGTACGCTAGGTACGGAAACATCGAGTGACCCTAGGTTGCCCTGGATTATTACCTTTAGTAAAATTACTTTTAGTAGAAAATATGAAGTTGCATTTTATTCTCCCGCATGTTCTAAAAAAACCTTAGCATTCCAACTCGACGAAAGACATGAAAGGATGATGACTTGATGAGTTAAAACGACAATTCAAGTTCATATGGTGTCGGTACGGGTACCTAGTGCTAGTGGTGCTCTAGCCCGCTACTAGAATGTTGTTGGTAATTCACGCAGCGCACACGAGCGAAGTAACGAGCCGCGACAAAAAAACGAGCAAACCACGACTCGAGCTCGTTTTGTTTCGTGCTCGAGTCCCACTGTCGAGCACCCTCGAAAATTTTGCCAAGATTTTTTACGCCCACCGAACTCGTTATTCTTTCATTTCGTGGAATATTAAAAGCTCTGAAAAAATGGCATTTAACTTTTGATACTAGACTTGGGGTCATTACACGAAGCAGAGTATCATTAAATCAAGTGTCTGATGTGAATAGTACTATTAAATTACACAGACTTTTAAGCATATAGATTGTGCCAATATCTCTCTTTACATGGCTAAGTTATACAAAAGATTTAATAGTTATTTGTGCAACAAGAGAGCAAAGTCGTTTTTTGCTGCGAGTGCTGATTTTGAAGCCTGAGCAAGCGAAGGATTCAACGATTGAATCACGAGCGTAGCGAGTGATTCTAAAGTTGAATCCTGAGTGTGGCGAGGGATTCAAAGGCACGAGATGCAAAAAACTTTGCTCTCGTGTAACACACATAACTTTTCACTTCAGCAGCGAGAACACTTTAGGAGATAAAATAATAAACATGAATAGATTGAAATATCTTTTAACTTATTCAACTCTACGCCAGCCACGAAATTTTAATCGCGCTTTTTTATTTAAATTAAGGCGTGTTCGGAAATAGCATCCATGATATTTTATTATTCAAAATATTTACGTAACATTATTGAAACTAGAAATAAATATTTACAGGTTAAATATCAGTTTAATTTGAAGTAAATACTTATCAATAAGTTAAAAATTCAATAAATTACATTAAAAGACATAATTATCTTTTTGCAAAATTTCTTTAGTTAGTACAAATTTCCGAACGTGTTTGTCTTTGAGGTAGAATTCAAAATTGGAACTTCGAAAGGGCTGGTGTTTGTCTCTCTCTCTTTCTAATGGCGGGAAAGAGATAGAGTGTAAATTTCTCGAATTGTATGATTAACCCAAGGCTGATTAAGATATTCGCGGCTTTCTGAAAACAAAAATTAAAAAGTTACTTTGTCTCACTCAGTGAGCAAAATCGCATTTTGCTCACTGATTTCAGGCAGCAAAACCTACATGTTTGAGCTACTGAAGTGAAAAAGTTTTTTTGTTAACTTAGTAACGCTTAAAGCGTTATGTTATGTGTGGAGAGAAACTATGACAGAACCAGAAAAAACGAATAGCTAGATTTGACTGTACTCACAACGAGGAGTTAATTAAATAAAAGCCTGTATAAACGTAGGGAATCCGGCACGTTTACGAGGCCACAACCCTTAGCAGTTTATTTTTAATTCTTATTTGGAATCGGTCGTTTTGTCCGCCGGCGGCCACATGTCGTGGCATCGATGTGTGCTAACAATGGACGAGGCATTTTACGTGCACCCATGACTTTACCTACCTGCGCCAACACTCATTTATCTATTTATCTCCGTTAAAGGAGGTTACATTGTCTGCCAGTGTTCTTTTTTAAAAGTTCCTACAATAAAGAATTTCTTTCGATGGCTTGTTTATTTTCTACGTAACAATCCACGCCTTTTTAAAGCCTATTTTGTTTCTTTTTTAAAATAATAAAAAGAGATTTGCATCATTTATTTCACTTAATACGCAGCAAGAGAAATCCATTACTTTGGGGACAGGACTTCCTTCCCTAAAAACAACCGCTTCCGTTCGAGTAGGTAGGCTGGTAGGGGATTTCTTTTAGAAAAAAGAACACAATCAAAATGATCGATCACATCTGCTAAATCGTGATATTTGTGCGTTTTCTTTGATATTTTATTTACGCGAAAGCTTAATACGTCTCAGGAGTGAGGCAGGACAGACTTTCTATTTATATTCTACTTATTGTTAAAAAGAAACGTCTCGACGTAGTACCTACATAGAGAGCCGTAACTTGTAATAGACATGGTTATTTATCTGGTCGCGGTGAGATCTGGGCGATACAGGCTCCTGGCCAGGCGGTCGCGATCACCGATAATGGATAAATAACAATCAGGCGGTATCGCGCGACATCGCGCCGCCCCCGCACTACATCGCCTTATCTCCCTACCTGACTCAAACAAAATTTTTACGATCCCATTGCTTTAACGCTGATCGCATCGTGCAAGATAAGCCTTAATTAATTAGGCAGCCCGCTTAATCGACCCGTTATTTTCTTGTCCATTTAATTTACACACTTGATGACTGTAATAAACACCTACAATCGAGATTGTTTAACCCTAATTCGAAAGTTTTGAGCTTCAACATAAGTTTGAAAACGTTGGTGTAGGTAGTTTCGTTTGGTGGCAGTCGATAAAAAGAACATAACGCCTACATGTACGCCTTTAAATTTAAATTAATAGGAATGCCTCTGGGTATAAAGCGTCATTGGAAAGCATTTGAATTTCAGTGATCGCGTCCATGTTTTTATTTATTACATGGTTTCACCAAGAAGCAGCTCACGACGCGGCGACACGCGGTGCGGTGCGGCTCGGCGCTGCATGCCCGCCCGAACAAACAAAACAAGCTGCATAATTAACCGGCGCGAACAATTAGTTGTATAACCGGCCATTGTGTCGCGTAAAAGCGACTACTTTTTTTAAAAAGCCACTCGGTTTCCCAGAAGGTTCGGATTCTGTCTCGCTCCAAGCTCGGCTTTTTGCTCGGGAATTAATATTTAATGGCTGCAGTTGGAATTGCATGCGATCGGCTCTTTAGATATCTCAGTTTATTTACTCTTGCGCGGGGTGGTGGCATGAATCATGGTTTTTCAAAATCACACCGATGTTAAAGGGGATCTGATGACTAGATAGCGCACGTCTGGCTTCGCCCGCCTAGGTACGAGTACTTAACAGATACTCATTGACAACAAAAGGAGCTTTTGTGAAAACACGCTTTTGTGCGAACTCAGACAGAAAGGTTAATTGTTATTAAAACGTAGATAGGGACTGGCTTTCAACATCGGCCCTTGATAACAAGTTAAACACTTCTTTTTTTGCACTTTGGAGAATTGGTAGATGTCGATAAACTAGAGAGAGCAGTGGTGGCGGTGGCCCAGTTTTATCGACCCGACTTACGAGTTGTAGGTCGTGGGTTCGAACCCAGCCATGCACATAACTTTCTGTTATGTAATTTCATCACTACTGCTCTCAAAAGTCTGATGGAAAGTGGCATGTCCTAGAACCAAAAATTCAAACATGTTCTGGCAAACCGCACTGGACACTCCCTCTTACGAAGAGGTTGCCTGTGTCCCAGCAGTGGGAACATTATAGGCTGATGAAGATAAACTAGCTTTTCCATATCATATCAAGCTTGTCTTTTCCACCTACAAGAGTACCTACTTCACAGTAGATGCCTGTATGGTTCCTTTGATTTAAGCTCACAGATACCGCCACCACGATGTTAACCCAATATGTGTCTGACGTGCATTCCTCGTTCCCTAGACAGACAGTCAGGTCGCGTCTCCCCCATCTATCGATAATGGCTTAGCCATTGCACAAGCGTTCATAAGCTCAGTGAGTCTTGACAGTCGCACGGAATCGAGTTTAATGCTATTGTCTTTCCAATACTCTCGATTTAATGTCTCGGGTAATCTGATAACTGTGACAGTCTGATCTTAACTTTCTCGTAGAGATGTTGAGATAGGTGCTATAGAAATGTGCTATGTAGATATAGCTGATTTTTTTACGAATGAAACGAACTGTCTTGTCAACGGATCCGTAGGAGGAATTTTATATTAAAAAAAAAGATTCCGACGAATTGAGAACCTCCTCCTTTTTTTGAAATCGGTTAAAAAGAGTTTGGTACGGTAGCGAACCACTGCCAATATGATAATAAAAAAAAAATAATAAGCCCTGACAATCGGCAGTTTGGACCCTGTTATCTATGCTGGTGGGCTACTATTTATTATATTTTAAATTGTATTTTTAAAATTCAATTATTTAAAAAATGTGAAAGAATATTTAATTTTTTTAAACTTATACAGATTTTGAAAATAAAGAAGTTGGGCAGTTTTGCCTACAAAACAGCAAAAAATATTTGTTGATATTTTTTTAATTTTTCATCGAAGGAGTAAACCTATCATTCATTGCGAAATCACACTCGCCATAATTAATTTGCCTTGTAAAATCAGAAAGATTGTTTTGTGAGTACGTATATCTAAGTATGTATTTAACAATAATGATGAGTGGAAAAAAAAACTCTTATTAATAGACATCGCGGCACCCATTTATGACCAATTCATAAGGCAACGTATACACTATACATTATAAATACGATGGCATGGCCGCATGGCTAGAGTTACTATCATCGTACAAGCACCTACTTGAAATTAATATAATAGGTGCGAAATACCGCTAGCCGTCATAATTAAATACGCTCCACACTCAAGTGTTGATTGACAATGAAATAAAACTCTTCATTACTCGTTACACAATGCGTATAAGTACTTGTTATGTATTGTATAACTGAGTACACAATGACTATCATACTACTTCTAAATGTGAAAGTTTGTGAGGATATATGGATGTTTGTTTATTGCTCTATAACGTAAAAACAACTGAATGAATTTAGATATTAATTACCTGCAGTTTCGCCGGTGTTTATTTCGAAGTTTAAATTATAGGAAGGGATCGTTTTCGGAGTAAAATGTAATATGCTATGACTTAATCAGGATAGAAACTGCATAAAAATCTGTTCAGCCGTTTTTGCGTCAAAGAGTAACAAGCAGACATCCATTATCCTCATAAGTCATAAACTTCTGCTTTTATGTGTAACATGATTTACCTAGTTTAGTAGTAAGTTTAAATTAACCTCATTTAACACACCTTACGTTAGTTAATAACCTGGATACGTCACTTTTTTAAACCTGTGTGACGTTTTTTTTTCACAAAATCTTGGTTTTTTTTTCCACGCAGACAAAACCACGGGGTTTAGCTAGTACTAACAAAACTAAAGTGCACACTATAATGTAGAATTCAAACAACGAACGTTTCGAAAGTACTTACAACAGTTATGAATGGAATTTTCTTGTTTATTATGAAGTTACAAGTTTTCTTTGTAAATAACGATGGCAAAGATATTGATTGGTTAGTTAATTTAACTTTTTTTTTATTCGTTTGTGACTGAAATGTCCAGTTTACAAATTAAGTGACTATTACCAGTGGTGGCCCAGTGGTATCGGTCCAGACTTACGAGTTGTAGGTCGTGGGTTCGAACCCCGCCAGGCGCATTTCTTTGTGTAATTTATTTCATCACCACTGCTCTCAAAACGTTGAAGGAAAACATCGTGAGGAAACCGGCATGTCCTAGAACCAAAAATTCGAAGACATGTGACATCTACCAACCCGCACTGGGCCCGCGTGGTGGATTATGGCCCACTCCCTCTCACAGAGAGGAGGCCTAGTGTCCCAGCAGTGGGAACATTATAGGCTGATGATGATGATGCAATAAAAGTGAATAGTCCCATGCATTGTCGCATGTTGTGTCGTGTAGTGTGACCACTCCCTTATCCTTCTTTCTGTCTTTCAGCTCAGACTTTACTTTTGTTTCCCTCATCCTCAGTAAGTTTATGTGACTTCATCGTTATTTACGTCCAGGTGAAATCTGTGTTTTACTTCATAATAAAATACTGTTGAGCTCTTTGCAGACTTGCCATCTTTATAGTGTTGACCAACCATAATATCTGTAATTATTTATTTCGATAGTTGGTCACGAGCAAAAATAACAGTTATTCAATAATGACGAATTTATCTCCAAGCTTCAGCTTTTAACCTGCGTTTAATATAAATGAAGAAAAATTAATTGATGCCTCAATTTATTTATGTGTCAATGATACAATCAATTGAGACAAATTCTCATTATAGTCTTTTAATAACGTTTATTGCTGACAAATTGAGGTTGTGGCAAGTCATTAGTAACTCTATTACTACTGCAATAGAGATAGCTATAGCGTGCCGCTGACTGATAATGATATCGAGCTTTGATTTGATCCTCTACAAAAGAGGGTGAACATTGAACAGTCGTTCAATTAAGTACCCACTAAAAACGAGGGCAAAAGTCTGTAGCCGTTAACTTTATGAATACTTATACCATTAATGGTTATGTAACTGATACACCATACATTCGTCCAGTTATACGAGCCAAAAGTTCTTGGCGACTCATGTCGTTGGCATCGCTGGCTCGCCATCTACGCGAATTTAAATCACTGTCAGTCGTCTGCATAATGGTTCCGTATCGTAAAGCCGTCAGTTGCCAACAATGAACGTAAATATCGCACTTACAGCACGTCCCCCGCCCCCGGGCCTCAACTCCGCGCCGCCCGCGCACTCGCGGACCGCGCAATGATTGACACATCAACTCATTGTGATAACTACCCACATGTAAACCGACGACTCGCCACCCGCCAAAATTACGCATACATCGCCAGTTTGAACCGGATATTATTTAATTACATCGAACGATCGTATCAATGGACAGTTATCAAAGCGATCCGACGATACGTGGCCAGTTTAGATAGCCGGAGATTGCTGTGAATGGTTTTGCTATTAATTAAGAGATAAAAGACGTAACCATAACTTAGGTGGGTATTAAAATGAGGATGCCTTGTAGCTCGTTGCACGGAGACACGTCCCTAACCGTTAACTTCTGTTTATATTTAAACCAGTAGGGGATATTATTTAAGTTAATAACCCCTTGCTGTAGAGTCCCCTATAATCCACAATAATTACCCACATATTTTATTTAACTAGTGGAATCGAGATCTATAGGTAAACGAGGTTGTTTACCTAATATACACGTTGCAAACCACCATGTTTTGCAGTCGCAACACTTGCAACAGCTTGTCACATGAAATCAAACATACTTATTACAACTACTGTAAGTCAAAATTATTAGAAAGCTTGTTATTTTTTTTAAGTTATATAGCATGTAACGTTTCCAACACTTTTATAAGACGAAAAGGTAACAATAGATGTATAGCAGTATTATAAAGACTTTTAGAGATATAACTGCATAGTTATTTCAAAACAAAAGGTGTTATAAAGGATTATAAGACTATTTCACGTTTAAATAAAAATAAACTATTAAAACGCTACCAAGAAGCAGAAACGATAAAGCTGTTCAAAAACTAGTTATAAACTTCATAGAACCAATCACAACCACATTATTTGAAGGAATGTTTTCTCGAATGCTGTATCAAAGTATCACTGGTTGGGTATCAACTTACGTGGCGAACCACGTACTTAGTCATCGATCCAGATTCTAGATAGCGTTATATCAACTCGAAAAGAACAGGCAATTACTCAGTACTAGATAGGAGTTACCGCATTAATCATTCATCTATGCAGCCACGGAACCACTTCACAAGTGGACATTAGCTAGATAGGCAAGTGTTAGTGTCCAAAACATAAAAGAAATAACAGTTACAAGTCCGCAAGGAAGCTTAGGGCTGTCGAAACACATGCCTAGTTTACGCTGAGAGAAATTAATCGAAACCGGACTTATATCTTTTCTTTAATACGGAATTAAGCGAAAGCTGATCCAGAATTCATAATTTTATGTTTATATTTACAAGGCGAACATTAGCCGAGCTTGTGCCAAGTTTGGAACTATTTATCGTATAAAAGTGCAATGTAGATGCTTTCACGTTTGCCATATGGTTTGCGCGTTTCTGGCAGACAGGTTTCCGTCAGAAAAATCTGGCAGCCCTGTCAGCTGTGGTGTGCAGGTATGTACTCGTAGTTATTTTTTACACGAAGTGTGGCTCGCCGGCTACCGGACAAGCTCGCCTTATCCGATGGAGGTCGCTCGCCGCGCCTATACTTATGTATGACTGCCTGTCTCAGCCGTCTTATTGTGCTTTTAATGTCGACGCTTTTGTTGCCTGATTTTCTGTATTGATTATTTTTTTTTGTTGAATACGAATTAGCTTTGTACGGATCTTTTGAATTGATGTTTTTGTTTTGTTTTGGAGAGTACTTTAAGTTTTGCGTTGTGCTTTATTTGGGCATGTTAAGGGAAGTGGGATAGGTAATTGGAACTGCTTTTATTCTGCACATTTTGGCTGGAACTTTATTAGTTGGGTAGTAATGCCCCCGTGAACCCGTGCACTAGGTGCGTCAGTACCGGTAGCGAGGTCGTCACCTGGTGAGCAAGGCGTTGTGTCGCGACCCGCGCCTCGCCATTAGCGCCGCGCATTCAATAATAATGAACGAGCCGCACCGAAATATCCCCTGTTTACACCCACTCGCTCGCTCCGCACCGACCGACCGCATTTTATTTTTTCGCTGTCGCACATTTCGCCGTCATAGCTATTTCCACTCGAGGCATTATACGCGCGCCCGTGTGTGCGTCAGTCCACGTGGACCGCTTCGTCGTCGGTGAGTAGAACTTGACGAATCCGCGGCTGCGATTGGCTGTGGCGCCGAGATCGCTTATTAAGGGCGGGGTTACACGCGATCTGGCGCCGCAGTTGGCTGGAGTAGTGCGCGGAACGCGCTCCATTGGCCGAGTCGATTTTTATAAGAGCTACAGTCCACGTGGACTCGTTTATCTATTCAGACGCCGGCGGCGCGGTCGCGGGGGGAGGCCGGGGGGTATACGGGCAATCAGTAAAGGCGGGAGGAATACGGCCATATTTATAAGAGCTGCGGGGATGCAATCACGAAGCGGCGCGGGGGCCGGCGGGTGGTCGGGGGGGAGGCGGCGGCCATTTTGAGGGCAGCTCTTTTTATTCGTTTTTCGCGCGGGGTGCGTCGTCGTCGGCGGGAGCGCGCCGTGCGCTAATTGCGGGGGTAATGAGGGCGCTCGACTCGACTCGCTCACTCTATTAAACTCGCTCGGTATCGGCTGCCTTATTGATTTGTCCTTAATCGAGGCGCTGTGGAGTGGCAGCCGCGGCTCGGTGTAATGTAAACAAAGCGGTCGGGTGGCGCGCGGGCGGCGGCGACGTCCGCACAAATTGAATTAGAATGATTACAGCCGGCGACACAGCACTGACCCAGTCGCCGCGACCCGCTGCCCGCCGTCCGCGACGCTAGCCACCCATCTCACTCTACTCTCCAGCTCGTGCAGTAGCTGTTACAACATTGACATGCATTCCTTATAAAGCACCAATCATTATAAACCATCCTTACCCGACTAAACTTCTTTTTCTGACGATCCTTGAGAATGACCCACCCCGTGACTTAACTTGAAAAATTGAGATGAACTTTTTAAATTAATTTTTCTTCTGAAACTAAACTTATCTGCTAATGACCTGGTAAAATTCTTTATAACTGTTAATGTTAGGAATGCCTTTTAATTGCATTAAATTATAATAAGGACAACAATTAACTATTCTGTAAGATCATTCAACGTTTACAAAGTTCATAAGTTGACAGTTGTAGGGATGCTACAGAGGTATAATGGGACTCGATACTTTAAATAATTAAAGCGTAGAGGGAAATCTGACTAGGTATTTGAAAGTAACAGCTACTACCTAATTACACGCTTTAACATCTTAATTATCAGTACTTATTTTCAGATGTTTTAATTCCGTACTTTCCCAGAAATATTTACCGACTTAGATAATAATATTTAAGTATATTATTATCTCTAATTTGACACCCTATACTAACAGATAAAATTTCAAGATTTTTCTTTTTGATAAACGGGATGCCTATACCTACTTTAATTTAGATAGAGCGTTACTGATACCTGAAGTCATTTCCAATTAAAGAATGTAGGTGCATGTATGTTGTATCGTACCTTACGTGTAGGGTATTTGATTTATAACATGTATAAATAGGAAATGATAAGCGTTCGGTGATTCGCTTTGGCGTGGCGTAGCGGAGGTGTGACGAATCGGCGCGCAATAATAGCATATTTGTTTACGAGAGCGACATCTGTTACTGATGTTCTGTATCGCGCCCACTTCGTAACGGCCTCGTGGCCCTGGACTAGTCTGTTTCTGTTTGTTTTTCAGTTTTGATTACTAGAGGGGCCGAGTTAAATTGACACGGGACTTGTTTACTTGTAAAGGTGTGATTAATGACTTTGAGGCTGCTTACAGGACTATAATAGAACTAATTGCTACTTATTTATGATACATGTATTCTCACTAAGTCGTTATTTGTGTTTACTTTCTATCTATACAGGAAAGTCGTACAAATTCATCAGTTTTGCCTTCACTGATTCTTCGAAAATCAACCCATGCCAGTTGCCTATTGTCTGTGACATTCCAAGCTATCAATTTTAGGATTCAGGTAAAACATTCTAAGAAGTTCCTTAACTCTCAAATCTTTTGTATTATTTTTATCTCCTCTGATTTGTAATAATTTGAGAAGAATCGTACTCAGGGAGGTCAAGGTTTTTTATACAAGTATCATTTAGATACGGGTTAGCTACTTTGTTTGAGGTGTAGATACTTATCGATTTACAAGATATGGTTGCGTATAAAAACTGCGTCAAAATATCTCGAATGTAAGTAGATAAAATAAGCATGTTCGATATGAGCACTCAGATAATATTAAATCATGTTATTATGAGGTAGTAGGTAGGTGTAGGTACCTATGCCGGATTGTATTGTTTGTAAGTCTTGAAAATCGGCTTAGCCGTGTAATTTGACATTGTCATTATCAGTTAAGTATAATTATGCGATGACTTTACCTACTACCTACCTAAATTGATTCAACAAAACACAATGACTGTAAAATATTTTGGAAATCTACAAACTGAACTTTGACTGTGCATGATCTTGTGTGATCTGGTGCGTCTTTTCTATCTCCATTTACCCAATAGTATTACAGTAAACAATATAAAGCATATAGTATACTTTGACATTAGCATATCATCGAAGTATTCCACAGTACTTACTAACAGAGCATGCACATGGCCAGTGCCACAAGTGACGCGGCCAGTAATAAGTGACACATGTTGTGAACGGAGCACAGTGCAACTGTGTCAATTGCGCACATTGTCCGCCGACTATCGCTAAGAAACACTCGCGTATTTACACGTACTGTTTTGTTGCAGTATAACTGTATAAGTAGGAAACTATGACTCCAATCTAGTAATTTAATACTATTTCACTTTAAATTTTAGTTTTTTTTTTCATTTTGGTAAAATTATGAGAACACTTAGTTCTATAGCTGTTATATTAGGTAAATGTCACTTGTCATTGTGTGTCGATGGCAATTTAAATTGAGTACTAGAAACAGTTTGGCACGTTCAGAAGCATCCATCAGTTCCTGTAAAGAACTATCAATACAGCTCACTTAGAACTGCTGTATTGTTTCCTATTTAAAAAGATTAATAAGTGGAACAAGACTTTATGTATTTCTAACCCTACAAAATGTGAATTCACATTTTTTATTTTTCGGTTAGTGACTAGTTTGTAATAAACCCCTTTTAAAGTCCTTATACGACTTCTAGTTCCATAACGATCTTATAATGAGGTTACAAGATCACGACGAGATTGGTTTAAACAATCAATACAGCTCTTACACAGTTTTTAAATGCCTAAAATTAGTTTACTTACTAATAAATTTTAAAACTTACGAAACTTTTAGTTTTGAAATTTACTTTATTCACAACTGTCTGTACGTCTGTTGTTGACATGTTAAAACAACATAACCGAATGCTGAAGCAACTGTGTAAATGGTGCACATTGTTCGACAGACGATCGCTTTGAAACACTCACAACAATAATACTCCTTATGGTTGGAGAATGTTACAGTGAAGGAAGGTGACGCGTAAATAACAGTTCCATAGAGGTGGGGTTGGACTCGGTAACAGGTGCAACGATACCTATTAAGTACTTAAACCGCATGGCAATTACTGACATTGTCGGTTTCAAACATCGTAATTGTAATCATACTAAAATTAAATTATTTTCATACACATCTATAATATGTAGATAATCTCACGCTTTTTCCCTAGAGGGCAGGAAGAATTCAGAAACTGCAGAATGCCAGCTGCTACGATCTTTTCATAATCAACGCTCATACATCTGGTCATACTCAACCGCTGGAATTATTGAAAACTTTGTATTACGAAATAAACATATGAATATACTTAGGCGATGATACGTGTTAATTACAATAGTTAATTAGAGTGTAATGTTACCGTATTTCATAGTGCGATGAAAACAATTTGGTCGCTCTATCACACTTGTTCACGATTAACGGCGACACCTCTGTTGTATGATGTAATGGCAATCAATTAACACGTCTCGTTTTGTAATTGGGAAACATTTTGGTATGTTTTACAACTTCATTAGTCTCTAAATGGTTTGAGATATGTATAACTTGGTAGTTGAATAAATATTCCTGCTTAGAATAATGTCAAACCCTAGCCACATAATTAGTAAGTCACACATTAGTGTCCCTCGTCCCAAGCCACTCATCTTCCACATTCAAGACAATTTAATGACGCGACTGCGATGCGTAGATTAGCAGTTAACATTTCATTAAATAAACAACAATTTACGAGCACCTATCTACATAGTGGAGAATCCTTGCGCGACCGGTGCAGTCTAAATTAGGTAAATTGATAGTTACCGCCTTACTAGGCACGACGCGCGGCTAACTACAAGCCAAAGGCTACCTATTAATATTCTAAACATTGCGACAGCTGGCTGGTCCGGACCAACGCAGTCACACAATAAGGGTCGTCTAATTACGTTACACTGACGCCCGGCCAAGCTGCCACGGCGAAAAACACTTATTACTTTACATAATCTTTATTGCTTATCAGCACGAACACGAAGGGCCTTACTTATAAACATTGATTAGACGTTACTTATCTTAAATAGCTCTTAAGTCACTTGCCATCTCTATTCATTGAAATAGAAATGACAAGGACAGGTGATATTTAATCGGTAGCTAAGCAACACAAGTTTTTATAAGTAAGGGGGGAAATGTATAGCGATACGCCTCAGTGGACAGCGAGCCTAACGCTAAAGCTGTTTTTGCTACTTAAATTGGTAATCGTGTATAATTAATCACCAGACGAGTGATGCGTAATGCGTTCGTTAATGTCAGTTTAAGAAATTCAGACTAAAAAGTTATCTACTGATTAGTTTTACCTACTTGTGTAAGCGTAATCCACCGTTATATCTGTGGTTATATGTAGACCGCCACCTAGTAATGTGTCTAACGTATTGTTAAATAACAATAAAGCAGACGCCTACTCATTAGGAGCAGTGAAGTGTTACAATCCGCTAGTTTCAATAGTGATATGCAGCTACAATGGAACGCGTCGCGAGAACGATATGAAATTTCATTAACGAGGGTCGGCGCGCCTCTCCACAAGACGGCGGGCAAACAGCGCGCGTGAACCCACGAATAATTCACACGCGAGCCCTACAAATAACACCCCGCCTCAACCCCTGCCCCTCCGGCCGCAAACTGAGTTATTTATCGCCCCCGCCTCTCCCCAGCCGAGGCTGTCGCGGCACAGGAAATACCCGCACGTATTTTTACTGCCGGCTGAAGACCGCACGATCCCTAGCGAGTAGCGACTAGCGACATCTCTTGTGGGGTCGCGCGATCGCACTTCACGCGGCGATGCGCGGTGGCGCCTCGCAAATCGCAACTATGGACATGTTGCTGTTGCTCAATCACTTACACCGTTATACATTATGTTGCAAACTTTAAAACTTATTTACGCGACCCGCGATGGTAGCTACTGCAGTTAATAAATGCTTTAATTAATGATGATGCCAGAGCGTTTGTGGCTTCAAGACTACGTTATGTTAACTACCTACCTAAAAGTAGGTAGGTAGTCATTGAGAGGAAAATCTGAATAATTAGGTACGCTTTTGCATACGCATCCATCGCATGAAAACCGCAGTGGGTGTTATATTTTGTTATTTTCCTTTTTTAAGTTCTAATAATAGATACTGCTATCGCTAGTTAGTAGGTTATTCACTACAAAATGTAAACAGGTAACTGAACTAATTAATACCAACGCAGACTGGCTTCCTATTTTAGCTACACTATCAGTACAAGGAAGGAAATCTTTAAATATAATTTGCAAAACAATTCGATAAATGACACAATGTGAGTTGACCATTGTTTGGTAGTAGAGCTGTAATATCTCGGTATTTGCGGTTTCTATGGGTTGTTTGTGAGTCAATTAGTGGCTTGTGCCGCCCTCGCACCCACCGGATACATGCTTCGAAGTTTTATGGCATGCTCTACCTATACTGAGCCTTTACTACGTACGTAACTCGCGTACGAATTCAGAAACCAACAATGTTAATACATTTTAGGTAGGTATACTATTTATATTTGAGAAAAACCCTCAGATATTTTTTATTTTCCAATCGACTCCTGCGGGTAGGTATGTGCCTATCGGTGTTCTATCGAAACGAAATCATAAAAAATTAAAAACAAAATCCGTGCGGTTCCTCCCGGCTCTGGCCGGCGGTGCGCGGCTCACCCCCTATTTTTTGCGGGTAGGTAACGTGCTCGGTGACACCTCGCGCGGGTCAAGTGCGGGGCGCACGGCGGCCCCCGGACCGCTAATTCCGAGCGCGTGACCGCACCTCCCCTCGCCCCGGCCGCCCGCACCCCCCCTCGCCTAACGCCGTTTTCCCGCCGGATTTGCGTTCATACAGTAAAATAAAAAGGGCGATTTGGCGCCCTCCATCGACGCGGCCCGATTAGCGGCGCCCGGGGAAATTAAAAGTATTTTATTCCAGTATTTATTCCCTTTTTGTTTGTGTTGAGTAATGCGAGTGTGTCGTGCGGCGTGTCGGGCACGTCGCGTCGTGTCGCGGGCCCGCCGCGCCGCGATCAACCTCGCCTCGTTTGCGCCTCGTGTAATGATTATGAATGACGGATGACGTGATATCGATAATCATGTCGGCTATCAATTCCGGATACATATGATTACAGATTACTTACTCCTCGCCTTACACTCACTCAAATTGGGTTAAAAAGATAAAATCGATTTACTGACTTTTTTGCTTACTATCTTTCCTTGCATTTTTCAGCTTTCAGCATAGGTACCTACCTCCGTTTGAAATAATTGAAGCATAATGTACTAGCACGTAGTAACAATAGCTCAATGATAGGAATAGTGTTATTGTGCCCCTAATCCCAATGATATTATACCTATATCCTAATCCCCTCTATCGTTATCTCAGCAGCCTAGCCTACTTATTTTTATCATCCACTGAAACTCGCATAAAGTCACAGGACCATAAATAAAAAAAAAAACGCTAAAAGCATTCACATTGAAACAACAGTTCTTCTGCAGTTTTTTTTCCCCAAGGGGGCGGGCGACCCAGACTAATAACTTCGTCTATAAATCAAATATTAGCTCAAATAAAGCGGTGAACGCTTTATCAACACAGTGATATCGTTTTCTCAGTAGGTAGGCAGCAGTACAATCATTTATAAAAAAGCTTCCGAGTCGAACGCCTCGTCGGTAGCCATTAGTCGAGGAGGCGTTTTGAAGTGTTTCAAGACTTTCGAGAAACTCACTTGACAAAAAACAAAAAAACCGGCCAAGTGCGAGTTGGATCGCTCGCCCATGAAGGGTTCCGTCGTAGCAAGCATAGATTAGGGATATAAATATATTGAGATTAGTAAGTAGTATACACAAACAATAAAAATAACTTTGTTTTTCATAGTGTTTGTATGAATGGCAAAGTTAAATTTGTGGTTTTTGAAAATGTACTATAACTCAAAATCTCATCCAAACCAATTTTCGTTGGAAGTTTTTGTTGAGGTCTACATTAAGTATATGTATATTTTTTTAGTTTTATCACTCTCTTGTTTTAGAAGTTACAAGGGGGTGACACATTTTAACACTTTGGAAGTGTCTCTCGCGCAAACTGTCCAGTTTAGAAAAAAATGATAGTAGTAACCTCAATATCATTTTAAAGACCTATCCATAGATACCCCACACGTAAGGGTTTGGTGAAAAAAAAAATTGAGTTTCAATTCTTCTAAGTATGGGGGTTACCCCCAAAATTTGTTTTGCTTTTATTTTTGTGTAAAAATCCTAATGGGGTTCGCATAATACATCTACTTACCAAGTTTCAACAGGATAGCTCTCATACTTTCGAAGAAAAGTGGCTGTGACATACGGACGGACAGACAGACAGACATGACGAATCTATAAGGGTTGTTTCCGATTTTGCTATTTGGCTACGGAACCCTAAAAACTACGCGCTAGCGAGTTTGTATGATGAAGCACTGCAGCGCTGCGGTGGTCGGCTATTTAATCAATTTATTAGAATGAGCCAATTGACGCGTAGTCGTGTATGTAAGTACCTCTATATAATTTGCCTTTGCATACAAAAAATAATTATTACCTAGCTCTATGTCCGACATTATTCGTAGCTAGTGAAACGATGCGTCGTGTCGTGTCTATGTAAAATTATTTTTATTGCTACAGGATGTGCGTCCTCCTAACTACTGTAATTAATATTAATGTTAATTATTTATTCAAATGTAATGCTACATTTAGAATAATTAATTGTTTAGCTAATAGGCACCTACAACCGTGCAAATACCATGAAGCTATAGTTATTATCAACATTGATGAAAAACGAGAGTAATTTTTGTTATTATAAAAGATAGCAAAGAAATACAAATAAATTGGCAATTTATATTTTTAATTCGGTGCTGTGTTTGTTCATATTCGTATTTTTGTGTGCAGATGCATGAGTGAAGACATCACTGGGGTTGGGGGGAAGCGGGCACATCTGAACCACTCCGAACGTAATATTTCCGGGTGTGCCGCATGCCGTCGACAAAAGATCCCCTTTCCATTGAATCAAAAACGTAATCGTAAAAGAGCTTTTAAAGAGTCGATTTGTTTCTAAGAACGGCTTTTGATTTGAATCTCGTTATTTTGTTTTTCATAAAAAGTTGCTCGAGTGAGTGAGGATAATCTGAGAGGAATGTAGGTATTTTAAAGAGTTGGGAGATTTTATTGTTTAGTTAACTTTTGTTAGGTGGATGTACCTACTTACCTTACTTTCCACTACTCAATACTTATGTATTTATTTCTTTAGTTTCACGGTTCCACCCGTTTAGAATTTGTTTTTAATAAATATTTATGTTCTTGTATTAAAATACTCGTTACTTTTAATGTGAACAAGCAAGGTAAAAAAGGGTACAAAGCGTTTTTACATACTTATAATTGCCTCATGCGAAAATCCTTTGTTCAGTTGGTCAAACAAACGCTATAAAAAATAAAAATACAGCATATTGCTAGAGCAAAATATTGCGAGGGTTGAGTGCAGCGGCTGGTGGCTGCATGCAGCTCTCGGAGAACTATGAAAACGTCGTGGCTCAGCACAACAGTTGACTCTGAACAGACGTACACACACAGCGCCATACAATAAAGGCGGGTGGCTCCGGGGTGGGCCGGGGGGCGCTGTGACGATGCAGTTTGCACCGCGGCCTCCTCCAACCTTCACCAACTTGCGCCCGTGTTCTTGGGAATCGTTTTAAATTCAAGAACCGCAGAACACTCAAAACACAACAATGTACCTTACACCCTCGTAATATGATCCAAAATCAGAACATCACATTTTTATAAGTCATTTCGAAAATGGCATACACCTTCACCAGTGCCGCAGATTTACAACCGTAACTCAACGTCAGAAAGTTCAAAATCCTATGAATAATGTAAAAATGGCAGCTGTCCTTGGTGTGAGTGCGGAGGTGAGAAATACATTAGCGGTACCGTTTTCTATTGGTCGTTGCTCCTGTGTTGATATTAAGCAGTCCACGTGGACTGCTCGGTGGTCGCTTGTCTCGTTTTTTTCAGCGGGTAGGTCGCTATCCGTCCCGTTCTAATCTACAGCGAAACGTGGAATGTCATGTCCGGAGTTGTTCAGAAAGTCGTGAGCGTGCATCGTGCTTCCAACTGTACCCTTGTTCCGAAACAGTGCAAGTACAGCCTGGTGACTTTTAACATTGACTTTTATGACGAGTGATTAAAGTTCAATTTAGTGAAAAGGATAACTTGATCAAAAGTTTTTGTTGATACGTCATATTGATAAGCATTTTTAAGTCAATTAAGGTTGTAAGCTAAAAGCGGTTGTTGCTACATTTAAATTATCGGCCGGCATTCAAATAACGCCATTTTTTTCGTGTCGGCACGAATTTATTTAATAGTTAGATATATGTTGTTGGGTATAATAATAACATAGCGTGGGTGATGGTATGCTAGGTACCTACGTGTCGATATACCAGCGAAGGTATTCATTCACTTAGTCACGGATATCGTTTTAGTAATGAACAACATTGATAAGTTTTATTGAATACCGTCGTAGTTCATTTACTAGATACGGATATTTGTATGATGATCGTTCGATATGTGATTACATCATAGTCACATTGGAATATCATTTTAGGTTTGGAAGCTACATGCATGCATGTTGAATTGATTATATCTTATTATCTTTACAAGACGTTCCACTCAACACTATCAGCATTTAAAACATTTTATTACCTGCTTGCCGCTGACTATTTTCTCCCCGATCTCCCCTTTGGGCTTTTGTGCAATAAATGAATAGGAACAGATGTAGGACGAAGCGTCACAGTTTATACAGCGTAAACTATTAAAAGGCGATCTATTAGGTGTCAAGATCAGTTAGTAAAGGGGACTGTCTGAGATACAGTGTAGGTATGTTAGTACATCAGGCATAATAAATATATGAGTATTATTTACAATCACAACATAAGAATTTTTTAGTAAAATATGGAATTTACTGGATGAATTACCAAATTGATAAAACTAATTAAAATCCCTATTTACCTTTATACAACACATGGTAACTACTAACTACGAACACAATAACATATTTTATTTATAAATTCCTGCCTATCCACAGTAGGTATTTATGGGATTTCCTTCCTTGTTTCGTTATACTTGTTAATTATGCAGGCGGTATGGTATTCCCTTACTAATAGGCTAGTTGCCCAAAAAATTGTAATTAGTCCGCCTTTTAGATTATTCAGAAATAAGGGACACGTATTTTTTTATTTGTAAATTAGACTAAAAATGACAAAGATATAGCCTATTAAAGTTACGTGTGACGTCACGCCGCGTGGCATTTTTTCGCGCGGGGTGACGTCACACGTATCTTTAATGGGCTATATCTTTGTTATTTTTTGTTTAATCGAAAAAAGAAAAAATACGTGTCCAATATTTTTTTATAATCTAAAATACGGACTAAATAGAATGTAATTATTTTGACCCTGGAAACTACCCTATTGGCTATTTAAAAGTTTTTTATAAGTAAGAAGTGGCAAATGTGTACCTAATAATAAGAAAATAACCCTACGGGGTGAGAGAGGGGCCACTCAAAACGTGGTATCTTTGCAAGTTTCACTCACGATCTATACACGTCATGTACCTAGGTAAATATATCCCATAATCCCCTTTAAGCAAGAAGCAACAAAAGTATCTGTGTGAGACTTTGAAAAGCTTTTAAACGACTGTTTGAATACGTATGCTGCCATCTCTCGGTGTAACTGAACAACTTCTAAGCAGATGGCTGACGTACATGTTTACAGCTCGCAAGCAACTCGCGCCATGACTCAAGTCCTTTTGCCGTGGCGCTAGTTCCTAGATGAACTATGTCATTACATCAAATTGCATTGAAAAATTATAGGACCACCAATATTTTGTTTTTAGATAGCCTATAGCCTTCTTCGATAAATGGGCTACCCAACACAAAAAGATTTTTTCACGTCGAACTAGTAGTTCTTGAGATTATCGCGTTCAACCAAAGAAACTCTCTATCGTGAATTTTAGGCCTTTTTTGTTTTATTTTAGCGCACCATTTCTTTTTTTTATTATCGGAATGTTCGCGTACCATGAATAAATCCTTCGCAAAGTTTCAGAAAAAAAATTATTTATTCAAAACATTGCGTTTCAGAACGTAGTATTTACGGTCAAAACTTTTGACGTTGACACTGACAGCAGATGGCAAATCCTAGGCTGCATTCCGAATTACGCTGTAATCGATTTGAGCGACCATAAACCCGTTCCGAATTACCGTGAGCGCGTTATCGATGTCCCTTGAATCGTCATAGATGACGTCATGACATGCGCCATCTTGCGATTACACCGACCATGCCCCAAATAAATATCACCGTGAGCGCTGTCAAAAATGACAGTTGTGTTCATCACAGGTTGTGTTGTTTTACTTGTTTTGGTATGAATTGAATTTGGAGTCGCATTAATTATTCTATCGTGGCATTTTACGCTACTACAAACATTTCGACATCATCATCATTCTGTTCATCATCACTGGAGGACGAATTGTAGTTCTCTATCTCAAAATCTGAGTTATCAGAGTCGATAGCGTCAACCAACATAACTTCCATTTTATAATTTTCAAAAATAGGTCTCGTGAAAGGTTTTGGTTTGGGGTTATGTTCAGTTTATGTTGACATATTCACTGTGAACGCATTCACGAGCGTTCCGAATTGACGACAGCTCTTAGCTGTCATAATCGTGATATCTAAATCGGAACGCAAAATATTGATGTGAGCGCTGTTAGCGATTATTTTGTAATTCGGAATGCAGCCCTAGTTTCGATTATCGTTTCTTTCTTCCTTCAGTGTTTTTCAGCAAGTGCTCAGCTGTGTTCAGTTCATTTAGTTTGTTTCTTGCGTGCATCTATTCTTTCCGTGTGAAAAACGGAATAATTGAATAGTTCTATATAACTGTTACATAAAAAAGGGTAGGGTAGGTTTACCTATAAAACTTATTGAAGTTAGTCTTTCTGAAAAATCTTTCTTGTAAATACTTTTATTCATTTAAATCGAAGTTTCCTAACTTTTAGTGACTTGTACTATTTATAATTCTGTTCCAGTATAACAAAATGCCGCAAATAATACTACTCTTTAGTGGGAAAAGAAAATCCGGAAAAGATTTCCTAACATCACATTTACAAAAACTGTAAGTTGCAAGGTTTTTTTACAAGCGTGATATTTTATTCATAATTATTTGGCAGTGACTAATGAGAAGTGAATATTAACTAATATACCTATTTGTTGATGGTAAAGGCTATGCACACAGATATGGTGGAGATAATTTGAATTAATTTTATTTGGCTTTCAAGCTTCAGCCACTGATATTCTGTTTAATGTTGCATTTAACTTTTTGGTTTGTTGGTAATGCATAAACACTTTAAAAATTGATCCCATTGTGTTAAAAATTCTGTAAATTTCTGTGTAGGCTGTGCAAAGGATCCTGGCCCAAAAATGTTCATATTTATATGGCACTGCAACACAAATGCTTTGTATTAATTATTTAAATATTTAAATATATTTACTAGCAGTCTAGAAAAAGATTTCAATATTTTTTCAGGCTAACAGACAGATGTGAAGTATTAAAAATATCTCAGCCCATCAAAAGTCACTGGGCCAAAGAGAAAAATTTGAATCTCAATGAGTTGCTGGGCGATAGTGAGTATAAGGAACAATACCGGCTAGATATGATCAACTGGAGTGACGAGATGAGAACGCAAGATTATGGATATTTCTGTAAGATTGCTTGTCAAGATGGTATGTTTTATTATTTTTTTTCTTTATACGAATATTTATTATAAATATTTTTTGGACACTTTTTTTGTAATGGGTAAAATATGTTAAACTCGAACAAGTAATGCTGGCGCAGTGGTTAACGTGCTCAGATGTTAAACTCGCGTCAGGACACGTGATCCTGACCGGGTAGCGAAACAAACTATAGCTGGCATTTTAATCATGCAACGCCATCTATCGAGCATAATATATGAAAATGTTTGTGATTCACAATGTTAATATTCAAGTTTTCACTTCTGCCGGCACTCCCGGAGTGCAACCTGTCGCTTTTTTTACACAGTACTGCAAATAACTGCCTCCTAGGTCTAATGGTTGCAAGTTAGACTGCAGAGAATAAGGTGCCCGGGTTTGATTCCCAGAATGGCGGCAATGTTTTAATGAGTGCAAACCCTATATAACCCAGCCATGTCCCAGACCCAGACATTACTCATTTAAAAAACTAAGGAAAAGTTTGGTTTTTTTCATTATGACTTTTTCAGCCTTCTGGGATGATATTATATTATACTAGCCTAGCTTACTTTGTCCCACTTCTGAGCAATGGCCTCCCCCATTCCTTCCACATCTCTCAATGGTGTGACTCTTCACGCCAATTCACAAAGAAGCCATCCAAAGCTTCCCGCCATCTTCTCCTTGGCTCTTGTTACAGGGTTCCATTCCTGTGATATTTGAGTCCACATTTGTGATGGCATCCGGCAGACGTAACCTATGCTATGTGGGCAATTTGAGTTCTCGATGTTAAATAAAATAATATAAAATACTAAAACCTGTAAAATGTTTCCTTCACACCTAAATTAATAATTATTGTTATCCCATTCCAGCTGAAGAGAAGCCTATATGGATAGTAAGTGACATCAGAAGAAAAACAGATATCCGCTGGTTCAAAGAGAAATATGGCGACCTCACCAGAACAATCAGGATAGTGGCAGATGAAGATACGAGAAAAAAAAGAGGTTATTTGTTTCAAACTGGAGTTGATGATGGAATTTCTGAGTGCGGGTTAGATGACTATAATGAATGGGATCTTTTAATAGATAATAGTGATGGGAAAGAGAAATTAGAGGAACAATTGAGTAGTATATTAGGGCTGTTATCTGGGTTATGATTTTAGGCCCCCTAATTAGAACTATGCCAAGTTTTAAGACAGATCTGAACAATACTAAGCCTATCATTAGAACTTAAAACGGGATATTTTAAGTTTATTACTTGTTTTACTTTCCAATATTTTGGTATTGTTGCAAACAATGATCATGGATGAACTGCAGTAACTACTAAGTAACAATGTTATTTGGGGGCACGGTAGTGCCCCCGCTAAAAGGGGGGGGTGGACGTTATAAAAAAAAGTTATAAAAACACTACCATGCTCCCAGATAAGCTTATAACTCTCGCCCCCATCCCCTAAAATGGGGGGGGGGGGTTGGAAGTTTTAATGAGAAGTTTGAATTAACTTGCCATGTATGTATGTATGTTTGTTCGGGTGGAATCTTTGAACTCAATTTTGAAGTAGATATCTTCAACCGATTGAGCTGAAATTTTGTATACACGTTTATTGACGTGACGTCATTCTAAATCTAATATGGCGGACTATCCAAGTTAAGCCAAGCTTCTGAATCTACATGGCCTAACTCTACCGACCCTAACTTCACAAATTCTACAAATCAGTAAAAATGTATGGCTTGGCTGTTTCGTTACCTACTTCAAAAACTAAATATTCACATGACCTTCACGGCGGTAGCGAAACGGCGAAGCCATAAATTTTTACTGATTTATGTAGAATTTGTGAAGTTAGGGTCGGTAGAGTTAGGCCGTGTAAAGACTCAGAAGCTTGGCATAACATGACATCTGATATCTTTTTCACAGGGCAAACATTATGTGGTCGTCTTGGCAACATTTTACATGAAATGTTTTTGGTGGGATCCCATTTATAAATTCTAATGTTTAAAGTCTTGTTAAACGTTTATATACATGTTCATTATAGAATATACATTATACACAATGGTGAGTTAATGCAAGGGTAGGTAATTTTTGTGAAAATGTTCGTTCCATACATCTCAAGCTTGAGCATGATATCAAAATATCAATGAAACATGAATTTGTTATCTATAGTTTAAGGCTTAAAGTTTGGTTTAGGGCAGCTTATATTATTTCGTTGTATGGTGTAGGCAAATAGTATTATGTGGCAAGTAAGGTGATAATTTTTTTAATAATATTTCTTCTATTGAGGAATTTTATCTTTTGTATTCAAAGTGGGTGATGAAGTATTTAGACGCAACCTGAAGAAATAACGTGTGATTTTAAGATGAAATGTAAGAGATATTCAAGATGTTAATATTTAGTAAAACTCATTGGGGACTTGGGGATGCCCACTTTATTATCATTATATTACATAACATTATACTAATGTTATGTTGCAACAGATGATAAAGTGAAACCAAATTAAGTTAGGCCCGGATAAGTGAGAAACTGAAATTCACAGTGAGGTCCCGAAATTATGAGCCCTGATTTACCTAGCTGTTAGTGTAACCTCTTTTAATGGTATTACTCTTTGAATTTTATCGTCATAATTACCTCTTAAATTAAAACTGTGCGTACCTCTTTTGCCGAGACTACATTTTAAAGAATACCACAAGAATACTTTAATTATTATCACCGCTAAATGGAACCCTCTGTAAATAAGACAGAAATTTATTTATACCTGGATATTTGAGTCACTGTGTACTGTGTAGGTGGAATACTTCTTTTAGTGAGGGAAAATTGTTCTCGAAGAAGGCTTATTTATGCTTACATTAAAATTATTTATTGTTAAAAATCGTATTTTAATAATTTGTTGAGACAGCAGGTTTGTTTTAAACTAAGGGTCATGGCAATAGAGCAAATTGCCCTTCATCCGAAAATAATATTCCTACAACTTTGACTAAGCTTATCATATGAATATGAAAATTAATTGCAGGCAAGTAAGGTTCATTTTCGGATGAAGCTAAGGTTAACTTAAGACTATGTTAGCTGTTTATATCTACGTCTATGATATTAATATTTATGAATCTCAATTGTAAATAACGGGTGTAAAACACCCTTAATGACGACACGTGAAGCACTTGTAAATCCCGTCATTGATTTAATGTTATGAAAAATATCTTGTTTTCAATCCTAGAATAAAACAGTCAGCTTCTGCATGTGTACTTACTGCATCCTGCATACAAGTCTGGATTTTTGTCGCGAAATGAAAACTAGATATTTTTCATAACATTTAATAGGTTTCCGCAAAGTAATGCCTGATTCTATAATTTATTCGTCATTGATATTTCGTTCTTGGGTCTATGCCCATTGTTCATGTTCTCACTTTCCCAGGTACAGCCTAGGGGATCTAAAATGCGGCTTTAGCAGCGTTGCTAGTATCAATGTTGCTAAACTTGTTTTTTTTTCGATTATCTACTCTATTTCTGGAGTAAAAGATTTTTTTTTGGGTGGCAAAATCATCAAATGAGTCCTTCCGCCCAGGGTGGGGCGGAAGGGACTGTCAGACTCTTACTGACTAAAATCCACCCGTGTTCCTTCGGATGCCCTTTACGTTCCGGGGCCACGGGTATCCTGGTTTAAGAAAAATTCCGCGATCCCAGCAGGCATTTGGCCCCATAAGGGGGCCCCGTCGGTGACGCGTGAAACACGACGCGCCACCGACTCGAGCTTGGTCCTTGGTCGGACGGCGAGCTTACCCATTACTCACCGTCCGTAAGCCCGCTCCGCCGCTGTGCCCTCTGCTATTCAGAGGGACACGCGTTGGAGCGTCCACACGACAGGCTATTCGCATACGGGCAAAGAGACCGTAAGACCCCTTAGGCACACAGTGCCTAAGGAAGAGTTTTTGCCCGCATCCCAGGGTACACCGGCCCGAAAAACTGATCTTCCCCCCGGACGTATCCGAGAGGGAACTCCAGTCCTCGGGCGCACGTGGAGGTTTCCTGTCTTAGCCCCCCGGAGCAAAAGAATAGAAAATTCGTTGTTACGAATTTTGTCTCAATAAATTCATAACATGGAATAATATTCTATTGTAATGCTCAAGCAAAAGAGTAGAAATTGATGAAAACTCAATTTTAGGAACATTCAAAATACAAGATTGATAAAGTTGCTATTTCCCAATTTTATAGACCCGCATAATGTTTATAAATGTTTATGGTTTCGTAAAGGGTCCTTTTAAATCCTGTTTATTACACCAACATGGTTGTGTGTGTTAATAACATTTATCTTGATAATTATATGTAAATGTTATGTACAAAGTACAATCAATTTTACTGTTGATTTTATATAGACAATAAATGCAAAGATATATGGAACTCTTGAGCAGATCAAATTACATTTTGTAAGGCGAATGTATCCATGTTATTTAAATAATTAAAGCTATCTTACAATCACAATATTGTTGAAGAAAATAAATAAGGGAATTTCGGTTAACTTGTATTTTTTGTTAAACCCTGGTTTTACTCTCAATATATAATTTAAACGAAAAAGTGTCCTGAAAAAAATAAATAAAATAATTAATAAATTAGCAACATTGTGTTTATGGCTAGAGATTTCAAAAGGCTCAAAATACTTTTTGGATGTTTGTGCAATCAATTTCTGCATAGCCATAGATAGTAAGTACCTTTAAGGGCAATGCCGTCTTTAAACTATTTGAGGCCCTGGGCACATTAGGATCATGGGGCCCCTATGACCTTGAGAAAACACTATTTAGTTACAATAGATAAAGAAAGACAAACAAGGTTCTAAATTTATTTTTATTTAGTTACTAACTATAGTTATGGATTTAGTTCATCACCACCGCGGATAGATGGCGCTGCTTGTATGATGACGGAATCACGGTCGAGAGTACCGTCTATCTCAATAAATATATTGTAGTCTTTGTTCGTCAAGTCAAACGACGATCGGGAGTCGGGAATTCCCCTTTTTTGTCTTTGGTATTACGAATGACGTTCGAATAGGTTTCTTTAAGACATTAACCACACCGCATCAAATAATTCTTCTTTTTTAATTTAATAATTTTTCTTTTAATTGTATTCTTATACTTCCATATAGGTATTTAAATTAACCTAAATATACTAATATCGGAAAAACTCATTTTTGAGAGAGAGTGGAGTACTTATACCCTGTTTATTTATTAGTTTGATCTTTCTTTTTGACGGATGTCAAATCTGAAATCGATACCTATAACTTTGCAACGACGAACAATATATTCTTATTTTAATAATATTAAAAATTGATAATAATCATAAGAATAGACACACAACATAAAAGTACCTACCTGTTAAGGACTCAAGCATTTTCCGAAAGTCTTAAGTGGTTTTTATTGCTTCGAAGTAAAATTTAAATACTGAAAACACACTGAAAACAAAAACTGAAAAAAATGTTTTTATGTCTAGTGCAATAAAATTGATTGACGAATGAATTTATTTATTTTGAATAGTTTAAAACATACATACAGCCACATATTTAGCCAACACATTTTTTACACCAATAGATATTTTCTGTTTCCCATCACTGACCCATCTGTCAAAAAGTTCAAGCTATGTTGTACAAGGAATAGCTATCCGCATGCGGCAAACTAAAGCTAATACCTATAATAAGCGTAGGTATTGTAGTAAGTCATTATCATCAGATTTTTCAAAAATAATGTTTTTCGGTAATACCTAAATATCGGTTATCATTTGGTAATCTGGCAGGAACTAGGGGGCCCCATTCGATCGCGGGGCCCTGGGCACGTGCCCATAGTGCCCAGTGGGGAAGAGGGGACTGTTTAAGGGCGCACTGCGTTGCGAAAGGTGTATCTTTTCATGTAGGTTAAAGAGTTAGATTTTGAGTAGCTCTATTGAAATGTACGCGCAGCGCCGCGTCTCGGTCTGAGCTGACCCTTACTCGGACAAGTTCTCGTGAAACGTCGGGTGTACAAATTGAGCCTCAAACTGTCATAGTTACCACCGAGGCTTGGCAACAGATGGCGCTAGTAAACACCGGCCATAGACGTGGACAATGGATTAATCGTTCCTTATCTAGCTGTAAAGAAGCAAGAACCTTAGCAGAAAGTGAAAGAGACAAAGTGATTGTGTGGACAGTGTTTGTCATTGAATAAAACGGTAGGTATTGGCTGCATAATCGAGAATTCTCTTATTCGAGAATCGTCAATTTAATGCGGTTATTGCTCAGTCCATTCTTTATGTCTATGATACCGGCTACGGGCTACGCTATTTCATTTTTTCGGCCAATTCACAATCATTCAAAAACAAATTAGTGCAGAATTTGCTGCATACAATTATTGTGCTATTAACAGTGCGGCTTTCTTGAGTATATTACCAATGAATGTTACTTTCTTTCATGTGTAGTTAACAGTCGGCCCTTTTCCATTTCGTATGGGAATTTCATACAAAATTGACAACTGTCGACTATCATGTAAATCAATTAGCCTTCTTGTTTCCTACTAAGTAGCTAGCCTAGCTGAACATTTTAGTGATTACCTTCTGAACTTGATAATGTTAAAACAGAACTTAGTTAACTTTTATGTCTTAAAGTGGTAAACTGAGATGCTTCCTAAAAGTTATTAAGTAAATTCAGTTTTATATTTGTTCGAAAATAAAGTCTAGATATTCTACACCCTAAATCTATTTAATGTTTTATTATCAGATTGGTAACTAAAGTTGAGTGAGTGGTAATCCAATATTTTTTTACCCAATCAAAGGGTCGTGGCACATCAAATTTCAATTTTTAAATTTCTTCTCATAAATATAACAGGAATTTATAAACTAGATTGCCTCCTGGATTCTAGAATAGATTTGTAATTTCAAATACCTCCAAAAAGTTCTCTCGCTGATAGAAACTTTACATTACCCGCTTGACTGCCACTTCAAGTTTTCAATTCGAATCTAACTCAAATACTTGTTGTTGGGTACCTACCTGGGTATCTCTAGCTTCGACCTTTCTAACCCTATATTGTTGTGCCATTTTCACCCAATGAAACAAATGTAAACGTTAATTTCGCTCCTCTTTTAATTGCGTAAAACGGCGCGTTTATTTACAAATGTCCTATTTACGGGCGGAGTGAAGCCATTCATGAAATTGTATACTTGATCTGTGACCACAATGCGATGGAACTGCGCCGCCCCGTCTCGCTGAGATAACTATATTTAGCACTCGACACTCCGATAGCGTGAATGGTGTACAGGCAGCTGTGCCATTAACATACATAGCCATACATAATGCTTGTCATTTGTTAAAGAAATCACCGCACTATTCTGACTTACGGGATTCTAAGCCAAAAAGTTAACATATTCACAAGAATATTATGGTAATGTTTCTTTGTTCTGAACTTTCAATTCTAGGACAAAACGTTGGCAAAGACACAACTAGTTCGATCGCCATGGAACTCCATAATCAGGTCACGTACGAATGACCTTCGGCGCCAGGCTTCCTCGAAGCGCTAACTTTAATTGCTTGTGCAAAGATCCTTGGCTAGCCGCTAATGCCAGTCGATTGTCCTACTTAACCTGGCCATAATGTGCGCAACTTAACAACTTTATTTTATGCCTCAAAGGATCTAGATTGGAATCCGTGTCCTCTTTTTTTTCTGTAGAGGATGGGAAGTCTGAAGATAAGTAGGTACTATACAGGGGTTAAAATGGTAATTTGTGTAACGCTTTCATAATTTAACTAAGTACTTTTCCTAGTACGAAGCTTGAATAATTATGTTCATTTTCGACGTCCGGCAGCGTGGAAAGCTCGTCGGTGTATCTGCGTTACGTCCAGAAATGACTGGTGTCTCCGGTGTAATGTCAATTGCGGATGGCGGTGGTCGTGCGAGGGAGGCGCTGCGGGCGGCGGGTGGTGCTGGAGGGCGCGGGGCGCGGGGCGCGGGGGGCGGGGGTCGTGCGGCGGCGCGCTATCGATGCGGGTGCGCGCGCAGTCCCGCGCCCCTCGCGTTCGATTTTCCCAGTCCGGGCGACGGTGGCGGCGCGTTGCATAACTGTGTAGCGGCACTCCGCGCGCGACCCCGCTCCGAGCGCCCGCCGCGAGCGCGCAACCCGCGCTGATACGCGCAACGTCGCGCCCTTTACGTAACGCGCGACCACCGCGCGCACTCGCGCTCCTCACCGCCTTACCGAGGATTTCCCACGGAGTGATCACTGTTAGTGTGGCAGGATATCGTCGTAGCCGGCTCGGACACGTCGCAGGCCGGGCGCGGGCCGCCGGTGCTGGTAGGTGTCGCCGCAGTGCGCGCGCTCGCCCTTTGTCCGCGCGTGGTGGTGGCGGTTGCGGTCGCGTGCTGAATAATTGACGCGGAGGCTGTGGCGCGCGGCCGCTATCGACCTGGTCGCGTGACTCGCGCGTATTACCACCGCAAGGACGCCGCGCTGGCTGCGACACCGGCCGCTGCCGCCACCGCCGCCACCGCCGCCGCCGACCTGCCTAACTACACTATTGTGCTCTATGCTATTGATTCTTCCCTATACTTAACCTATTTACAGCTGTGACCATTATTTACATCATACATGACAGCTTTGAAGTCCCTCGGAAGCTGGGCTGGTGTCAGGATACGTCACCAGCTCTCCCGAGGTCACAGTGAGGTTGGCTCCGCATGAGAGAGCTTGTTTTTCCTCGATGTGTTATTGACAGCTCTACAGATCGATAGACTTTTGACGCAAACCGTTCGTAGTTCCAACAACAATAATTTCATTTGACGTAGCGGTTATAATGGGGTTTAATACTTAGAATCGATGTTTTCCATAAATATTAAGTTTTACACAGAACTTTCAGTCTTTCAATAAGGTTGAAAGGTTTAGCCCGACGTTTTATATTTTGCTCAGCTGGTTACGTAAAGCGACAGCTTGCGCTTCATTCACTTCTAGATCAGCTTTTTATCCAGTTAAACAAACCAGTCATTAACTTTTGAGAGGTAAATCAAATTTGCTACGAGATTTGCTACGAGCTTTGCTACGATTGTGGCTACGAGCTACGGTCTACATACACGCTACGTAGCACTCGTAGACGTAGCGCTACACACGAGCGTAGCTATTAGCTACGACGTTCTTTATTTGAACTACAAGTACATCAGCATTGTCTTGAATTTGACAATTAATTACATAATGCTTTCGTATTCATATTCGAGTGAGAGGGTTCTATTCGTGCTTGATAATATGGTAAAAAGAATAATATTTTCTAGAATTAATCTTCTTCGGCTTTTTGAGTTTAGGTATGGTTACTGTTATTTGACTGATTCGAACTTTCCAGTCATGTTGATGACTGAAGTATTACGTTGAAAAGAGACAGGACTACTATCTTTATTTACCATGTTACTCACGATAACATCTTCTATTGCTCGAAATGTTTAATTGGTGAGAGAGCCCTAATTAATTTTTGAGGTCTTTAAGGGATTATTTTGACCTTTGGGGATTTCTACCTGGTAGACCTCAAACATTGGTCTTAAAACAAGGAATTCTTTCTAAGATTTCAAGATTTTCTCTTGAATTAGCTTGCGTCAGTGCGCAAACGTTGTCACATTAAGCATGCGTAGACCAAAGTAGTAATATTTTAAAGAAAACTATGATCAGTTTGTATGTAACACCTGATTATGTAACGAATGTTTTCCTATAGTTAACTTTTGTACTGTTTCAATGTTCTCAATGAATTTTAGAATCATCAATGAGTTACGTGAATCCACCAATAGGGAATGGCGTTTAGAATATGTTTGGTAGTCAACCAACTGTATTTTAGTAGAAATGAATCTATAATTTTATGGTAGATTAATTTGATATGATTTATATTACACTGTGTTGAATCAAACGTATTTTGAATTCCCATAAAAAAAAAAACTGAGAACACTAGTGGCCCAGTGGTACATAACTCGTATGTAGGTCGTGTGTTCGAGCCCAGCCAAGCGCATTACTTTTTGTAATTTATTTCGTCATCACCGCTCTCAAAACCAAAAATTCGAAGACCTATATACCAACTAGCAATGAACCAGGCTTAACTATTATTATGCATAACCTCTTTCATCCAAGATGAGGGTACATACTTACCTTAGTAGGTACGGTCAGAAAAACAGGTATGCAGGCAGCAATTTTCAACCGGTTTTCCTGTATACTAGTCATTTAAGCAAGTCATATGCTGTATTTATGCACTTTTTGGCGTTTTACTTTGGTATGCACACACATTGAAACTTATAGCACAACATTAGAAAACTGTTTGAAAAATTGTCTGCATACCTAACTGTTTTGCTGACTGTACTTGTAACTAACACTGATATCTTCTATTAGGATTAGCTAAAAGTTACTGTATAGTGTATCATTTCGTCACCATTACATTATGCAATTTAAACGACTACAGTCACAATGCAGGGTTTTAATGGCGGCTATAATCTGGTGGAACATGCTAATAGAACATTAGGCCGGTTTCACGTGAAATTGTATACAATTTTACTTTCGTTTAAGTCGTTTCATAGAAACTTTTCATAACGATAACGTAGGATGTAGAAAGGTGATCGCATGTTTTAAAACAAATTAAATTGGTTTGCTCTTGACCCCAATTTAGCCTATAGTTAAATATAAGGTCTAAGTTTGATCTTACCCATAAAGAATTCGAACTCCGGTGTATGAACGGAACGCAGTAATAACTGAGGCTTTATCATTAGATTTCTGTATATTATTCACAGCGTACTTGAAGTATTTACTTGCGTATTATAAAAAAGAGAGGTAAAAAAATACATTATAAATTATATATGCATAATGTTTATTTACTTTGATATCCTATAAAATTGAAAAAACCTTATGTTCACGACTCCACTAGACCCACCTGCAAATCAAGGATATATTTCACTATCCGAAGTCGTAAAGCCCCTGGGCCCAAGTCTGCTAATTTAAGAATGGCTCAATTGAATATCAATTGGATCTCAGTAGCAGTTTTAACTACATTTGGTATTCTGCTACTAATTTAAGACCAATGGTTTTCCAGTGATATTCCATTGAACTGCTATCAGAATTTTTGCTAGTCTGCTCTTCAATCGTGTTACAATTGTAAATCGATTGTGGACTTTATCGGCATTCTACTCTTATTTGACGTTTGTTTAACATTTATGTCAATGGACACTCTGTGTCAATTTCGCTATTGTTGTACGATTGTGCAACAATAGATGATCTTGGGATGTTACAAGTCACTCTACGAAAAATTATTAAGAAAATTACTGTTCAACTGAGAGTCAATTACAATTACACTACGACTCCATTACGACTCTATTGAGATTACATAAAAGTTTTTGCAGAATATCAAATTTGTTCTAATCGTAATGGAGTCGTGATTGAATCTCAATTGAATTTCAATAGCATGTGAGTTAAATAAAATTAGCAGACTTGAGGCCCAGCTCTATGTAGAAAGGTAGTCGCGGGGGTGAAGCAGCTGCGCGCGGGGGCAAATTGTAAGAAAAAATGTAAGAAATTTTGCAGTTTTAACTTAATATTTAAACAATTACAGATCTGAGTTCAAAAGAAATTAGATATGTCTTTAGTATATGAAATTTTTTCTTTTATAGTTACTAAAAATATATGCTGAAAAAATTGAGGATTTCGAGACGAAAAATTTTTTTTCGTGGTCATATTGACAATTTTTTTTTTCGTAGTTTTAGACCACTTTTGTGAATTGTTTTTGTTAAAGTCTTTACTTTATACATTTGACTATACACTGTATTTTTTTCTGGCTTGTGGCATGTACAGATACGGCTAACTTTGCGACGAAAAACTAGTAGTTTACAGAGTGTTCGCTATGGCTATCGAACACAAAAATAATTTTCAATACGAACTAAGTAGGTAGTATTTCCTGAGATTTGTGCGTTCAGCCAAACAAATTCTTCAGCTTTATAATATATTTATGGATTGTCTACCCGGGTAACAAACCCAACCCACGCAGAGTGAGAAGAATCAGCAAGTAGAATACAAACTACTTACTTATAAACATTTATTATAAGCTACCTAGAGGCTTTGTGAATGTAACGTGACGCGAAAGTAATAAGAATTTATAGGTTTAGTTTGGAAGGCCGACGTCGTTTGACAAAAACTCTGGCCTCGCCAATTTTCCCGGAAATTTCGGTCATGGCAGCTTTTGATTTAGATCCTTTTTGGTGTTGATTATATGACCCTGTTGGATGTTGGTGCCTAAGTGCCAAAATCCCTGTTCACAAGGGGAATAGTTGATTGGCAATTTTTGTGGTAGCACACAATTAAGGGTAGCGGGAATATTTAGAGACGTTAACACGACCGTAGAACCGCTCCATCCAGACCACATAGGTACTCGTTTAATGATGACATCAAAAAAAGCCCACAAATAAAATCTGCACTCGGGTTCATGAACTCCGGTTACAAACAATGTATTTTTGTTTTTTTTTTGGTAATATTAATGTGACATTTAAGAAAAATATTTAAAAAATCTTACCTCATAGTAAAGAAACACTTTAATTTTGCAACAATAAGGTTGCGGTTGGATTGAAATCGTCAGCTGCAAAATAAAGGGCTGTATAAACAATTCACTCTGCCCGCAACGGCAAAGTTTTCTCGTTGTGATTTCCCTTTCATTTGTCGTATCGGTTCACTTTAATCTCCGCGTATCAGGTGTGTGGTATTAAAACTGAAACAGACCGTGTAGTGTTTGGATTACACAGCTCGTCGGTATAACACTGAAATGTACCGTTATGATTACTGCAGTTTTATAAACTTACAGACATTTAATAGGCATGTTGACAGCATGAATAAATTGCAAAATAAATAAGTCTAAGTATTTTTCCTTTTGTTGAATTAATGCAAAAATATAAATATAACGTTTCAAAATTCGAGAATCAGAAGTAAGTGTAAACTGAACTTGCTTGTGACATTTGTAAAATGGTTAATAATTTATTGATAGTCTGTGCAAAAAAAATACTAAAAAAATAATGATCATGTAGGAAAATTAAACGCTGTCTCTCTCTTTTCCTTTTAAGGACTAAAGAGGAAATAGGACAATATAATTAGTATACACGACGAGATCATCCAATTACCAAGAACCCTGCCCATAAGTGCATTTGACCCTTAACTGAGTATCTTTTGATAGCTTGGAGAGGGAAACGAGATTTCATGAGCAAAATTAATAAGTGATCATGCTTATTTTGGAAAGGATGAAAGATAAATGAAATAATTTTATATATTTTCATTCTTTTTACATATCTTCACAAATAAATGATTAGATTCGAGAAAAAAAACCTATCTTTTCCACTTACACTCAAAGATATCAAACTCGATTTGACTAAATAATGTTTTTTATTTTATTCAGTGAAAATAGCTATCAATGAAATAAATTAAGGAAGCTGCAAGGATATTTGAATATAAAGTACCACATCTCTGTCGCTTTAATATCTCAAAAGCAATTAAATGATACCGTAGAAAGCGATTGGCAACATCCTTTGACCAATGTAAGCTCCATGCGGCTCTTAATTGCTAAGGCTTTGTGAAGAGTATTTTCAATTAACGTTGGCAATGTTCGGAGCTTTGAAAAACAACTTGCAACTTAGAATAACTTTATTTACATACTAGCTAATATAGTTCCCCGCGGTTTTATCCGATACTCGGCTCTTATTGGTCGTAACGAAGACCTTATATAGCTAATAGCCTTCCTCGATGAATGGACTATTCATCATCATCAGCCGGAAAACGTCCACTGCTGAACATAGGCCTCCCCCTTAGACCGCCACGCCGAACGACAATTCGCCACTTGCATCCATCGGTTGCCCGCGACCCTCACGATGTCGTCGGTCCACCTAGTGGGAGGCCTACCTACGCTGCGTCTTCCGGTCCGTGGTCGCCACTCGAGAACTTTTCTTCCCCATCGGTTGTCAGTTCTACTTCTACGAGCGATGTGGCCTGCCCATTGCCACTTCAACTTGCAAATTTTATGAGCTATGTCGGTGACTTTGGTTCTTCGCCGAATATCCATGTTCCGGATTTTATCCCGCAAAGAAACTCCGAGCATGCTCTTTCCATCGCTCGTTGAGTGACTCTTAGTCTCTCTAAAAGGCCAGCAGTCAGAGACCACGTTTCAGAGCCATATGTCATCACTGGCAACACACTGGTTGAACACCCTTGACTTGAGACACTGTGGGATTCTCGATGAGAAGATATCACGTAGCTTCCCAAACGCTGCCCATCCGAGTTGGATTCTTCGGGCGACCTCTTTCTCGAAGTTGTTGGGGTGTGGGAGAAGAGAATTTTCGAAAATCTTTGAATGCAGTTTGCTTTCTATACAAAAATAAAGGAATGTTTCCTTTGAGTAAGATTTTCTATCTGCAGTATTAAGAGTACTTTCCCTCCAGGTGGCATTACAAAATTCCACCCTGTAGACACAAGAGTTTCTCTTCTTGTTTATGTAAACTTTTTGTTTAGCACCGGGAAATCTATTTATTATAAGAACTAGCCCTCGTGAGCAGATTAGGCCCGAGGTTAGTGATTGGCCCAAAAATATTTATTGCTAAGATCTTTTTCTAGCTCGGATACGTCGTTCGGTTAAGCGGGTTAAGAATTATTGCGGTCTAACTTAAAATGTCGCGTACCTTCTGGATATTTTTTTTTTGTTAAAAATGGAGCGAGGCGCTCAAGTGTTAGTTATTGAATGCTCGACAATTGAGCAATGAAGAAGGTTAGCTGAGCTTAGCGACTAATATTAGCATAATTTTCTATGTTTTATACAAGGTTTTAAGTTCCGCAGTATGTTCATTGGCGTTGATCAACTGGAATTGTAAACATTTTATGTCATGCTGAATACTATTGTTATTTTTAAATTCCTTTTTGAAACTGTAAACAAACCAAATTAGTTTTAAACAGAGTTTGATCTACCAAAACAATAACAACGCCCACACACACGACGATTAATGAAGTGGGACTCGCGCACGAAGGATTCTGAGCCATTATCTATAAAATCGGCAAAAAGATCATGTCTATTATTTGGGATATTATATTGTTTGGGATCCCCACAAATATTTATTTAATTCTGCTTTTTAGTATTTTTTGTTATGTCAATCTGTGAGTTCGACTCGAGCACGAACGGCTTTTGAAAAAATCATGTCTGTTTTACGATAGCGGCAACATAAATACATCATCTGTTGAAATTTCAACTGCATGGCTTAACTATCTCGGTTCATGAGATAAAAATTAGCCTGCATTACAATGTCTTTCTTTACTTAGTAATTACGTCCATACTCCATACGGTTTGCTGTAATAGCAAAATATCGTTCGTGTGAATAAAACATACATTCATATTTAAACCTGGTGACAGATAGACAGACGGTGGACCGTGGAGACTTAGTAAGAGAAGAGACTGAGACTTAGGGTCCCTAGGAACCCTAATAAAAAACTGTTTTAATTCTAATCCAAACTGTTTTCACGACTGAGTCAAAATTGGTGTGTTCATTGTCCTAATGATAGCAATGTTGGGTCATTACCTACCACCCTAAAGTCGATGTTCTTTCGTGAAACTAATTTGTTTGGTGGATGAAATTAATGGCTAACTTTGACACAGCTACGGAATCTATTTACTAACGTTTACGTAAATAGTAGAGCTATGAGTTTCATGCGGGTGTTTGGCTTGCCTGTTTATTTGTGTATTATGAGAACTTTGAAGGTGAAATGGTCGCATTGAATGTTAAAACTGAGTATATTGTCCTTTTCATGATAACCTGGTGTCAATAGTATCACAAAGCCCTCCGAAATAATAATAATATTCCACAACTATCACACAACGCCATCTAGTCCCAAGCTAAGCAGAGCTTGTGCTAGACAACTGATAAACACACTTATGTATTTCTAAATACATAAATATTATAGATAAATTACACCCAGACACAGAACAAATGATCGTGCTCATCACACAAACATTTGTCCTGGGTGGGAATCGAACCCACGACCGCCGGCACAGCAGTCAGGGTCACTAACCACTAGACCAACAGGCCTGTCAAAAATGACTTTGGAATTATCCTACTATCCTTCCTACTATAATATTATAAACGTGAAAGTTTATTTGGATGGATGGATATGTTGTGTTACTCTTTCACGCAAAAACTATTGAACGATAATGGATGAGTTTCGAATTATAGCAGGTGATTCATATTGATTTAATTTTAGTTTTCTTTTTTTTAAATCTTCTTTGAATTTTTTATTTTAGTTTTAGTTTAGTTATTTTTGTAAATATTTTACTTTTAATTTTAGTTTTTAAATGTATATAATTAATATAATCATGTAATAGTTGTATATAAATATTAGTGGAAATAAATTAAAATCAAAATTACATTTTAGAATTGGTTCTTAAAAGTCAAAGACTGACTTTCTGCCAATTCAATTTAAACTGTAGTGAGCCAGTTTCAATTGAATTGACAGAAAAAGTAGTCCAACACATCTAACACGATTTAGTAAATATATCATTCTAAAATACACCCATTACAATATTGAAAATACTTATTTTCAGGAACGTACCTCGTTAAATTTTCATCGTCAAAAAGAACGATAAAATTGCATTAAAATTTTGACAATTTATTTTATTTAGTCTTTATCCGATCCACGAATTCCGGGGTTAATAGCTATCTTGACTTAATTGAAATACCTCTGTCAAGTTGGTCATTAATCGCCTTTTATTTTAGCCTTCTAATGACTGTTCGCGGTAGAAATAATAAGCTATGGGTGTTGAAATGACTGACTGTCTATTAAGACAAACGCGTCTTAATAGACATAGACATTATGCAAGTTACAACCCTGCATACAACCTACAAGTAGGGGAACAGTGTATAAGACGGGGACGTTAATAATCGCGAGGTATAATGGGGACATTACACTTAGGCATACTTAACACAACACTAACGTAAAGCAAGCGCCATCAGGATGTCATTTGCAAGCGGCTAAACGCAAATGGCGTCCTCCCCGTCGTGTCCCCGTCATATACACTGTTCCCCTAGATAGTTTGAAGTTACAATTTTTTTTTCAAATAGGTATCTTTCAACCTACTCAATTGAGAACTGTGCAAGTAAAACCTGCATGTAATTTGCACACTCTCGAATGTTTTCATTTTTTGCAATTCAAACTACTCGTATAGTATAAATGTGACGTCATACTTGCCTAATGAAAACGTAGAAAGGCAGTTTCCTTGGTAATATCAAGATGGATGTTGTCCACAAAACAAATAAAATAGTTTCTCAACAAACAAACGATTTCTTGTAAGTTTAAGTGAAATAACCCGGGGCGAAATGTTCTAAAAAGATTACAACCCCACAATTAATTTTTTGCAGAGCAAATTGCTTAACAAGCAAATCAATTGGAGATTATAACAAAGACGACAAGGCGCGTTGGCCTCTACGTTTATAAAATTTTATGTCACGTTTTAACGTTTTTTCTTCCATAAATGTTTCAAATTCTATAAATATCTTCGAAACTTACTTTAGTAATAATTTGTTAACAAGTAGCTTTTATGTTTAACTTGAAATAATAAAGTTACCTTAGCTTTGTGATATTTTATCATCAAACAATAACTAGAAATAGTCAAAGATTTAGGTAAAATATTTTGCCAAATAACTTAAAGAACAACACCCACTTATGTAACAAGAAATCGGTTTGTCTACAAGTCGTAGAGAAAATGAAGCTCTGAGAATTTGCCAGGCGTTTCAGCCCGACGCATAAAATGTTACATAACTTCAAGTCGGAGTTCGATCATTATCTTTCTTCGCTTTACTTGTTTTTTTTGTTGATATATAAAAGGAGTATGAATGATTATGCACTATAATAAGTTTTTAAGTAATTATGTTTTCTAATCGTCTATTAGGCCTTTTTCTAAATGTTTTTGGTACCACTTCCAGTATATACCTACAAGTTTTATGTGGAGCGCGTGTGGTAGTTATTGTCAAAATTATGATTGTAAACCTTATTGTCTCATAACAAGGCCCAATTTCGCTCTTTCAATAAAAAAAATAATTAAGTATTGTCTGATAAATGCTTTAAAAGTGCTCCTGGTTATTCATGCATGTATTCCGTGTTGTTTTCCTGTAGAAATACGCAATGTTTGTTATAATGTTATTAATTTGACGTGTTATTGTTTAATTGTAAAATATCACAACAAACGAAAAATTAGTACTAAATACACGAGGTGATTAAAACCTCGTTTATCGCAATAATACCTGTTGTTACACTAACAACGTTACTTAGCGATATTAGCCACACGACTCGTGTTCTGCTGTTAGCTCAGTATGACGTAGGCACATCACTTTAAAGGGATAGTACCAACCTGCGTCACCCATACATTTGTTGACCTCGTACGTTTTCCGTTCCATCATTGTATCAATTTGCGGGACTGTGATCCCGGAACGTAAAGGCGCGGGCATGCGGACGGCGAGTCTAGGTGATTCGCCGTCTGATCATGAACCATGCTAGGGTCGACGGCGCGTCGTGTTCTACGCGCGCCGCAATGAGCTGTCAGCAATACAAGGCCGCCCTTAGAGGGCCAAAGATTCCGATGTCGCGGGAATGTTTTATTAGATACCCTGGAACATAAAGGGCTATTTGAAGGATACCGTGGATTATAGTCAGTATGAATCTGACAGTCCCTCCCGTCCCGACCTGGGTGGGAGGATTCATTTGATGATTTTACCACGATAAAAAAACCCTGTATCAAAGTAAAATTTTGATATTATTAAAGTAAAGAAAATATCTCTACGTTTATCTATTTTATTTCTTCAAACATACTTCAGAAAATACAGATTCCATTTTCTGAACCCCTGAAATCATGTTTCAAGGAAAATTGGTACTTTTCTCCGAGATATTGAATAAATATGTTGTTTTTTTGCTCCGTTATAATGAGGAAAGGGTTGTTAAATATGAATATTGAGTGCCTTGATTAATTGGGGAGGGTAGGAAAACATTCGTCCTTGACCTGGCCGCTCCAACAAACAGGCTCTTATTTTTATGTTCGATTAATTTCGTCAAGGAAGTAATTTCGATGATATTTGTACTATATTGATTTCGTATGTTTTATTTCTTCAATTAATGAGTTTTTCAATAGATCCTGGGAATGTCAATATAAAGTTCAATTCATCGTTTCAATTCGAAGTTGATCTAATTATTGTTACTAAATTATTTAAGATTCGTATTGAACAAGTCAAAGGTAGGTTTGCACATTTTCTGGAATATGAGTTTTTCAATAGATCTTAAGAATATCAACATCAAGTTCAATTCATCGTTTCAATTCGAAGTTGATCTACCTTTTGTCATTTTAATTATGTATTTAAGATTTGTATTGAACAAGTCACAAACAGGTTTTCATATTTCTCTGAAGAAATTCCGCCTGTTATACCTAGTCTAGACTTTCATAGATTTCTAATGTAACTAAATCAGTCGTGCCACCTTCGACATTGTACCTTCATATGCATTAAGCCCTTTTTAAACTCGAAACCTGTGTTATCTTTTGTTTCGCCTTCTAATCAAAATCTGAGTATCATATCTGATGAAAGGGGAAAAATATTATGTAAACGTTGTAAGTTCAAATCCGTGCAATCACTATTGTGTCTTTTTCAGATTCATTTATTTGTGAAAACATGAGTAGGTACAGCGAGCGGGAAGATGAAATAAACAGAAATGTTTGTAACACGCCACTAGGCGTCGCCAATAGGTGCGTCCACACAGAGCGAGCAGCCTCGCGAGGTATTTGCTTCGCGCGAAGCTGCTTACTCGTACTCTGTTTGGAGTTTGGACGCGCAATTGTTTCTCGACGGAGGCACGAAAAAATATACGCGAGCAAAACAAAAGCCGACACTGGATGGCTCGGGTGCTAAGTCACTCGGCCGAGACACGTCCACACTAACCGAGCTGCTTCGCGCGGAAAATGCCTTGCGAGGCTGCTCGCTCTGTGTGGACGCACTTAATGGCGAATTCGCATACTTACAAAGTAATAAATGTCATATTCGCGCTGCCCACCCCACCGCTTAGGCCTAAGTCGTGAACGGGCCGTCAAGTAAACAAAGCATGCAGTTTGTTAACGTTGTTAGGTGGCATCAGAAGGTAGCCACATCCTTTTTGGGGTTTCGTAGCCAAAAGGCAAAAAACGGAACCCTTACTGATTCGTCATGTCTGTCTGTCTGTCCGTCCGTATGTCACAGCCACTTTTTTTCGAAAGTATAAGAGCTATCCCGTTGAAACTTGTTAAGTATAAGAAAAAAATAATAATTTTACCAAACCCATATGTGTGGGGTATCTATGTATAGGTCTTTAAAAATGATATGGGGGTTACTAATATCATTTGTTTGTAAACTGAACAGTTTGCGCGAGAGACACTTTCAAAGTGGTAAAATGTGTCCCCCCCCCCGTAACTTCTAAAATAAGAGAATGATAAAACTAAAAAAAATATATGATGTACTATCGCACAATGTAATCTCTGCTCACTTTTAAAACAAAATCGCGTGCGCAGTATCCCACATCTGTGAACTGGCCACCTCTTTTATGAAATGGATGACCCTTTTTTATGAATAGGATGAATGGTCAAAACAAAGGGCCTAGGAAGTGAAAGTTATAACTCTGCAAGCAGAAATAGTCTTTACGGTGGTAAGTATATACATTGGGCGATAGTACATTAGTACTATGCAAACTTCCAGCGGAAATGGGTTTGAACGAGATCAAGTAATTAGTTTTTTTACGTCATAAATTGTAAGCCGCAATTTACCTTTCAAAGTTACAACCAACTAAAAAGCTTTTATGTTATGTTACTTGTTGCTACGGAACCCTTTATGGGCGAGTCCGGCTTGCACTTGGCCGGTTTTTTTGGTTGAAAAATCCAGAATCCATATTTGGTGGAGCGGTAGGGACTGTTAGACTCGTACCGACTTAAAACAACCTTGAACCTTCAGTTGGTCTTTGCGTTCCATCGCCGCGGTTCCTTGTTTAGACATTCCCGTGATGTACGAAGCCATATCCTCACACGAGAAAGAAAGTAAGAGCGGAAAATGCTCGTAGACACGTGTAGATACAATATCCTATGTAATATATGAGACATGACCTAATTCCAGTTTAAAGCACACTGGTCTTAAGCTAATATAATACGTGGGTGTCGTTCCACCTGCATGCGTGATTGTGTCAAGCTGGCGTTTCATTTACATTGCTGCACGCGACCCGAGACTTTGCTGCCCTGTTATTATAAACCAGCATTGGAATATCGTGGTATCGATACGCTCGCTCGTAATTAATTTTCATAGTTTTTACTTGAAAAATATATAGTTAAATATATGCACTGTTTAAAACTATACAATACAAATAATTAAATATAAATATTTATAAACACCCATAAACTCTTAGTAATATCCACTAAATATTTATATACAAACTCTTAAGCAAGCGCTTCTAAGTACCCCTCCAAATCGCTGTCATTCGGAAACGTGGCCTGGAAGACTAGTAACATTGCAACTTTGAATGGCAATGCTTATTTTTTTACCAAAAAAAGCCACTCTTACTTGAAATAGGTACAATTTAGTTGGAAGTATTTCTTATAATGGATCTTGTTCATAAGATTCATTTTTAATGGATTTTCCGGAAAAACTTGAAAAATTTCTGGACTTGTGGGATACATAAATTCGCTCTGGTTCCGCGGATTACGGCCCATTCTTTTGCACAGAGGAAAGACCTGTCCCCCTGATGTGAACTTATAGATTAATAGGCTGATAGTACTTAAAACATAATTAGAAAAAAGGAATACGGCAACAGTTGGGACATTGGTCCTTCACACTACGATCTACAAAATGAAAATAAGCGTAAAAATATCTACACTAGTAAAATTATAAAAAGAAAGATTTGATTGTTTGTTTGTATTGAATAGGCTCCGAAATTACTGGACCGATTTAAAAAATTATTTCACCAGTTGAAAGCTGGTCCTGAGTGACAAACGAAATAGGGTTAAAGCCAGTCTAATATAAATAAGTATTTGAAACTTTCTTACTAGGTAGTCTATTTTAAAACCTCTTGACTTTCTTCACAGCAATGACTATTTCAGGCGACAATCAAAGTTAAACAATATAAACTCAAGAAAGTTGAAATTGAGACTTAGCAAAAGATTTCCTTTGGAAGTTATCAATCAAAAGTTTTGTAAGTACATTACATGACTTAGATGAGTTTTCATTGATGGAAAATAAATTATAGAAATACGAGTAATCATAAAACATATATAGGTACGTGTTCAGTGTGTACCTACTAAAAATAAAGTGGTATTTTAAGGATGCGGCAAAACCAACTAACTACACAAATTAGTGGTTCTATATCTGTAATAAATCATGCGACAGATTTATTACAAAATATATAGAACCACTAATTATTATTTTTGTTTTTTATAATTTTTACACAACATTTTTGGCAACAGCAACCAGAAGAAGAAAAAAAGATACTGTAACTGAGCTCTGAAGGTTTTACATTACCTACCTTGTTTAGTATCACGTTGATATTTGAATTAACCTTTGTTGTAATTAGTTATATTATTATAATTATAATATCATTTCAAAAGGTCGTCTAAATACGACCTTTTGAAATTATTATATCCACTAAAATTAGGATGTTACCTTATGGGAGAGAGAATGCAGAAAGAGAATGTTTTAAAATAATAGGTCTTTGAAATAAAGCAATGATGTGAAGTTTGGAAGCGCCCATTGTTGAGCTCTGTTTAACAGAGCGGTACTCAAAACTCAAACATTACTTAAAACTAGTTTCAACCAATGAATTGTCTTGAATCGTAATTTTAAGTCATGCTTAACACTTTCAGCTGAGCATCTGGGTATTCAAATGTTTGTTGCGCGGCACTAATCGTCATTTGTTTTGTATTTTCTCATACAAAACAAACGACGATTAGTGACGTTCTGTTTTTCATACAACCAAAGATAATAAATGAAATGTGACACAGACCGTTACTACCCACGTCGACGTTTATCCACGTATAGTACGAATAGCATTATAAAGTGCACAACAAAACTAACCTGGAGTGGCGCTAGTAGTCCCAAAATTTAAAGTGATACGCCGCGATGACGTAGCTTGAAGGAATTTGTATAAGCCTCATACACGTTCTTTGAAGAAAGACATATTTTTTACTGACGTGATTAAACGTTTTGTCAAATAGCGTTTATCAAAATTTACGTATTATAACGTTGCTCCGCTCAAAGTGTTAAGTTGGGTGATGTTTTAAAATATGGGTCTTAGATTCTGAATTCACATGAAATGTCTTGAAGCATTGAATTTTATGGTACTACGGTGGTCACAATAAAAGTTGTTTGATCAATTCACATTACACTCACTTTATCTCATTGGAATGTTGACAGGAAATGCATTTCCTTTAGAATCTTGATTATATTTGCAATAATTAATAAATTATCTTTTCCCCGCTGCAAACATGCATCACATGCATGTTTTATATTACTATAAATAGAGACCATTTTTATAAAACTCAACTGATATCTTTTTCATTACAATAATTGTTTTTACCTACATTTGTGTCATAGATATCCTGTCACATTCCAGAGGCAGAGAAATGAGCATGTTTCTTTATTATAATGAAGTAATTTATTTAAAAAAAACAAAGGTTTGTTTCTCTTACTAACAGTTTGCAATTAAGAGAATAATTATAGTAACAAGTAATACATTATTTACCACCCACTGACTTGAAAGCTTGATCAAACTTAATTGTTGTGTCACCGGTAGATAGATTGTGTCCGTTGTTTCCAATTAATCCTCAGTAATTTGAGAGTTAATGTATTCATATACATTAACTCCCTGAATTCTTTTTATACTTGGTAAAAGCTGAAAGCAATTTGGTTGAGAGGCGCCGTCACAGCGACCTAACGTATGTAAATGTTCTCTGAGAGCGCGGGTTACAGAATACCCGGGCTTCTCCGGGTTATATAGCCCACTAAGGGCCCGATTTTACGGGTTTTCTGTCAGGGCGTTTTTCATATAGACATTTGGAGTGCAACAAACATGTTTTTTGTGAAATATTGCGTTGTTTGTTTATTGTAGGATAAAATTGGAGCACACAGGAAGCGAATCAATCATGTTCATGTTTTATTTGGAGATATAGTTACCTTTACTTATACAATCTATATCTTTGTGAACTGAAATTGCTTACTAAGCATTCTGAATAAGTTATTCTGTACGTAAAAGAATGGTAAATGTCTCATGCGTTTCATTGGTCACGCGTCCCCGTCGACCTCGAAGCTCCCCTCCAAAACTGACTGCCCTTGGCCTATATTGTCGATCGGCATTGGGGGCTCAAGTTTTTCATTGCCTTTAGTTCATACCACGTCTATAGCTTGCCAAGATAACAGATTTTATCAGTGAAGATCTTTCTCTTATTTAGGCCTTATAAGGTTTTTTTTTTTTCAACTTTTTTATACAGGGTGTAACGGAAAGGGTATACATAGATGCCCTCGATAAAAGCCTTCACGCACGTAGACGTTCGTTATCAATTTATCCATCGATCAAATAAGTTAGAACAACAATTTTAACCTATATTCGTGTAAAGCTTTTATCTAAATTGTTTTAGCTCAAAGTGGGTCACTGTAAAGTTAATCTATCGGTAATAAAATAACTTACAATCATGTTAGGAGTTAGGCTAGATGCCAAAAATAGGAGGATAGAATGGGACTCAAGAATAGGGACTTGGGTTTTCCAAATTTCCTCTTTATTGGCTGATTGTCAAAGGAAAACGTACTGATAGGTAGGTGTTTAAAAAAAAACGAATCAATGAAATTTTCTCGACACAATAAAAATGCCTATTCTGTCTATAGTTTTTATTTTTTGGTCTTTATGGCGCATCGACTAAGAGTTAAAAATGTAGTATCATCTACGTCTATTTAATTTAAACTAGGTTCCAGAGTTGCAAATAGAGATGAAAAATCAGAACTTTCAGTATAAAACTAAATGTTAGAAAATCACAAACCGTAATCGGGTTGCAAAAGTGTCGAGGAGGTCTTTACTTCACTCTCTGTCGCCCAAGGGCCGCCTTTGATATCTGATTCAATGTAAATAACAGCACTTTACCGGCTGTATTTATTGCAACTTTTGCATAATATTTCTAGAAGCTTTCGATTTTAAAATAAAACGGTTTTGTTGCTTTCAATCGACAGCGTCTTAGATAATTTATTTATTTACACTTTATGCAACACAAGAGGTACATAGGTGGACTTAATAATCAAAGGGTTCCGTCATAATATAGATTATTTAACGATATTTACTGGAATATTAGGACGGCAACCAATCGTTTCTCGTTTAAGGTAAAGGCTCGAGAATTCTTACTTAAGAAGCTGGCAGATTCGACTCAAAGTTAATTGATTTACAGTATTTCTATTTGTATTTCTTCTCTCTGCACAATGTGATAGTATGTATGTATGTATGTATATGTACTTATTTATTTTTTATATATTTATTATATATATCTAGTGAATGGTTCTTTTGTTTTTGTTGCACCTACTATGTTTTCTCTCTGCATCACCCGAAGGTAGACTGGCCGAAAATGCCTACGGCATTAAGCACAGCAATGTGCATAAAGTTTTATAAATAAATAAATAAAAAAAATATTTTATTAAAATGTTACGTTTAATGCCTTCATATTTTAATCTATCATATTTCACTGTATAGGATTATAAATTGTAACGTTTCTGACCTCACTTTCATTTATTACCCACACGTATTTAGCCAGGGATCGTAAACGTAAACAAACCACCTGCGTAAAAAATAAGTGTAACATCCCCGCTCCGTGAAATAAAGTCAGGGGTCGTCACGGTTGGGTTATGTACATTGCAATAAGTGAACACCTACGTGTGTTGGGCGCCCCGAATAACTACATACAGGAAATAAATGTTTACACTTTTGGTTGCTTTTTTTTTTTTTTTTTTTTTTTTTTTTTTTTTAGGGTGGCAAAATCATCAAATGAGTCCTCCCGCCCTGAGTGGGGCGGAAGGGACTGTCAGACTCTTACTGACTAAAATCCACCCGTGTTCCTTCGGATGCCCTTTACGTTCCGGGGCCACGGTATCCTGGATTAAGAAAAAATCCGCGACCCCGGCAGGCATTTGGCCCCATAAGGGGCCCCGTCGGTGACGCGTGAAACACGACACGCCACCGACCCGGGCTTGGTCCCTGGTCGGACGGCGAGCTTACCCATTACTCACCGTCCGCAAGCCCGCTCCGCTGCTGTGCCCTCTGCTAATCAGAGGGACACGCATTGGAGCTTCCACCCGACAGGCTATTTGCATACGGGCAAAGAAACCCCCTTAGGCACACAGTGCCTAAGGAAGAGTTTTTGCCCGCATCCCAGGGCGCACCGGCCCGAAAAACTGTTCTTCCCCCCGGACGTATCCGAGAGGGAACTCCAGTCCACGGACGCACGTGGAGGTTACCTGTCTTAGCACCCCAACACTTTTGGTTGCTACGAAAATGTTGTTGTTTTTTGTTTTTTTACTGTAAATGTAAAAAATCCTGATGTTGTCTTGTGTACTAATTGTACGTATTTGACCGCACTTCGTACCTGAAGTGTGTACGACGTAAATTGTATGGAAAACAAACTGTTCCCCGCGGTTTCACTCCCGCTATGGCTGCTCCTTTTGGTTGAAGCGTGATGATATATAGCGTATAGCATTCCTTGATAAATGGAGCATCCAACACAAAATTATTTTTCAATTCGAAGTAGTAGTTCTTGAGATAAGCGCTTTGAACATAAACTCTCCAGCTTTATAATATCAGTATAGATGCTAAAGCTCCTTAAGTGTACGAAACAGGAACTAATTTTATTTAGTTCCTTTATTTAAACCTTTTTTAACGTTCAGTAAGTAGTAAATTGATAAAAATCCAGTAGAAAGGTATCTAATTATTCCGGACAAGTAAATATGTGCCTAAACAACACAAACCAGCAATAAATTAATTTGGGAAACTCCGTTTTTGCCAATTTTTCACTTGGGTACGATCCCCATTACTTCCACCTTTGTGGAAGAGAATTCAATCAACATTTAATAAGACCAATGTCGGTAAGTACTTAATCTGATTTTATAAAACCTATTTCGAGAGTACCTTGTTTATCAGAAACAGAAAATCAGTTACTCCGTGAAATATTGATAAACCCAGAAAATGCTGAGTTAGTAATCCTTTTGGTGTGGACATGCTCAGCAAATTTTTTATTGTAGTTTTTATTTGATTTTTATAATTGTTCCATTTTCTATTTTATTATATTCTACTTATTACAGGAAGATAAATGTTGTTTGTGTCTTGTGAAAGCATTAGTTAGTTGTGGTGTGGATCTGTTGATACAAAAACTTATTGTTTTTTTGTTCATTGTACAAACAAACTTAACTTCTTTAACTGCAAACAAGTTTTTATTTAACTAAACATTTGTATAAAGATAAAACTGTGGAAGCTAGTGGGGCAAAGTATAAAAAAATGCGAATTTATCTTATTCGGCTCAGTTTTGGCACGATTCATGTCCCTGATAAATTCTAGTACCTACAAGACCTTACATAACACCGATCTGAAATGTTGCATACTTCATGAGCTTTCGATACTTTGATGGTAATCGTTCTAAATCCTTTCTTGACATTTACATCGTTAAATGTCAGTGGAAACTAGATTTTATTTCATTTCCAATAAGTTGGAAAAGTACAGGTTATCGTTAAGTTCAAGGTTTGAAATCTCAGCACATAATTAAGAAGTCTTTGATCCTTGTAAATGACAAAAAAAGCAATCATCAACCTTCAAATCAAGGCTTTTAATTTCTGTCCCGTTAGCAAAATTTCCGTGAAAATTGTTTGTGTCGAATACTAAATAAATCCCTAGAATAGTACAAATATAACAAAAGTAACACAATCCCAAAAGCTCATAGTGTCACTATCTAATTCATCGTTTTACAAAACATTTCGTCAGTTAATCGGAGCGTCGCCGTCGTCGTCGTCAAACACCGACTTGTGTGTAACCCGGCCGGCTAACAGCCACACGTAGAAATACGCATAGTCCGCAGTGGCGCCCGAACGAACCGAACTTAAACCTTGACGCCACCCCCGCTCACCCCCTCAAACACCCACCCCCGGGGAGGGCACCCCCGAACAACATTTATTTCTTGTATTCCTTTTATAACAACGGGTAATTGTATTAGGTAGCTCAGTTTATAGACTGCAACAATTTATACAGCCTTTCTTCGTACGACTCATTACAAAAATAAAATTAATCAAATGTTTCCATTTTAGTCAGGTACGATGGGAGGGGTGTTTATATTTGGGGAGTAACCCTGCGTTCGGTTCAATTTCTCGATTTGGACATTCGCATTTAAGTATTTTATGAAAATTCTTTTGTGAGAAGGCAGCCTTGAAATTGCTGAAGTAGGTAATTTTAACGTTTCAGTTTCAGCACTCGTAGTGCATGTCCTTGAGTTCTGCCTTTTATTTAATTTGATTTACCATTCATTTGTTTTTATCTTCTTTTGTACTGTGATTTAAAAACAAATCAGTCAAAACAATCTCGATTTTTCCATGTATTTTCATGTCTTAGATTAATGCAGACAGTCGAGGCTAAACGCTTAACATCTAGCAGAAAATTGGGGATTTCGAGTAATACTCTACAAGGTCAATAAGTAAGATAAAATGTACCGACAGCAGATCTTTTCTTCTCGCCTATTACATAACGTGCCAAAGTCGAGACTGTAGATATTTTGCCGACTCAGTTGACTTAAGCTAGCGAATCACGAACTTGATTTTTTGTGTTGCGGGAAAGCTTGTGATGTTTGTTAACATTGAGGTGTTTTATTTTGTCAAGATTATCATTGTTTTTTATATTGTTGTTCCTTTTTTAATGCCTATATAATATCAGGCTTATTAAGTGCTAATGAAGGATGGTACCTAAACATTCGGAATTAAAGTTCAATTGAGGTTTATTTTCTAAGACAACAAAACAATTTTAAGAGGTTATAATAACCTTCTATAATAATCTAATTGATTTACAAAATTTGTATAGTCATTCTAAAATTGATTAAACTTTTCTTTAGATCGTAAGTACCAAAGACAAATAGAGCGAATAATCTCTAACTCAATTTATGTCACCTTATCCGAACGTATAACGTAGTACGTGATGTAAAGGTAATTTGTAACTTTCGACCCAACAGAGTAGGTAACAACCCGAGTACCAACCCGACTATAGTATAAAACGTACCTGCATTTACCTCGAAAACAAAAAAACTACGTTCGCCTCCCGTCGCGTGACGCCGACTGTCGTGTCTGTCGCATTTAAGGCCATCCACACACGAGCTCATTTATAATTAACCTGTTACTACATCAGTATGCCACAGTTAATCCCTAGCTTTATAACCATTTACGAAATGCTCTGAGGAAAACGTAAACGATTTGTGTGAGTCAAGTTGACTGGAAACAAGAGAAATTATTATTTTAACAACAGAACGAAAATGTTTACACAATTATTCTTGTTTTGTAACACCTTTTCCTTGTATTTTCTTGGAGATTCTGAAATTATAAGTTTTCCTTAAGGCGCGGTCTTATCTCATATTCCCAAAAATAGGTTTCTTAGAACGTCGAGTATGACGTAATGTAATAAAAATAAGCAACGCGAAAAATACAGTGAACAGAGAAGGGTATAAAGAAGAATTTAAACCGAACAGAATAATAAATAAGAGTTTGATATTCCCAATAAAAATTGGGAAGTTGTAGCACAAAAATAAACTTTGACGTCGAAGATCTCTGTATTTCCAGCGATAACAACAGTTTTTTTTTTAAGAATTTAGTAGGTTTTCCCTTTTTTTAAAACTTTAATCGAACCATTATTTAATTTTATGTCTATATTTTAAATAATCTAAAGAAAAGCAGTAAAATAAATGCCCATTCGCAGCTTACGTCACATTTCAACACAAATGTCATTTTTTCAATTTTCAATCTTATTGACGCTCCATAGTGGTGACAATAGTTTACGCGGTCATAAGCGATTAAAATCGTAGTCAGTCCGCGTCTTAACGCTTCTTTTTTGACATATAACGTACAAGGTTTATGATATGAGTGAGCCAAGTTTAGATTATCTCTTCTAACTTTTCTGATTTTCATATTCTGTCTCGAGAAAGTTAAATTATTATCGAAATATTTAAGAATGACTCGTCGTCTTTTTATGTACAGATGCTAGCACATCAACCTTCCTCAATCTGTCAAATTTCTTTAAGAGATTTTCAACCTTATCGCAATAGCGGAAGGTTGATGTTCCATTTTACGTTTAATTTAATATAATTATTATGTTATAATGATAATATTATTCCACAACTATAAGCAGAGCTTGTGTTATGGATGGTTATGGGTACTAGACAACTGATAAACATACTTATATATTTCTAAATACATAAATATTATGGATAAATTACACCCCGACACAGAACAAATGATCGTGCTCATCACACAAACATTTGTCCTGGGTGGGAATCGAACCCACGACTTCCGGCATAGCAGTCAGGGTCACTAACCACTAGACCAACAGGCCAGTCAAAAGCTTTACGTATTTCTTTATTTTCTTAAGTGAAACTCGAAAATGTTATGTTACATCTCAATTTTAAATTACCTAGATATATCTCAAACACGAGAAAGAAATTCTCATTTTGTTCTTTTTCTTTAGAGATCGGGTTGAAGAAATCAGGCTGTAATAGAAATCTGAATACTACAAATTAGGTTCTAGGTTGATCTACGAAAAGAAAAATACAGAAAGCTATTTTATTATAAGAATAATAACGAGTCAAACCTATTGAAATTCGATGACAATTTCACCCCTTTATAAAAATAACTGTTCGTGTATGGTATTTTCCAAAACGACCTATTTAAAACTAAATCAGTTTTTGTCCGAGACTTCATTTGCGTGAATAATTTTGGTTTTCAACCTACCACGTCACATCCCATCTATTACTTTCTCCGACTTTCTAGACAAAAAAAATTAATAGCTTGGCATACGGTACAGATACCGGCACGGTTCTTGAGCGCTCGGCGTAAGAGTGGGGATCGCTTTGCGCATCGTACACTTATCGACAAATGAAACGCACAAAACAACGAATCCCGAGTGGCGGGTATGACGCGATGCGCTACAGCACGCTACGCAAGCCAGTCACTACACTTTCCCCGCCCCCTTCCTCACTTCATCTACCAAAGGGACCTAATAACTCACTTCTGCGCAGGTGAAGGTCAGCGCTCAAGATCCATGCCGGTATTTGAACGGTTGATGCAGTGACAGAGCGATCGACTGCCGCGCATTGAGTCACGGGTTCGATCCCCGCACGGAACAAAATATATTGGTTGCAAGTAGTTATTCCTGGTCTGGGTGTTTGTGAATGTGAGTTTCTATGTTAAGGGATATTGACTTAATTGTTGAAGCCGGTAAACTAAGTAGGATGACGGTATTTGCGGTTTACCATCTAAGTACGAAACCCGTCCGGGTATGCGGGCGGCGAGAACCTAAAGGGCAACTCGCTGCCCGACCATGGACCGTGCCCGGGTCGACGACGGCGCGTTGTGTTCCACGCGCGCCTCAAAGAGCGTCAGCATGATGACGGGGCCCCCTCTAGAGGGCCAAAGCCTGCCGGGGTCGTGGGACTTATCTCGATTAAAGGGCTATTGAAGGACACCATGGATTTTAGTCAGTACGAGTCTGACAGTCCCTCCCGTCCTGCCCTGGGTGAGAGGACTTATTGATGATTTAACCACGTAAAAAAGCCCTATTACCTTATAACTGTCGATATGTGAAAGTAGGCAGCTTTTTTAGGACATCGAAATCAATAAGCTCTGAAAGCAATTTCTTTTATCCATTTGTTCTAAAGAGCGAACATTTATATAACAAAACGTGTGAACGAATTTAAAACCGCTATCAATAAATTCGTATATATCCAAAGGGTCAGGTCATTGAACTCGCTGGTACTCGGCTTTTGATAAAAAATAGCTTTTCTTTCGCTTTATGTAGAACAATTTGTATGGGAAGTTATTTATGAGGACAAAATACTTGAGAATGTGTTTTCCTAAGTTGAATGAACTATCAAAATGGGAAATATTGATCTTTCAAGGGAAAGTCTTTTCGGAGTCTTGAAAGCCCGCCAAGTACCATGCGGTAGTAATAAAAAGAAACAAAATTTGAAGAGTCTTTCGTGCTTTATACTATATGGACAGTTCTATTAAGAATAGGTATAGAGATGAATGCACAACGCGGTAGGCAATAGTCTTTTAATAAAATGTGTAATTATATTTTTCAAAAGCGGTTAATGATATTTTAATAAAACAGCATTTTGGTAAAAAGTTAATAAAAATAAAATTAAGAACAATAAAAAAAAAAGTATAAAAAGTTCTCTGACTATGTCAGGGGGACCCCAGCAGAGCAGGAGTGGGTTTTAGCGGGTTCAAGCCCCGCACTATCTCGACTGTCTCACAATCTCCGTGAGATAGTCGAGATGTCCGAAGGTATTTGCCACTCCTGCCAAAAAAAAAGTACCATGCAGTTCAATTAAGAAGAAGTCTCTGACGCCACTTTGTGACGTCATGCACTCCTTATTAACACTTGCACGCTTTAAAATAACTCTAACAAGATAATAAAAATAACACGCCATTAAAAATTAATTTGCCCAAAGTGTTTTATTGCTAAACGTTATTTTCAAGTGACAGTTGACAGATGGAGATCATTGACACTCTCCTTTTTAATTGAACCGCATAGTATGTTCGTTTGATATTCTTCATTCATTCTTATCTCTGTATTGTTTCTTGTCTTATAGGTACCTATTTTTATTCTGTTCTAATATCTTATAGTTACCTGATTATACAAGGTGTTAAAAAATCAATTGCAGGAATTTCGTGTGCGTACTCGGAATCAAAAACCAAGTACATTGCAAAAAAAAATTTTTTTTTCGAGCATTTAAAAAAAAAAAAAAATTTTTTTTTCAAGCATTTTTTTTGACCGTATTAATGAATTTGATTGCTCTTTGAGGTCGTTCACCCGTGTGTAGCGTTCGCAGCTGATTCCAACTTTCTCATCACATTTTGCAGACTTTGGACTGGCAATTTATCGAAATACTTAAAAATAACTTATTTTATTGGCCATATTAATAGGCCAAAAGAAAAATGCTTTGCCAAAAAAAAAATTAACAATTTTGAAAAAAAAATTTTTTTTTGAAAAAAAATGCTCGAAAAAAAAATTTTTTTGGAATATACTTGGTTTTTGATACCGAGTACACACACGAAATTCCTGCAGTTGATTTTTTAACACCCTATATAGAAAGTACCGCGATCCCCTCAAATTGTGCCTAAGTTCTATGAAATAAGAGGCGAGCTCATTAACCTCGCAAGTTATATCATAGCTTTGTGTTATGAACAGTATGACCTAACATTATGTTTTTGTTTTCAATCTCCGTATCGGCAATGCGCACTTTGTAATTAAACAACGTTATATCATCGTTTAATCATTCGAAAAATAAAACATTTACGATTATCATTGTTTAAAACAAATTATGATTTTTGAAATACTCTTCGTAAGTATGACTTGCAAATAATTATGTTAGTATGGTAACAACGTGAGTTTGCGTTGCAAAAAACGTGATAAACTATATCGCAAACATTTTAAGAATTGTAGACAACTGGTAAAAGTTTGTAATGTACCTATAGTTTTATAATACTGTTCTTTTAGCTCTTGAATAACTTTAACTTACTTGGTCCATTTTAAATTGTATTTACAAAACAAAATGGCGAAGTCATAATCATAACTGGCCATGGCTTCGCAACGCGCCAAATTTCCCAGGTACAGACGCCATCGTATTCTTATGAAAAGGAACAGCTTCGTATCATCAGAAAATCATAGACAAAATCCAGCAGAAGTTAATAGGAGACCTACTTTATTTATAAACAGTATTAATTAGTATGTAATCACGATCGCGTGGTGTCGCCAGTGGCAACAGCCGTGCACTATGCGCGCCGATGCGGCTGCCACTAAACTAGGTCAGTCCTATGTAACCAGGTAGAACACGGCTCGGAATATAGACCAAAGAGAAAAGCTTAGTATGTCATGTCCATTCTTGCATTGCTTCTTTTACGAGACTTCTTTCTGACCTGAAATAAGGATAAAGAATCCATTAAATAGAATAAAAAGCTAAATCTCTTATTTTAATAGTAGATTAGTAGCCAAGGGCTGTAAGGCACCCTCGAACTATAGGCGCCCTCGCTGCGCTCGTGCGCCTAAATATCTCGGGCTGCAATTGATGCTTACACCCGAGCTAACTACTCTGCTTTACATCTCGATTGTGAGGTAAGTAGAAAAAAACCGGCATTACAAGAATAAAACATTTTATTAGTTAAAATTTATAGTGAAATGAGAACAATTTTCATTGAATTGGGAGTGCAGCTTATATCTTCATCACTTGCAGAACTCAAGTTTTTTCCTAATTAGCACGTACTTAATTATAAAAAAAAATCCCAAAAACAAACAAAATTTAAAGTAAAAGTTTTCTATTCCCGCCTTTTTTCATCTTTTTTTTATTTATTTTTTCAAGAACGAATTTGAGCTTCGCCGTTCGATATTTAAAATTGACGACTATTATACTCATACGAAGACAAGGCTGAATAGCGAAGCGACCTTTTTTGTCATTGGGCTGAATGCATGATGTCTATTGCCAGTATGATGGTTAGAATGTACGCAAACTTTTTGAAAGAGTGAAGAGTTTTTTTTTAATTACTTACCGCCCTAGGGCTTTTCTAGCTACATTACTACCCTAGAGCGCTAATTGATTACCTACAAGCCCCATTTGGGGGTAATAAGGACCTACTTACCGAATATGAGAGATGTAAAAGTCTTTTTCAAAGAGCGCAAAAGCTTCTAATAAGGAAAAATCTCATTTCCTTTCAAAAAAGGTTTGTTTCAGTATCAAAACCTCTTTACTTTGCTTAAGTTGAGAAAATATCTGGCAATTATTCCTCAAAAAATGTCTCAGATGCCAAAAAGAAAAAAAAAACTTTTTTCGTAATCTAATGGCGTTCGTTTATATTTTCTCAGGAAAAACGGCCTGTATTCAGTCGAAAATGAAAACAAAACAATTTTTTGTAAAGAAAATGTATTTAAATAAATATTGAATTATTATAAAATAAAAACAACGAAAGAGAATCAAACACAAAAATATGTCTGTATAATTATTTAAAACGTTTGCGAACCCGCGACAAAAGGCGGGAAAATTCATTAATAATCTGTGGCAAAATCTGCAATTAATGTTTTTTTTTTCGTTTCGCCTTGTTTGTTAAAAACCTAACGACTAGGCGACATGAGACAGTTTCTAGCAGAATTACCTCGTTGTAGCGACGAACACAGAAGGCTTTTACCCGGAATAACCACAATGGAAGCCGGCTCCAAGAGCTCTTTAAAAATTCTAAAAAGAAGTAGTGTGGCGTTTGAAAATGGTGCGTATGTGGTGGAAGCGATGTTCTACATAACACGTTGTTTGTCAGAGCATGGTAAACTAGGTCGCTTAATTAATGTGAATTGTATATTTTAGTGTGTTTCTATGTAGGCATTTTGCATTTTGTTTTCGGTTATTAACCCGGTAATAACATGACGGGGACAACCCGAATTCGACGATTTTGACTTTTATTGCTTACTATAAAAGCTGATTTATGAAACCTAGACCAGACAGCGCTTTATCAGTCTGTAGCGGTCTAAATAGATAGATACCTATTCGTACAAAAGCACTCAAAGAGATTGAGTCAGTTTTTGCATGAAAAGGTATGGTGGAATGAACTTTGTTACCATTTCGCACGTTGTGTATCTAGTATTTCACATTAGTACTACTAATAGCGGCCATACACCATACTGCCTATCGTACAATCGGAATGACGATCGATTTGATCAAATTGGCAGTTCGTCCATATACACCATACACCATACTGCCTATCGTCCAATCGGCATGACGATCGATTTGATCAAACTTCAAATCGGCAGCAGTGATGCCAACTAAGCAACTTTATAAGTAGCTAGATCTAGCTATTATTCGGTGACCGACAGCTACAATTTTATAAAACTTGTGGCTTAACTTTTTAGCTACTTTTTTACCGACTTGTTTTTTTACCGATTTATTCCACTAGTGGGAATCAGTTGGTAATACAAGTGAAGGTCGGAAAACATTTGCTTATCGTTAAGCAAATGTTTTCCGATCTTCAAGCGATTTTCGACTTTATTGACATTTATGCAAACACCGGATTTTAATGAAGGAGCAATGTTGGCTATAGAGAATGTAAGAAAAAACAAACTAAATTTTGAATGTCAATAAGGTCGAAAATCGCTTGAACCTGTTTTTTAAACTTGCTTAACGATAGCAAGTTAAAAAAGGGTCAGGCGATTTTCGACCCTCCATTCCACTCCACTCCATTACAGTCCATTCCATTCCATGGTAATACACACATTACCCTCCTTTGCGTCGCGCAGTCTGTAAAAAGTGTCGTTACAATTTTTTCCGCCTAGCCCCCTTTCGCAACGCGCCATAAGGAACTTCGTTCAAAAAATATACGTTTCGAATTGAGAACCTCCTCCTTTTTTTTTACGTCGGTTAAAAAGTAGCTACCGAATATTAGCTAGATCTAGCTATAAAGTTGCTAAGTTGGTATCACTGCTGCCAATTTGAAGTTTGATCATTCCGATTTGATCAAATCGATTTGATCAAATTGGCATGATCAAATCGGCATGATCAAATCGGCATGATCAAGCCTATTGTCATGCCAATTTGATGGATTCCACGCCCACACACGGTCAAATCTAACTGATCAAATCGGCAGCGTCATGCCGATTGTACGATAGGCAGTATGGTGTATGGCCGCTATAAACTATTAAGTAGCCTTTAGAGCCTTATTAAATGTCCGATTCCTTGTAGGCCATTAAGAATTGGAGCAGAATAAATAAAATAAATGTGAGTGGCGTTCACTCACACATTCAAAAAACTTTATGTATTGTTTTGAACATGGAATCTGGACATTTTATAATCTAAGTAAGTAGATTTCAAAAAAGTGTAATAGTATGAATACCAATTGTATTGATAGAATATTATACCGGCTTACACATTCACATGTTCGAATTTCGGCCTGTGTGTACCATTTTGCCGTCTGTTCAATATGACCTATATTGCATGGAACTACTTTCAAAGAGGATTCGTTCGCAAAGGCCGCGTACCATTCATTCTTTGAGTCTTTGCCATTGTTCTTTTCACACGTTCCATCCCTTGCACAACTAACTCTGAACAAAGTTCTATTCTCACCTCGATATTATTATTTGAGTCAGGATACTTTTATGACACGTCTTATAAACCTCCGGATCCGTGGTATATGCCGAAAATTCCGGGAAAACTGTCATTTGGTCGCGCTCAGCCAATCAAAAACTTGGACGGACGGGATGAGTGACATAAAAGGATATGAGGAAAAAGTGGCTGTTTTTCCGTTATTTTCCAAGTTGTATTTTCACTTGTGGTCAACATTTTTTGCTTAATTCGTTATTCTAAAATGTACGTCAAATCCATCTTAATAATTGCTTAGATAAAGTGAGCTAATTTTCCCAATCTTTTCAAAATTGTAAGCCCGTATGAAATGGAACTGAAAACTCCTGAAATCAAGTCCTATCCTAGCTTCGCTAAAGTATAACTTACTCATTTACTGTTCAACAGAAGACTTTTGTTCCTCATAGACTTGAAATCTCGCCAATGTTCCTATTCATTCAAGTAACAAGACAATTGGAGCATGTCATTTCTGAAGCCTTGTATTATCTCCCTTCCGTTTTACGTTCATTCCTACCAATATAAAGATTTTCGTGTTATATTTTTTCCCAGATTTATCGTCTTTGTATTACGACCTACTTACTAAATGGAAGTTGAGTTATTAATGGTAAAGAATTTTCAGAGCAAAACGTCTGTTTCTGAATCAGATAAAACAATGCTTTTATAACGTTTCAAGTCAAATATTTTGCGTGAATGATAAACTTTTATATTGTTATCCAACAAAAAGTCAATGTAGTCGACTTATTATTTTATAATTTTATAATAAGGCCTAATTTATAAATACTAATGTTTACACACAGGGTCGGGACCTGTGAAAATATTAGGGGGAGGCCTATGCTAAGGCAAGACAATCTTTACTGATGTCAAAAATTATAACAAAGCTTTGTAAAATATTCTTTATAGATTGTTAAATAAAGGCTTTATTATTATCTTTTATTCATTACACTTACTAAGTTTATTTTTAAATATTTTTACAAAAATAAAAAAAAAAACATTTAAAAATATAAATAATAGTGGGCCACCGGTATCGGGAACAGGGTCCAAGCTACCGGCGGTCAGGGCTCCAGAGAAAGGAACCTCCTAACAATGCGCGCCGTGTCCAGAAGAACTGCTTTCTTTATTATTATTAGGTATTAATGTCTTCACAAATTAGTGCAAAATAGGCTCTGCTTACAGATTCACAAATAGTACAAAAACTTGTACCTACACCGAGGGCAATGTCTCAGAAACAACATTTAACAAGGTCTTGTACGAACGAGGAGAGAATATGTAATGAATGAAGGAGATAAGCCGTGAAATATAGGTACGTTACATTATCTAGTTATAGCCCGTGGGATATAGGCCAGCGCTGTACATCGTTACTAAGGTCAACGACGGGAAATATTGACATAATTATCGTGCTTAGCAGGCGTTTGATCATCAAAGCAATTACTTATGATTAAATCGCCACTTGCAGTCATCAATTTGCATAATTGATCAGGACTAATGCGTTAATTTCTATGATGAGACGCTTAGTGCCATTTAAAAGAAAATTATCAGTTCAATTATTTCTCGAACTACATGATTAAATTTGGTAAATTTGAGCGTTCACTTGTAATGAGCATTCTTGCGAATGTTACATTACAGAAAAACAAACGAGAGCGTTTTGGCGAGCATTCTAAGCTTTTTTCCGAGACGACTGTAAAGTCTAACATCATGAAGAAAAATTAATTGACGACCATCGATACAGCGTTCACTAGAAAGATTGTTTTCTTTATTTTTTATTAAGGGGTTTTTTTCAATAGTGAAGATGTCACCCCCATTATTGTGTAAGCAGAAAAACTATAAATTTAACTTATTATAAACTAACCTACGCGCAACCTTAAGCCTATAATAATAATTCTAAACAGCATCCTGGCCTCATCCGACAATGGACGGGACAGAATACTATTAAAAAAACCTACACTAAAAATATTGTCTCCAAAGGTTGACCGTCTTTTAGGCTCCGTCCGAACACATTCCATAACTCCACACACACTACAATTAGGTGAGTCGACTACTACAAAGATCGTGAAAATGTTTATAGCGATGTTTGACTCTATGCTTAGCTCTGTTTGTTGTTCAGTTCCACAGAATTAAAAACAAGTTACTCAAGTTAGTGTTACAAGTGAATGTTCAAGTCTATCCTTAACATTAAAATCGATAACCACGAAACCCAATCAACGTTATTTCAATCGTGGACAACTTGAAGGCTTATTGGCTCAGTAACTCTGGATTTTCGGCCTGAAGTGGATCATGAAGTATGTACACAGTAATTGGCTGGGTATCCCCAGGGCAAACACTGGACATTTGATTGACACGGAACGAACGCAATTAACACAAACGTTTACAGCGAGTATGAGCTTTCATGGAAACGGTTGAATTGTGTACTATCACGAATGTAATTAGGTAATGTAGCTAGGCATGGTACATTAAAAGAATAGTATTAACACTTTTGATATTAGTTTTTTTTTTGTTTATTCATCTTTAAACATGTTCTGTAACATTTTTGAATGTTTCTCACAAAATAAAATAAAAAATAGTTTTTTTTTCTCTATTTCTATTTGAGTATTTTTGATCTTACATTTTTGTAATGTTTACTAGCAATTTTAAAACAAATAAATGTATAAATTATGTAGCTATGTATTATGTAGCTACGTTGCGAGTTCGATCCCAGCTCGGAACTAATTCGTTTGTTCTGCAAGTAGTTGTTCCGGGTCCTATTGTGGGGAAAAGCTTTATAAAGCAAAAGATACAATACGTAGTAGTCTATTCTGTAAGAGGTGTGGTACAAAAAAATATATTTGATCTTTATCTCGTGTAAAGCATACAATAATTATATTTAGCTAAAGAGGTGCTAAGGCGTGATGATATTGCAATATTGCATTTTTTAATCTAATTGTTTGCGTAAATAGAATTTCTCTTGACCTTTATCATTTAAACAGATAATCTTTGTAGAATAGACTGTTTGTTCATGATGAATATTAAAAGTAATAGGTGACCACTCATCCTGCAAGCGTAGCATGGCATGGCACTGTAGAAACGGTATTATGTATATAAATTTTGTCTTTTTTTTATATGAGTCCTCCCGCCCTGCCCTGGGCTGTCAGACTTGACTAACTAAAATCCACGGTGTCCTTCATTAGCCCTTTACGTTCCAGGGTCACGGTAATGGTATAAGTCCCGCGACCCCGGCAGGCTTTGGCCCTCTAGAGGGGCCCCCGTCATCTTGCTGTTGTCTCTTTGAGGCGCGCGTGGAACACAACGCGCCGTCGACCCGGGCATGGTCCATGGTAGGCGCGGCGAGTTGCCCATTATTCGCCGCCCGCATACCCGCGCCTACGCTGGCCGGAGACTTGCGACGTCCGACGCCGTGGGCGTCTACCACTGCGGATATAAATTTTGTCTACGGAAAAAAAGACAAAACGACCCAGTAAAGAAAAATTTTTGACCGTTTTCAGCATGGCATTGTTTAAAATGTAGAAAATATTGCATAGCGAGCATCGTATCTTGCTCGTGAAAAAAAACAGAATTGTATAAAAATAACCATGAAACAGTTTTGTCTTTTTTTGGCAGAATAATTGGTTATGTTACGCATGCTAGAGATATGACAAGCGTTGCACAAAGGGGGCCCTGGACAGGTCTTTTAACAAGGGTCTCCTCCTATGCTCTGTGGTGGTGAGTGAGGAAAAAATCCCACACTCCTCGGTTTTACCTCCAAAGACCGGTAGCCTTTTGGAGGTTTCCCGTCTAGAAAGAAAACGGTGTTTCTTTCTTTATACCTAGAGATATTTTGTTATACATATTTAAACGGCTATATCCAGTTTCTCCTGCACTTTCCCGTTTCATCAACGAAACAAAACCACATAACACAAGTGCCGTTTTCATTTTCATGCATTGATTTGAAATTAGGCTTAATTTATAAAATCTGTATGCAGACAAAAGCTTGAACTATAATCATAAAAGTAATGTGTTTATGGCGGTGTACATTTACTTATTTATTTAGTGCGCGTAGCTATTTTAGGTAAATAAGTGGGTACAAAATAGTGTGCGTAGGTCGTAGTTGCGTCGACCGTAATGGTTCGAATTCTTAGAATATTAGCGATCGATACGCAGTTCGAAGCACAGCCACGATTTATGTGGTCAATTGCAGATTTATAAGCTTTGTGCATGTTAGTGATAATTATCACCGTTGCTATTAAAATTTATGTCGATCGAGTGGCAAATAGAACATTAATTTGTTTGAGTAAGGTCAGTTAGTTATTTATCCAATGCTATGAACTTTAGTTACTGAAAATAATTACACTTGTAATGCCCTAAGGGTTATATAGGTACAGGAGTACCCACAGTAGGTACAGACGCCGGCCATCAACCTACCATTAATAGATTTTTATCTTTATTACGAAAGATGAAGGTTCATATTCGATTGGGAAAATTTAACAGATTGCTTTAAAATAATAATGATAAAATGCTGGCATCTGTACCTTTACATATACATTCCGCTAGTTATTTTTATATCCTATATACCTAATTAGGGGCGGCTCTATTGTCATCAATATCAACCATAAGACCATGGAGTATTTCGATATAGAATGTGAACAATTAAAGTTAAATAATTTAACAGAACTGTCATGTCCACATGACAGAAAAATAGAAGTATCGATCGTGGTAGCAGGTACCGGTACCATGCAGGGGTCAAACAGCAGGCTAGTTGTCTGCCAAGCGTTGACCGGGTCGGCGCCGAAGAATCGATCGCGCGACCCGGAGCGATCGCTGTACTAGCCTGCGGCCTCACACCGTGCCGACATGCTAATTTATGCCAATTTTAATTTAACTATTTACCTACTAATCTGGGAAAGCGATACTGCAAGTTACTCGGTCAATCCTGGCCTTAGTTTTGTGAAGCTTAATAATTACTTTAAAAAGCACAGTACAAAATTATTATCATCATCAGCTTGTTCCCACTGCTGGGACACAGGTCTCCTCTCTGTAAGAAGTGGGCAAAAATACATCACGCGGGCCCAATGCGGGTTAGTAGATGTCACATGTCTTCCAGTTTTTGGTTCTAGGACATACTGGTTTCCTCACGAGGTTTCCATTCACCGTTTTGAGACCACAGTAAAATAATAACCTGTACCCTGAGCACGAGTTTTCAGTATGTGAGACGTAAAGTAAACTGGAACTTTGACAACTTCAAATTGACAATTTTCAAGGAAAAAATTAGTTCCTTCTACACCAGCGGCGCTGTTCCATTTTTCCATACAAAAAACGCTGTAAATACTGAAAAGACGCTGTAAAGTAAAAGAGTGAAAACTCGTGCTCAAGGTACTGGTATCAAATACAGTAAGTTAAGGTCAAATTATTTTTGAAAGTGAACGTTCAGTGGCCGAAATTCGACTCCAATTCATTTAAATATGTTGAAAAGTTGCTAAGGTTCTATTGACCGCCCCTGCCGCAGTGGTAGACGCCCACGGAGCCGGAGGTCGCAAGACGATCACCGGCCACCGTAGGCGCGGGCATGCGGGCGGCGAGTAATGGACGACTCGCTGCTCGACCATGCCCGGGTCGACGGCGCGTTGTGTTCCACGCGCGCCTCAAAGAGTGTCAGCATAATGACGGGGCCCCCCTTTAGAGGGCCAAAGCCTGCCGGGGTCGCGGGACTTATTGAATTACCGTGACCCTGGAACGTAGAGGGCTATTAAAGGACACCGTGGATTTTAGTGAGTACGAGTCTGATAGTCCCTGCCTGCCCTGGTTGGGAGGACTCATTTGATGATTTTACCACGATAAAAAAAAAATATTTAAAGAAAAACAAAAATCCCAAAATTTTTGTTTTTCTTTAAATATTTTTTTTTTATTTTACACTTTTTAGTTACGATTCATTGTTCACTGTTTTTTTTGTGTATATATCTATATAATATAATAATATATAAAAGCGAAAGGTCACTCACTCATAGGACACGAAATCTCGGAAACTACCAGTGGTAGGGGTTCAAAATTTTGCATAGGGTTTCTTTTTAGGACGTAGGCGCTCGCTAAGACGGGATTTTGTGAAACTCCACCCCTAAGGGGTTGTTTTTGGGGTTGACAGTTTGTATGAAACTTTGTTTCTACAAGTACTAGGAGTTTTAAATTTTGCATGCGGATTCTTTTTAGGAAGTAAGTGCTACTTACGAAAGGAATTTTTCGAAATTCGACCCCTAAGGGGTTGTTTTTGGTGTTGAAAGTTTGTTTGAAACTTCGTTATTATAAGTGCTGGGGGTCTCAAATTTTGCATGGGGGTTCGTTTTAGGACGTAGATGCTCACTAAGACGGAATATTGTGAAATTCAACCCCTAAGGGGTTGTTTTTGGGGTTGATAGATAAAGGTCTCAAACTTTGCATGGGGGTCCCTTTGAGGACGTAGGAGCTCACTAAGACGGGATGTTGCGATATTCGATCCCTAAGAGGTTGTTTTTTGTGTTGATAGTCTGTATGAAACTTCGTTACTACGAGTGCTAGGAGTCTCAAATTTTGCATGGGGGTTTTTTTAGGACGTAGATGCTCACTAAGACGGGATATTGTGAAATTCTACCCCTAAGGGGTTGTTTTTGGGGTTGATAGATAAAGGTCTCAAACTTTGCATGGGGGTCCCTTTGAGGACGTAGGAGCTCACTAAGACGGGATGTTGCGATATTCGACCCCTAAGAGGTTGTTTTTTGTGTTGATAGTCTGTATGAAACTTCGTTACTACGAGTGCTAGGAGTCTCAAATTTTGCATGGGGTTTTTTTTAGGACGTAGATGCTCACTAAGACGGGATATTGTGAAATTCTACCCCTAAGGGGTTGTTTTTGGGGTTGATAGATAAAGGTCTCAAACTTTGCATGGGGGTTCCTTTAAGGACGTAGGAGCTCACTAAGACGGAATGTTGCGAAATTCGACCCCTAAGGGGTTGTTTTTTTGTGTTAATAGTTTGTATGAAACTTCGCACTACAAGTACTAGGAGTCTGTAATTTAGCATGGGCGTTCTTTTTGGGGATTTTGGTGTTCACTAAGACGGGATGTTGCGAAATTCAATCCCTAAGGGGTTGTTTTTGGGGTTGACAATTTGTATGAAAGTACATTATTACAAGTGCTAGGAGTTTGAAATTTAGCAAGGGCGTTCAGTTTAGAACGTAGGTGCTCACTAAGACGGGATTTTGCGAAATTCGATCCCTAAGGGGTTGTTTTAAATGTTGAGTTTGAATGAAACTTCGTTACCACAAGTGCTAGGGACTCAAATTTTGCATAGGTATTCTTTTAAGGATGTAGGTGCTCACTAAGATGGGATGTTGAAAATTCAAACACAAAGGGGTTGTTTTTGGGGTTGATAGTTTGTATGTAAGTACATTACTACGAGTGCTAGGAGTTTGAAATTTAACGTGGTGGTTCTTTTTAGGTCTGTTGGTGCTCACTAAGACGGGATGTTGCGAATTTCGACCCCCAAGGGGTTGTTTTAGGGTTGATATTTAGGAGTCTCAAATTTTGCATAGGGATTTCTTTTTGGGACGTAGGTACTTACTAAAACGGGATTTTGCGAAATTCGATCCCTAAGGGGTTGTTTTGGAGTTGACAGAATTTTCGATGGATATTGATTGAGATTTTCCAAAAATATCCCATAAAGGGGGTGGCCGGGAGTAATAATTCAGAAACAAAGTTCGAAATTTGCGCGTACGAAGTCGCGGGCGAAATGCTAGTCGTTTATACTTGAAATAAAAACTTAAATCAAAAAGTAAGAAAATTAGCGAGAATGATTGTTTTGTTAAACAACTTTAAATCGTTATATATCCTAAACTATTACTTAAAATGAAAAATGATAAAAGAAACCTAAAGATGATTTTAAAATACCTATTCAACGACACCCCACTTGACATAGTTCATCGAATTTTATTTTTTTCATTTTGACAATATGGCGTCTGGTTGTCGCTGTGGTGAATTTTGATTACTGTCATGTCTTTAGTGACACTCGCAAGGTTAAGACGAATCGATTGACGTAAGAATTATCAAAATCGGCCTACGCGTTTGGTCTCTAGAACGCCACATAGAAACAAACATACGTACATACATACATACATAGACTGATAAACACATTACCCTCCTTTGCGTCGCGCAGTCGGGTAAAAAGGTTCTACGAGAGACCCTCCATAATCGATGTTTAGTTTAAGTTCAGTACGATATTTGAATTGACATTCAGTGTGTGTAATGTTATTTTTTGATTAATTTATTGTATTTTTGAGGCATATTATATAAAAATATTAGATTATTGTCTGCTCTTTCATTACATAAACTTTAACTGTGCCAAATTTCATTCTACCGTGCGCGTTCGCTCAATTTTCGTATAGGTACGAAGTTCTCGCTTCACCTACTTACAAATATTTGTTGAGATTTGAGACTAACATTAGAATTAGTTTATATTTGCCTAAATAACTTTCTCAGTAACACACAGGACACAGAGATTCTCTTTGAGAGGATTGTTATGCACCACACGAGAACCTTCTCGTGTGGTGCATAACAATGCATGATTGATATTCATGTCAATCTTTATTAGTTTTTCTGCATCATTTAATATTTTTTATCTATATTTTAGGGATACATTCCTTTACCAGTTTTGTAGTACTGAAACTTATAAGATCAGCTAAGATAAAGCTTTTGTTTGAGACATTTCAACACTCTTTTAACAATCCACGTTTCAGACCTACCTTAATTATATTTTTTGAAACAATATTGCTAGGAATAGCTGTCTTAAATTGTCAGCATGAAGGCGCATGTCACGGTGACATCTCACCCCGCTATTTGTTTGTTGTAACAACTGATGGTGAAAGGTCAGGGACAGGCACCAAACCAAACGACAAACAGTCGCGTGTGGGTATGAACCGATTGACTAAACCGAGGAGTTAAAAATATTTGAAACTGAGATGCTTATTTTTTTTCAGTCTGCTTTGTTTTACTAAGCTACTACTTTCATAGGCAAAGGCTCCGACTCCTGTCACCGGAACAACCTTTTTACGGAATCTAACGACCTACTTGATACAAACAATTCAGACAAAATTTTCAAAACGAATATCTATACATATAATAAATCTGTAGAAGGGTCAATTCTGTACATTGAAAATATTGAAAAAATAAATAGCGGTGTTGTTGCTGGATCGATACCAAACCCAAATATGTGATTAAAATTTTTTTTGTCTGTCTGTCTGTACTCTGTATATGCAGGCATCACGTGAAAACTAACGGTTCGATTTCGATGAAACTTGGTATAATTATACCTTATTATCCTGGGCATAAAATGGGATACTTTTTATCCTGGAAAAATACGTAGAAAAACAAATCTTATTTTTCAGTTTTATTCATAGACGTTGTTCTGTAGAACCGCGAACACACGTTGCATTATCCGCAGTGGATTCAGCGCCGTAACCTGAAGCGCCGAAAGTCGCATTTGGCTTGAACCGTTTGCGGCACACGCGGGCCACGCCTCACCGACTCCTATATAAGGAGCCGCGTTCCGCGCCGCGCGATGCATATAAATTCTGAATTTTGATGCGAGCGGACGTGTCCAGTGTGGCGAGCGGTCTCCGTGGAATTAATATTGTATGCGTGTAATTTTAAACCGTGCTTTTCAGCGCGACCTTTTTGATTACTGTTCCGATCAGTTATTTTTAAATACATGGTCGGAATTACTATGAAAAAAATACTTACTACAGAACGTGAGTTCAACAGCAGTAGCTCAATAGAGGGATCTCCTTAATTATTATAGGCTTAGCCGTATTTGGGTCCAATAGATATTTATAAGATGTCATTGTCAGAGTTACTCAAAATGGAGAAATAAACCATCCACGCGAAGATCGACATCCGCGCGGACGGAGTCGCGGGCGGAAGCTAGTACTTAATATAAATCTTGCAACTTCTGTATCTATGTGTTTTCAACATCATTTAGATGTATTTCGAAAGTTTTCGCCAATATTTTGTAGAACTTAGAAGTAATAAGGGAAACCTAATTTATTTTCTCAATTTCTATAAATTGCGGAGTAGAGGTGGGTTGCAAGTTAGAAATTATAGAAAAACTTGTAGAGGCAAGTATATCTTTTCTATGTATTTTAAATACTCCACGAGAAACAAGAGTGGAGAAAAACACGAGATTACAGAACTTAGCTACGCAAATAGTCAGAAATATCCCATAGGTATCCTCGAATCCCTAGCCCATATCTTCACTTTGGGTTTTACTTAAAAAGTTTTTAAATAAAAATAAATTATAAAGATGTGATTCCTCCTGTGATCTTTCAACACTATAAAAATGTTCTCGCACACCTGCACTTCTGTGCACACCGCTAGACTTAGTTCAGTGAGAATGTTCTGCACCGTGAGCGAACAATATTTACTCACAACCTTGCCGATGGACACCGTTTTCCACCCCGAAGGGAAGAAAACGAGTATTTCAGGTCTTGCCGAGGCTTGACCGAAGCAAGCCCTTGCTCTTCGGAGTAAACGTACTAACGAAACCCGCGCTCTGCAGTCGCGCCGCCGCCCTCCCTGAATACCAGCTTAGTCGGCGCACGCTGAAGTGCGCGAACAAATGTGCCGCACACTATTTTGGTGGAATCATACCATTACGCTAACTTTAACTTCATGTGTCTTCCATATAAAAGATCACAACTGTTCTATTAATACTTTTTACGTCAATGAACGGATCGATACTGAATGGCTGGCGTCACAGAAACTAACAAATGACTGTATTGTTCGAAAGCTTTGACCTAAGTAGCTCCTTTACTGTAGGATACGTAGAAAAGCATTTGCAATGTGAATAATATAAAGCTATTTAAGTAGCTTCACCGTTTTCCAGCTTTCTCGTATGCAGTCTATGTGTGTTAAAAATTCACAATTCTAAGTCTAGTACTATAGATTCACTTCTATCAGGATACCAATTTATTTCATTCAATTGTTAAAGATTGATTAAGTAATATAAATACATTCAAACGTTAACTTTATAATAAATTGACGCACGTCCTTTATAAAACGATCGTTCGTGCTCTTTGAATTGTTCGTGATCACATTTTTTAAATATTTTTCGTGAAATTGTTGAATCAGCCGTTGTATTTAAGCTTACAAGAATATTTTCTTAGGAATATGATTTTAAGTCATCGTGACGTATATCATCCATTTGTTTTGGTATTCAAGTTCCTCGATACTGCAATTTCCAAAAATCTATTTACCATAATTTTCAAGCTGGTTGAAAAGCGCAATGCTAAATTAAATCTGTAGGTATTCTTATTAATTAAGAGAGTTAATCTAAATGTTTCGTCGAGAAATCTCTCAGTATTTCTCTAACATAAATATTTTTACCTCTTTCTCGGAATTTTCCTGAAGAGTTGGCAATCTTAATAAGGGCTCTTGCCGCTCGCTAAAATCTCCCGCTCGACATAAACCTAGATTTGCTCGGGCTTTTCGTAAACTTGCTCGTGATTACCGTTGGATGAGCAGCCAATATCGTCCTTTCATTTTCTTTAGTTATAGATACATTTCTATTGAAACATGAATCTTATTCCTTCCTTTATTCGGTTCCTGGACAAGATACATAAAATAACTTTGTTGCATTAAATCTGCTGAAAACATATATACATACATAATATTGTTTACCATGAGTCAACTTTTCATAGATAGGCAAAAGTCGATTCTTGGTTTACCAAATTATTTCAGTCGCAAGACCTGACTCATCCGTTTGACATAGTAGAACAATAAAGTCTCAGTTTAATATGTAACCTTTTATCTTTAGTTGGGTGACTAAATCCGAACTATGAGGTGTTTTTATTCCTCATAGTTTCGGATTCGTCCATCCACCCCTAATTGGAAAATTCATTCAAAGTTTAGTGGTAAGAAACCAACGAAATAGTCTATTCTTTAACATAACCACGAGGCTCAGATTGAGCGTGAAAGTTAAGAATACTTGGTGTAAGTAATGCAAATTAACTTACTACGCTCCGGTCCGCCGTAAAAATAATCCTAATTAAGAGCTTAACAGCTGCTTAAGTTATCCTTAAGGAGTAATTGCTTGAAATAATAACGGGATTAGTAAGAGAAGCTGTCATTTTCTGGTTAATAAAACTTGATAATATTGTTGCTTATGCATCACAAATTATATTTTTTGAATGCATGACTTTACGATTTGTATTGTCTGTGTCTGCGATTGCCCGTTTACTATTAGAAATTATAAAACATGAATACATAATAACTATGTACCTACTTGATAACGGCTTATGAGCAATTAATCGCCATAATGGCAGATTTACATTGAGTCAGTAACTGGCGTCAGTCCACTGATATGTAGTCTGTGGTCCACTGACGAGTCAGTGCTGACCTGGCACTGCCATAATGTAAATTGATTTCTTGAAATACTGACCTCGTCTAAATAGCATGAGTCAGTTTTCGGCGCCAGCACTGACGTCAGTTACTGACTCAATGTAAATCTGCCATTACACGAATTTGCGACTGATGTGGATTGATATCAAACTTGCAGGTTTCGACTTGTCTGAATTGTGTGACAGTCAAGTCGAAACCCGTGTAATCCAACTTATCGATAAACTTTGAATCTTCATCTACAGATTATTTTCTAGTCTAGTCATTTTTTTTAATATTTGCCTAATAATGCTTAATATGCTAATTTTATTATCACGTGCATTTTATTGTAAACAGTCCATGCACATTGCCCTTTGCCTAATCATCGTGATGCTCAGACACAAATATTTCAAATTATCTACATGTAACACAATTTGGGGTGCTAAGACAGGAAACCTCCACGTGCGCCCGTGAACTGGAGTTCCCTCTCGGATACGTCCGGGGGGAAGACCAGTTTTTCGGGCCGGTGCGCCCTGGGATGCGGGCAAAAACTCTCCTTAGGCACTGTGTGCCTAAGGGGTTTCTTTGCCCGTATGCAAATAGCCTGTCGGGTGGACGCTCCAACGCGTGTCCCTCTGAACAGCAGAGGGCACAGCGGCGGAGCGGGCTTGCGGACGGTGAGTAATGGGTATGCTCGCCGTCCGACCAAGGACCAAGCCCGGGTCGGTGGCGCGTCGTGTTTCACGCGTCACCGACGGGGCCCCTTATGGGGCCAAATGCCTGCCGGGGTCGCGGATTTTTCTTAATCCAGGATACCGTGGCCCCGGAACGTAAAGGGCATCCGACGGAACACGGGTGGATTTTAGTCAGTAAGAGTCTGACAGTCCCTCCCGCCCCACCCAGGGCGGGAGGACTCATTTGATGATTTTGCCACCCTAAAAAAAAAAAAAAAAAAAAATGTAACACAATTTTTGTTTTTTCTTTTACTGATTTTTGCATTCTGTGGAACAGTACTTACGATCGATAAAACTAATATAGGCATATAAAGTTATTTATTTTCTTTGTTCTTACTTTAAAAACCTTTAGCCAAATAGTAAATATATGCATAATATATAATCCTTTCAAAGGTTACATTTTTTTTGTATCCAAGTGACGAGGGTAGTGACATTAGTTAAGCGCGTCTGTTTGTATTCACAATATCGTCCAACTAACTAGTATCAATCTTTGCCTTATAAAAGACATTCATATTTTGTTATTGTCTTTCAATAAAATAAAGATAGGTACAGTTTTTTTTTCCGTACGATTAAGTTACATTTTATGTACAGTACGATTAAAGTTAAATTTTATGTGGTCAGTGGCAGACACTGACCACATAAAATTTAACTTTAATTACGGTAACCTATTTTACGGAAACTTCAGCTTCAATAACATCCTTTTCTTTTGTACATATTTTTTTCTAGCTAATAGAAATAAAATTTTCTTTCTTTTTATCATCACATTAAGTGAAACTAAGTGTAGGTTATACTGTAGGGGTTTCTAATTAAAAATTACTTTTAAGAATATGTATTCATTGACGCGCTCACATAACATATTGTTTTTTCACATTGTAACTAAACATTCTACGCCTTATCTATGTATATAAAAATCAATGCAACTTTTCGTTGTAATGTTATAACTCAAGAACGGGCTCACCTATCCAAACCAAATATGTTTAGGCTTTGTTCGAACTATTTAGTAGATGCTTTATGTGAAGTTTGCACAAAATCGGACGAGTGGTTCTTAATATACCCGTGCGAAGCTGGGACGGGCCACTAGTTTTTTATACATTTCAAATAATATTGAGCGGCTTGATCCAGCCAGCGCTTATAAACTGAATTTAAGGTTAACACTCACAGTAAAACCTCTACAGTACACAGGAAAACCCATTTTGTTCCCAAACGCAGATGATCTTTCTTTGAAACCATTCAAATTGTCCTAACTTATTCAGCCACAATTAGCCAATCCCACGTGATAAGTATTCGCGCTAGAGTATTCTAGACAATGAGTTCGTTCAAAGGCCTGACCTAGTTCCGGGCGCGAGAAGTCTTTACATAGTGTCGGCCCCGGTTCTGAACCGGAACGGCATAGACTTTATATCAAACCAGCAGTTCCCGGCGATTTCACCTCCGCTACTCGGCTCCTGTTGGTCGCAGCCTATAGTCTTCCTCGATAAATGGACTATCCAACACATAAATATTTTTTCAACACATTTGCTCGAAAAATGCATTTACAAAGCCTGTATACAATGTTCGAAAGTAAAAAATTACGCACCATACAACGGAACGTGCGGTAAAATAGGTACTCTCACCCATGGTATAATAATAAGACCATGCTCTCACCTAAGTACCTATTTTACGGCATACCCCGTTGTGTAGCACCGTGCGTTTTCTTTACGGTTTTTTTTTAATTTCCATAAAAAAAAGAAACATAAGAATTCCACCAAAGAGTTTCACATTATGAGAGTAAACAACCTGACTGATCGAACCTCCTTGGAAGCGCTTTTGCTCAATACGTTATCTCACTTTAATACTAAAGAGTTAACGAGACGAAAGATGTAGTTCTAATTATCACCACCTGCATGTGGCGCCATTTTTAAATTCGCGCCATTTTGGCATTTTCATTTTAGAAACTTCAAAAATTGTTGCGACTTTCCCACTGTTAAAATTTGTTTAATTACATATTGTACTGTTTTCTCGCAAATGTGTTGAAAAACATTGTATGACACACGTGCAGAAATTGGTATTTACAAACTCGTGACTCTGGTAAGCCCTCGTATCATAAATAACTATTTCAATTGGTATTAATACTTTCTCAGATTAGCGCGTTCAACCAAATAAACAAACTCTTCAGCTTTATAATATTACTCTAGATTTTATAGACTAAATCAGTGGTGGTTCTCAGCAGAATATTTAGTAGGTGAACAGATGGTGAGCGGGCTAAATGGATTTCACGTTGACCACCCGTTGAACGTAAATGTAGATATTACGTGACCGGTGTTGAGGTAGTACTGATATTGTTTACATTACGGCCTGATAAATATAACACCAACCCTGGTTTCTGTGGCTGCTCGGTTAAATCCCATGTTTAACTTTAATAATAAATACATTTATTTCAGGTAAATTACACCCGCTGCATCATTAATTATTGACACTTCGGATCGGCAAAAGAATGTTTATTTTGCCTCGCGGCCGTTCCGAAACAGGAGGTCTAAGCACGAAACCCGTGGTTTCGGCCGTAGTGACAGACGTTATGACCACGAGCTCGAACTAAGAATGAACACTATTATTAAAAATTTAAAAACGGGATATTTCGGCGCTATTGAAAGCGCCATGATCACTGATGAACTGTAGTTATACAAATTTTCCGCAGGTCAAGTATTGTGGGGTGCTAAGACAGGAAACCTCCACGTGCGCCCGTGGACTGGAGTTCCCTCTCGGATACGTCCGGGGGGAAGACCAGTTTTTCGGGCCGGTACGCACTGGGATGCGGGCAAAAACTCTTCTTAGGCACTGTGCCTAAGGGGTCTCTTTGCCCGTATGCGAATAGCCCGTCGGGTGGAGGCTCCAACGCGTGTCCCTCTGAATAGCAGAGGGCACAGCGGCGGAGCGGGCTTGCGGACGGTGAGTAATGGGTATGCTCGCCGTCCGACCAAGGACCAAGCCCGGGTCGGTGGCGCGTCGTGTTTCACGCGTCACCGACGAGGCCCCTTATGGGGCCAAATGACAAACAATTCCATACATTACAAACAAAAACACTTCGCTTCGCGTTTGCTTCGCCTGTCTGTTTGACAATAGCATTAGAGATTAGACTCCCATGTATCAAAGTCGAATTCTCGATACATTTTATGATTGTTTATTTACTGGAAGCGTTGAATCAACACTCGTTTACAAGTGGTGTATGAGTAATGTACGTTAAAGTGCCAGTATCAATGGCCAATCCCACGCTGGCAGTTTCCGTTTATGAAAATGTAATTACGTCACTACGACCTGCATCTGTGTACCTACGTATATCTAGGTACATAGCGAGCCATTGTGCTAAGGAATGTAGGAAAATTCCCAGTCAATATTAAACTTGAAGGTTGAATCATGCTGTAGTCTAGGTACCCACTGTGATTGTGTAAGCTTGCATTTAGCTTAAGGTAAGTACTGTGGAAAACATTTCAGCTTTTATTGAGCTTCTCCGTTGTGGTTAAAAGCTGATGCAAGCAGGATATGTATATAATTGTTTTTCTCGTGCTAAGTTTTTCCGAAGCTTTTTTATGTAAAGTTAATTAATCGTCAAGACGGTAACTAAGAACTACGAAACTCGTAGCTTCAGCCAATATTTTGGGGGGGGGGGGGGGGTTCTCACTCTTTGTTATTTAAGGACATAAGATTAGTTAGTGGTTCCAGCTAAAAACTGATGGCCACATTATTGGACAGTTGTACCGATGTGATGTCAGAACTTATGACTTCAGAATTAATAGGGAGTAGGGTCCACTCAAAAGTTTCGAGTTATTTTCGTACGGGCGCGTATTTACGTTGACGGGCTAGGAGAGTAGACCCCTGACTTGTGTGTTAGACTGTCGGCTTAAGCATGTTGCTACAAAGTGTATTCTCCTGCCGTTTACTGCTAGGTCATTGCCTTGCCCCCAAAACAAATCTAATCCAATTAACCAAATAGCACATAATTTGGACTCATCGTCAAACAAATAACTTAAACCGTTCTCACTGTCCTATTTTATGAAAGGAAAACAAATATTTCTACGATTTGACATCGAATTAGTGGGAGGCGTTAAAATTACGGCCGTAGTTCACATTTACCTTATTCCATGACCCGTAACATTCAGGAAGGAACCCTTTGAGTTAAGGGCCGTGCAATGACGTAAGTAGGACATAAGGCTTTATTGGTGCATAGCGACGTTGAAACCCCGCCTTAATAAATGACAATCAAGGATCGAATTTGAAGAGGGAATAAGTCACACAGGTGTTATTGACGTGAAATTTTGTTTTCTTTTTACCGGCTTCAAAAAAAAAGGAGGTTATCAATTCGACCCGTATGTATGTAATATTACCAGAACTGCCCAGCTTTCATAGTTGCCCGCATAGATCCGTTTTTGTTGGCCACATGGATAATAGATTTCTAAAGACGGCCGATTATACGAAGATTCTTGTTGAATATCTGAACTAATAAAAAGGGTAAAAAAAAATCTTTTTTCAAAAAAAGAACCGACTTCAAATCAATTTGTGTTTGATTTGAAGTTAAGTATAGTAGTAGTAAGTTTAAAATAACTTTTCTTTCGGAAGTCGATGGCAATAGTCAATGAAATATAAAAAACAAAGCCACCGACTTCCGAAATAAAAGTTATTTTAAACTTTTTTGTGTTTGATTTGAAGTCGGTTCTTTTTTTTAAAGTTTTTTTTTTTACATTGAAAAGAGCAGCAGTATATTTCTATGTTTACTTTTTCGTTGGGAAATCGAAGATAGTTGAATTATTTTTCTGGAACACTATTTATTTTAGTTTTTAGTTGTAGTTATTGAGAACTGTGATGAGCTTGTATCAATATAAATGAGATTTACAAATACCATGCTTTTCATTTTCATTATTTTTTCCTTACACAAGTATCTGTAGTAGGCCAGCATCCTTTCTAGGTGACTACAATAAGATCGAAATTGTGTTTGAGCCATATTGAGAACATCATGCATCATGCACATTTTTCTTACACTCTATAATAAACAATAATCATTTGAAAATTCCACTAACAAGCTAATAATTGAGAACAATAAATATTGTTGTAACTTTACTAGCTTAAAACATTTTTTGCTAATAGCAGCCATACACCATACTGCCTATCGTACAATCGGCATGACGATCGATTTGATCAAATTGGCAGTTCGTCCATAATCATACACCATACTGCCTATCGTCCAATCGGCATGACGATTGATTTGATCAAACTTCAAATCGGCAGCAGTGATGCCAACTTAGCAACTTTATAGCTAGATCTAGCTATTATTCGGTGACCGACAGCTACAATTTTATAAAACTTGAGGCTTAACTTTTTAGCTACTTTTTTACTGACTTGTTCCGATTTATCCCACTAGTGGGAATCAGTTGGTAATACAAGTGAAGGTCGGAAAACATTTGCTTATCGTTAAGCAAATGTTTTCCGACCTTCAAGCGATTTTCGACTTTATTGATATTTATGCAAACACCGGATTTTAATGAAGGAGCAATGTTAGCTAACGAGAATCTGAGAAAAAACAAACTAAATTTTGAATGTCAATAAGGTCGGAAATCGCTTGAACCTGTTTTTTTACCTTGCTTAACGATAGCAAGTTAAAAAAAGGTTCAGGCGATTTTCGACCCTCCATTCCATTCCACTCCACTCCATTACAGTCCAGTCCATTCCATTCCATTCCATGGGAATACACACATTACCCTCCTTTGCGTCGCGCAGTCTGTAAAAAGTGTCGTTACATTTTTTTTCCGCCTTGCCCCCTTTCGCAACGCGCCATAAGGAACTTCGTTCCAAAAAAATATACGTTTCGAATTGAGAACCTCCTCCTTTTTTTTTACGTCGGTTAAAAAGTAGCTACCGAATATTAGCTAGATCTAGCTATAAAGTTGCTAAGTTGGTATCACTGCTGCCGATTTGAAGTTTGATCATTCCGATTTGATCAAATCGATTTGATCAAATTGGCATAATCAAATCGGCATGATCAAGCCTATTGTCATGCCAATTTGATGGATTCCACGCCCACACACGGTCAAATCTAACTGATCAAATCGGCAGCGTCATGCCGATTGTACGATAGGCAGTATGGTGTATGGCCGCTGTAAGCGTAATTTTAAAGTGACAGTTGACAGATAGAGTTCATTGACGTTTTCATTCTTAACGTGGTCGGTACGCCGTATTGACATTCATATTAGATGTTATGCTGATGATTAAGTGCTCAACGATTCTAATCCACAAAGTGAGTGCCATTAGTCGATTGAAGTGCTTGATTGGTTCGAGTTACGATTTGATTTTTGTATAGCATAAGATCCTATAATGATGTCGTTGCTATTGCTAAGTCAGTTATTATTGTGTTTACTACGCAATCACAATCAGATTATAGTTTCCAGTAGTAAAACGAGTAAGTATCTACTGAGTCACGACTGACACTAACACGATTTGTTTGCTACAAAGCTGATTTCACGACCTAAGTGCGGTCACTATTAAACCTTGTCTGATCTCCATTAAACGTAGCTAACTTTAAACCTCTTTAACGTTAAGATTAACATGAAGTAGAAATCTTCTATATTATAATTATGTGAAAGGTCACTCACTCATTCATCACGAAATTTCAGAAACTACAAATGCTAGGAGTTTTAAATTTTGCATGGGAATTCTTTTTAGGACGTAGGTCCTCACTAAGACGGGATTTTGGGAAATTCGACCCCTTAGGGTTTGTTTTTGGGGTTAATAGTTTGTATGAAAATTCGTTACTACAAGTGCCAGTAGTCTCATTGTTGGATATTTGTCTAGATTTTCCAAAAGTATCCCATAAAGAGCGTGGCCGGGAGTAGAAATTCACAGAGTAACAGTTCAAAATTCGCGTGGATAAAGTCGCGGGTCGAGTGATAGAAGATTATATATGATTTTTGAGGAATTATAAAATGCTCATTAATTCATCATCAGCCTATAAATGTTCCCACTGCTGGGACACAGGCCTCCTCTCTGTGAGAGGGAGTGGGCCGTAATCTACCACGCGGGCCCAGTGCGGATTGGTAGATGTCACATGTCTTCGAATTTTTGGTTCTAGGACATGCCGGTTTCCTCACGATGTTTTCCTTCACCGTTTTGAGAGCAGTGGTCTTGAAATAAATTACACAAAGTAATGCGCCTGACGGGGTTCGAACCCACGACCTACAACTCGTGAGTCGAGGCCGATACCACTGGGCCACCACTGCTCTTAATCTGCTCATTAATTGCAAGCGCAAAATAAGATGAAATAAGTGAGTTACAAAGAATTATAAATTAATAAATAACTACAAGTATATACATTTAAGTAGGTAAACAGTATTAAAATATAGTAAACTGATTTCGTGTTAGTTGACATGACATGGACCATGCCCGGGTCGACGGCTCGTTGTGTTCCACGCGCGCCTCAAAGAGTGTCAGCATATAATGACGGGGCCGGCTTTGGATTTTAGTCAGTACAAGTCTGACAGTCCCTCCCGCCCTGCCCTGGGTGGGAGGACTCATTTGATGATTTTACCACGCCAAAAAAAGTAGTTCTTATTTACATAAAGTACGTAACTGTGATAACTCTGGTTTATAATAATTATAATAAAATGTAGTGGCAGTACTTGAATGAATGAATAAACGTGATATTGCGTCAATTAATTAATTAACCTTAATCATTTATGGCTCTACAAACCGGAATCTACATACCTATTAATGTTAATTGCTTGTTGTTATTTCGATAATCGACTACCTATTTGTTTTACACAATAATTAAAGCTTATGCATAAATTGATGTTCATAATGTTGTGTGGCCTCGGGCAATTAATAGAATATCTCACCCCTTCTGAGGGTAGAAAACTCAACAGTATCTACTGAAAATTTCCTACTATGAACATCTGGAGCATTATTATTATTCATTATTGTTGGGGTTAAAGTGTTGTTGTTTCACAAATTCAAGTTTTTAGGTTGAAAGTTTACTTCAATTGTTTAAAACTGCATATGCTGTAATAAGTATTAAAAAAAATCTATACTAAGCTGAAGAGTTTGTTTATTTATTTGGTTGAACGCGCTAATCTCAGGAACTACTGGCTCAATTTCAAAAATCTTTTTTTTAGATAGTCCATTTCTCACGAAAGGCTATAGGCTATATGTATAAAATAATTAAACTACTAATAAAAGGAGCTAAACGGGGAAATCATAACAGCTGGATTCAAATATCGAAATCTCTGTGAGATCCTCGTGGTTCTTAAACCTCTGCAACTCTCAACCTTGAGATGAGCATCGAGGCATTGAAGATCGATGAAGTCTTGTACAATGATTTTATTCGATCCCGCAACAAAATGAATAAGAAAAGAATAGCGGAGGAGTACATATAACATAATTTCCACTTTGCTCTATGGACTATGGAGCAAGATTTTGCCTTTTCTGCCGTTACATGTCAAGATAGAAAAGGCTAAATATCTACCACCACATTGTTGCGTAAAATTAGCACATTAAGTAAAATTAGTTTCAAACTTTCTCTTGTTCAAAGTGAATGAGTCACCGAGAGGATGGCAATCAATAAAAGCTAAGGAAAGGAAAAGTCGTGAGCGCGCAAGCTCTCCGTTAGTTGTAAAGTACAATGTTTGCTTTGAAAGCTACGCGGAGACTCCACATTTCCACAAAGTTAGTGCCAGGAAAACACGCGTCAGCTGTTTATCTAGTAAGTTATTCTGTTACTAGACATTTTTAATAATTAGTCATTATAATACAAACCCTAAACAGTTTTCTAGAGTACTTTTGCTTGTAATCGCTTTGCATTCTTTATGTTATGAATACAAATAATCACAAAGAATACATAAAACATGATAAGACTATTTTCGGTTATCGTTATCATTTTTTATCATGTTAAATTACAGAGGTAATACTCATAATCAAAGGCAAAACAAACAATCTACATACTTGACTGGCGGTATTTTTTCCCAGGAAAATTACAACGGACTTTTTTATTTAAAAAAGTGCACTTTTATGTTAATTTATAAGTTTGAATCTTCCAGCATGCAATTCCGACACAGTCACTGGCACTATGCTTTCTTTATGACCTTTAACGAACGAGGACATTTAAAGGTCAACAAAGACTGGTAGGTGACACGGGGTCCTACAAACGCATAATTTTTTATTAATTGTAACGAGTTACTTTGGAATCTCATGTTGTGGTCGGTCATGTTGAAGATGAGTGAAAGGTGAGCGGAAACGCCGGGAGGGTACGACCTATGAAGACCTACACTGACCTTATTGGTAAAAGGCCGGGTAAGTAGTACTTACTGGCAGTTGGCGTGCTTGTTTGACCAGATTCTATGAATGAGGATGAGGCGAAAGGAGTACGTAAGAATCGTAGCAGTAGTTCTGTAGTTTCTGCCTACCCCCATCGGAAAAAATCGTGAGTTTATGTTTGTTTGTATATAACATTATTTTTATTTAGTATATGCGAAACCTGAATATAGTTTGTTCAGAATCAGTAACTGATTCGATTCCAATAATTTTTACACCATGTTATATTTTTTTTCAAAATTATTTAAATTAAATTTTATTACCAGTTAATTACAATACAATCACCGGACAGTTAGGTACCATTGCCAAACTATTATCACGAGTGTATAACACAGGAGACGCGGTTTACGCGGGTGTACCGCGAAATGAGCATGTTTTTGAACGGACAACCAGGTTAATATACAAGCTTATAACTTTGTGATTTTTTATGATACGGTTTTAAAATTTTGTACATACTCGTAGATTCTTAACACAAAAATACTAGACAGGTGTATCGGGTTTCGCATAAACAAAAAATAATGTTGTGTACTTTGGAATTTTCGTGTTTTTCAAACGAAGTGACTAGGAACTCTTTAGAGATATGCTCATGTGGGGGAGGATTAATTACTATATCTACTGTATAATAGGTATCAACTACATTATTATTTTCTTGGAACGTATTATTATTATTACGTTCCAAGAAAAAATGTGACTCAAGTCGTCTGCCATTTTCCACCCTAGCTAGCTGATTCATAGTTCTTGCTAAAAGTTTGTTTTTCGCAGAAGAAAACGTTAAAATGGTGCGTAAAATGAATTGCTATCTGCATAACAAGTTCTTGGAAAATTAACTTAGGTGGGTAGTTATTTATATCATTAAAGTCCTGACCAATTATTCTTTGACGTATATTATGGGGTATTTCACTGAAAAATCTAATTAGTCGCTCAGTTAAAAAAATATGATACGACACTTTTAAAATTGGCAAAACGTCACAAGCTAGTACCGTTTTTACTTGCGTCTGACGTCACGAACCTCCACTCTCGAATTTTCATGCGTTATATCTATAAATACGCATTGGTTTAACGAAAGAAAAAACACGTGTTCACTATTATTCAAAACTCAATCTGACGGATTAATTAAATTTACATTTTATTGATACTGTTAACATGACTATACAAAGGTTCAATGAATCTCATAAATGAATGATTTTCCTTTTATGAAAAAGGTTGGCTCAGTTCACAAATAAATGGTGACAAAAGCCAATCCGTGTCTTGGAAGCAGTGGCGCAAACAGACTCGTTAGTTTGTTTTTCCGATACTTACGAGTAGATACATTATTTTTATACTTAGACGGTTTAACTTGGGACGTATTTTTCTATTTTGTGGAAGCTCGCTTAAGTGAGTGAGTGAGTTAGTAACTAAGTGAAGTTATTTTCTAGTCGCTAGATACATTTTCCCTTTTCAATGTTTGAATTTAGATGATTGTCTTTTTTTTTAACCGACTTAAAAAAATCGACTTGTATGTATGTATGTTTGTCCGCGATTATCTCGCGTTTGGCTGAACCGATTTTGATGCGGTTTTCAGAAAAATATTCGTTACATTCTGGAAAAGGTTTTAGTATATAATAAAAATAATGGATATCTCGTGAAGTTGCCTGCATAGATCCGTTTTTGTTGCTTACTAGGATTGTAGATTTTTAAAGACGCCGATTATTGAAGATTTTTGTTGAATATCTAAACTAAAAAGGGAAAAAAATACTTTTTGAAAAAAAAAAGCGAACTGACTTCAAATCCAAACAAAAAAACTGTTAAACAACTTTTCTTTCGTAAGTCGGTGGCCATCGTCAATGCAATAAAATTAAAAAACAAAGCCACAGCCTTCCGGAGAGAAGTCGGTTCCCTTTTTTCAAAAAGTTCTTTGTTGTTTGAAAACTAGACATGAAGCATACAAAAAGAGATAGTGTTTCTTTCATAAAGTACTGCAATGTACGGGGCGTTTCGCCGGAGCCGGTCGCCGGTATCGATCTATGCGGCACTGAGTTTGTTCAACTCGCCCGCCCTACCCAGACATATCTACCACTCATTGAATTACAGACACCGAGAACCCGATGTTTATTACTTTCTCTCGCACGCTGCCATCTTTAGATATGCTACATGGGCCACTTTGGGTTTAACGTTCGTGATTACTAAACATTTTGTAGGTGATGTAAATATACGGGGACTGTTCGCATTCAAATTGTTAACAATGTTTTGTGTGTACTTTGTCATATATTTACCTTATTGTATATTAATTTTAAGAATATAATACTGCACACGTAATACATAAACTTACGCCTTCTTCCCATGGGGGTAGGCTGAAACCACAGAGCGCCACCTGTTGCGATCCTTACATACTCCCCCCGCCTCATCCACATTCATACATCATCATCCATTCAAGCACGAGATTTGAGATAGATGTTCTTGTAGTGTCCGCCTTAAGGTGCCGGTTGGCGCGAGACCGCGACAGGAGACCGCGACACTTGTCATTACCTAATGTAAGCGCGCGAGACCGCGACACGAGACAGCGACAGGAGATCGCGACAGGAGACCGCGACACTACTTAACATTAGGCAATGTATAGGTGCTGGTTCGCGCGCAAGACCGCGACAGGAGACCGCGACACTTCTTAACACGTCACGTCGCGGTCTCCTGTCGCTGTCTCGTGTCGCGGTCTCGCGCGCGAACCGGCACCTTTACTTTCCCAAATAGTTTACTTGAAGTATTTACGTTTCAACCACAGCCGAGCTCTGAGGCCTTATCATGAGTTTTCACTAATACTATTGTGACGTAAACTGGAACTTTGACATTTAATTTCAAGGAAAAAATTAGTGCATTCTTCGCACACCAGAGGCGCTGTTCCATTTTTCCATACAAAAAAACGCTGTAAATACTGGAAAGACGCTGTAAAGTAAAATAGTGAACACGAGTGTTAAGGGCTCTGACCAAGCTCAATGTACATATAGTTAAGAGTGGCTAAAAATTGTAACCAATGGTCTCCTTCAATAGCCCTTTACATTTCTGTTCAGCCGTTAAGGTGTGCAAAAGTGACATTAAAACAGAAATACTTACTTAAGTAGGTATCTTTACTGTAGAGATCTCTATAGGTATTTGAATCTGCTGAAACTATACCCCAAAATCTGCTTATTCATTGTGGAAACTTACGATATCTACAACAAACGCGACTACGATTAATATGTGAAAATTATTGGTGTCATCGTGATCAACCTGCTATGTTAGCGACCGTTAGTATATAAAATGCTCTCAAACGATACTGCTCCTCATATCACGGTATTGAGTGATTTTGTTAAGAGCTCTTTCAAAATGTGGATCTATTATTTCCCGGTGGTTTTTATTACAGTGTTAGGTTATGCGCTATATCGGTATTTTACACGGACATTTAACTATTGGAAGAGTCGAAATGTGCCAGGACCGGTACCTACTGTATTATTCGGGAACTTGAAGGAATCGGCACTTCGTAGAAAGAATCTAGGCCTAATCATCCAAGAAATATACAACATGTATCCAAAAGAAAAAGTCGTCGGTGTTTATAGAATGACGTCCCCTTGTCTCCTTATACGAGACCTGGATATTCTTAAACATATATTTATTAAGGACTTCGAAGTCTTCACTGATCGCGGCGCGGAATTCAGCAAAGAAGGTCTGGGACAAAATTTGTTTTCGGCTGATGGAGAAACATGGACAGCCTTGAGAAACCGATTCTCCCCAATTTTTACATCTGGTAAATTGAAAAACATGTATTATCTGATGCATGAGTGTGCTAATAAATTTGTAGACCATATCAGTGCCGAGTCTGAAACGAAGCAAGAGTTCGAAGTGCACACCCTTCTACAGACATACACGGTGGCTTCTATCTCTGCCTGCGCCTTTGGTGTCAACTATGAAAGTCTCAGTGACCAATTAGAGGCGCTAAAACTTGTGGACAAGATTTTTACAGAACCGACTTATGTAACTGAATTACTTATGATGCATCCAAAACTTCTGAAAAAACTCAAACTTTCTCTCATATCGAAACCTATTCAGTTATTTTTCAAAAACCTTGTTAGGAACATTATAACTCAAAGGGACGGGAAACCATCAGGCCGTCGTGATTTCATGGATTTAATACTTGAACTCCGCCAAATTGGGGAGGTCAATAATGCAAAATTCGGAAAACCTGAAGTGTCTGTTGAAATCACGGAAGAAGTAATGGCAGCACAAGCTTTTATATTCTATATAGCTGGTTACGAGACCAGTGCCACAACAATGGCTTACATGTTGCACCAGCTCGCGTTAAACCCCGACGTTCAAACCAAGTTGATAGCTGAGATTGACAAAGTTACTGAAGCAAATAATGGAGAAGTAACATACGATTCTATCAAGGAAATGAAATATTTGAGCAAAGTATTTGATGAGACTCTGCGCATGTACTCGATAGTAGAACCGCTGCAAAGGAAAGCTTCGAGAGATTACAAAATACCCGGTACAGATTTGATTCTTGAAAAAGACACTGTAGTTCTAATATCCCCGAGAGGTATTCACTATGACGAGAAGTATTATCCCAATCCTGAAGTGTTCAACCCTGATAGATTTGACCCGGAGGAGGTGGGTAAGCGTCACCCATGCGCTTATTTACCATTTGGACTTGGACAAAGGAACTGCATCGGTGAGTAATTTGTAATTTTTGTGGCATGTGCCAATAAACGTTTTCTCTTTCTTTCTAAATTAGTCGTATCTTAATAAATTTTGTGAGCATGAATGTTTGTCACACAAAAACTATTGAGCTAAATGAATTTTGGAAAAAAAATTACACATACCTAATTAGTTTAAAAGCCTAAAATTTTATTTTTTATCATTCTTAGGTCTCCGGTTTGGCAGGCTACAGTCCCAATTATGCATCGTGAAGATTTTGTCCAAGTTCAGAGTGGAGCCATCAAAGAAGAGTGACGGGAATTCGAAAATTGCTGCATACAGAGGTCTCATCGGACCAGATGTAGGAATACACCTTAACATTGTGCCTAGAAAGATTAAAACTTGAAAACACTTAAACAGCAGCCAGTACTGTGATAACTTCATAACTTGCTTGTTTATAAATTACCTACTACATTTACTACTAGGTGTCTGTTTAAATTGATTTGTTGACGCTATTTCAGAATCAGTTTTATATTCCAAACTAGTGAACCAGCGCATCACTATTTTACTTTTTCAATTCATTCCACTTTAAGAATAATTGTTTTGAGGGTTGTGGATTTGAAATGTTTAAATGAGGTTCACAAAGTTAACATAATAATTGTAATTAATATAATATACCTAATCATGCATTAATTTATATCACATCCATCATGATTATCTTCATTTTTTATTTGATCTTTTCTATATTGTAAGAAATGTTTAAAAATGTTACAAAGATATTTAAAGTATTAATTAAAATATTTTTTTTACGGGAGACAGATTTTTTATTTATTAATTAATTACAAACTACGAGTAATTCAAGATAGCAAATATACATTACAAAAAGTTAATAAACTAAATTATTTACCATTGTTTTTATTTGTAATGGTTTTGCTCTTGACTCTAGTCTAGGTCAGAGACAATATAAGTATTTCCTCGGTACCTAATAATAATTGTATGGCACCTATTTTTTTAACAAAATACCAATTCAAATCTGTCATGAAAATCTTAAAATGAAATCTGGCCTGAATATAGTCATGTTCAAATGTCATTTGAACACAAATAATACGAGACCGTTGACCGTCCAATGATCGACTACGAATTTTGCAGATTACGAACTTTTAGCTAAATGACAATGGAATCGTGTGGGAATTTTTTTTTTTTTTTTTTTTTAGGGTGGCAAAATCATCAAATGAGTCCTCCCGCCCCGGGCGGGGCGGAAGGGACTGTCAGACTCTTACTGACTAAAATCCACCCGTGTTCCTTCGGATGCCCTTTACGTTCCGGGGCCACGGTATCCTGGATTAAGAAAAAATCCGCGACCCCGGCAGGCATTTGGCCCCATAAGGGGCCCCGTCGGTGACGCGTGAAACACGACACGCCACCGACCCGGGCTTGGTCCCTGGTCGGACGGCGAGCTTACCCATTACTCACCGTCCGCAAGCCCGCTCCGCTGCTGTGCCCTCTGCTAATCAGAGGGACACGCATTGGAGCTTCCACCCGACAGGCTATTTGCATACGGGCAAAGAAACCCCCTTAGGCACACAGTGCCTAAGGAAGAGTTTTTGCCCGCATCCCAGGGCGCACCGGCCCGAAAAACTGGTCTTCCCCCCGGACGTATCCGAGAGGGAACTCCAGTCCACGGACGCACGTGGAGGTTACCTGTCTTAGCACCCCATCGTGTGGGAATGGCGAATTTATAATAGTAGCAGACTAGGGGTAGAGCCCCTGATTGATTGTAAAAATAAAAATTCTATTCTAAGTATTTTTTTAAAATCACGAGCAATCTACTTCCCCTATAAATTACCTTAGCACTAAAAGCCCGGGCACGCCGTGATCACGGCGTTAAGACCCCTCTTTGGTGAGTGGCTGGAGAGACGTCACGACGTCCTCATCTTGCCCTTAACACAGGTCCTCACCGGACACGGAAGTTTCGGTTTTTCTGATTGAGAAGGAAGAAACGCCTGGGTGTCACCACTGCGAGGATCACCCGAAAGACACGGCGGAGCATACGGTGCAGGGCTGCCCCGATTGGGCAGAGTACTGCCGTGTCCTCACGGAGGCGGCGACCTCTTACGCCCGGCACTGGTCGGAATGGGAAGCGGTGGCCTCCTTCTGCGAAGCAGTCATGCTAGCAAAGGAGGAGGCGGGCGCCGTGAGGGCACAGCGTCCACCTCACAACGCAGCCGCCGCGGGAGACGGCCACGGCATTGGACGTCTCGCCAGGCAATTTCTGGCCACCGTAGGCGCGGGCATGCGAATGGCGAGTCATGGGTAACTCGCCATCCGATCATGGAACATCCCGGGTCGACGATGCGTCGTGTTCGACGCGCGTCTCAAAAACCTGTCAGCATTTATGACGGGGCTTCCCTTAGAGAGCCAAAGCCTGCTGGAGTCACGGAACTGTCTCAGGTAACCGTGACCCTGGAACGTAAAGGGCTATTCAAGGACACTGTGGATTTTAGTCAGTAAAAGTCTGACAGTCCCTCCTGACCCGTCCTGGTTGAGTGTACTCATTTGATGATTTTACCAAAAAGCACGAAATGCCTACATCTAAAAGCATTTGATACTTGTCTGCAAGTACATTTCACTATGTAGTTTTTAGCAGGCGTAAATAAAGATAGTATAAAACAATAGGACATAATGCATTGGCGATAACGCGACATATGTGAAATTGTCAATAATAATGGAAAAAGGTAGACCTTGTAAATTATAGTATTTGTTTTCAATACCTTACATGTTATACCTATACAAACCTAGCATAGAAAAATAATGTCCTGTTTTACGCAAAAACCATTTACGTAAATATTTAAATGACATTACTTCTAATTGCCTGGCTGGCACCCGCCAAGCTTCATATACTTTGTGAAAGACCAATGAAGATCAGTGTGGTATATAGTTTCGGAGATATCCGCAACTTCATAAGAGAACTTAGAATCAAGTGTTTCTGTAGGAATAAGATGTTTTCCTTTTAAAATGGAGTCTAAATTTCAAGTAAATCTTCTAGCAATATATCGATGAAAACAGCATTCCATTTCATGCAGTAGTTTTTACGTGATGTGTGGTATGGTATGTACAAGCATACAGCGCGATCTTGAGTACATAACAACTAGTAAGAACAATAAAAATAGTGCCATTTTAACTTTAAATTGAAGGAGCTATCCGGGATTAATTCCAAGGAAGTGATTCCATACTTTTGATCGCTAGTAATCTATCCACGTCCCCCTTAAAAAAATAAAAGAGTGTTGGCTCTTGAAAAGTATTTAATAAGCTCTCTGAAATCGCGGCCTCGCCAAATACGGGGTCTCGTCTACGCACAATCAGGTCAAGGCATTTGTACCAGAGTCAAGTATCTGCGGTTTTTTCTATAACGTTCATAGAAGATCTTTCTGTAGGTTAAATGGTGTAGCAGTAGCACTAGTTTTTGCTAGGACAGTTTTAGGTTCATATTATTATATGAACCTAAAACTGTCCTAGCTAGGTACTCGTAATATAGGTAATAAGGAAAAGATATTGCCAAGTTTTCCTTGAAGCCTGGGCCCATAAACCCAACAAAGATGAACTATATATCATTAAAAAGAAAAGCATTTATACACCGTGTTCCGGACGATATACATAAACTTCGACCAGATGTTCAAACCACGGAAGTAAGCATTTTTCATTATGGACACATTAATAAATTCTTATTTTTTATTTTTTGTTAATTTTCATACAAACTAAATACCTAGACGTAAATAACCCGATATGCATGCCTCTTTATCCGAATTGGCAACGTCATTCATAACATTTGGCGGGCTGAAACAAATGAAATGCAAATAATAGTATTTGATAGATTTCAAATTAAGATACTTTCTCACTGCATAGCTCAATTAAATTTCATTAAATGAAATTACAAATATCTTTGTAACGAAGCCTTTTTAAGTACTACTTCCTTTGTTGGATTTGATTTGTAAAAGCCATAGAAGTATTTGCTAAAGTTTATGGATAACGTGAAGAACACGGTGTATAATTTAATGGTTTATTTAGTTTTCCATAAGAAGTACAACGAAGAAAAAAATGTTTGTATGGAGTTGACCACTCAATACTTAACTTCTAACTTTAACGTTAACATAAAAGAAACTTTTAAATTATTAATTAAATTAATGATTTTTTTTGCATTTGAATTAATGTTTGTTATTTATGTTTTTGTGAGCAGTGGTGGCCCAGTGGTATCGGCCTCGACTTACGAGTTGTAGGTCGTGGGTTCGAACCCCGTCAGGCGCATTACTTTGTGTTATTTATTTTCAACACCACTGCTCTCAAAACGGTGAAGGAAAACATCGTGAGGAAACCGGCATGTCCTAGAACCAAAAATTCGTAGACATGTGACATCTACCAATCCGCACTGGGCCCGCGTTGTAGATTACGGCCCTCTCCCTCTCATAGAGAGGAGGCCTGTGTCCCAGCAGTGGGAACATTTATAGGCTGATGATGATGATGATGATTTATGTTTTATGTTATAATACGAATTATCTTTAATTTAGAAATTCTGTTGGACACAACATGAATCGGACCGATTCTTGTCATTCCCCTTTAATAAGGTAGTATTACCTTATTTATCTTAGAAGGCACGGTTAGCGCAGTGGCTAAGAGATTGATTGCTGCGCTGCGTGTCGCGGGTTCGATTCCCGCATGGAAACAATATTTGTATGATCTGCAAGTAGTTATTCCGGGTCTGGGTGTTTGTGTATGTGAGTTTCTATGTTTGTAAATGCACCCACGATAATGGAGAAATTTCTAGTGTGGGGTTTTAAAATAAAAAGTAAAAAGATTTTGATAAACACTTTTTTAATTTTAATACGAGTACTAGCTAGTCCGCAAACATTAAATAACAATAGCAATCTCACATTACTTATCATTGCTGATACGTTATCGTTTTAAAAAGTAAATAAAACTTAAAATTAATCTTAAATTATTATTCTTTGCACAAAAAATTACATAACAAATGCATTTGATATTACAAATGTAGGTACAATGGCGAGTACTAATAAACTTAATATTGAGTTTTCGTAACTATGGCTTAAATATTATACATATTGATCCCTCACCGCGAGCATTCACATAAAGCCTCGAGCAGACACACACGATTAATCGCGCGGGGCGACTTGTCGCGGTCCATTCGCAGTACATTTAGAGTGGAAATTAGCTTGGCTCGTTGTCGCAACGCGATTAATCGCGTGTGTCTGTTCGAGCCTTTACGAGACATTCAGTGTACCTACGTCTTTTTTTTCAGTTTGTTCTTAAAAGTGTATTTCTAAGGCATAATACGTATATAACTTTTCTCCACTTCTTCTTCACTGAAAGTTAAACTGTACCATTAATTCTCCTCTATCCGCGTAATTTTCGAAAAAAGATGTATTAAGATTCCGCTTCTCGTACTCAGGCCCTAGCATGACTTTTCAGGTTTGACGTAAACTGAAAGTTTAACAAAGAGAAGAGACCGCATCACAACATTTCTGTATTGTATTTACAGCGGTATTTTATTTACAGTAAGGGAAATTGAAAAAGCACCTCTAGTGTATGAACGTGGAACAAATTTTTCCATCTTAAACATCAAAGTTCCAGTTTACTTTACGTCATAAAAACTGAAATAATCATGCTCGTGCCTCTGAAATCTTGTGATAATGCTTTAAAAAGTACACAAGATTTCCTCAAAGTGATAGTAATATATGCAATGAGGATTATTTTACACGCATGCGCAATCAAAAGATAATGGAGTGCATGTCAATAATGACACTTCCTAAATATACCTATTATGTATTTGAATATTCTATTTGCACAGTCAGCTTCAGAGCAAAGTAGTGGCATCACTACCAAACATACATAGATATGTTTTTAAATCTTTTCCCTGTATTGTTTTTGCTACATTTTTTGTTTTAGAAACAAATAAATACTATCTCATTTGTTTCCTCGTTTTGGTGAATTAATAAAATATGATTTATAATAATTATAGATCTTAATAGGTACAGCTATTAATTCATTGACCGCAAACATTGATGTTAATATAGATATTCCACGGGATCGAGATGTGTATTGTCGCCGCATTATGGAAAAAAAAAGAAAACAATAGCGGGGTGTTTCTGTCGCTAGAGTGACGCATCTGTTTGTGTCTCTTTCTGCGCTACTAGAATTCAATTCTTTACCAACAGTAACTTGTTGTCTCATTCCAAATACCAGGACTCGGAGAATATCCACATTATTCTTATCTATGGCAAGTACATCTTTAATATAATTTAATATTCCACAACTATCACACAACGCCATCTAGTCCCAAGCTAAGCAGAGCTTGTGTTATGGGTACTAGACAACTGATAAACATACTTATATATTTCTAAATACATAAATATTATAGATGAATATTACACCCAGACACAGAACAAATGATCGTGCTCTTTACACAAACATTTGTTCTGGGTGGGAATCGAACCCACGACCTCCGGCATAGCAGTCAGGGTCACTAACCACTAGACCAACAGCTCAACCTATTCCGATCTATCTTTTCTTTCTTTCTTTTTAAAAAAAAAAACGTTACCCCACACTAGGAATTGCTTCTGTGTCGTGGGTGCGTTTAAAAACATAGAAACTGACATACATAAACGCCCAGACCCGGAACAAGTAATTGTAGATCATACAAATATTTGTTCCGTGCGGGAATCGAACCCGCGACACGCAGCACAGCAGTTCGATCGCTCGGCCACTGCACCACCCGTGCCGTCAATCTATGTTTATTAATTATTTATTTTACGCATTTAATTTATAATGAAAGCATATTCAATGTTCATGTATAATTAGGAACAGAATAATATAATGATTGTACTTTCGACTTATCACCAACCAAATATGTTGAAATAAAACAAAATATAAACAAAATTATAAAGATTATATTACCACCATGCAATAACAACTTTACACCAAAAATTATGCAAGTACTTAGATTGTAGTTTACATAATTACATTTTATCTTGGGCTTTTAACTTTCTACGTATAATATTCAAATGTATTCCACCATCAGGTCCGATCAGACCTCTATGGGGGGCAACCCCTAAATTCCTGGCGGTATTTTTCGATGGCTCCACTTTAAAGTTTGTCAAAAACTTGATCATGCACAGCTGAGACTGAAGCCTGCCAAATCGCATACCTGAAAATAAACAGAAATCAAAAATTAACACTAGTTAAGTATGATTTGGAAACATCTTATTTAGGTATAAATCTACAGGATTGCGAATATATCATTCTTTATATGAAATGTATGCTGTCAAGAGTGTTTAAATTATGCAAATATGCACGTTTAAATAACTTACCAATGCAATTTCTTTGTCCTATTCCAAATGGTAAATAAGCGCATGGGTGTCGCTTTCCCGCTTCTTCCGGATCAAATCTGTCAGGGTTAAATACTTTCGGATCTTTATAATATTTCTCGTCATAGTGTATACCTCTCGGTGATATTAGTACTATCATATCTTTTTCAACCACCACATCTGTACCGGGTAATTTATAATCTCTGGCGGCTTTTCTTTGCAGTGGCTCCACTATTGAGTACATACGAAGGGTCTCATCAAAAACCTTATTCAAGTATTTCATTTCCTTTACGGTTTCGTATGTCACTTTTCCGTCATTTGCCTTAATAACTTCCTCAATTTCTGCCGTCAACTTGCTTTGTATATCAGGATTTAGTGCTAGTTGGTACAGCATATAAGCCATAGTTGTGGCACTGGTTTCATATCCAGCTACGTAAAACACAAAAGCTTGAGCTGCTATCACATCTTCTGTTATTTCAAGAGCGGCTGCGTTTCGTCCGAATTTTGTACTATTCACCTCTCCCATTTGACGGAGTTCCAGGATTAGATCCATAAAATCATTCCGGCCTGACGGTTTGCCATTTCTCTGAGTTATAATATTGGACACAAGATGTTTGAAGAAATTTTTCACAGCAGTTGGAAAAATAGAAAGGTTTAGTGCTTTCAGAAGTTTCGGAAACATCAAATCTATTTCAATAGCAATACTGGGTGATGAAATTGACTGGTCCACAAGTTTTAGAGCCTCTAATTTGTCGCTGAGACTGTCATAGTTAACACCAAAGGCGCAGGCAGAGATAGAAGCCACCGTGTATGTCTGTAGAAGGGAGTGCACTTCGAACTCTTGCTTCTTTTGGCATTCTGCCGTAACGTACTCCACAAATGAGTCAGCACATTCATCCATTAGATAAAACATATTTTTCAATTTACCAGATGTAAAAATAGGGCTAAACCTATTTCTTAATGCCATCCATGTTTCTCCATCTGCGTGGAACAAATTTGATCCCAGTCCTTCTTTGCTGAATTCCACGCCACGATCAGAGAACACTTCGAAGTCTTTAATCATAATATTTTTTATAATATCCAAGTCTCGTATAAGGATACAAGGTGTAACCATTCTATATAGGCCGACCACTTTTTCTTCGGGAAACTGGTCGTAGATTTCTTGTATCACAACGCCCATATTTTTTTTGCGGAGTGCTGATTCCTTCAAGTTACCGAACATTACCGTTGGTTCTGGTCCACGCACATTTCGGCTCTTCCAATAGTTAAATGTTCTTGTAAAATAATAGTAAAGAGCGGAAATTAACACTATTAACACTGCTGACACGTACAACGCCATTTTAAAGAGGTCTTAACACATTAACCGTGTACGATGGTGTACAACATGTTATCGCTTAACTTGGTTTTATATAGGAATTAACCGTGAATGTTAATTAGAGAGAATACAATGAGATAACGTCATATCTTCCCATGACCTTCGCATTGAGTGCGTTATCACTAGATTCGTTTGTTAAATAAAGCAAGATAAAATTATCTTGCTATTTGTAACAAACGAATCTCAAATCTATGCAATCTATGCGTTCGCATGCAGATTGCAGAGTGAGTAGGCTTCGTGCAAAAGCATAGCTAGATTTGACATTATAGAGAACAATGATATTATAAGTAACAAAGGTGTAGATACGTTATACGCGCTCAAAAACAGACGCGCTCAAATGTGGTTGATTCACAAACCTTGCCCTCAGTCCGACGTTGCCAGCGACAACGGATGCACTTCACGTACTACAGAATGAGTCAAAAGTAAAAGTGACTCAAAACCACCGAAAATGCCGTCGTGTGTGATGAGATATTGTACAAATTATACAAGCAAGACTTCTAAAAGTCAAAGAATCACTTATCATTCGTAAATATATTATTTATCTTAATATTTTCACAAATAAAACATTACGTTTCTATAATATGGCGTCGTAAAAGAAAGAGTGCGAGTGAGAGTGCGAGTGAGATAAAAGAGAGAGCGTCACCATCTAGCTGTCACTTTTTTTCATATTGGTTTTATCAAGCTATCCTTTTTACTTGTAGTGAAATGTAATGTGTGTGAATAAAAAGTGTGTATGTGTGCTGCCTCTCTGCGCGGTACGCATTTTTCTGTTGTTTTGTACGTGTATAACATATCTATGACTTATAATATCATTGATAGAGAACGCAATAATCCTGCACTATTAAACGAGCAATTATAAATATCTTCGCGTTGACTTTCTAGAAAACTGACTCAACCGATTTCGACGAAGCTGCCAATATTGGGGTTTTAAGGGGCGAAAAAGCTCTCATCATCTGTCTAGCCTTTTACCAACTATATTGGGGTCGGCTTCCAGTCGAACCAGATGCAGAATATCAGTATTTTACATGGAGCGACTGCCTATCGAACCTCCACAACCCAGTAACTTACGATACCCCATGGTAAGACTGGCTGTGCGACTTTTGAGCTTCTGACTGTGATTATCGACTGTCAAAGACATACAAATGACAGCCAGGACCATGACAGCCGGGACCAACGGCTTAGGCTTAGGTATGTGATTTCCGAGGCACGGCAGGACCTCGCTATGACAGATTGTCACCCATCCCCAGACTTACCTGAAGATCGGCATGTGCGGCTCTAATTATTTAGACACGAGCTCCCCAAGGAAGGGGAAGGAAGGGGTGAAAAAGTTCTAATATGAGAAAATTCGTTTTTACTTATTTTCACGCAAAAAGATTTCGCCTCGCAATATTTTTATAAAAGGCGTGATGCGCGTTGATAAAAAAAAAACAAGAATTAACAATAATAATTTATTTAATGAATCAAAATAATTTTTATTTTGGTTCATTAAGGGCTGATTTTTCAATAGTCAAATAAAAGTCAAGATAAAAGTATCTGAGGAATGAAAATGGCGGTTTGACAGCTTATCTATAGAAAATATGTCGAACTGCTATTTTTGTTCGACAGATAAAAGTTATCTGACTATTGAAAAATCAGCCCTAAGAATAACAAAGTCTAAAAAATAAATAACAATCATGTAACCTGCTAATTGATCACTAAAAAGAAGTGACCGACTGTGGCTAGGAGTATACAATTTTTTTTTTAAATTTAACTTAACCTAAACAAAGAGGATTTTTTTTACAAAAACAATATATCTATAGCCCTTTGCCACTCTAATTTAATCGATAACCGTAATAAAATAAGCCGTATTGGTAATAACATAATTGTTAACAAAATTCGGAAGCCTGTACCAATATTTTATAGGTAATGCTGGATACTCATTGGACATCTCTTTGAGACCTCTGACTTTAAGTTGTCTTATGCCTTAAGTTTTCTGGGAATAACATTCAGGTATATTCCTCCTTTCGGCCCGATGATAGCGCGGTGGGCTGTCACCCCTAAGTTCCGATCGGTGTTCTTCGATGGCTCAACTCTGAAGTTAGACAGCATTTTCACTATGCACAGTTGAGACTGAAGCCTGCCAAACCGCATTCCTAAAAATAAAAATTAAATTACAGTTAAATCTTTCTCAAAACTCAGGACGGGTAAAAACTAAAAGGTTGAAAACGGGTACGGACTTATCATTCCGCCAAGTTCTTTTGTAAAACACATGTATTTTTATAGTTCCATGTAATAAATAATCAACAAATTTAACCCTTTGATTTTTAAATATTAAAAATACTACAGATTAAATTAAATATTCTTATAAACTGTGGTATTTGGTGTTTGTACCTATATGTAGTTACATTTTTCGAACTAACGTCGAATTTTTATTTGTTTAAAAGAAAAAAGTGTATTAAAAAATAATATCTATGACAGTCAAATGTTATGAAATATATCTAGTTTTAAATCCGCGACAAAAATCCATTTTGGATGCAGGATGCAGTCCCACCTTCTGCCCTAATGCATTTGCACAAATTAAAACTAAATATTTTTCATAATATTTAATGTCATGGATTTTCGCAAAGTTACGCCTGATTCTATAAATTTATCTACGACAGTTTTGAATGATGGTTGCTATTGAGAAGTTGCTAATGGAAAAATCTGATACTTGGCATGACTATTTCATATTTTCGTATCCTCCTCAATTTCCTTAAATCTTTTCAAATAGATATTTCTATTTAGATATGTATGTGAGTTTACTTAGAATTGTTGTACTTCCTTGTGATTCAGTTGTGGAGGTCAGTTAGGTAGACATGCGAGTTCTCTGAGACGGAAATATACTACACATAATTGTATGGTATTAGTGTTACGTAACACTGTAATAAATCATTGCATCCATATGGGATAGTTTACAAATAATGCATAAATTCATTATGGATAATTACCTCATGCATTGCTACTAAAGGGATTTGATTGATCTTGTTTATGACAACTCAATTTATATCATTATCACTAACTAGTGCAAATGTGCTGCCACTTATTTTCTAGTTTAAATAATATACACTATAGTATATTGAAACTTTAAATTCTCGTGATAAACTAAATTATTATTTGCAATAGGCTACTCACCAATGCAGTTCCTTTGTCCAAGTCCAAATGGTAAATAGGCGCATGGGTGACGCTTACCCACCTCCTCCGGGTCGAATCTATCAGGGTTGAATTCTTCAGGCTTTGTATAATATTTCGGGTCACGGTGAATAGCCCTCGGCGATATGAGCACAGTAGTGTTTTTTTCAAGAACCACATCTGTACCGGGTACTTTATATTCCTTCGTAGTTCTTCTTTGCAGTGGTTCAACTATTGAGTACATGCGTAGAGTCTCATCAAATACTTTATTCAAATATTTCATTTCCTTAATGGTATCGTACGTTACTTGTCCATTATGTGCTTGAACAATTTCGTCAATTTCAGCTGTTAACTTGTTTTGGATATCAGGGTTTAAAGCTAGCTGGTACATCATGTAGGCCATGGTGGTCGCACTGGTTTCATATCCAGCTACATAAAATACAAAAGCTTGCGCCGCCATCACATCTTCTGTTATTTTGACAGACGCCAGACTGTTCCCGTATTTTGCGCTGTTCACCTCTCCAATTGTTCGGAGTTCCAGGATTAGATCCATGAAGTCGTTACGGCCGGCTGGTTTGCCATTTCTTTGGGAGACAACGTTGCTCACGAGATTTCTGAAGAATTTTACGATTGGAGAAGGAATTATTGAAAGGTTTAGTGATTTTAAAAGACCAGGATACATCATATCTAATTCATTCGCGTAAGTTGGTTCCGAAATGATCTTATCGACGAGCTCCAGGGCCTTCAATTTGTCACCGAGACTATCATAGTTTATACCAAAAGCGCACGCTGAAATCGTAGACAACGTGTATGTCTGAAGAAGGGAGTGTATCTCAAACTCTTGTTTCTTTTGGCATTCTGTTTTCACATGGTCCACAAATGTATTAGCACCCTCAAGCATTAAATAGTACATGTTTTTTAATTTCCCAGATGTGAAAATGGGGCTAAACCGATTTCTCAAAGCTCTCCATGTTTCTCCATCCGCGTGGAACAAATTTTGTCCCAATCCTTCTTTGCTGAACTCGATACCGCGATCAGTAAATACCTCGAAGTCCTTGATGAAGACATGTTTCAGGATTTCCAAGTCTCTAATGAGGAGACAAGGTGTTGTCATCCGATATACACCGACTACTTTTTCATTGGGAAACATGTTATAGATTTCTTGAAACAACACACCTTGATTTTTTATTCGCAGAGCTGATTCCTTCATGTTGCCGAAAAACACAGTTGGTTCTGGTCCGCGGACATTTCGGCTCTTCCAGTAGTTGAATGTTCTCGTAAAATAATAGTATAAAGCGGTAATTAGCCCTGTTAACACTATCGGTAAATAATAGAGCAACATTTTGACGGAACTCCTATTGTATTCACTCAAGACTTTATTATGAATGATGTACGATTCTACGCGATTTTATATACCAAGCGGTAAACCAGATTACGATAATGATTTAAGTACACATATTTTTGTTCATTGCTTTATCAAGTTTCGTTGTCAAAAGCTTCAAAAAATAAAAATTCTCCTATCTCTTGGGTTCCGTATTCTACGCGACTGAGAATTTAACAGGTGTGAACTGTACTGAAAGGAATAAAAATCGTTGATAGATATATAAACCGATAATGTGTCGTGTGCTATAATTAACTTCAAGATTGATGTAAATCAATAGAATAAATTCTTTGGACGGGTAGAAAATCAAGTCTTTACGTCAGTTATGTAAGTAAAAAAATAGGTAAGTCACCTCTTTGAGTTTGTATTTTCATTTGCCCTTTCACGGAACATTGACTCTTTAATTTAATTTTGACTAAAATTGGTCCACTATAGGTAACTAGTCCATCAAAAGTTTTTTTTAATACAAAGTTTAGTTAAGAGTTTCGTACAATTCGTTTGGAAATTAAATCTACAGGGTGCGAGTCCTTTCCCAACGTATTCGGTTTTTCCAGTATTTTGTATGAATTATTGTATGTAAGCATACTCGGCGTATAATTTTCCCACTGTGGCACAGGCCTCCCCTCTATGAGAGGGCGTGGACTGTAGTTCACCTCGCGGCCCATTGTGGGTATATAGAAAACATGTCTTTGAATTTTAGGTTGTTAGGACATGCTGGTTACGTCTTGGTGTTTGTGTATGTGTGTTGTGATGCTGGTTACGTCTAGATGTTTGTCTTCTAGATGTTTGTTCCTCTCTCAGGAGCCATGACCACCGGCAGTCCGGACCCTGTTCCCGATGCTGGTGGACTGCTATTTATTATATTTTAATGATTTTTATTTCTTTTTGTAAAAGTACATACTTATTTAAAATTTAAAAAAATAAGAAAAAAAAATAATAAAAGATTAAAATTACTTCTTTTACTAAAGTTTTTATTAAAGTTGTCGCCTGAATGTAAGGGCTAAGTTACTTTAAATCCGCTAGATCTGATTTCTTGTAGACTTGTTTATGTTGTTAACCCAATAAATATTCCAAGTTTGAGACCTCGAGCGCCGAACGCACTATAGTCAAAAATCGAAAAAACTGCGTTAATATCGGTTTTTTTCAAATTTGGCTATTGGATCAGTTGTTGATAGGTCCCTCTCGGAACGTTTTTGAAGACGACATGAGATTATAATTGTCTCTATTAAACATTGAAGCATTTCAAGGTGCGTATTGTAATTTTCGAACCTATAACGTTACCGATTGGAAGCGACCTGCATCCAGCGTCTTCCGGCGACCTTTATAAGGTCGTCTGTCTATCTTGTTGGTGGAGGTCCTACGCTGCGCTTGCTAGTCCGTGGTCTCCGGTATTGTGGAGATCTAAAGGGGAGGCCTATGTTCAGCAGTGGACGTCCTATGGCTGAGATGATGATAACGTAACAGTCAAATGCTCCCGATGAAGGAGCTTCTTTACATCATCAAGGTTTAAACAAAAGCACATCACTAGAAATGTAGACACTTGTGTTAGTGATGTTGTCGAAATAAAAGAGTACTGCTTAGTTCAACGGTTCGTATAATAATGACAATAATAAATGTGTGCAGTTACAAATATAAGGTTAGGCGAGCTGTACACTACACTAGAAAAATATACTAAAATCTATTTAAAAAACTAAAGCTGAGACACCTTAAGGCGCTCCCTCACCGCGAGCATTCACCTGTAATGTAACGTTACAGATTCTAACATTTCGTTAGTGACGGAAGACAATCGAGCATCACAATGCGCACCTTGTAATGATACAAAACAAGTTTACATCAGTGAAGCGTGAGAAACGAGCATTACAATGCGTTCCTTGTATCAAATCTATACAAAATATACGCGAATTCTCGTCAGTCAGGGAGGTTATTGTAATGTAATGCTCAAACTCGAATCTATAATATTACATTACACGCGAATGCTCCCGGTGAGGGAGCGTCTTTATGTTCGTGGGCACACTTGTTGTGTGCGAGTGGAAATCATTGATCAATTATTAAAGGGATTTTTTTTTAATATTGAATTCTGTGTCATTTATTACTTTAACTAAATAAAATTAAATCACAATTAAATTACATAAAGAAAACGATTAAAATACGAAAACAAAAAAATATTACAATAACATTAACAAAAAAAAAAATAACTGCTCTAATCAAATAAACCACCCCGGAATTAATTATTATTATTATAATAATAAAAACAAAAACTCTTTACATGATATGAGTGCTTTAACAGTATAATCGTACAATTTCTAATTCTTATCTAAAAAATCTATAACTACTAAGTATATGTATACAATGGCATAATACGTAATATCTGCTAATTTAAGCTAAGTTTCACACGGAGGCACTAGTATAAGTATGCGACGCGAATATAAAGTAAAATACGTAATTTTAATAAAAATATTTGTATCAGCGTATTTACATTATGTTTGCGTCACCTACCCGTACTAGTGCCTATTATGTATAGCAGTTGATTGCTTTAAATAAAAACATCTATACCGTTATCAGAAAACAAATATTAACGGTATTCAACATTAAAAGATATTAACATAACGTTAACAAATAATCTCAGGGTTAACAATCCATCAAATAAGTCCTCCCGTCAAGGGGTGGAGCGGAATTAAAGGGCTGTAAAACTAGCACTGACTGAAATCTACGGTGTTCCTTTAATAACCCTTTACGTTTAGAGTCACGGTTACTTATTTAGACAGTCCCGGGTTAACAACCTCTGAAATCGAAATAAATCGATTTTTTTACTATATTTTTTTTCTTACAAAAAAACGTTGCCCCACAATAGAACTTTGGACACTAGGAAACTGTGTTGTATTCAGAATGCTTATACATTTTTTCCAGGTTAACTTAAGCTTTTATCTTCCTAGGGATAACATTGAGATGTATTCCACCGGCTGGCCCAATAATAAATCGGTCTGGGTCAACCTTTAAATTCCGGTCGGTGTTCTTCGATGGCTGAACTTCGAACTTGGACAAAAACTTCGTAACACATAATAGAGACTGCAGCCTTGCAAACCGCATACCTGAAAATAAACAAAAACATGTTAAAAAAGGGTTAATGTATGTTTAAGCTGTGCTTGAAATAAATTAAGCTGTTAATATATTTTTTAACAAGGACAATTTATATTTAGCCCAGTCATTTAGTTGAGAGATCGCAATCTTGAAAATTATATTTATTTACAAATAATTTATCACTCGCACCACAGAGGTGACTTTCATCAATCTGATAATGAATGTAAGTACTTCTGTGATATCAGGTCATCACCGACGTCAAATATCTGAGACTTCCGTCCAGCTATCGTACTACTAATAGTTAATATTTGTACCTTCCATCCAGATCTGTTAAGTCGTCCATGAATAGTACATATTCATGAACGACTTAGCGGACAGCGGCTTCGCCCGCAAGATTATAAATTATTTATCTTAGTACCAAACATACAAATCGGTTCAGTAGTTTTTGTGTGAAAGAGTAACAAATATCTATCCATCCTTACAAAATTTCAAATTTGTAATATGAGTAAGATAAGATGATAAGGAAGATAGTCACTAATCAAGTCGATAGTGATAAGTGTGTAATAACTTACCGATGCAGTTCCTTTGTCCAAGTCCAAATGGTAAATAAGCGCATGGGTGACGCTTACCCACCTCCTCCGGGTCGAATCTATCAGGGTTGAATACTTCAGGCTTAGGATAATATTTCTTGTCATATTGAATACCCCTCGGCGATATGAGCACAGTCGTGTTCTTTTCAATGACCAGATCTGTACCGGGTACTTTGTAATCTCTAACAGCTCTTCTTTGCAGTGGTTCAACTATTGAGTACATGCGTAGAGTCTCATCGAACACTTTATTCATGTACTTCATGTCTTTTATGGTATCGTACGTTACTTCTCCATTATGTGCTTTAATAACTTCATCTATTTCTGCTATCACTTTGTTTTGGATGTCAGGGTTTAAAGCTAGCTGGTACATCATATAGGCCATAGTGGTTGCACTGGTTTCATAGCCAGCCATGTAAAAAACAAAAGCTTGAGCCGCCATAACATCGTCTGTTATTTCAACAGTTGATACATTTTTTCCGTATTTTGAAAAATTTACTTCTCCCATTTCACGTAGTTCCAGGATTAGATCCATGAAGTCGTTACGGCCGGCTGGTTTGCCATTTCTTTGAGCGATTATGTCATCCACAAGATTTTTGAAGAATTTTTGTATTGGTGTCGGAATAATGGAAAGGTTCAGAGATGTCAGAAGTCCTGGGTACATCATATCTAATTCATTTGCGTAACTCGGTTCCGAAATGAACTTGTCTACAAGTTTCAAGGCGTCCATTTTATCTCCTAGATTATCAAATTTAACACCAAAAGCGCAGGCAGAAATCGTAGATAGCGTGTATATCTGAAGAAGGGAGTGTATCTCAAACTCTTGGTTACTTTCGCATTCTTTGTTCACGTAGTCCACGAAGTGATCACCACCCTCGTGTATTAAATAATACATGTTTTTTAATTTACCAGATGTAAATATAGGGGTGAACCGATTTCTTAAAGCGGTCCATGTTTCTCCATCCGCGTGGAACAAATTTTGTCCCAATCCTTTCTTGCTGAATTCCACGCCGCGATCAGTAAATACCTCGAAGTCCTTGATGAAGACATGTTTCAGGATTTCCAAGTCTCTGATGAGGAGACAAGGTGTTGTCATCCGATATACACCGACCACTTTTTCGTTTGGAAACATATCGTAAATTTCTTGCATCTCCACACCCTTGTTTTTCCTGCGAAGGGCGGACTCCTTCATGTTCCCGAAAAATACAGTTGGTTCCGGTCCGGGCACATTTCGGTTTTTCCAGTAGTTAAAATTCTTTGTAAAATAATAATATAGAGAGTAAACTATTACTAATAACACTACCGGATAGTAAATTAAATCCATTTTGAATCAGCTCTTAACACAACTGCTCAACTTTATGTAATGAATAGTATTATCACAGCAAATGTTTATATACCGAAGAAGCGCGCGGAGACCGGATTGTGATAATGCATAATAATATTATCAATCTGCACGTGGATTTTTGCTATCTATTTTTGGTAACTCGTGTTGCAATCTCGTCACGCCCATGAGTTGCTGTTGGGTTACGAAGCAAGCTGTATAGCAATGCAATGGTGAGATTGTGCGACTTGATAATTATGTGTAGTCGCGTTACTCGTATATCAAGAAAACTACCACTTGGTAAATATACGAGTACGATACGCCCCATACCATAAGGACTAGGATTACAGATACTCGTACCTACAAAAAATGGCAATGTTGCGACAAACGTCTTTTTTTAGGGTTCCGTACGTCCGAATACCAAAACGGAACCCTTTTTTTTTACAGAGACTGACTTAGGAGAATGCGTGAAACCATCAAAATACTACTTAATGACTGTGAACGGAATAAGCATGTTGACAGCACCAATAAATTGAAAATCTATTTATTCTATCAATTAGAACATTGAATAATGCACACGTAGTTTTTGTTTTTAAGCTATTGCATAACTTTTATCGCAGGCTCTGAGCTCGGCGCGCGCGAAAAACGTAACGAAAAATCCTAAGGAAATTTCCTGACCACATCTGACAGCACGCATCGTCTAACGTCGTTTCAGTTCGGGAGACTTCGGCAATCACAAGTACGGACAGACGTGCTCATTACTAACACGACAGCATGCTTTTATGGAGCAAGGGACAATATTATTGAGGGAGAGGGAGAGGGAGAGGGAGAGGGAGAGGGAGAGGGAGAGGGAGAGGGAGAGGGAGAGGGAGAGGGAGAGGGAGAGGGAGGAGGAAGAGAACGTTTCTTGACGTTTCACTTGAATGACGTGGCTCACCATAGCCTAATTAGTACAGTAATAAATAGGTATAATAAATAAATAAATAATTAAAATTGCATAACTTGATAAAAATGCTATGCAATAGCTTTACCGCGGCAGTCACCGAGTGCCACACGTTTTTTTTTCTTAATCAATGAAAAGTTACAAATATAAAAACGCCTCGAAATTCGCGAGTGGGACTTGTGACGTCATAAAGCCTGTGTAATTATGCCGACTGTGTGACGTATTGTTATTTTAGAAACGTTGTATCTTCGTCAATTTTAGTTAACGTAACAGAAGAAAAATACGGGTTAAATATTTTCTGAAAATCTAAGTTTTGGGCTAATAGGTAGGTAACTGAAGGGTATCAAATAATTGAATAATCATCGTATTTTTTTTCAATGCAGTTCAGCCTAGATAGGTTTGAAATAGAATCTAAACCCGGATATACTGAAGGTTAATCATATATGATTTCATTTCTAAAATTAGCAGGTTTTTGCCCGTTTTTGTGTACAATTTGCACGTCCTAGATAGATGAAAAGTTTATTTAGCAACTGTTAGTTAATAATTATATTATGGCTACATTATTAACATTGAATTCGGAAACCACATTTAGTGGCCCACCCCGAGTAAAACGCCACAGGCTATGAGGGTCGCCTTTTTCTATTTCTTATCGTTGTAAAATCATCAAATGAGTCCTCCCGCCCAGGTCGGGACGGGAGGGACTGTCAGACTCGTACTGACTAAAATCCATGGTGATCCTTCAATAGCCCTTTACGTTCCATTATCACGGTTACCGGATGAGACAGTCCCGCGAACCCGGCAGGCTTGGCCTTCTAAGGGGGCCCCGTCAGATTGCTGACAGCTCTTTGAGGCGCGCATAGGACAGAAAGCGCCGTCAACCCGGGCATGGTCCTTGATCAGACGGCGAGTCACCCATTAAAAGAAAAACCCAAACGCAAATTCAATTTGTTATGACAAAAAGATCCCAGACCACACGTAAATAATTATGAGAGCCGAGACGTAAACTAAGATAAAGTAAGTCATCAAGATCAAACTGTTGAGAACAATAGTTAAAATTTTGAATCAACTGGTTTAAACGGGAATCGAAGACATTATTTTTTAAGCAAAACGGTTTTATCACCCAATGATAGTAGTGTTTGGATTTAAGGGTCAATGCTCACCGATACGCGACCCTACGCGCACATTTCATTAGTGTAACTCAAAATCTAACTTAATTTACTACACGATACGATAGTAGGTACAGTGGTGGTGTTTCCAGTATCATCACGTCACGTCGTGTCGCGTCGCGTTTTAGTGTCTATTGACCCTAAAACTGTAAAGAAACTTCATAATTACCTTATTTATTGCTTGACTGCTTCATTGGTCTCGTAGTCTTCGCGTGGTTGACCGTCCTAGGTTCGATTCCTGGATCAGGTAGACAATAAGTGGTGTTGTGTTTATCCGTGAAAAAATCTCAGTAGAATTTGGAAGGAATCTGGAAGTTGGCGGTCTCTCCAATCGCGATTGAGACTACAGGTACAGAGAATGTACCATCAGTGCCACACCCACACACTTGTGCACTCAAATATTAATGCTAAATAAACAGCGTACCTCAATCCAAAAAATGAACAGAACTTTTCACAAAAAGTAAATGAGCTGACATTATAACGTCAGCTTATTTACACTTCACTTTAATCTTTTTAGTTTAGTCACGTTTAGCATGGATATTAAAAAACCCTATACTAATCAAGGAATGCCTTTATTTTGAAAGTCAATTGATTCAGTCTTTAATAAAAATGTCTAAATAACTTGATTTCTACATTTCTACATACTTACATACCTAACCTACTAATTTTGTTTTCATTAATTGACGGCAAAAATAGTTATTTGTTATGCAAGGCTGCAAGAAGGATTCTAAGATTGAATCTCTCGCTTCGCTCGTGGTTAAAATATAGAATCCTGAGCGTAGCGAAGTTTTCAAAGGTACGAGACACAGGAAAACTTTGCTGCCGAGTGCAACATACAACGTTTCACCTCAAACAGCGAGGAAATGCAGTGGGGGTGGCTAGCCTGTCATTGTAGAAAATAATTGAATACAAGACGTGTTCGAATTTTGAAAGACACTTTGCGCCCTAGCGCGCAAAATGGAGTTTTGCGCTCAGATTTTGAATGAGAAATAAAATCTTTCCGAGCGTGTGAGGTGAAAAATACATACATACATAAAATCCAGTAACTTTTTCCCCTGAATTTGTAGTAGTTTGTGTTAAATCCGGTAGTTCAGACTTGTTTATGTTACCCCTAAATATCCCAACTTTGAGACTCGAGCGCCGAGCGCGAGCGCAACATTACCAAAATCGAAAAAAAGTGCGAAATTGGTTATTTTTTTTCAAATTTACCGATTATAACCCTAAAGCTGTAGTTGTTTATAGTACCTTCTCACGGCGTTTTTGAAGAAAACTATATTTGCTACAAATTACGAGTAAGACTAGAATTGTCTCTATTACACGTTGTAGTATTACAAGGTACGCTTTGTAATGTTCGGACCTGTAACGTTACATTACAGGCGAATGCTCCCGATGAGGGAACACCTTTACATCATCAAGGTTTAAACAAAAGCACAGCGTAAAACTAGAAATGTAGACACTAGTGTATTATAGTGATGTTTTCGAAATAAAAGAGTACTCTATAGTTCGACGGTTCGTATAATAATGACAATATTCCGTGTGTGCAGTTACAAATATAAGGTTAGACGAGCTGCACACTACACTAGAAAAACACACTAAAATCTATTTAAAAAAACTAAAGCTCAGACACCTCATGTTCGTGGACACACTTGTTGTATACCTACAGGTCGAAATCATTAAAAAAAATTAAAGGAATTAATTTTATTATAACAATAAAAACAAAAACGCCTTACATGTTATTCAGTGCTGTGACATTATATAATCGTACAACTTCTAATTCTTATCTAGAAAATCTATCACTACCTAAGTCTTCATTGGTGTATATCCTTATTTATGCTAAGTTTCACACTGAGACGCTAATATGTGTATGCGACGCGAATATAAAGTAAAATAACTAATATTAAGAAAAAATCTTGTATTTTCGATTAAAAAATCAACGTATTTACATTACGTGCGTACCTATTAGATAATATAGCAAATCGTCTGCCTTAAATAAAAACATGTATACCGTTATCAGAAAACAAATATTCTCAGTATTCAACAATAAAAGATATTTAACATAACGTTAACAAATAATCTTATGGCTTAACAACCCATCAAATGAGTCCTCCCGCCCTGGGTGGAGCGAAACTGCGGAAGGGACTGTCAGATTCGCACTGACTAATCCACGATGTTGCCTCAATAGAACTTTATTTTTTCCAAAACTATCACACAACGCCATCTAGTCCGTAGCAACTGATAAATTACACCCAGACACAGAACAAATGATCGTGCTCATCACACAAACATTTGTCCTGGGTGGGAATCGAACCCACGACCTCCGGCATAGCAGTCAGGGTCACTAACCACTAGATCAACAGGCCGGTACGTTCTAGGTCCCAATGTACTCCAAAAAAATTTTCCAAAGTAATCCATGAAAAATGTAATACTTTTAATAATATTTTTAAGTTTCATTCTGCTCCATGATAATTTTAAACTGTTCCCAATGAGCTACACACCTTTCCGAAATAAAAGTATCTCATTAAATAGTTATCTATTATTGACTCATCTAGTGTTGTACTGAACAACACTAGATGAGTCAATAATAGATAACTATCCTCCATGATGGTGTTCACTAAAATAGTGAGTACTGTTTTGTATACAAATTCCCCATTTTTTCCCGTTTTTCTTAAGCTTTTATCTTCCTAGGGATAACATTGAGATGTATTCCACCGGCTGGCCCAATAATAAATCGGTCTGGGTCAACCTTTAAATTCCTGTCGGTGTTCTTCGATGGCTGAACTTCGAACTTGGACAAAAACTTCGTAACACATAATAGAGACTGCAGCCTTGCAAACCGCATACCTGAAAATAAACAAAAACATGTTAAAAAAGGGTTAATGTATGTTTAAGTTGTGCTCGAAATAAAATAAAGCTATTAATAACTTATTTGTATCATCATCTGTCTAGCCTTTTCCCAACTATACTGGAATATCATGGAGCGACTGCTTATCGAACCTCCACAACCCAGCCATTATTTTAATTAGGATTTTTTTCTTTAGCCAAGTCATTTAGTTTAGAGATCGTAATTCCTTGAAAATTATATTTATTAATATCTATCACTCGTACAGCAAAGGTGATTTTCATCAATCTGATAATAATAATTAATGTAGGTACTTCCGTGATATCAGATCATCACCGACGTCAAATATTTGCTTCCTTCAGATACCTACGTTGCAAGTTTATAGAGAATCCCGCGGGATCGTATTATTATGAGCTATCTTTGTGTCTTCAATCCAGATCCGTTGTCTTTCATGCTTTTCGCTGGGTATTAAAATTATCCCCCAGGAACGAAACAACGGAATCAATATATCATAGATTATAAATTATTGTCTTTGTACCAAACATCCAAATAGTTTTTGTGTGAAAGAGTAACGAACTCCATCCATCCTTACAAATTTTCACAGTTATAATACATAAGTATTAGAAAGTTTAGTATGATAAAAAATAATAAGATGTAGTCACTAATCAAGCTGATGTTGATAAATGCAGTGGCTAACTCACCGATGCAGTTCCTTTGTCCAAGTCCAAATGGTAAATAAGCGCATGGGTGACGCTTACCCACCTCCTCCGGGTCGAATCTATCAGGGTTGAATACTTCAGGCTTAGGATAATATTTCTTGTCATAGTGAATACCCCTCGGCGATATGAGCACAGTCGTGTTCTTTTCAATGACCAGATCTGTACCGGGTACTTTGTAATCTCTAACAGCTCTTCTTTGTAGTGGTTCAACTATTGAGTACATGCGTAGAGTCTCATCGAACACTTTATTCATATATTTCATGTCTTTTATGGTATCGTACGTTACTTCTCCATTATGTGCTTTAATAACTTCATCTATTTCTGTTATCACTTTGTTTTGGATGTCAGGGTTTAAAGCTAGCTGGTACATCATATAGGCCATAGTGGTTGCACTGGTTTCATACCCACCTACATAAAACACAAAAGCTTGCGCCGCTATAACATCGTCTGTTATTTCAAGACTTGCTACATTTTTTCCGTATTTTGAATAATTGACCTCTCCCATTTCTCGGAGTTCAAGGATTAGATCCATAAAATCGTGCCTTCCTGCTGATTTGCCATTTCTTTGAGCGATTATATCATCCACAAGATTTTTGAAGAATTTCTGTATTGGTTTTGGAACAATAGAAAGGTTCAGAGATGTCAGAAGTCCTGGGTACATCATATCTAATTCGTTTGCGTAACTCGGTTCCGAAATGAACTTGTCTACAAGTTTCAAGGCCCCTAATTTATCTCCGACACTATCATACTTAACACCGAAAGCGCAGGCAGCAATTGTAGACAACGTGTATATCTGAAGAAGAGAGTGTATCTCAAACTCTTGCTTACTTTCGCATTCTTTGCTCACATAGTCAACGAAGTGATCACCACCCTCGTGTATTAAATAATACATGTTTTTTAATTTACCAGATGTAAATATAGGGGTGAACCGATTTCTTAAAGCGGTCCATGTTTCTCCATCTGCGTGGAACAAATTTTGTCCCAATCCTTCTTTGCTGAACTCGATACCGCGATCAGTAAATACCTCGAAGTCCTTGATGAAGATATGTTTCAAGATTTCCAAGTCTCTGATGAGGAGACAAGGTGTTGTCATCCGATATATACCGACAACTTTTTCGTTTGGAAACATATCGTAAATTTCTTGCATCTCCACACCCTTATTTTTTCTGCGAAGCGCGGACTCCTTCATGTTCCCAAAAAATACAGTTGGTTCTGGTCCGCGGACATTTCGGCTCTTCCAGTAATTGAATGTCCTCGTAAAATAATAATATAGAGAGTAAACTATCACTAATAACACTACCGGATAGTAAATTAAATCCATTTTGAATCAGCTCTTAACACAACTGCTAAACTTTACGCAATGAATAGTTTTATCACAGCAAACGTTTATATACCTAAGAAGTGCGCAGAGACCGAATAGCGATGTTTCATAATACAATAATATTATCAATCGGCACGTGGATTTTTGCTATTCATTTTTGGTAACTCATAATGACTTGCTAACTGCGCATTGTGAGACAATTGTTGGGATAGCTTTGTACTTTCAAAGCAAGCTGTAGCAATGCAATGGTGAGATTGTGCGACTGTTTGACCGTCAGTTAAAATTTTTAACGGAATAATTGTTTACCTTTTTTTTAATTCAATTTTACTAAGATAAAACACTTTGTAATTTGGGAGTGGGGGCTTGTGAACGCCTGTTTTATTATACCGACCGTGTGACGTATTGTAATTTTTAAAAACGTTGTATCTTTGTCAATTTTGGTTTACGAAACAAAAGAAAAATACTTGTGAAATAATTTCTGAAAACTTTTGGACTAATTACATTATTTCAGTAAAATATCCCAGTAGAAAATTGAAGGGTATCAAATAATCATACTTTTTTTGAATACCCAGCACTTCAGTTTCATTTTGACAGGCCTGTTGGTCTGACAGGCCTACTAATATTTTTTTTCAGGATATAAAAAAAAATCAGCGTCAACAAACTGTCCAATCAAGTTAATAATTTTCTATGGTGAGGCTGATTGTTTTTTCATTTCCTGAAAAAAAAAATTGTGGAAGATTGTTCAGTTTCGTCTACCTACTGAGCAAGACCTGTTTGCGGAGGGCTGTCCCTTACACCCAGTCACTGATCCATTTAATTATTTTTTATTACTCATTTTTGTTTACTTTAGTGCTTAGTTTTAACTGCTGAACTAGTTATTAAACGTGCCATTTATAATTTTTAACTTACCAAACCGCTATTTACAACTGCCTCTTTAAATCAGTGCCCTAAAAAAAGGATGTTCGGCGTTCGCGGTTTGACTCGTAAACGTTTGTACACACGGCCACGCATCAAGCCATACAAAACCAGTTTGTCGAGGTCTCGCTTTGTGTGGTCTTTCCGCATATTCAACGATCAGCTTATACTGGTTTTGTATAGCTTGATGTGTAGCCAGGGCCGCGCCGAGCCCTGGCAGCGCCTGTGTGCAAATTCTTTGTGGCGCCTCTTTTTTCGGTCGCGTTTCGACATTTTTTTTTATTGAAAAATTATATTTTCTCCAGTTTTATTTAATAGTAACTGTTGACCGCAGACACCCCATCCCTATTATTTTAAATACCTATTAATATTAAATAATTTCCTAATATTATTTGATTTTATAAACTTAATACATGTATATTTTTTAACGTTGCCCCACACTTTATCATGGGTGCATTTATAATCATTGAAATTCACATACACAAACACCCAGACCCGAAACAATTACTTGCAGATCACAATTTTTGTTCCGTGCGGGAATCAAACCCGTGACACGCAGCGCAGCAGCCGATCGCTCGCTCTATTGATCATCAGCGATCCAGCCACTATACTACGCCAACCGTGTTGGCTATATTAAATTTTGCTCGTATAATTTTATAAAGGATAACAGCTTTATTACTATTGTATTTAAAACGCAGAAAGAACGGTTAGCGAAGTGGCTGAGCGATTGGACTGATGCGCAGCGTGTCGTGGGTTCGAATCCCGCATGGAACAATTAATATTCGTATGACCTACAAATCGTTATTTCTGTTCTGGGTGCCTGTGTTTGTGAGTTTCTATATTTGTAAACGCACCCACGACATAAGAGAAATTCCTAGTGTGGGGCAACGTTTTAATTTAATAAAAAATAATCGTCAGGGCTTTTGTAACGTATTATATAGGAAATTACATAAAATGTACATACCCCTGCTTAAAGCATTATTTTTATCACTTTTACCAGTTTTTTTAGAGCCGTAAAATATTGAATTATTTTAGAAGTATTTTTATTCTTCCTCTAGTCTTCTTTTCCTCAACAAATTCTGGTACCCGATAATTTCTTTTTTTTTCTTGTTCACTACCACTCATCATGAAAACACATTAAAAATCCGTAACACACACTTAATATTATTGTCATTAGTGTTAGAACTTAAATTTATTTTTAATATTACATAAAGCACGGGACGTTCATTCAATGCGCACCTAGCACCCACTTTGAAAGAAATATTTAAAATTGTTTATTTATACATATTCTCTCGCCTCCGCTGTCTCCGGGTCGCATCATATTCCTTTAATATAAACTCATGATCCACGGCTCGGCTTTATCTATGTATTGCGGCGCTTCTTTTGATTTTAAAACGCAGACGCAGCGCTTGAAGTTCGTGTAAACTCATACCCGAAATATAAACAGTGGGTCAATTCAAATAGTGCTTGTGTCTTGGGAGACTTGTATCTACTTACTTATCGATACTGAGGTTTTATGTATGTTATATGAAAAAAATAATTTCATTAACGGGCTTTGGCGTCTCATCCGGCGCCCCTATAACCCTGGCGCCTGTGTGCGCCGCACACATCGCACACAGGGGCGGCGCGGCCCTGTGTGTAGCCGTGTGTACCTTTGTATGCATACCTATTTGTTTGTACGCCATTATCTCGCATTTGACAGAACCGATTTTGATTATGTTTTCCGATAAAAAACATATATTCCGGAGAATGTACACAATAATAATGGATATCCCATGACGTCATCCGCATGGATCCGTTAATGCTTATTAGATGGTTTGTTTTTTGATAATAATTATTTTCAGATGGTGTAGGATAATGTTTTCAAATAAACATTACTGATCAATTTTTTTTAAATTCGATTATGTGAAAAAAGCAACAATTGTCTTAAAAATCCTTTTTATTTTTTTTCTCAAAGTCATGGAGTAAATAAACTCTCGTTATACTGTGTACGGAACAAATAAATCTACTTAAGCAATCTTAAAATAATTAATTTCTTAAAAATATTATAACAATTTTTAAATTAAGCTATAATACGCGATATAAGTACGTAATTACTTGACATATCAATACATAAAACTAGATAATATGTTAAGTCATTTTAATTAATTACATAATACTTAAATTAAATTACGCACTAATTGACAATCACAGATACAAATTAAACAAAAACTATTATTAAAAGAAAAGAAATATGAAGACAATTAATTTCATCAAATAAGTCTACATAAAGAGTTAAAGACTCTTTCGTTCTCATTATTGAGACAATGAAAAAAAAACTTTTTTGCTTTCGCACCCAAAATTAAACGCAAGTTGGGACCTATACTACCCCTCTCACACAATGGATTAGTTAACAATTAAATAAAATTTTAAAACTTGGCGACAATAATAGCCATTTTGAGATATTTCGGCTGTAGTAACGTTGAATTGTGAAGGGGCGACAAGCTCCGCAATGGCGACGGCTAGACAAGAAGAATGGCAGACTTGTCGCCGCCAGCCGCCCCATCTGAATGGAATCGAGGCTGAATATAGTGAAAGAATGAATAAGGAACTTGAATGTTCACTGGTTTATTTAAAAAAATAAAGCAGTTTTGAAAAAAATTAAAATAGATCTAATATTAAATTGTGAGCAATGTAATAGGCATGTCCCAGCGTCCAATAAATTGCAAAAATTAGGCCATCAGTTTTGAAAAATAATAAGTGTCGTATCTAAATGAAAATTAACGAATTTTGATTTACGTAACAAAATAAAAAAATCAATGTAATTTTTTTTTCATAATCTTACTGACGAACTAAGTTTTTCAGTCAAATACATTGTATATTTTTTTATACAATGTGTCTTACATTATACCAGAGTACAGTATAACACGAAATATCTATAACACTTTTGACAACAATGTTTTAAAAAGTTTTAAACTAAAATCGATGATTTTCCTCCGTCCAGTTTTATATAGTTCTTTTTTAGCTGTTATTGCGTATAAATTACCTTTTTACTAAGCCTCAAATCAAGAAGGGTTGAAACCGTTAATAGTATATAAGTGTCACTTTGTTTCGGAGGGTTCGTTATATCAAACAATAACGAACGACAATTACCCATTTGTTATCAAAATCATTATTTATTTCATAATTTGGCAAGATTTCTTTCTCACAACGATTTCTTTCTCACAACCAAAGTGTTCCTTTTAATTTTAATATATGCTTCCTAGATTTGCTTAAGATTTTATTTTTCTTGGAATAATATTAACACGAATTCCTTCTTTCGGTCCGATAAGAATTCTTTTCGGTGCAACTTCCAAATTCCTGTTAGTGTTTTTCGATGCCTCCACTGTGAACTTAGACAAAAGCTTTGCTACTCCTAATAGGGACTGAAGCCTGCCAAACCGCATTCCTAAAAATAAAAATAAAATAATATTAGTTATAAATACATTTAGATTGTATGTTGTTGACCTTCATTCTTTAAAACAATATGTATTAATAGGTACTTTTGTTACATCAATCTTCAGATAACTAATATTGATTAATATTTTAGGTATTAGACTGAAGAAAATATTATAATTATGATGCAGAGGTGCGTCAACTATAAGAGCATTACCATTAAATTGAGAAAACTGATAAATAAATATTAACAATTTACATGGACTTAATACATGTGTAGTTACGTGGTTTAAGCTACTCACCGATGCAATTCCTTTGTCCAAGTCCAAATGGTAAATAAGCGCATGGGTGACGCTTACCCACCTCCTCCGGGTCGAATCTATCAGGGTTGAATACTTCAGGCTTAGGATAATACTTCTCGTCATAGTGAATACCTCTCGGAGATACTATCACCGTCATGCCTTTTTCAATCATCACATCTGTACCGGGTATTTTGTAGTCTCTTAGAGCCTTTCTTTGCAATGGCTCCACTATTGAGTACATACGAAGGGTCTCATCAAATACTTTATTCAAGTATTTCATTTCCTTCACAGTTTCGTATGTTACTTTTCCTTCATTCGCCTGGATAACTTGGTCTACTTCAGCCACCAACTTGCTTTGAATGTCTGGATTTAACGCTAGCTGGTACAGCAAGTAAGACATGGTGGTTGCACTGGTCTCATAACCACCTACATAAAACACAAAAGCTTGCGCCGCCATCACATCTTCTGTTATCTCAACAGACGCCACATTGTTTCCGAATTTCGTAGTGTTGACCTCTCCCATTTGACGGAGCTCCAAGATTAAATCCATGAAATCGTTTCTCCCTGAAGGTTTGCCATTTCTTTGGGAAATGATAGTGTCCACAAGATTTCTAAAGAAATTGCTTATAGAAGCCGGAACAATACTAAGATTGAGTTTTTTCAAAAGTCCTGGATACATCATGTCTAATTCCAATGCGTAACTTGGTGTGTCCAAAAGCTCGTCGATGAGTTTCAAGATTCGCTTTTTGTCACTGATGCTGTCATAGCTAAGGCCGAAAGCGCACGCAGAGATCGTAGATATCGTGTATGTCTGGATGAGGGAGTGTATTTCAAACTCTTTTTTCTTCTGGCATTCCGCGTTCACATGCTCGAGAAAAGTATTAGCGCCCTCCTCTATTAGATAAAACATGTTTTTCAATTTACCAGATGTAAAAATTGGAGTAAATCTATTTCTCAAGGCTCTCCAGGTTTCTCCATCAGCGTGGAATAAGTTTTGTCCCAGTCCTTGTTTGCTCATTTCCACGCCACGATCACTGAATATATCGAAGTCTTTGATCATAATATATTTTATGATTTCCAAGTCTCGTATAAGAAGACATGGTGTTGTCATTCTATAAATACCGACCACTTTTTCATTGGGGAATGAGTTATAGATATCTTGCATGACAACACCAAGATTTTTTTGGCGTAGGGTTGATTCCTTCAAGTTACCGAAAAATACTGTAGGTTCTGGTCCGGGAACATTTCGGCTCTTCCAGTAGTTGAATGTCCTTGTAAAGTAGTAGTATAGAGCACTAATTAACACAACTATCACCACAGGTAAATAAAAGACCAACATTTTGAGGAGCTCTTAACACGTTCGTCAAATGTAAACTAATGATATTAAAATTACTCAGCATGTTTTATATACCAAGCGGCCGAAGTGGATGGTATTATAATTGACGTCGATCATGTACGAATTTTATCGCTTTATCTATTTACTTACGAACTTATGGAATTTAACTTTTTAATATAATTATTACTTATTAATATAATTATATTATTGTAATCAGAAAGACCTGGGTCCATTTGACGCTGCTGCAGAATTGCATTCAATTATGTTTGCAAATCATTGTAATGAATGGTTTATGTTTAACTAACTACCATTAAATTTTGGTGATCAATTTAGTGCATTCGGTTTCATAGCTAGTGCAATTTAAAGTGACATGACTATAACCTACAATCTGGTTCTTGTTATTTTAGTTTTTCACTCTTTGGTTTCCCTTTTTTGCTGATTGGTAGATACATTTTTAGTTATTAGAAGTCCTACTCACAAAGTTATTTTGGTGGTCATCATATTTTAGATGTGAATTATTAGATATGTTTATATACCTGGTATCAACAAAATGGTGCTTCAATAAGTATGTAAATAAAAACTTCACTACACGATAATAAGTCATACAAATAACAATAAATAAGTGAAGGTGCACGGTAACACGTGCCCGTTCTTAGTCTACATTCACACTCACAATGTCCACTTTCATTCGCATTATTTTTTATAGTTTAAACAAAATTTCTGTTAAGTATCGGAAAGCTAGCGCAGTGTGAACAGCCGCTTAAGTAATTGCACGTGAATTCTGATAAAAACTATGACCAAAAATTGTTATCTAATCTAAGGATATTATACCAGTCGCGGGACTGTCCAAGAACGTAAAGGGCAATTGAAGGAAGTCGGTGGATTTCAGTCAGTATTAGTCTGATAGTCCCTTCTACTCCACACAAAGGCAAAAAAACCTTTTTTATGACCTATTCCTGAAAACTAGAGCCAATAGTGGCAAAAAAAAGCGCCTCGGCGATGAAGTACGAGTGTCTTTAAGAGTCCTGTTACATTTTTTACGCAAAATCATGATTTTTGACGCTGTAATTTTCAGCAGTTGTAAGATATTTTAATTATTTGATTAAGGATAACGATAGTACCATTCTCTTTCTTGTAAGTTGTAGTTACACATTTTCATTTTTCTTTTCGTGTAATTTACTATAAATATTTTACGAACACAGTTTGCAAGAAAAACCGTTGACGAAGGAACTTTGACGCTCAAATTCACATTGTAACATTCAATTCTTATAAATGCTAAAATTACAAAAAGATACTTTGAATGTTTAATTTGTTTATTGGAGTTCTAGAATTCCTTTAAATTCCTTGAGTTTTTATTTTTTTAAGAAAGCCTAATTTAAGCCATAAATGTCTTGATTCAGCGTCCAAATTAACGCAACTTTATCAAATAAACTAATATGATATAAAACTTCAATCTACAATGAATACGTTTCATTAGTTTTCGTTTCTCAATTTAATAAAACAAAACTGCAATAAATAAAGTTAAAATGCTATTATTCTGCGTCAATTCGGCGCGCCCCTCAGTCCCGCGACGAGGTAGGACCTGTCGCCGAATTTTTCGCGCGCAATTGTCCGGAGATACTCGTGTACGCCGATCGAAATAATTTGATAAAAATCATGAATTTGCGTAAAAAATGTAACAGGACTCTTAATAGAACAGACAAATGATTTTTTTATTTGATTAACATTTATTATGTAATGACTAGCTGACCGGGCAAACTTCGTACCGCCTCACCTTTTAAACCTTCCCTGGACTTCCACAAATAATTCAATACCAAAATCAGCCAAATCGGTCCAGCCGTTCTCGAGTTTTAGCGAGACTAACGAACAGCAATTGATTTTTATATAATAGACTAGCTGACCGGGCAAACTTCGTACCGCCTCACCTTTTAAACCCTCCCTAGACTTCCAGAAATAATTCAAGACCAAAATCAGCCAAATCGGTCCAGCCGTTCTCGAGTTTTAGCGAGACTAACGAACAGCAATTGATTTTTATATATAAGAGATTTATAAATCAGTAGAACCCACATAATCATGGCCTTATTGTATGGCCCGATATCTTAGGTCATATTTTTGAAAGAGATGCCAAGTTACAGCATTTATTCTTTTACAAATAAAGAAGTTTCTATTCAATATTTTACTGGATATCTATTAAGCGCATAGATATTTCTGCTTACTATCAATTTTATTTTATCTACCTTATATTTGATAGACTTACATGTATTTCTCGTTCAATTAACCAAGGGCCTTGATGACCGTTTAAGATTAGTTATTTTTATCTGGAGATTATTTCTGTATTATTGTTTTTTTTTTTTTTTGCTGCAGGAAGTAGGTACTGATATTATTAATCACTACATAGTATAAAACACAAAGTCGCTTCCCGCTGTCTGTCTTTCCCTCTGTATGCTTTGATCTTTAAAACTACGCAACGGATTTTTATGCAACTTTTTTTAATGTAGAGTGATCAAGAGGAAGATAAATATACGTACCTATATAACATGCATAATTTAGTAGAGATTGCACCACGTTCTGGAACAGGCAACTTTAATTTTCGGGTTAGTGGATGAATGCGTGGGCCAGAATACCATGGGAAAAAAGTATTGTAGTTATTCCGTGTAGGAGTGCTAAGACAGGAAACCTCCACGTGCGCCCGTGGACTGGAGTTCCGTCTCGGATACGTCCGTGGGGAAGACCAGTTTTTCAGGCCGGTGCACTCTGGGATGCGGGCAAAAACTCTTCCTTAGGCACTGTGTGCCTAAGGGGTATCTTTGCCCGTATGCGAATAGCCTGTCGGGTGGACGCTCCAACGCGTGTCCCTCTGATTAGCAGAGGGCACAGCGGCGGAGCGGACTTGCGGACGGTGAGTAATGGGTAGCTCGCCGTCCGACCAAGGACCAAGCCCGGGTCGGTGGCGCGTCGTGTCGTGTTTCGCGCGTGCCTTCGGGGAGTTGTCAGCAAACTGACGGGGCCCCTTATGGGGCCAAATGCCTGCTGGGGTCGCGGGATACCGTGGCCCCGGAACGTAAAGGGCATCCGAAGGAACACGGGTGGATTTTAGTCAGTAAGAGTCTGACAGTCCCTTCCGCCTAGGGCATGCAAAACCGGGTCCGGTTCCAGAATTTTCAGAACCGGTTCTGGAGGCGGTAGGAACCGGGTTACCCGGTTCCACCCGGTTCCAAGCGAATAAAATGTTTTGATGAGGATTCGTCTGCAAATTGTGAATAGAACTTGGAAACAATCGAAATACTGATTCATTAGTTATTTTATATATTTTAACAGTTTTTGTTTTATTAAAAAAAAAATAGCTAAAAACAAACAAGTTCCAATTTTCTCTCTACTTTGTCCCAGATAGCATTAAAACTTCATTCTATGGCAGTTAAGTCGAAACCAATCGTAACTTTTGTGTTTTGGCTCATTTTACTGAAAATATTAACGTGATCACCACTTCTTATAAAACTAATTTTCCAAAAGTAATTTGAGCAATTCCAAATCAAAGCTTACGATGTGCCCTACCCTTCATATTTGGCATTATTTGGTAGCTAAGTCGAAACTATCGCTATATATTCCAAAAAGATTGCAAACAACGACAAATGAAAGCTTGTAATATGCCTTACACTACATTCATTGGAATTTTTATTTTTACTTGGTAAAATCATTTTGATCAAAAGCATTTACATGCGGACGTGAGGGACTCTCAGACTCGAACTGACTAAAATCCAAGGTATCCTTCAATAGCCTTTTACATTCTGGGGTCACGGTTACCTGATAAGACAGTCCCGCGACCCCAGCAGGCTTTGGCCTTCTAAGAGGAGACCAGTTAGATTGCTGACAGGTCTTTGAGCCGTGCGAAGAACTCGGCACGCCGCCGCCGTCTACTCGGGCATGCTCCATCATCGGAAGCCAAATCACCCAGTACTCGTCGTCCCCATGCCTGCGCTTACGGTGGCCGGAAATCGTCTCGCGACGTCCATTGTCGTGGAGGTCTCCCACAGCGGCTGGATCGTGAAGTCCGGGCTGTCCTGTCCCTCACGACGCGCTTGCTTGCTCATTAGCGAATTGAAACTCCTGTGAAGCAGTCATGCCAGCGGGCATGACTGCTTCACAGAAGGAGCCGACCCCTTCCCATCCCGTCTCGCCCCGCAGCATGTCGTCGAACAATCTCGGACGCGGGAGGTTGCCGCCGCCTATGGCACGCCTAGGACACGGCGCGGCGTGGCGGTGCTCTGCCCAACCGGGGCACACTTGCAACGTATGCTCCACCGTGTCCTTTTTTTTTGCGTAGTAAAATCATCAAATGAGTCCTCCCGCCCAGGGTGGGGCGGGAGGGACTGTCAGACTTGTACTGACTAAAATCCACGGTGATCCCGAAACATCCACTCAGGACCTGCGTTAAGCGGAAGGTGAGGACGCCGTGGCGCCTCTCCAGCCACTCCTAAAAGAGGGGTCTTCCGCCGCGATTGGCAGCTATGTTGAAAACAAACGCAAAAATAATGTTTTGGGACATTTTAACAAAAATATTATTATATTCACCATTTTCTTTGAGAGTATCTCTCACGACTTCAACAAAGACCAAAGTGGCAAAAAATGCAAGAAGATTTGATATAGGTCAGATTGTTCTTATCAAAACAGACGGGTTGCCACCTGGCAAGTGGCCTTTAGGACGGATTGTGGACAAACACCCAGGATTTGACGGAATCACTAGGGTTTAGTGTGAAGATTGGTACAAATACTGTTAAAAATCAATATCCAAACTCTGTTTTCTACCAATAGACAATCATTAATGTAATTAAATTGTTATCATGTTGTGTAAAATTATGAACACTAACACCCAAAATACTGCGAGCGTGTGCTACGCCTAATAAAAGCTTACAATGGGCCCTTCCCTTCATCCTATGGCAGCTTTCGTAGCAATTCGATGCAGTGAATGCAAAATTATAACAATCTTAACGGAACCGGGTCGACCCGGTTCCATAGCTCTCAGAACCGGTTTCACATACTTACTTTAATACCCGGGTATACCCGGGTATTCCAGAACCGGGTAGAACCGGGTGCATGCCCTACTTCCGCCCCACCCAGGGCGGAAGGCCTCATTTGATGATTTTACCACCTAAAAAAAAAAGTTATTCCGTGTAAATTCGGCCGCGGACCAAAGCGGTTTCCCTCTAACCCCAACTTTCGGCCAAATTGACTTAATGTCAATAACATGTGAGTAAATAATAATTATATTATTAAAATGAACTTTACTTTGTTGTACAGACGCGGCTGAGGACTGACGCAGATGTTGCGCGCGCGCCGAAACTGGAGAGAGGAGCGCGCGCGGCCAGCGGGCGACGCGGCCACCATCCCGCGCGCCCTCTAGACCTACACACACCCCTAGGCACTGCACTATATACGGTAAATAAATCATCATCATCAGCCTATAATATTCTCACTGCTGGGACACAGGCCTCCTCTCTGTGAGATGGAGTGGGCCATAATCCACCAAGCGAGCCCAGTGCGGGTTGGTAGATGTCACATATCTTCGAATTTTTGGTTCTAGGACAAGCCGGTTTCCTCACGATGTTTTCCTTCACCGTTTTGAGAACAGGGGTGATGAAATAAACTACACAAAGTAGTAATGCGCCTAGCGGGGTTCGAACCCACGACCTACAACTTGTAAGTCGGGACCGATACCACTGGGTCACTATACTGCTCTCACTGCTATGATAAATAAATAAATGTCAACAAATGTCGAATCCCGCCGCCTTAAGGGGAATGCTCCAACCAGCCCGCGAAATTCAAAATTTCTTGGGTTTTTTGCAATTTGCAAGCCAGTGCTAGGTTGTATGTTGATTAAAATATTGATCGCGCTTGTAAGACGTATGTAGTTACAGAATTATTATCATCAAAATCACCAATACAACCCTCCAAGTTCATAAAGCTTCAGGAACAAAAAAATAACATAAAAAGTCATTCCTGAAGCTTTATGAACTTAGAGCGTTATATTGATGATTTTGTTGATTGCAAAAAACCCAAGAAATTTTGAATTTCGCGGGCTACCCTTGAGCATCAACCTTAACGTTTTGCTGCAAAAAAAGACTGCTATAAGCCGTTATAAATATTTTAAAAACACACTTGAATGAAAAATATAAAAAAGATAAAGATACGCCGTAAACAACATTTCCATAAAATATGAGCAAGATATATTATAAAGATTTAGCATAAAGGCCTTAAAGCCACTACAGAAACATTACCAAAAAAAATACGGTAAATACTGCACCCTATCTTATAAACCCTGTATGATTACATCGCATTTTATTAATTCGTTAGCATAAGCATTTATAGTTATTGTAATGTGAATATCATTGAAATATACCTAATTGAGTACACGTTCGGCCGTTTTACTGTAAACACCTTGGTAATAAGCAATTATTATTTTATCAAGGCGTCAGCAAGAACAGTTTGTCTTCCATCGAAACAATCAAGTGTTTTATCAAGCAAGAGCCCGTACAAACCCCTAATGCATCTTTAAAGGTCTGAACTTCCAGAATGAGGTAATCCGTCAGAGTACCAAAATTGCTGACATAGCTTAAAGAATTAGTAAGCTGAAGTGGCAGTTCGCTGGCCACATCAGGATATATAACCGTTGTGGTAGACATGTCCTTGAGTGGAGACCGCGACATAGCAAACGTAGTGTAGGATCTGCGAAAGGCTGCCGGCAGAGACTGGATGAGGAAAGCTCAAGGCTGGACTCAGTGGCGTTCATTGGGAGGGGCCTATGTCCAGGACGACTAGTGATTTTCCTCACATCCTGTTGAAAGGATCACATTCATATACTCAGAGGAAAATATCCTCTATCTTTTGGTCAACTTTACAAAAGTGTGTCCATTATTGCAACATGTACTACCTAGTCCTTTTAGTTGCAATATTTTCATAGGATTTTAGTTTTAAATATTTGATTGGTTTTACGAATCATAAATTGTTTGTTACAGGTCGGTCATGAAAAATCTTGCCCATTTGCTGGCTGTCCCTATCAGCGCTCACGTGGTAACTTTCATCTCTCTAGTAGCCGCGGTCACACTGCTCTCGCGGACGACAGGTCAGTGCATTCAAATAAGTATCTTAAGATTAGTCTTTTTTTGTTATGAGAACCTTAGTCGAGTATCAAAAAAAGAGATTATATACTGGGTGTAAGGGACAGCCCTCCACAAACTTTCAGGGCTTGCTCAGTAGACGAAACTGAACAATCTTCCCCATTTTTTTTTTCAGGAAATGAAAAAAAATCAGCCTCTCCATACAAACTGTCCAATCAAGTTTATAACTTTCTATGGTGAGGCTGATTTTTTTTTTCATTTCCTGAAAAACAAATATGTGGAAGATTGTTCAGTTTCGTCTGCTGAGCAAGCCCTGAAAGTTTGTGGAGGGCTGTCCCTTACACCCAGTATATATTTTCTAAATTTTTCACACCGGTGAAGGAAACCTGGACTAATACATATAATTAATAGTCTAAAGCCAGGACAGAGACTCTTGTGCCAGAGGTGGTTGAATTAACTCTGACACTAGAGGACGGCACCCTAACACGAAAATGCACCTATAGACTTATAGGTAGTAAACAGAGGCGGTACTTTCAGAAGTATAATAAGGTTTGATTACACTTAAAACCAAACTCTACATATTCTAAAGGCTTATGGCCATCTATAATAAAAAAAAGTCTTATTTTTACATCCTTAGTCATTTATTTGTCTATAAAATCTCTGTAGTCTTGTCGACCTCATTTTAACGTCCTTGAGACAAAGCTATTATTTTTCTTAACAATAAAAGGCAAAAGACGAATACGCCAAGCTTTAGTTCAATTAAAGAAATCGCTCGAAAATTCTACTATAGTTTACTGAGATAAAAAGTTTCAGTATACTTATAAAAAACTCACTGTTCTGTTTTAAATAAGTTGGAAATCTGTTGAAAGAAAAGCTAAGGTTTATAAATAATAAATTGAATTCTATATAATAAAAAAACTTTTTCAAAAAAAAATGTAACCGACTTCCCACAAAAAAGTTCTAAATAACCTACAAAAAAACTTTTCTTTCGAAAGTCGGTGAACTTTCTTTTTTATTTCATTGACTTTTTGTCACCGACTTTCGAAAGAAAAGTTTTTTGTAGGTTATTTAGAACTTTTTTGTGGGAAGTCGGTTACATTTTTTTTTTGAAAAAGTTTTTTATTTTATCCTTTTTAGTTTCAATATTCAACCTTCTTACATGTACACTAAAATATTGTAATCCGTAGCACCGGTGATAACATCGTCCATGTATGTACTCTTACACAATGAGCTAAAAATTAAAACTACTGCACCAAACTAAATGAAAATTTTATGGGACCAAATGGCAGATATACTGTATCGAACAAAAAAAGAATCATCGAAATCGGACCAGAAACCTCGGAGTAATCGGTGTAGACAATGTTGAAAACTTTTTAGGTTTTCGTTGATTTTTGTTGATTTTTCAAAAAGTGCTAGTCCGATTTCGATAACATTTTAATGGGACCATTCGGGAAGTATGGGCATACTTCCAAAAAAACAAAAAAAGATTTTTTCAAATCAGTTGGTAAACGACGGAGTTATGCCCGAACAAACATAAAAAAAATATGTAAACATCCGAATTGAGAACCTCCTCCTTTTGGAAGTCGGTTAAAAACAAATTAGGTTTAAAAAATTATGTGAAATTTTGAGCATAATATTTCTATCATAACAATAATAGGTACGTAATGTTTTTTTTTATATATTTCTATATTATAAATCCTATAATGTACGCGAAAACAGAATTGGTATTAACAATTCTAATTGGAAAACCACTTAGAATTGCTAATACCTACCACTAATTTAGTTCGAGGGAAGTGATGGAACTCCACGAGACAGAACAGAGTATTTTCTATATTAGCCAGCCGGTGTACCCACAGTTGGGCTCCTAGGACCAAGTTTTTTCAACGATTGAACTAGATCAATTTAATAATCCGAATTTTAAACTTGTTCGTGAATACGTCTTGATACATCATTCCTTTTCTATTGGGTTTTTCCGCAGTCAAGTAAAAAATGATTGAATGACAATTTTCAAATCCATCTCAATTAATTCTATTATCTCGAATCATGGATGGGATCACATAAGATAAAGAAAAATTGGAAAGGGAAATGCTTTAAGGGGGATATATCCCCTAATTATACCCAAAAATAAGAACACCACAATCAGATTGTTTACATTTTTAAACGACTATGTAATCACATTACCTCAAGGTTAGTTGTCAATTATAAACTTGTTTCTGAACAAAAAACAACACATTAGGTACCTACATTAACAAAACATTCTAAGATTATACCAGTTTTTTTTGCTTGAAGATTTATGTCCATCAACATGCCTTCAACCTATGACAGAGATTACTTAAAATACAGATAGAAAGAAGCCTCGCGTTCTTACAAAAAGTACCTAATCTTCCTTACGAGTTGACCTAAGGGGCATTCCACGACCGTTTATCTACTACACAAGTACAAGATAGACCAAAACGGGCATCGCGTGTCAAAATATACGAAAAGAGTTTACGAAAAAGGCCTAAAACAAATATGTAAGCTTTGTTGACTCGGTCAATAAACTTTGTACACGTGTAGATGTTTGATTACTCATGTTCATTGTCCAGCATAACATAGTAGAAACATATACAATGGCCACTTACGGAAACTTGGTGAAATTGGGTACAATATAGGGAACTTCTGACGTTTACTACCCTTCATGAATCCCATGTGTATAACTGTGTATGTGTAATATGTAGAGTCAAATGAACCAATGGTTCCATAGTCCATAACAATATGCTTAAGAGCGCATATTCTGAAAGTTGGCAACGTCGCACATAGTTGTCAAATATTAACAAGTTTTAATTAGTTTAGCAATGTTACTTTATGGAAATAAGAAATATGGCTCTATAGTGCACTAGAAAATTGATAAGGTAATGCAAAAATTAATATCGTAACGCCGAATATATAGTTTTAGATGTAAAAAAAAGTATTTGGAAAACTTGTCAAATGCATTCTTTACACCTGAAACGGTTACAACATCAAATTCAGTGTTTTAATTGCATTCCTATATCTATTTTTAGTGCACTACAGAGCAATATTTCTTATTTACATACAGTAAATTTGCCAAATTAATTAAAACTTGTAAATATTTGACAGCCATTTGCGACGTTGCCAACTTTCTAGTAATGCGGCCTTAAGTCGACTACACTATATTCTAGCTCACTAAAGAAAGTCTATACATAATATACATTATGGGTGTAGCTAGATGTTTGGATTAAATCAAATAGAAGTCATTTCCAAACCTCTTGCTATTTCTACGGTTCAAGAGTTATGACAAATTTTCTTGTTCAGATAGATAACAATAACAAATGCTTAAAGATTTAAATTAAATTAAATTCTCTAACTTTAAAACTAATAAGAATATCCCATTACTATAGCCGAAGAATCTCCTATGTCCCAATTCGATAGTCGTAATATACTGGGTGTAAGGGACAGCCCTCCGCAAACTTTCAGGGCTTGCTCAGTAGACGAAACTGAACAATTTTCCACAATTTTTTTTTCACGAAATGAAAAAAAAATCAGCCTCTCCATACAAACTGTCCAATCAAGTTTATAATTTTCTATGGCACGGCTGATTTTTTTTTTCATTTCCTGAAAAAAAAATTGTGGAAGATTGTTCAGTTTCGTTTACTGAGCAAGTCCTGAAAGTTTGCGGAGGGCTGTCCCTTACACCCAGTATACAGTCGTGACGCACTATCGCGGTTGATCAATTGTCAACCCTCTTAAAGGTAAAAAGAGTTCAACCGCCAAATGTCTCCGATGATATAAAACTAATCGATGTAAGTTCTGTCTCACGTGTTGTTCCAAAGAAGGTTAAATAAGAATTTACCTATTCGAAAGATGGAACTAGCGATGTTTAGTAACAAAAGGCAATTATTTCAGACAAATCGAGATTTACTTTATCGCAATATTATAGGACGTTTGTCAGTGATAAAGAATTGAACTATGTAGACGGGTTTATGCCGCTAAATACTTCCTAATTTTTTTTATTTGTTCGTATTGTAATATCAAAAATATCGTAGGTATATGAATCGAGTATTTTATATTATAAAATCGAAAAGTATTTTTTATTTTATTTTATTTTAATATGTAATGTACTCGTATAAATAAAATGTTTACTTTACTTTTACAAACCGCTAAGCGCCTAAAGCGTTTTGTATGACTGTATAGAACGCTGCTGGAGGCTAACCATAACATTGTTGATGATTCGCAGAAGGGCGGTCCGCCCGTAGGTGGTCGGCGGGAGAACGCGGGCGTAGAGCGTGCGGCCGCGCGCGTTTCCCGCACCACACGCACCCGCCCATTCACTGTTAGCAGGTAAACATTTTTCTTTTCACTACTTAGCTAAATATTACTCTAACAAGAAATAGGCAAGCGTGCTTCACCTTATTTCCTATTTTCCTTCATTAAATAAAAAAAATTATCCCTAAATAATATTACGGTTTTTTTCCTATGCTGTCCCACTGCTGGGCAACTGCCTACCTCAGTACCTAATATATAACAGGTTTTATACCTAAAAGGAGGCACCAACCACAAGCCATCGTTATGTATTCACTGCGGTGCCGAAATCAAGAAAAAAAAAAACCTTCCTAGGGTTCTTAGGCCGCCTGTCCATAGGAGCGGAGCGAGGCTGCGGAGCGGAGGAACGGAGAAATATTAACCAAAAAATAGGATTGCACCATTGAAGAGGAGCGGAGAGTTAGTGTAATATTGGTTAATATTTCTCCGTTCCGCTCCTGTGGACAGGCAGCCTTATGCTGTGCATTCTTATGAAAAAAAAAACACCATAATCTTAAATATGTATTTTTAAACTAGTCTTTACCTCAAAGACACATAGTGAAAAAAAAACATGTTTAAACTTTTCACTTACAATAGGTAAAGATTAGAAAGATTCAATCCAAGTTTGCAAAGAAAGTAATGATTTGATTAAATAAAAAGTTATAACCATTATTTTGGTGCTTGGTGTAGTTTAGTTCATTTCGGCATAATTAGGCGCATGACCATGATTCCCAAAATTAGTGGACCGTTTCTGAAGCTTACAGTATGTTTGCACAAAGTCTTGAGTTTATTTCAGTGAAATTAACTTTATCTCTTATCATATCATTGTCAGCTTAACCAGAATTTATCAGATAGATAACAGTTAACGACTGTAGGTAATTTCACTAAGGGTAACAGAGTAAATTATCTTGCAAAAAGAATCGGACGAAGCTGTTACATTTTATCTCAATCAAATGCAATCGATCTGATATAATGATAAGGACAAACAATTATGTTGAGTTATCACGAATAAGCAACGCGGGGAAAAACAATTGAAAGAAAGAAAGAAATAACATTTATTTGGTGCAGTCGTCGTCATAAAAAGAAAGAGAAATAAACAATAAATAAAGGCAAAACTTAAATCTATTTATACAATATTGTTTGCCCCACGGCTACAATTGCCAATTGCCCCACGGCTGCAATTGCCCCCGCATTGCATATCAGTCGAAAACAAACCGAATTCGTCTAAAAAATACTTCATTGATAAATATAATACTTCATTGATAGATAAAATGTTCAATTATAGAATAAAGGAATCAATCACAAAAGGTCATAGAAATTTCACTGATCAGTAATGTTTCAAAAAACGTAGCTAACTCACATATTGGGAAGCAAGGTTTAACGGTTTGGCAAACAATTCTAGCCACTCGAACCGCAATAAATAATTATTATTTGTACAAATATTAATCCTATAAGCTATCCCAAAGCGATAAAGAAAAGGAATAAAAATAACGTAAGAGAAGTTACAATATAAGGGACGTCCTTGGCCTAGTTCTGTAAGGCACAAACAGTGTCTTACAGACCCCGGGAGCCGTAGGGGAAATTATATTGTTAATATAACCACATCTCATCCTCCTCGTAATTTGTAACAAGCTAACAGTCTTCGTCTCTTTATATTCAAAGATTAATCGGGGTCTTGAAGTTTATCTACTTTTATTACATTAGCGACCCAATTTTTTTTCCAAAAATTTCTATTTACTTAACCTAAAAAAAAACAACTTTGTGAAAAATGACTCCCAGATTTAAAAACCCTTTTTGTCATTTACTCCGCTAAACTTTGACGGTGCCAAATAATTGTAGATTTACAAAAACTCACGGTGTATTTTATACATACTTGCCAAAATGGTATACATAATTATAGGAACTTTAAACAGAACGGTATCAAGGCCAAAATAGCTCACAAAAGAAATTAAGGCCACATCAAGTTGCTTGTTCATCATTTTGGGTTAATGCCAACTATCGTAAATCGTTACTGGCTATAACTTTGAGAAGATGTTCTGTTTGCTTATTTAGGCTATGTAAAGAATCGTGTATGGTTTATTTGATAGAAAATCTATTTTGGCAAGAGCTCTTCTCGTCGTACCAACGTGTTATGTAAGATTTTAATGTATCACTTTTTCTAATACAGTAGGCAGTTCACTCGGGGGGAGTTCGATAGACAATGTCCGAGGACTTGGACTCGATCAGCGAGGAAGAACGAAGCTTGTTCCGACCCTTCACAAGAGAGTCACTGGCCGCTATCGAAGCCCGCATAGCTGAGGAGCATGCCAAGCAAAAGGAACTCGAGAAAAAACGAGCGGAAGGCGAGGTAAGTGTTCCTGCTCCAACTATCTGAGAGTTCCCGGTACACACGTGTGTCGAGTGCTGAAAAAATTGAAACCAAAAAAAGAAGAAACACTGAAATACCATTAGGTACAAAATTATATTTTACTTACGACACGAGTGAAAACATGTTAGATAGCACACAAAAACTTCACTGTTACTACAAATTGTGTGGCACACACAACTTAGCAACGGAAACCAAAGTTAAACTCTGACGAATAATTTTTAAATTATTCCAGAACGATTTGGGGCGGACGAAAAAGAAAAAAGAAGTAAGAATGCTTGCTTGCCCCTTTTACCTTTTTACGGCTCGTTTTTATTAGAGAAAGTTTTCAACAAGTTATCGCTTTCACAAACGAAATTCCTTTCAACATATTATGATATTGCAAACTCCCACAAACATTGGCGCCACATTTGATCAAGTGCGATAACTTGTAGTGCATTCTGATTTATGCATATTGACCGCATTTAAAGCATTATCCTTAACACATCGCTTTGTTGGCAAAGTTACTGTAAAGAACTATGTTGACAAGTTTAGCTGTTACTGTGATGTACCTAACGTAATTGGTAACAGCTAATCTTATCGTAGCTAAGACAAAAGCTTGTCATGTTTATTTGCAATTCGACGAAGTAAATGTCCATTCCAGTTCGAACTGATGTTAAGAATAATAGAGAAATGCATAAACCGAGTAGTAGATCTCACACCAAAAAATAAAGCCCTCCCCTATACCTAGTTACTAACAAAAACACGTAATTTCCTTGAATAGATAATAGAAAAGCCTCTAGTCAACCTTGAACCCGGTAATAGAATCTATTGAGAATTTACGTAGTCAGTGTCCCTTACTCCAAAATAACTTTCAATAGGAAACGATTGATCTGAGAGTCCACTTAGTAACGGAAAACAAGTAAATCATAGGATCTCCAGTTATAATAAGCGTTAGAGTTCAAAGTACACCAGCACATAACATACCATTATCAAGCATTGCACAGGACTGGCTCATGTTCGTCACACCACCATTGACTGCCGTCATCTAGGTCTAGCATGGTGGCATCACCTAGCTAGCGTTTAGTGCATAATAGTTTACAGTTAACAATAATTCAGATGAATATCAAGTTTTGTTGGTTATGATTCGTATTTTGTAACATTTGGGCTTGCGCTAGTCACGCCTCCTATTCTGGGACCGTTTTCGAATAGACGTCAGTCAGAATCAAAATTACCCTGGTGTTACGCACAGGCGAAGTATTCGGAAGTTTCCATCGTACATTCGGAATGGTAACATAATAGTAGGAATGTTTCAAAAGAACCGCTTTTAGTAATGCCAGATACGCATCATAGTCACACAGACAGCAGCACTACACAAAATAATATTAGCTTGAAACGCCTTCACAAGACATGCTGACTCAGTAACCGCCTCTGTAATAATACTAGTTGTGTGTGAGGCCAACAGTATTGTTACGGGCACATAGCGCATTACAAGCTCATGACCATGGTCTGTTACATTAGGCTTAACGTAGGCTAGCTTGTTTCAGTCATTGGATTGGTACAATGACTAAGCGTAAGTAAAATGTGGAACAAAACTGGATGAAGACGGTAAACGGGTAACCTGGGTGATCAATAAAATATTCATATACTTGTCAAATGCAGATCCTGAGGTCAACGCTCCGAATTTCATATTCCTATGTAAATAAACTGAATGTAATTTTCTTTTCTGTTAGAACCGACATTATCTGAAGCTCGGGAGCATTACGTCGACTTTGAAACAAAAGAGAATTCTTTAGCGTTCGTTTTGATGGCGCCTTCATATTTTAAGAATGGATACTCGTGTTCTTTGGATCTGCCGTTGGCTGTTAGTGGATTATTGATGTAATGTTTGATGTGGTTGTAATGATAGTGTTGTGACTTAGGTGCGTTACGATGATGAAGACGAGGACGAGGGTCCTCAGCCGGACGCGACCCTGGAGCAGGGCCTGCCGCTGCCGGTGCGCATGCAGGGCACCTTTCCGGCGGAGGTGTCCTCCATCCCCCTCGAGGACATTGACCCCTTCTATCATAACCGAAAAGTACGTATTTACGTTGTTATGTTCACTGTGACGACCTGCGAGCGGTACCAATAATATTTTCAACTGACTTTTATAGTTTTATGTTTTAACATTTGAACTGTGGCAGCACAGCGACGGCGCATTTAGCGGTATGCATGATTCTGAAGTTTTATGATTAGTATCGTTTCTGATTATAAGTACAAGGTGACTTAATCTGATTTGCCAGTATCGTATTATTTAATCATGATAAATAATGAAATAATAGTAATAAATCATATACAATAAGTATCATACTTAAGAGATGTCATCGATAATACACTTATTATGAAGGTATTTAAGATATTTACAATAATTTTGCTAATCATGCTTAGTAGCAATACGGTCAGATAAACAAGTTTCTTTAAAAGATAAAAAATAGCATGTTATTAACATAACAAGGATGACCAAACTGATTTTACATATATTTGCGATCTCATAATGACGCAGCAAAAAAACTATATTGCTTACATAAAAACCCGTTGTATGTTTGTCCGCAATATATTTACCCACAATTTAATTAGCATCTAATTTTATTCTAAGAATACCAAATGTATGAAAACGACGTGATATAAATTCGTATTAGCAAGTCTGTATTTGTAGGTAATAAAATTGGATATAAATGCATACATACCTAGTTCTAAAACCCCATATTTTATATTATATACTTAAATGTCCCTTGGAAGACATCATTGCAGAACTACCGATAAACAGAAGAATTTTATATAATTTTAGTTGACCTGGTGGCCTAACGTCTTAAAGCGAGAGCAATTCCAGTGTGGGAAAGAGACAGAGCTATACAAGTCGTCTAGTGCCATCTCGTTCCCTCACTTGAATTACTTACGATTGAAGACGTCATGGTAGCCCGCTAGTATCCGATTTGTTGGGCTTCAAACTTTTTATTAGACCGTTTTTTTTTCGGAGAAGTTACAACAAAAGACAAGAGATTTCGACGGATCCACGTTCACAAGTTTAGACTATCATTTCCAAGTTTTTAGATCATATTTGCGTACCTAGTAACGAAATATCCATAATTATTTAAATCGTCGTACTCATACCGAATTAGGCGTTATCTTAACACTCTCCCAGATCTAAATCTCCAACACATAATAACTGCTAATTTATTATCTAAATAAGGCCAAGCCTTTGTTTGCACCCAACTACATTTTCTAGTTGTCATGGAGGCACGTACCAACAAAGACGAATCAATTAAGAAAAAAGTGCAAATAATAATTTCTGTATACTTACGTAATGTTGTAACCAACCCTATTATAATATCAACATGATAAAAATGATACCTACTGCTTTTGATAAAAAAACTCAATAATAAAACAAAATATTGCTCGGTGACAATGATTTAATTTACGTATACTCATAGTGAAATAGCATATTTTTTAAAGTAATTTGCGAGTTGATAATTCGTCGCTTATGACTTTAATATCTGAGTATCTATCTAATTACTTTAAAAATAAGAATTTTGGTAGGCGCCAAGGTTCTGCATATTAAAAAAAAAACTAGTGTGTCTTTAACCGCTTTACGGATTTTATGTTCTATTGAAAAAGGACCTTTTTAGGATTAATGTTTTAGCTTTTAGCTTCTATGTTTAATCGAACCATTAAATTTTTAAAACGCGGAATTACATTTAAATAACTACGAGTATCTGGCAAACAAACCTATGCACGGTACCACTTTTTGTACTGAACGCTAAAAACTGGTTACCTACAGAATAAAACACAGCCTGGTTTGTTTAACATAATTACGTAATGACATTGACCTCAACATTTTGATGGCTTGTTGGCGCAACGACTGACCGATTGAATGTTTCGAGCGAATCGCGAGTTGGATTCCCACACGTAACAAATTGGTTTAATCTATAAATGTTCCGGGATTGAGGATTTTTGTCAGTGATTTTAAATGTTTGTAAATGCACCCACGATATAAGAGGCCTGTGTGACACAAATAGCCACATCATAACATTATTCTTACAACTGTTTCTTTTAGTAGCCTGCTGCCTCACTCCTGCGCAAAGGCCTCCTTCCAGTGTTAAAAAAATCATTAAAAATGGGTTGGGCGGGGCATGTATATCAATTTTGATAATCTTTAAAAAAAAAGACGAAATTCTAAATACTTTGAGAACTACTACTCTACTACTGAGATACTTTGAGAAGAAAAATCATAATAAATAAGCAGTTTTATATGCAAATTTTCATCAATCAGCATATTTGAATATATTCATAAAAAATAAATACAAGTCTATGACCGGTTCCAGTATAATATGTTTATGGATGAACTGATAACAGGTACCTAAGCTTATATTTTACAAAGTAACAGTAAAAGTTATCAACAGTTGGTACACAGTGACGATTTAAAAATAAAATAACCAAATATTACATTGTCGTTATATATTTGTTTTGTCTTTATGATTTATTTAGATGATATAATAAAGTCATAAACATCAAAGTCTGTGCAATAATGTACTGCGATGTAATTCAGCAGTAGTGGTATACCTAGGTACAGGTTGATTTTTCAACTGGGCGTGGATGGATATATCCGAAACTATGAGTAATATCGAAAAACGTTGAAAGGAGTGGCGGTTTTGACGAAAACTTAAACTGCAACATTGGATTTTAGAAAATTCAATAATCCTGGCCAGGAATCGAACCACCTGGTATTGGAAAAAAAATCACAGCCTTTATTATTACACCATTCGATACCTAGTGTTGCTAATAAGAATCAAATTCTTGGAAGTAATAATATACGGCAATCCTATAGGAAATAGCTGATTTTTGAGAAATTGCTATTTTTCTATGTTAATTTTCTTCTACAAATTATATTTTTTCATTGTTTTAAATGTTTCATTGGATTTGACGTCTCAACTATCGGCACTGTATTCAGCAATTCGAAATTATTGAGTTGAACAAAAAATAGAAAGAAACGATTAACTCATGTTTCGAATACAGTCATTGCCTTGAACATTGATCAGTTTTTATTTAATCAGTCGTTTTCCGTCGTTTTTATGATACTACTAAAATAGTATCCTACAAAAATGAATACAGCATATTTTTTATGTGCGACCGCTAAATGACCGTCAAATTTAAACAAAGCAACTGCACTTATCTGTGGAATTTTGGTACAAGTTGGCGCCATATCACAATAACGCATGACAGACAGAATACTGCTGCGTGTCCCAAATATGATTCCAATACGGATGAAATATTTGTATGATCTACAAATAACTAGTTTTGACTGTTTGTGTATGTGAGGTTAAATGTTTGATACGGTCCCACGACATATAAGGGTGAGGCCAAACGAGCGTAATTTCAGAATTTCAGTCGCAGAATTTCGGTCGCTTTCATAGAAAAAATTTACGTCGCGAAAGAGTCGTCTTTTGTTTTGTATGAAAGCGACCGAAATTCTGCGACTTACGACTCAAAAATTACACTCGTTTGGCCTCACCCTAAGAGAAATACCACATTTTTTAATTTGAAATAAAATTATACTATTGTCAAATACGATAATGTCGTCTATTTCACAGTACTTAATACTTATCATATCTTATACAGCAGAATAAGGGAAGGCGAGCCAAGAGTTGCTTGTCCGTACTTCTCCATATAGATCTACGCTTGGAATGAGCAACTACATCAGCACAGTCATCATGCTTTGTGTCTGGGACTGTAGCTCCATTATTTATTTGTTTTACATATTTTGTCTTTTGACAATTCAAAAGTCCCTGTAATTGGTCTTCTTGAAATAAATACTTTGATTTTGAAGTAATGCAAGCACTGACCGTCTGACTATGTTCCTTTTCTTTGTTGAAGAAGACATAACTTTCAAGTATGACTAAAATTCGCACATTTCTCGTAAAAAAAGAGAAGATGGAAACTTAGTCTTCTTTTATCTTGAATTTCATTTCGATTACTCATTATTCTTCTTCTCGATGAATCAGATTTCTGAACAGCTGTATCATTTACCTCGTTTAATTCCTTTCTTTCTTTTCTCTTTTACCTAATTCCTTAATTCCTGGAGAGTGCAGAGTGATTTTGTTGATTACTTAACTAGAGATATGAAATAAATCAATCATAATAAGCTCCAGGTTTAGACGTTATCGTAAAAAATGTCGTTACTTGTCTAATTGAAAATTTTTGCAAATTTTGCATGACTCGCAAAATTACTAGATAAGTAAATATTTTTCCTTCTACATTATCAAATGTCATTCTTGTTATTGCTATACGAGTATTATTATTAAAACATCGAAGTAATCTAGAGGTTAAAAAGGTGAAGTTGAAAAGACACATCATAAATCTACCATAAAGAAAGCTACTTACCTACAGAAAACAAGAAAACAAAAGTAAGCAACACAAATCATTTTAGAATGATATTTATATCCTTCTCGATGTCAAGAAAACCATTGAAGAAAAGGAATAAAAAATATCATGGTGATTATTCTCCTGTTTTTAAATTTTTAGGGGTTAGCTCTACGATAATTATACTGGTACTTAACTACGATAATAATATACTGGTACCGCTCATGTCGTCGCATCTATCCGATCAGTATCCGTGTAGTAATAGTACTAATGAGTTTGTGATGATTTTGTTCCAGACCTTCGTAGTCATAAGCAAGGGTAAAGATATCTTCAGATTTTCGGCCACCAACGCCTTATGGTTACTAGACCCATTCAATCCTATAAGAAGAGTGGCGATATACATTCTAGTACATCCTTTGTTCTCGTTGTTTATCATTACCACAATTCTAGTCAACTGTATTCTTATGATAATGCCTACGACGCCAACCGTCGAAAGTACTGAGTGAGTATACTTTCTATTGTTACATTTCTTTTCAACATCTAAGTTAGATTTATTCGATTACGAATTTCAATTTGCAATTATGAAATACCACCGGACGACAGAACATATCCTTTCTTAGGTTCTAGAATATTAGTAGAGTGCACGCTAGTTTCAAAATTGTTAGTGTTTCAGCTAGTTTTCCAATTGATATAATCAATATTTAGATAAACGGACGTAAATTATTAGAAATTGTTTATAGTAAATTATTGGAAAACATGTATATTCAATACATAGTTATCCTGAATCGCTTTAGACAGGCGTTTAGACAATTATAAATTTTCCCTGGCTGTAACGACTAAAATTCATATTCATATTTGTCTAATTTTTGTTCAAAAAATTACTAGATACCATTCTTAATTTACACATTTAACTTATAAAAACATGTGTGCAACAATAACGTTCAAGATATCATAAAGAATTTGTTACCAGAATTGATTTCATTACTCAGTTTTAACACACCCAAACTACAAATTCTTTCATTAACTGTACATATATAATATCTACATCCGTTTTTATTATTATATTGGATTTAGACGTATTATTACTTACATTTATTATACATATAATATTAATTTACGTACATCTATTTAGAAATAATACTTTGTTCATACATTTACCATCTCCTACAAGTTGAGATGCTGAACTTATATACTGTATCTCATATTATAGAAATGTTTTGTTATTATTTTACGAGTGGCGTTCCTCAGTGGAGGTGAATTTTTCCAGAGTTATCTTTACCGGGATCTACACGTTTGAATCAGCGGTGAAAGTAATGGCCAGGGGTTTCATACTACAGCCATTCACATACCTTAGAGATGCATGGAATTGGCTTGACTTCGTAGTTATAGCTTTAGCGTGAGTAGTAGACAATTTTATTGAATTATATGTAGAAAGTTAAAATCGTTGAACTGTAGATTATATATCAGTATATATTTGATGTGTCATTTCTAGTTATTAATAGAGAATTTTGTATTAATATAGACGAGCAGTTGAAGAATTGATCAAAGAGAGAGATTAATTTAATATCATAGAGAACAATTTGAAGGCAACAAAATCTAAAGTGTCCTGATATTGAAAAGATTCATAGGAACAATAAATTAGAGAGAATTGTTGGTAGTGTTGTAGTGATGTATATTAACGTAGATGTTGTTGTTGTGGGTGTCTGTTTCCAGTTATGTGACGATGGGCATAGATCTCGGCAACTTGGCCGCTCTCAGAACGTTCAGGGTACTCCGAGCGCTGAAGACTGTGGCCATCATACCGGGTAAACTTTATATCACGTCTAGCAAAAAAAATATGCTGATTTGAAGCGGTTATTTCATAGACATTGTATTTCCACGAAAAATTCTATTAACATTATTGTTGTTCTTTTAAAGATCAATGCCCCAAAATACACGTTTCATTTAATTAAATTAGGCACAACTGCTACAACCTTATAAATAATAAATAACCACTTCAAATAGGTTACCTCACTAGACCCTTTTTAATAGAAGTAAAATGTTTGTACTTGTAGATACTTTTATCAAACTTAGTAGATGTTAAAAGTAAAAGTACGTATTAGATACAACAATTGGTACAAAGTAGACAAATTAGAAAAAGTAAAAGATAATTTGGTGAAGTTTTCAATCTTTTACTCAAAGCATTGGCTAAGCTGACTGCACTCAAAATTCTTGTGGTTTATGAAACTTTTACTGTAGTTAACCAACTTATAAACTGAAACAATATTTAAATAAGATTATATCCACAGGTTTGAAAACGATCGTCGGCGCCGTCATAGAATCAGTGAAGAATCTGAGAGATGTGATAATCCTGACGATGTTTTCACTGTCTGTGTTTGCGCTGATGGGCCTACAGATCTACATGGGAGTGTTAACGCAGAAATGTATAAAAGTGTTCCCAGAAGACGGCTCCTGGGGGAACCTCACCGATGAGAACTGGGAGAGGTTTTGCCAGAATGAGAGTAAGACTTCATTTCATCAAATATCACTCATATTGTTTTTTTTCGGTAATGATGAATTTTATTGATCTGACACATCTGCCTTTTTTCAGCCAACTGGTACGGGGATGGAGGGGAATATCCACTTTGTGGAAATTCATCAGGAGCAGGGTAAGAAATTTGAACGCAAATTTATTTGTTTTGTCTACATCGATGATATATTATTATGCTAACTGTTGTGATATATTGCTTTCAGTCAATGTGAACCCGGTTATATCTGTCTGCAAGGCTACGGTCCGAACCCTAACTACGGATACACAAGTTTCGATACATTTGGATGGGCTTTCTTGTCAGCTTTTCGCCTTATGACACAGGATTATTGGGAAAATCTTTATCAATTGGTAAGCTATTATTGCAGTATTAGGCTGATTTATCCGATATGATTGTGCACCAACATGTTATGCATAAAATCTTGCTAGAGCAGATACGAGGCACAAATTCGTATACAGGCATCGAAGATAACTAGCTTTTTAACGTATCCTCTAATTCAGTATTCTAAAATATATGAGCAGAATATTAAACTCTTGGACGTCCAGTATCTAATAACAAGTTAACTTTTAAAGGTGCTGAGGTCAGCGGGGTCATGGCACGTCTTGTTCTTCGTAGTGATCATCTTCTTGGGTTCCTTCTATCTCGTGAACTTGATCTTGGCCATTGTCGCCATGTCGTACGACGAGTTGCAGAAGAAAGCCGAAGAAGAGGAGCAGGCTGAGGAGGAGGCTCTCAGGGTAAGGACATGTTGGAACTAGAGAAGATGATATAGTTGTCAATAAGATTTTCGTTTGATCACTAAGCCATGAACGTCATTTCTTTATACTATACGGATGTTTTGATGTTGAAAGTGACCATAGGTGCCTATGATTTGAAATTAGCTGTTTAACTAATTGTGTTTATGTATGGCAGGAAGCTGAGCAAAAAGCGGCGGCGCGCGCCGACAAGCAAGAAGCACGGGAACAACACGCGCGGGAAGCAGCGGCGGCGGCGCAGGCGGCGGCCTACGCAGAGGCGCACCCTGCAAAGTCACCGAGTGACTTCTCGTGTCAGAGCTACGAGCTGTTCGTGAACCAGGAGCGCGGCAACCAGGACGACAATACGCGCGAGCGCATGTCCCTGCGTAGCGACCCCTTCCAGGACTCGGTGAGCACTCAGCCCGCGCACAAGCCAAGCGACCCGCACCACGACGCACGCCGCCCGAGGAAGGTCAGCATGGTGAGTATGCAACGCTCTACACGCATCACCTCGCTGACAATGATTCTTGTTTCTAAACTCCCTTACGTAACTACGCTCGTTAACATTTTGTCATTGAACGTGGCGTTGCTATCTTTTCTACAAACAATGACTTGTAACGTCTTGAATTTACTTTTATTAAGTCCTGTCGCGTTCTTTCTGGTTCTATAGATACTAATGTGTTTTTTGTAACGAAACTTGTTTCACTTGTTAAATAAATTATTCTCTGTTACTTTATTTTTATTGGTATTAGTTACCATACTTTTAAATAGTAATGAATTATTGTCAGTCGAGAAGTATCTTTTCAACTTGACCCTAAGAATAACACGCTGCTTAACGCAAATAGTGATTCATCTTCTCAAAGAGAAGCTATAACTTCACTTTTATCTCACTCTCATCATCATTCAGCACTTTCAGTAACTTACTCAAGTTGAAAAGAACTATTTTATTATTCTGTGTTTACCGCCAAGCTTCCAATTCTTTTATTTTTGCCAGTGATGTCCAATGTTTTTCTTCAACGCTAATGCAAATATGCAGATGAAAATAAATGTCTTAGATTGCCCTACCTATTAGAGTTTTAGATACTTCTATTTATCGCTATCTGAATATTTGCAGTGACTCTTATTTTTCTTTAATCTGTTCTGTACCTAACGCTATGAGATCCTCTATCATGTCAGAAATACGTTTGTCTTGAAGCATGTGTATTAGTTACGTGACCTCTGTTAAAAGCTATATTTTACTTTTAGGTGTATCTGTAACATTCTGTTTTAACATGTATCTGTGCTCTTATCATTTTTCCAAAAACATCTGGTTCATCATCCGTCCCCGACATGAACCCACACATTAGGCCTCGTTTACAAGCACAATGTACAGCACAGATAGATGCATTGAAAAGAAAATAGATGATACATTACATATTTCCTCAATTAGATCTAGTTTTCAGTTTCGAAATATTTATTAGCAAGCACGACAAACATTTGATTAGAAATGTTATTTTATTTCATTATTGCAATAAAACTTCTTTAATATTTTAGTTCAATATAATTTACTGTGGAACGGTTATGATAAATGTCAGCATGGTTCCTAGAAGTTGCATATTTGCTCATGGAATGATGCACTGTAGTTCACTTTAGTACTACAGTTGGTCTCCAATAATATTTCTTTGACATACGCGCCATACTAAACTAGTGTCGTCCGCAAGTGTCTTCTCTCAGAACTATTTATCGATTTTAATATCGTTATCCAAGAAACATGTTTGAATAATGTGGGATTGATTGTAAGAAATAATATTGGAGCGAATGAGTCTATTGTCATGGTAGATTGTTTCTTTTGCAATGTGAGTGTTTACGAACGGGCCGGGCCGAAACTGAACGTATCGACGATGAAGAGGTAGGTTCAGTCTAAATATATTATCAACATAAAACTGACCATATTAATATTGAAGTGACATTTAATTCCTCAATTTCGATTAGCGACATGCGGAGGCTTCAATATTTGGACGAACAAAGGAACAGTCGTCATGACTATAGATGTAGATTAAATGAAGTAAATAGCTACGATAGGACTATGATTTAGTCGTATGCAAATTTGCATGTGAACCCCACAATACTTCATGTGTTTATAAACAAAGTTACTTGACTAACTGTTGCTTTCACTCATTACTATCATTGCTATTTCTTATCGTATTTTGTTCTACAATAAGAGTTTTATTGAGCATCCTCATTTTTTGTTTATTTTTATCCTTGTACTTTTTTCTTCACGGATGCTAAATTGAAAGGAAAATTCTTGTTGTAAATATTTGTAATATCGTAAGCCTTTTCAATATACTCTCATTGAAAGCTAGTGACACATTACTCGTAGAGCTGAACTAAACCTCTCACAAGAGTAATTTTGTTTCTATCACGAGTCTCGCTTCTAAGCTGCAATGTTCAGTTATTATTGTATGCCATTTTGGTTTGTTTTGTTTGTTATCTGTGTAATATGGCAATGCCTATTCTCCGTCCTTTTATCCTATTTGTTGGATGCTAGATATTTGATCGTTATAAGTTTCTTTAAATGTAAAAAACTTAAAATTTTGTTTGTGTATTGAAGGTCCCCCACCCTGAACGCATAAATAAAATCAGCCAGTTACCATATGGGCCACTGCGCGAGGGCTCACAGGTTTGTCCTTCAATCCTCATTGGTGTTTGTGCTCCCCTACCTCTTCCTTTACAATAGGATTAACTCCACTTTTATTTTCTCTGTTTAGCTCTTGTACCTTTTACTTGACTATTAGTGGTAACCTGTATCTTCCACATTCTTTTGCAGTGATTCATATTATTTGAAATTTTATTAAGGTAACAATCTAAATATTTTTGCCCTAAAAACCTAGTAGACCATTACTTGCACCGACCATTTCTTTACTTCATTATAATTTTCTTTTTCTGTATTCCTCAATTTCAATTTTTTTTCTTGCTATTGTTTATCAGCACATGAAAGTAAATAAACCATTAACTTAAAAGTAACATTTAGGAGAACTTACTTTAAAAGCTTAACTCAAAGCCTCTGCAGCCGGTTACATAGACTTAAATCCATAGCGAATCAACCATAGTGAGTCTTGTCTTGGTGAGAAACGACAATAGTGTGAACGATTTAAAGCTACTCGATCTGAATTGAGGAAAAATATGTAAATGAAGGATATGAGATTTTAAATTAAGCATAAGATTTAATGATGTATCAATGATGAACTTGTGAGTTAGGATGAATTGTTGTATTTTTATTGTGGAATCGTGTCAGTGTTTTGAATTGGAGGTATGGCCACAGGCTTCGTTATCACTGCCTGGCTCGCCGTTCAATTTGCGTCGAGGTTCGAGAGGGTCGCATCAGATGGCGTTGCGGCCGAACGGTCGGTCGCGCTACCCACCGGGCGCGGACCGCAAGCCGCTGGTGCTGTCCACTTACCTGGATGCTCAGGAACACCTGCCTTATGCTGACGACTCCAACGCCGTCACCCCCATGTCTGAAGAGAACGGTGCTATCATTATTCCAGTTTACTACGCTAATTTAGGTTGGTACCAACTGATCTTAGATTTTTAATGTTTCTTGGTAGCTTGAGTTCCAACAGATTATTTTCCGAGGGTAAAATTATGATAAAAAGCAACGGAAAATACTACGGATCTTAAAACAGCCTTTGTTTAATCCTGTCTGGGAGATACCTACTTACCTATATTTGCCACATAAGATCGATTGTATTGCCCAAATAACGTCATAATTTCTCTTTCTCTCCAATACATTCATACGCTCCAGGGTCTCGTCATTCGTCCTACACGTCCCATCAGTCACGGTTATCGTATACGTCTCACGGGGACCTGCTAGGTGGCGGCAAGGCACAAACAAAAGAAGCGCGGCTTCGGAACCGCTCCGCGTCGAGGAATCACAGCGTGACGTCACAACCACACGCCTACCCACTGCCTGGGCAGGACTTCTCATTAGCTTCTAGGCCGCTTAGAGAATATGTACGTATAAATTTACCTTTATTAATAAGAAACCGTCAGCTCTTTTGTCTTGTAAATTCCCGTCAAATTAAAAGTATCAAAATTTCATTGACACACAAGGAGGCGTTCCTTACAAGATTTTTCTTGTAACTACGAGTACATTTTCAAGTAGAATTCATAATGAAATTCCTATTGAATTTAACAAACATAATTATCAAATAAAACAGGTGTATGAGAAACTTAATAATTTAATTGTTTTAGGACATGAGTGAATGCACGGACGAAGCTGGAAAAGTTTTGAAACCGTCAACTGATAATCCGTTCATAGAATCTTCGCAACAACCAAATGTAGTGGATATGAGAGGTAAGATATAATTCCTACCATAAATGTCTAGTTTGTTTCAATCTTCTCAGAAAAACAGTGAGGTTTGTATCAAAATACAGCAAGTTGATTGATGAAACGTCGCTTGTTCCTTGTAGAGAAGTTCGAGTGTCTTATCTTGCTATCTGAAATGTTCCAGATGTAATGGTACTGAACGAAATCATCGAACAAGCAGGGCGACAAAGTCGAGCGAGCGACCAGAACGGTATGACATACACTACGCACACTTTTAATAATATCGATGCCAGAGACAACGCTGTCTTCGCATTATACTTTATTTTATCAACGTTCGATGTTTATCTCGCTTTCCAACAAACCTACAATTTAATAAATAAAGTTCAAGAAACAAATAATTCTACACGAACACTAACAGATCACACTTGCCCGGTATTTGCTCATTATGCAACAAAAAAGCATAATTGGCAAAAGGAAAGAACAGAACATTTGTGGATGTCATTTATTGGCGATGAGCCGTCGCAAATAGAATATTGCACTCGCACGCACATTTTAGTTGAAGAAAAAGAACCAAAAAAGGAACAGTAATCATGTAGCATGAAGGTTGGATACAGAAAAAGTTAGTTTTTAAAAGAAAACAATTGAACGGCAAAAACAAAAGTTTGCTAACATAAGACAGATGAAGCAGAGAAAAAAAATAGATAAAGAATTAGTTGAATTAGAGAATTTTTCTTCGACTGCCTACACGAGTGTTGAACAGTAGTGGCCTATACATCCTACTTTGCGTACTATACATTATCCTACAACGTTGATTACACCAACATGTGTTACACTGTAGTTGTACCCAATTCTAACGTACTTTTGTTGCACGCTTTTTGCACTACTTTGATTTTCATATGCACCAAGTCTCCTTCGTCGATTTAACTTCAATATATAGAAGAAATATTTTAGCAGCTTAAACTTTTTGTGTTCCTTTTTGCATGGTTTGTGATCACGTGTTTTACTAGTTTTTGCTAATACAGAATCTAGTTGATAACCATGACTATTACTGACTTAAGTCATGTAAAAACCTTAGAAACGTAAAACAAAATTAATATCTAAGTATTGTATCATGCAAAAAGCTTCAAAGATTTGCTTATATCACTCTCTATGTATAGCCACGATATTCATATTTTTTGATCTGGGGACGACAAAATTGATAAGATGAGCTCAATATCATTCATGAGCATTTCAAGTAGTTAAGCTAAATATTCTTAAAAGCATTGAGAGTATTCGAGTATTATCACCGCTAGTACCGTTTGAGTTTGATTTGCACGAGGTTACCTGGCACCGTGGTGTGACTGATATTCTTGTAGAGTATCTCCTACAGCACCAAGTGCCACCAGTTTGCGCAACCCTTCGATCATTTGTAGATAAATGACAGCCAGCAAACCAACAAAAAATATGGATATTGGTGTCTAGATATTAAGACTATGAAAAATTCCAATAAAAGAATGAATTGGTAAAACCAAATCAAACATCTCAATCAAAATTGAACTGCATCTTTTATTGGAAACAAATCTGACTGTAATAAAAATAATGAGCGAATACTAACAAAAATTGTTTCTCTCTCTCTTTAACACACACACACGCACACTGCTGGTAAACGGGACAACAGTGTCAGTGTACTACTTCCCAACAGCGGAAGACGATGAGGATGGGCCCACATTTAAGGAGAAACTCCTCGAGTGCCTGATGAAGGCGATAGACTTCTTCTGTGTGTGGGACTGCTGTTGGTTGTGGCTGGAGTTTCAGAAGTACGTGGCGCTGCTAGTGTTCGATCCATTCGTGGAGTTGTTCATCACTCTGTGTATCGTCGTCAACACGCTGTTCATGGCGCTCGATCATCATGACATGGACAAAGACATGGAGAGAGCGCTCAAGAGTGGCAACTATGTGAGTTGTACATTATTAACAACATCATTTGTCATATTATCATCATTATCATTTCCAACATTAGTAATTACATCATGGAAATTATTGGCTTGTAAAATAATATAATCATAACTACTTATGTAACTTAATATCTGTTTCAGTTTTTCACTGCTACATTTGGAATCGAAGCCATGTTGAAATTAGTAGCTATGAGCCCAAAGTTTTACTTCCAAGAAGGTTGGAATATATTTGACTTTATCATTGTGGCCTTATCATTGTTGGAGTTGGGATTGGAAGGAGTTCAGGGTTTGTCAGTGTTGCGTTCCTTTCGTTTGGTATGTATTGCTCTTACTGTACTATTATTGTCTTTAACTATGAATCCATTACTCAAAATCATTCATCTGTTCATTTCAATACTTTGTTCTGTCTCTTATTTTATTTATTCCAACTAGTTTATTTGCTAAACCTACCTCTATTATTGTTAAACTCATGCTTGATTTAACCGTATCTGTGTTTTCTTTCTGATTGTTAACTTTCCTTTTTACATGGTTTTGGTTTCCACTTCATTTATCACCCGTAATGTTAAGATTGATACTAATATAACTTCAACTTATGTATAAATGTGGTGAAATATTTTCAGCTACGTGTATTTAAACTGGCCAAGTCTTGGCCGGCGCTAAACCTAATTATATCCATAATGGGTAGGACGGTGGGAGCTTTAGGGAACTTGACCTTTGTACTTTGCATCATTATATTCATATTTGCGGTGATGGGGATGCAGTTGTTTGGCAAGAACTACACAGGTTCTAATTTAAAAGAAAATTTAGCATCTCTAATTAAAGAATTAAGCTTCATTATTAATTATTCAGCTTCACACAACAGAAATTTTTACACTGGGCTTGATTCAACATTATTTTCATGACGGACTGATGAGTCCTCGCTGTGGCTTTATAACACGGAATGTGGCTCAGAAACGCAGACGAGCCTGAAAAGAGACACGTTATAAAGCTATGCCACGCAGCTTCAGATCATAATTATTTAAGCTTTGCATCGAGTAACATAGATTTGACTTGCAGCTTCGCTTCCGAAGGGTACTTTGATGCATCAGGTCGTCTACTGATGGGATCTATGTCGTTATAAGAGACAAACTGAAAATTAGAACCTATTAGAACATAACAAAGTTAATCAACAAAAATGTTATCGATCCAAAAGCTCTCACGATAAGAACTAACATAAATCCCACTCATACAGAAATAATTCTGTGCACATCGATAGGTAACTCAAGCACACATTTGCTAATGTTGGCCCCCAATCACTCACCACACGCACTGCAACCTCCGTTGAGACACGTGAGTGATTGAGGGTCTTGGAAGGGTTCCGCAGTAGCATAGGTGAAGCGCCGGTAAGCGAGCTTGTGTGACGCCTTGTATCACAATTTGTAATTGCAGCTTCGAGTATTCAAATTGGCAAAGTCATGGCCGACACTTAATTTACTCATCTCCATAATGGGTAGGACAATGGGTGCCTTGGGCAACCTGACCTTCGTATTGTGCATCATTATTTTCATATTTGCGGTGATGGGTATGCAACTATTCGGGAAAAATTACGTGGGTAAGTGTAATTGGTGGGAGTGTTGCATGTACATTGGTGTTTGATTGGAGATGTTGACTGTTGGTTCGCGCGGCGGCGCCCGGTGTAGCGCACAGATATATTTCAACAGAATTGTGATCTATTTGTCTCGTGTTGTAAGTCTATTTGGCGATTTGTGACCAAATTATGTGAACAATCATTTAGCTTCCGATTTTGTTACTTCGTATTAAGTATGCGAATATGTTTTTGTATAATGTCTTTCCGAGGAAAGTTGTCGTCTAAATTAAAGTTTCTCCATCAAACTTAGTTATACCCTTTTGTTCATGTTCATTAATCGCCGTATATTTTCTTCATCGCCGTATATGTTCTTCAATGAAATTGTATTTTTATTAATTTATGTAAATTTATGATTGATATTCTCTTTATTTTACACAGTAATAGCAGTTACACAAATATTGATGTGGTGACTGTGTGTAAAAAGAGAACTTGAAATTAAATATGCCTTGCCTTTGAGTGATGGAAACTCAAATATTTGTTTTATTTATTATTCACTGTCAATCGACGCATTATGTACCGTATGTTTAAAAAACAGCATCATCTCTTTAAGCCTTATTTAACATCAAATTGAGCGAAACTTCATAATCAGAAGTCACTACTGTTGAAGTATATTTTGTGCTACATCTGTTAAAGCGTGGATGAAATGTTTAAATTCTTTGTCCAGGAAACAGACTTTTAAAACGTTTAGAATCATGTTAACGCATCAACACTTGCTCAGAACATTTGATTAGTACCTAATGTTGAGGGGGAGGTATAGTATTTTACATCAGGAATCACAAGAGACACAAGGAAAAACATAAGTCAGCCCTTAGAATTGAGCACATAGATTTGATAATTTGACTAGAAACTAGTCAAAGGTCTTACAGGAAGGAATCAAAACTTAAATAGATGTCTAGATGTGTGCAACCAGCCAAATACATAGTTTTAGCATATGTATGAACTACTGAATGAAAGAGACACAGTACATTGGTTACACCCAGGCCCAGAGTACACGACACTACGTTGCGCTTAACAAATCCTAAACGGCCCTGATCTAAATTAATTCCCTGAGTCCACACTTTAATTTGGGCTCGCCGTCGCTATTTAAATAGTGAATATTGTGTTTATGTGCGTCACACTGTTGTGCTCATTAGACGATTGGTAAGATTCGATGTGTCCCCTTCCAAGTTAGCCTCAAACCCTAAAAGTATGTACAGTCCTCTTTCAAAAGCCCCATGGAGAAGGCGCCTCACTTGTGAGACATTACGCTAGCTACCTTTCATGTTTCCTTTTACATCTTTTCTTTGGACATTCTCAATCTTTACGTTTTCTAAGCCTTCCGTAAGCGCTATATTTATGTCTCTAATATTCTATTGTACTATTAAATGGCATGCTGTATTATAGTAAGTTTGTTGTTGTGTTTGAAGCTTTATATTTTGTAGGCTCATGTTAGTGTTCCGCATGATCTAGCTTTAGGAGTCACAGAATATTAGACAAATAATTATGGTACTTTAACACAATATTAGCAATTACACTGAAGGAGCTTTTGTAAAAGTCGCAATATTCAAATTAATTATAGATGGAAGTTTGAGGGATGACAATGACTCCTTTTGGTTTATTTATCACTTGCTCTAACTTAATTAGCATACTGCGACGATTGTATAAACTGTATATTATAAATATAAATTGCTTATCTATAAATATATTAAAAATAAATCAAAATATATCTCTTTACTTATATGTATCTATGTAAAACTGTATTTAAAATATTTTATTGTTATTACTATATCTATTGTTGTTTTACGTGGTGTGTTGTGGTTGTCTTTCACATAGATGTTTCTAGATCTAAACACAAACCCAAAGCTTTTAATAAGTAAAGAGGAGATATTTTTGTCACGTGAAATATCTTTTAATTATTGCCAACTTTCGACCCTTGGGTACAATATTAATGTTTTGGTGTATATGCACAGATTACGTAGACCGTTTCCCGGACGGGGACCTCCCACGATGGAACTTTACGGATTTCATGCACAGCTTCATGATTGTGTTCAGAGTACTCTGCGGAGAATGGATTGAGAGTATGTGGGACTGTATGTTGGTGGGAGATGTCTCTTGTATACCCTTCTTCTTGGCTACCGTCGTCATTGGTAATCTTGTGGTAAGAAACTTAAACTTCATCTAATAGTTGCAAGATTTGCATATTTGCAGAAAAGTTGTCTAAGCGAACCATTTTCCAGGTACTCAACCTTTTCTTGGCCCTGTTACTGTCCAATTTCGGCTCATCGAGTTTGTCGACACCGACTGCCGATCAAGACACCAACAAAATAGCAGAGGCCTTCAACAGAATATCGAGGTTTATTGATTTTGTCAAAAGAAACGTGGCCGACATTATGAAACTTCTGAAGAACAAGTTGACCAATCAGATAGCGATCCACGCACCCGGTAAGATGTGTGTCTTATTGCCCGTATGTTGTGGCATGTCCTTGTACCTCTATGTATTTTTGTACTTATGTAGATAAATATGTATACAGTCTTTATTGTCCCAGCTTGTGTAAAAAAACAATGGGTTTCAAACGTTAGAAATTGATATAAAAAAAGCATAAAAGTATCAATTTGCTAATGTAACATGATCATTGAAATGCTTTAGAACAAAAAAACCAAAAAAATTAAAAGTTCCTTGATTGTAATAAAATCATAAATTATTGATTTGTTATCATCAACGAATAGTATCTTTGATATAAAAAATAACTGCATTAAAAGATTCTAATTGAAATAAAAATAATAAAAATGTAGCATGATTTGTATGTGTGGTAAGTAAACTGAAGTAGCATGGAGTTGTATCGAATTAAAATAATTTGGATTGCGGGTTGATACTTGTGAACACTGTGCGTGCCTGCGCCCTAGCGATCCAAGTGTAGAAAGCAGACCCTTTATGTATAAATGTTGTGTGTTTTAGTCCTCGTTACACTGTTACTTTCCATTTTGTGTCTATGTCCTTTTCATTTCTGTAACCATCGTATAGGATAACTTTCTTCTAAATTAATCTTTGAATGAAAACAAAAAATCGTGTTATTATGCAAATAACGCATTAAACTATGTTTATATATAGTTTTATGCACGTACTACTTTATTGTTGTATAGCTAGAGTTACAGCGCGTATAAACAGAGCGCTTTTAAAAGAGCGCCTTTCTAACGCGCGTTTCGTGAAACAATTTAAGAGGTGATAATTATATTGGAGTGAATTCACATGACACATTTTACTCAACTCGCTAAACCCAAATTAATAGGGCCTTTTAAGAGTAGAAGGCAGGCAAAATAGCTAAATTAAAACAAATACAATATTTTATTTTTAAACCATAACATAGTTAAAAAACTATTTAATTTTGATTAATTCACTTTTTTGTTAGAATTCAAAAGTAATGCATCGACCATAGTAATCGAATAATCAAAACTTGCGTCGAATCAATCGTTGTAGTTCAAGTCCAGGCCTAAGGCTGCTTTTCCACCAGAGATGCGCTATGTAGCTGTGCTGCGAGGATGTAAAAGCTGAGCTACGAAACTGTGTGACCGTTTCCACTGATGCTACGCTATGTAGCTGTGCTGTGAAGATGGGTAGCTGCGCTACGAAGATGCGCTGTCACAAGGTAGCTGCGCTATGAAGATGCGCCGCCACAAGGTAGCTGCGCTATGAAGATGCGTAGCTGCGCTACGAAGATGTGCTGTCACAAGGTAGCTGCGCTATGAAGATGCGTAGCTGCGCTACGAAGATGTGCTGTCACAAGAATCCGTTTCCACCAGTGCTGTGCTATGTAAACCAGTGAATATGATTGGTGGATACCAAACGCATCCGCAGCAACGTAGCATAGCGCATCTCTGGTGGAAAAGCAGCCTTAGTGTTGACTTTCGCACTCTCTCTAGTATAATTTCTGTGATTGGTCAAGTCACTCAATTGTCGAAATATATAAGGTGAAATCAGGCATTCCAAGATCAACATCAAACCAGTCGAAGCTCTGAGTTATGTTCATTGATCTAGGCATGACCAAATCACGCGCACCTCAGAGAGAGAGGAGAGGGGAGGTAGAGGGTCAAACCCTCTCAGGTTCACGGAACTGTTTAAAAAGGTAACCGTGATCCTGAAACGTAAAAGGGCTATAAAAGGAACACCGTGCATTATAGTCGATACGAGTCTTACAATTGACCCTGGGCGAGAGGACTAATTTGATGATTTTAACATGATAAGCCAATAAAATTCCCTATCTCAAAAACTACTAAACCGATTTTGATGAAACTTGCAGTATTCCGTAAGTTAAACAATACCTAGTACAACAAAAAAAGAATTACTTAAATTGGACTTGCAGTTCCGGAGATATGCGTACACAAACTAAATCAGTCGATGCCTACTCCTTACTATTAAGGAGTTATACCTTCCATCATCAACTCAGCTTCATGAGATGATGATTATCATACGCAAGTACTTACATTACTTCATAAAATTTGCAAAAAACGATGTGCGGGCCTATAAAATTTGAGGGTTGCCCTTGATTTCCCTGGGATCCCATGATCAGATCCTGACCTGATGATCATGGGACCACTTGGGAAGTATACCCTTTCAAACAAAAGAAAAATTATCCAAATCGGTCTAGGCGTCTTCGAGAAATCGGGGAACATACATAAAAAAAAAAGATTCCGACGAATTGAGAACCTCCTCCTTTTTTTGAAGTCGGTTAAAAAGGCATGACCAAATAGATCTGACTGGCCTGTTGGTCTTGTGGTTAGTGACCCTGACTGCTATGCCGGAGGTCGTGGGTTCGACTCCCACCCAGGACAAATGTTTGTGTGATGAGCACGATCATTTGTTCTGTGTCTGGGTGTAATTTATAATATGTATGTATTTAGAAATATATAAGTATGTTTATCAGTTGTCTAGTACCCATAACACAAGCTCTGCTTAGCTTGGGACTAGATGGCGTTGTGTGATAGTGGTGGAATATTATTATTATTATTATATTATTATTTCTAGTTTTATTTACATTGCTACTTTTAGTGAAAGTATTACTTTTTTATTAAAAATCTCATTGGGTTTGGTAAAAATAACGATTATGAACAGTCTAAAGTAAAAAAAAACTCCATTTTTTGTTTAATTTTGAAAATTCGGAAAAATTCGACGAAAAATTCCAACACGGGGGATTCAGAATCATGTCCTGGACCCATGGTATCCGTTTGTGCGTCGATGTCTCTTACACCCTGTATACATATACTTAAGTACATAAATGTACTTAATAAGTAAGTATAAGTATTTCTCATATCTCTCAGAAGTCTCGAGGAGCTTCGTCATATAGAATGTGCCTGCCCACTTCCAAAATCCGTTCAGAAACCTATCTGGGGGGGTATTACAACGTCTTAAAACCAGGCTTATTCCAGCGAGTGAAAGTGACAGAGCTATACAAGTCGTCTAGCGCCATCTCGTTCACTCACTGGAATAAGCCTGGTTTTAAGACGTTGTAATACCCCCCCAGTATCGTTTCTGATTGGTTCTTAGTTCTGCCTTCAAGCAACGCCCCAATTATAATCTTGGTAGGATCATCATAAAAAAATATCTTTTAATTAATATCTTTTTGATGTTAAGTACTTATCTGATGAAGGAAATGTGTAGTCTTTAACCTTTAAATTATCTACTGAAGATAATTAATCTATCTTTAATAAGGTCAGGAGTTCCCAAACTGTGCATCGTGGTGCCTTAGTGCTTCGTAAAGAGTACAGAAGGGCGCCGTGAGACGCTCCTATTGATCATTAGTGCAGGGGCCAATTACAGATTTACTTGACCAATTTCCTTTCAAGCGATAATTATTTACATTTATTTAACTACTTAATGAACTAACCTAATAATAATTAAACAAAGAGCGTCAAAAAATTCATTCACATCGCTGTCAACGGGATTTATAAGTGCTCGGAACGCAAGCAATTCTTTGACCAAGAAATGGGCCAGCCACAGGTCACTAGTAAAAAATAAAACTGTTACGACCATTTGCAATTCAGTATAAAAATCAGTAATAAAATGGATGAGTGAGTTGTATCATGAAGATTCGTGGAAGTCAGCTGCGGTTCCGTTGGTGGGATTAGCAGCGATAGCTATTCAAATAGGTAGAAATAAAATTCAATTATTCCCTACCGAAAACTTTTTTATATTGAAGCTTACCCAATATCACGAAGAATAAAAACAAACAGCTGACTATACCATAGTATAGAACAAGTAAGCTATGTAACTTTTTAATTTAATTTCAGTAATGTCTTCTCAATCCAACTCACGAGTCTTTATGTTACAGCCCCCTCATGTTGTCTACTAATTATCGCTTGACTGGAAATTACCGAAATTTTGACGTGGCCCCTGTACTAATTCTCTAACTAGATCGATTTTGCGTGGACCCAAGATTCTTGCAAAGCATAAAATCCACCAGAAAGAAGATGATAGTCTCATAGAAATCTCTTGCAGCCTTAAAACCAAAATTCATATGTTCTAATTTTGTGGTGTTTCCAACCCACAATATCTGAACATGTGATTCTGTCATTATCACCAAGGTTATAAAGCAGTATTTGCTCCGCAAACTGAAAAACTTTAGGAAACTCTGGATTAGGTAATAGAATGACTTTATCATCGATTGAGTAATCAAATAAATTATCATTAATTAGGTAATTACTGACTTCACGCTTTGTGATGTATCATCATTACATGTAACTATTCCTAAATATTCGTGTTCCTGGCTTTGTGTGTGTTTATGCATGATTACTGTTTGTGTATTGTATCCTATCCGTTTCAATATGTATATTATCTATTACATTCATCATTATTTCATTATCGTTATTTGCATCTTTGGTGTTGTCTTACGATTAGTTTAAGATAATGAAATAAAATGACTAATGAGATCTATTAAATACTTTTTCATAATTACATGTAATTACCTAAGTGTTTGTAACAATAAATTAAACAATACATTGCCATCGCAAAGATTTTTAAGAAAGAGGTCATCTCGTTTTTTATTCACTGTAATATTGTACAGAGGATTTTAAAACAAAATAACATTTAATACATGACATAATTTAATTGAACAATTTAACGAATTTCACTAAGTCAATTCGTCCTGGTCTGATTTCTATGCTTGGTCGTCGGGTGGCCCCTCCGTGAACGCACCGTGGACACATCACGCGACATGTAGGCTTAAAGGCGGCTTTGTGTGGTCGCTGTGTCTCCTCAGAGCGAGTGGACAACGAACTGGAGCTCGGCACGGACCTCGACGACGCCGTACTGTACAAAGACAAGAAACTTAAAGACCAAGTAGAAGTAGCTATAGGTGACGGTATGGAATTCACTATACCAGGTAAATTGACACATCCTTAAATACTTACATAATTTAGCATGAACGATATGATTATACAGTGTGCAGCACTAACCCTTGATCTTTCAGGTGACAATAAATACAAGAAAGGAAAAATTTTGTTAAATAATATTAACGCTATAACAGATAATCATAGAGACAACCGGTTAGATTGTGATTTAAATCATCATGGGTATCCTATTCAGGTAAATACTAATTCAATATTTCTCTGTTACTTCCTTTTTCTATAAGTGCCTTAACAACATTTTTCCTTGTGTAGGATGACGACACAATAAGTCAAAAATCGTACGGCAGTCATAAGATCAGGTCATTTAAAGATGAAAGTCATAAAGGATCAGCGGACACGATAGATGGCGAAGAGAAAAAGGACGCCAGTAAAGAAGAATTAGGATTAGAAGAAGGTATGTTAAAAACCCTGCACATACAGCCTTACTACAAAAACTTAAACATCTGTTGAACACTTGTCTAAAAAAAGTGTGACTGCAAAACGGACCTCATTTCAACGTCATAATCTGACATTTTTTTAGACAAGTGTTCAACAGACGATAAAAGTTTTTGGGCACGACGGTTGTTAATGTTTGATGAATACTCAAAATTTGAGGAGTTCGTGAATGTATTTTTTTTTTTTTGTAGAAATGGTTGAAGAGGAAGAAGATGGAAAGCTAGAAGGTGTTCTGGGTAAAACGGACATAATAGTAGCAGCAGATGAAGAAGTAGTAGATGATAGTCCTGCAGACTGCTGTCCAGAGCCATGTTACGCGAAGTTTCCGTTCCTGGCGGGAGATGATGAATCTCCCTTCTGGCAAGGATGGGGCATGCTCCGATTGAAAACATTCAAACTCATTGAAAACACATATTTTGAAACGGCTGTGATTACCATGATTTTGCTCAGTAGTTTGGCTTTGGTAAGATTCCAAAACATTTACTGATAACGTAAGTCGATTCAATGAATTAAATGATTTATAATACAATTATTATGTCCATTACAGGCTTTAGAAGATGTAAATTTACCACATCGGCCGATTCTTCAAGACATCTTGTATTATATGGATCGTATCTTCACCGTCATATTCTTCATCGAGATGTTGATCAAATGGCTTGCCCTTGGCTTCCAGAAATACTTCACGAACGCTTGGTGCTGGCTCGATTTCATCATTGTCATGGTAATATACTAATATTTCTTTAGATATTTCATCTAAATATGTACTAATAGTTTTTTTACAGATAATATTACTATAATGTAAATCATGGTGAAGGATTTGACTTGCATTATTATGTAATAAGAAAGACATAATAACGGTATATTCAGGTTGGTCTTACAATTCATTGTGAAGGTCGCTTTACTGTCACTACAGCTTCCCAACGTGCTGTAGTTGTAAAAACCGAGTATATCATGACTTGATTAAAAATGTACCTAAACCTAGATGTAAGAAATATATTGTATGATGAGTAAATGACGAATGGTGTGGCGTTAGTTGTCGCTCGTAAACCACGGCGCGGTGATGGCGGGCGCGGACGACATCCCGGCGTTCCGCTCGATGCGCACGTTGCGCGCGCTGCGGCCGCTCCGCGCGGTGTCGCGCTGGGAGGGCATGCGCGTGAGTAGCGCGAGACGAGTTGCGCCGCATCGCAGGCGGTACCGTTGCGCTGCACATCCACACACACTGTTTCAGCGCAACCTTATCAATGTATTGTTTGCAGTGCATTGTTTCACGAAATCGACTGTTTACTAAATGTCAATTTTCAAGTGTTTAACTAGAAACACAAATCAGTCTGTGAATCCAAAAACGAATGCCCATTCTTCTATCAATCAGTCAACTCTATTGGTCAAATGTTGCTAAGAATGTTTAGCAAGTTCGTGGTGTCCGATGTGCAGCGCAACTCAAAGCGTGCAGCTTTGATTGTTCGATGTCTATGGCAGTGGAAACTCCGAACGGCCTCACCTCGCTGCCTCGAGCTCTCGATGTCGTACTGTTTGTTTATGGATACCGCTTCTATGTGACTCTCTTACCCACGAACCCTGCTACCTGATATTAACCTGTGGCCAAATATATAATGGCCTTCACTGAGTGACTTGAAATATTGATATTTTCAAGTGCATGAATAAACACAACTTCTATCTTTGTGCTGTCGTACGAGACAGTGCCGTTTTCACGTATAATAAAGAGTTTTTACTAATTAATATTCTAAATTAAAGAAGACAATCAATTGAACTGAAAATGGCACATGATCTTGGATGCTGTCGATGTCATAAATTGCAAAATATATAACTTTATACATATTATACCTACCTTGATTATGTTCTTAACATGTGATGTAGCTTTTTTAGGATAACAGAGAATTTTAACTATTATCTAACTAGTTATTAATTGTGCGCTATAATTTATTATTTATAAATTCTCTGGTGTCCTCAAATTAACTTCGATGTACAAAGTGTGTAATTTGAGTGATATATCACATTTCTATCCCTTCTGATATTCTGCAATAGGTTACCTATTTCTGTATTTGTAAACAAGTCTTCATCTTCCGAAAAAGATTGTTCTGTCCATAGTTTTGTTATTCAGGTTGTGAGTCTTCAACCAAGTTATGGAATGCTCAAGTTTGGCGTTGTTGGTGGGGTCTAGTCTTATGTAATTTTGTCTTTTTTGTAGGTGCAGCATAAGACGTCAAAACTTATTTTTACCAGCAAATTATTGAAATTTAATTTGTCTCAAAATGCAACCCTTGATTTCATCAGGTCTCGCTTATAAACTTCGTAGCGGCGCTTTGTGGCGCCGGCGGCATTCAGGCGTTCAAAACGATGCGAACGCTGCGCGCACTGCGCCCGCTCAGAGCCATGAGCCGCATGCAGGGCATGAGGGTACGTACCACCCTGTGCTGCCGACACACCCTATCGCTCATCCATCCACCACACACTTCGCTCCACACTTCACATTCACATTTCTATTTCAACTTCTATACGATCATTATAAACATTATAAAGTCTCCAACATTCGAGTACGGCTCCTATTTTCGATATTTCTGCATCAATCACCAGATCTAAATTTGTTTAAAATTGTCCATTTGAACAGTTGTTACCAATTCATTGGCAGTAGTCTATAATCGAATAAATATTAGTGAATCATTTTGAAGTGGTCGGTGGCACCCCTGAATGGCTTAGTATCATCACTGTTCGTCATAAACCTCTTTTAGAAATGGTTCCATGGGATTTATTTTAGGAGAGATTTCATCCATGTTTTGGTCTCTTTTTCTATTGGTCTTATTATTATTAGCTAGATTAGAGTTTTGTAATTACTTAGCTATTTGGAATGCTAATTTATATTCTGCACCTTAGATTTTTTCTTCTTGTATCTTCATCGTACGAGCGGCAAGTCGCATGCATTACTACTAATTCCATACATTGTGGATGGCTAACTTAGTGGACAAGGTAAGAGTAGTGTAGTAATTATGTTGCTTTGAGGCTTTGAAATGTGCTTCGATGTATTCGGTGTATTGTAAATTATTTCATGTTGTGTAGATTAGTATACTTATATCATTTTCAATCAGTACCATTTACATGATCACTCAAAGTATGGAACAAATCAAAATCAATATTAACTAGAAATGCACAGTACTAATAAAATTAACGTCCTTGCTTCCAAACTAATAATTTGCGCCCACTAACTGATGCACGCCATTCAAAATAAATGAGTGTGTATGTGTTTCACTGTACACTCAAGGATACTTGAATGCAAGCCAAGTAAAGTCCCTTTGTGCTGTTTTTAACTGGTGTGTATGTGACAGGTTGTGGTGAACGCGCTCGTGCAGGCCATCCCGTCCATCTTCAACGTGTTGTTGGTGTGTCTTATCTTCTGGCTCATCTTCGCCATCATGGGAGTACAGCTCTTCGCTGGAAAGTACTTCAAGGTTGGTAGCATTATTGTAAAGTTTAGCAGTAGTTTGCGTTAGTCTCTCCTGTAAATAAATAAACTGCCATTCTTCTAATCTTACTAATTAATATGCTTTAACTGTTTACAGTGTGTCGACCTGAACCACACCACTCTTAGCCACGAGATCATTCCTGACCGAAACGCGTGTATCTTGGAGAACTACACTTGGGAAAACTCACCGATGAACTTCGACCACGTCGGCAAAGCATACCTGTGCCTCTTCCAAGTTGCCACCTTCAAAGGATGGATTCAGATCATGAACGATGCCATTGATTCTAGAGAAGTACGTTCGATTTTCCTATATTATACGAAATATAAATCTTTGTTAGATTTCAATTTGTTAACAAAACATTAATACTAATTACAGGTGGGACGCCAACCAATCCGAGAAACGAACATCTACATGTATTTGTACTTTGTGTTCTTCATCATATTCGGATCATTCTTCACTCTCAACCTGTTCATCGGAGTGATCATCGACAACTTCAATGAACAGAAGAAGAAAGCCGGTGGAAGTCTCGAGATGTTCATGACTGAAGATCAGAAGAAATACTACAATGCCATGAAGAAAATGGGTTCTAAGAAACCGTTGAAAGCTATTCCGAGGCCGAAGGTAAAATCTAAACTTTTAACAGGTCTAATATGGACGTGAGACATCCAGTTAAGGCTTACTTAATTTATCACATAATACTCACAGTAATAACATCGTGCATCTTTTTTTATATGTTTTTATGCAGCTGATCAACGCAATCTCTTGTCCTGGGACTTTAGAAACTTGCGGAGCTTAATGTTACCACAGCCGATTGTACGCAGCAGATTCAAATTTGTAGCAGTACGTTTATCAACAGCCCATTACTACCATCATCGGACCAACACAGATGCATCCAGATAAGACAGTGTAATAATTAATAAATATTCTGATCATGTTTTTTTCTTTCAGTGGCGACCACAAGCAATCGTGTTCGAGATAGTGACAGACAAGAAGTTCGACATGATCATCATGTTATTCATCGGTCTGAACATGTTGACGATGACGCTGGACCACTACCAGCAGTCCGAGACGTTCAGCACAGTCCTCGACTACCTCAACATGATATTCATCGTGATATTCAGTTCAGAGTGCCTACTAAAAATGTTCGCCTTACGCTATCATTACTTCGTTGAGCCTTGGAACTTGTTCGATTTCGTAGTAGTCAATTTCTCAATTCTTAGTGAGTATCCCATATGACAGTTCTATTCAGTTCCTTCCAAGATTTTTAATAGTTCACTAATGATACATTTCTTTGTTCCCAGGTTTGGTATTGAGTGATATTATAGAGAAATATTTTGTATCACCTACTCTATTGAGAGTGGTGAGAGTAGCGAAAGTCGGTCGTGTACTGCGTCTCGTGAAGGGCGCGAAGGGTATCCGGACGTTGTTGTTCGCGCTAGCCATGTCCTTGCCAGCGCTGTTCAACATCTGTCTGTTGCTGTTCCTCGTCATGTTCATCTTCGCCATCTTTGGCATGTCGTTCTTCATGCACGTGAAGGACAAAGGTGGCCTCGACGACGTGTACAACTTCAAGACTTTCGTGCAGAGTATGATCCTGCTATTTCAGGTCAGTTGTACTACGTCATCACAATATCTGCTGTTTGCTCGTTTGACTATTTTCATATAGGTAATGCTGCAACGTGTATCTTTGCTAATTGGATTGGACAACCGCAATAGAGATGCTGGAACTTGCTGCTCTTGATATGAATCCATTGTTATTAGAGTTCAATAAATAATAATTATATGTGTTTGTTTTGTGGTGCCATGCAGATGTCGACGTCAGCCGGATGGGATGGTGTGTTGGATGGCATCATAAACGAGGAGGAATGCGACCTGCCCGACAACGAGCGCGGCTACCCAGGCAACTGCGGCTCCGCCACTATCGGCATCACCTATCTGCTATCTTACCTCGTCATCTCCTTCCTCATCGTCATCAACATGTACATTGCTGTCATTCTCGAAAATTACTCGCAGGTAACCTAGCTTATATTTATTGTATTAATAATGTTGACGGTGGCAACTTAACACGATTGTAATTGATTTATCGTTGTGTGCAGGCGACGGAGGACGTGCAGGAAGGTCTGACGGACGACGACTACGACATGTACTACGAGATCTGGCAGCGGTTCGACCCGGACGGTACGCAGTACATCCGCTACGACCAGCTGTCAGACTTCCTCGACGTGCTGGAGCCGCCGCTACAGATCCACAAGCCCAACAAGTACAAGATCATATCCATGGACATACCCATATGTCGCGGAGACATGATGTTCTGCGTCGACATCCTCGACGCTCTCACCAAAGACTTCTTCGCGCGGAAAGGCAACCCCATCGAGGACCCCGGAGACCTCGAGGTGGGGCGGCCGGACGAGGTGGGCTACGAGCCCGTCAGCTCCACGCTGTGGCGCCAGCGCGAGGAGTACTGCGCGCGCCTCATCCAGCACGCGTGGCGCCGCCACCGGCGCGCGCAGTCACCGGGCGGCGCGGGCTGCGCGGGCGCGCCCACGGCCGTGCTGCTGGACGGACCAGCGCCGCGCGTGGTGCTGGGCGGCGGCGGGGCCTGGGCGGGCGGCGCGGCGCCGGCGCCGGTCTGACCCGCGCTGGCGCTGGCGCTGCTGCCCGCGCTGGCGGCCGACGGTCCGCTGCCGGGCCCGCTGCCCGAGCTGCTGAGCCCGCCCGCGCCCGAGCGCTAGCGCCGCTGGAGCTGCCAGCTAGTGCGCCGAGCCGCGCCTGAACTGTCGCGCGCGTCTAGAGACGTTCGACGTGTTTACTGGAGTGTTTTGTATTCGCGTGGCCGAAGCTTAGTGACCGTTTGTTTTGCGACTGTGTTCGCGCGCGTTCACCGCGTTCTGTCGTTCCGATTCGTATCCGTTGGTTTGCGTTCGCGTGCGGACCTGTTCCCGGTGAGTGAAGCCGTCGATCGGAGAGGATCGTTCTCGCGAGCGTGCCCTTTTTTTATTCGTCACTAGTGATGTAATGTAAGGTATTGGATAAAATTGAGGAAACTCTAAAAGCTTATTTTTGTATTCGATGAATATCACTGTCTATCTGTAAAATTCTAAAACAGAAGCTGTACTTATAAATATTGTGAAGTTTGATGATTTGTTACCGATTGTGAGATATCATTTTTCTTCCCCGAAATGGTGTCGAGCAATAGCACAAGTAGATGTCCCCGGTCCCGGCGTGTGTGTGTGTGTGTGTGTGTGTGTATGGGTGTGTGTGTGTGTGGTGCGGCGGAGTGCGGCGCGGCGCACGCTTGTTCAGCTTCCCTCACGGCAACATGTTGAGCACCGCCTCACGTCACACACTTGGTAACATTACATACATTACGTCAGCCACGAGCCCGCGCTCACGGGCGCTAGTATTATCGTATCTTAATAGACGCTTAAGAGAAGCAATGGCTACGCCGATTCATATCAATTTTGTCCGTATAGTTTTAATAGTTCCAATTTGTAAGCTTCTCACTGTACCGGAGGACGCGACGTCGCGTCTGTGCGAGGACGGCCGCCTGCCGCTCCTCGGGATTAAGAGAGTTTAGAGAAATTTTTGCAACGTTATCTATATAAGCTTAACAAATCAGCTGTGAAATCGGTACCAGAATTCACTTCCGTCCTAATTCAGTACGCATCATAGGAATCGAGCCATTTTATGTAACGCGCACTTTCCTCATACCTAGTTAATGTAATTGCCTTCCCCTGATTACATTAGCTGCGGAGCCCGGCGGCATTCCCCGGCCGCCCGGCTCCCGACGTGCGGGGCCCGCATGCGGGCAGGCGGGACATACCACACACGTTAGCAGACAACAAATTGTAACAATTTGTATAACCCTCGACGCTATGCACCCAACAATGTATGGGCTTGCCTCGAGTTAATCCGATACATTTTTGGTTTACATACCCGTCAGTATTGTGACAGTGGTGGTGTCCCTCTGGCCGCGTGCGCCGCCGTGCGCCTCATAGACCTATATATTGACATAGCGAGCGGGCTGGTACTGCTTCGACGAGTGTTGCTCTTGCAGATTACATTTTGATGATGTTGATAATGTTTAATGTTCATTCACGATGTACAACCGATTCGGCTACTTGAACGACATCACTAAATTAGCAATAAGATAATATTGATATACCTAAGAGATCGAACGTCCCTTACCGAGTAAGGTAGATATTATTGAAGTATTGTTTATTTTTCGATTGACATCTCTCTAGATAGCCAGCGTGACCCGGACGTTGCCGTTCCCTCGCGACGGTTCACTTCTGTGACAGTATTGTCTTTTCTAGCACAACAGACTAATGAATCATTAAATTTTTGTAATTTAACTTTGGAAGTGGTCAATTTTCTACTACTCTGTAAATATTGAGAGCTTATTGCCGGGTAGATCCCAAACCGCACGTCGCAACACGTAATTTATTATATTATGTCTATCTATTGATATCAGCGATACGTAATAAGCTTGAAGCAATAACGTTAACGTGTGCTCGACGAGAGGTTTCGCTTTTCATTACCTTGTACGGAACATGTCACCGAATAGTTGTGTGCCGGTTGTTTTCAATTCGTTTACATAAAATGTGAAAAAAATATCTCAAGTGCAAGACAATTCTAAGTGTTGCAAGGTTTAATAAAGAGTCAGTGTATCGTAAACTAAAGAGACGCTTACAGTTTTGCACATATTTTGCAATAATTATGGTTACAAGATAACGATTATGTAGATAATTTTATAAATGATGCGCGCGGGGTGCGCGAGCGAGGTTCCCCGTCGCTGGCGCACGCGCGCGACCTGCGTTCCCTCTTGCGTTACTTTACGTTCACACAAGGTAACTAGGTATCTCAGAGCCGTGTGGAGCCACTCAAGCTCTGTCCTTTAATATGTAATATTATATTGCGCTTTGGAAGACTGATCGGATAAGATGATCTTGAATTTTATTTAATGTCCTTGTTGACGTGTTTGTAAAAAATCTAAAAACAAAATCTGTAACTTAAAATCACGTATTTTAAGTTTAGAAGTATGATTTAACTCGACAATACTGATATTCTCACCTAGTTAGTGCCGTGTTAACACTTACGTATGTACACCAATTGTTATTTATTAGCTATTAAGGTAACGTTACCGCTTATCACAATATTAGTGAATGTGAATATATACCATTATGGTTAGCCAGTAAACGTTATAATCGAGCTAGATGATTATTTGCCCTTTTTTAGAAAAAACAGTCAAGAAATCAGAATTTATTTAAACGAATTCCTTTAAATCAAGTCGAAAACGAATTTATCTACAACATAATTGAAATTAGGATTCGGAATCCTTTTCCCCATTTCCGGTGTATAGACTTCAACGAAAAGTTGAACATGAACATAGGTAGTACAACTGTGTAACGTGATCAATTCTGATTTCTTTCAATTTTGTTATCACAAAAATGCGTTTATTAAAAATGTGTAAGCATTTATGTGATAAGAACTACAATCTAAGAGTATTTGTTACTTAAAGCTCCTTATAGCGTTAGGTATCGAGGTTGACAAGTTCCATACGGCTCTACACGACATGCTCTACCAATATGTCGTCACTTTATGTTGGTGAAACCAAAGATTATAACTACTATTAGGCATATTTGCACAAAGAAGTTGTGTTTAATTAAGTTTAGACAATAAGTTATAATATCATTGTATTGTTTATTTTAACTATACTTATGACAAAAAAGTGAGTTCAGTTTGCTGAATGATAGAGGTTTAATTGAGTATTTATTATATATATATTGTTGAAGTTTGTACAAAATAAATTAAGTAAACGATAAAATATAGAACTTGACTGCTTTGCTCTGTAGTTTTATTTCTTTCAATGATAAATATTGACCTGTCATTGATCGTTACCACTGAGCTTAAATACATTTTGAATAAACATTGTAATTCTTTTATTTATTAGTCCGCTGTTATCCCAACAAAAGAAGGCAATTGATTCCTACTCCCCTAAATAAAACTGCACTGTCTATTTTTATTTATGTTTTTTATTAATAATACAAAACTTTCCTATACATTTTTATAAATTACAAAATGTCATGAAGTTTTTGGATAAACTAGTATGTACCTAACAACCTAACTAACGCAGCAAAATATAATACTAATCATTTAGTCTTTATTCACTTGTATGATTTTACATTTATATAGAAAACATTTCGAATAATTGAGTTGCGCCCTGAAACAGAAAGTAAGTAAGTCAAGTTTTATAAAATTAAATCATGGTTCTATTACAACTGTAGGTAAATGACTTTAACAGTTGATTCTACAACTGTTAAAGTCCTTGGCTTCTTCCAACATTATAGAAAAAACATATCGACAGCGTTTGGTTAAAAATCAATATTCCCATACACAAAATACATAATTCCCATACACAAATAATACACATTTCCCATACACAAATAATACATAATTCCCATACACAAATAATACGGCACGGCTGGCGCAGTGGCTCAGCGATCGACTGCTGGGCAGTTCGATCTTTCGATTCGTGTCACCCACACGAACATTTGTGTGATCTACAAGTCGTTGTTTCGGGTCTGGGTAGGTATTTGTGTAGTAAGTTTCTATGTTTGTAAACACATTCACGGAAAGTTAGGAGCAAACTTATATATCAGATTTCTCCATACTACCTGCAGTTATTCAAATTCTCTGTTTACCGCATTTTTACTAGATTTTAGGTAATTTTCCCCTAATTTCCATAATAGCTCACCAAACACAACGCCCTTAACAAACGTTAAAAAATGCTAGACAATACCTACGTATATTATACGTATATATATTTGTAGGTAACTATGTGTTTACAAATTTTTCTTTCGTGCGGGAATTGAACTCGCAGCGAAGCAGCTTTTCTCTAATCATTATTAATTAAAATGCTATAACTCACCATTCTATTGCTAGGCTTTACTAGGTCTCGTTGGAGACGGGGCCAGGGCATCCCTGCGACAACAAACAACTTCTTGTAGCTATCTAGCATTCTACGAACAAGAACCATGTGGATACGCACTCTACTATATTTACGACAAACTACTTAATGCATGAAATGTATGACGCTATGATACTAAATTAATCATTTAATATAAAAAAGTTAATTAAATTTTAAACTGATTTCTGATATAAAACGTTGATCTACTTTACGTCCATCGCGTCCATCAGGTTAGACCATCGCGACAAGCGTAGCAGATACTTCAAAAAGAAAGCGTAGAGCTTCGGTGCTACGTAAGGATTCGTAGCGGATGCTAGGGAAAGCGTAGACCTACAAAGACTGTAGCGCTACGCAACATTTCGTAGCAGATATTTCGGAAAGAAAGCGTAGCGCTTCGATGCTACGAAACAATTCGTAACAGATGTTAGAGAAAGCGTAGACCTACAAAGACTGTAGCGCTACGTGATAAGTCGTAGCAAACAGTAAAGAAAGCGTAAAGCTACGGTGCTACGTAAGGGTTCGTAGCGGATACTAGGGATAGCGTAGACCTACAAAGACTGTAGCGCTACGCAACATTTCGTAGCAGATACTTTAAAAAGAAAGCGTAGAGCTACGGTGCTACGTAAGGATTCGTAGCGGATGCTAGGGAAAGCGTAGACCTACAAAGACTGTAGCGCTACGCAACATTTCGTAGCAGATACTTTAGAAAGAAAGCGTAGAGCTACGGTGCTACGTAAGGATTCGCAGCGGATGCTAGGGAAAGCGTAGATCTATAATTAATGATCTGTAGTGGTACGTAACCATTCGTAGCGGATTTTAGAGAAACTGTAGACCTCCAAAGACTAGCGCTACGCGACAATGTATTCTCTGAATGGAAAGCTTTCAGTTTTTGAGTAATATTTCGGAAACGAGGTCGTAGACAAGAATATCGTAATTTCTTAATGCTCTTATAAGACACTTCCGTAGGTAATGCGGATGTATCGATTACACACCCGACTTTTGGATGACCTTGCCCGATAAAGTTATAGTGGGTGTCGTATCTAATTTTAAGGCGTTTTAAACAACGTCGATTTATCAGTTTCTTTAAGAGAGTCACGCTTATCGGCAAGACAGGCGAATATTTTTTAAATAAGTTTTTTATTGGATTTTTTCTCATTCATTATGGGTCACTCAATAAACAAATTTTGAAGGTAACTAAGAATTATGGATAAACGGCAAAGGTTAATTGAATTGAAACTTTGAACTGAATAATTCTTGGAATTTCACATAAAATTGACTGTGGACTGTAGTGAGTCAAAAAGAGTTATGATTTTAGTAGGTTATTTTATCATATGTTTTACATTTTGAACTAAATTACCACACATTAAGTCCGCCTTAGTACACCTTTTTTTACATATGCATAAAGTTTTCATGAATAAATAAACAAGTGCTTAGTTGTGGGACTATAGTACTTATTTATTTATTTATCTATAATATTTTGACAGGCTGACAGGCCTGTTGGTCTAGTGGTTAGTGACCCTGACTGCAATGCCGGAGGTCGTGGGTTCGATTCCTACCCAGGACAAATGTTTGTGTGATGAGCACGGTCATTTGTTCTGTGTCTGGGTGTAATTTATCTATAATATGTACGGGTACACTACGATAATACGAAAAACTTTATTCCGAAATTCATAAATACGAATTTCAAATTACCGATTTTCATAATTCCGAATGGTTCAAAATTCCTAATATAACAACTCCGATTGATCATTATTCCTATTTTCATAATTCCGAAATTTCAATATTCCTAACATTTATAATTACTATTTTCAAAATACCGAGTTTCAATAGACCGAATATCAAAAATTCCGAATTAATAATTTTCCGAAACATCAAAAACACGAATTCCGATGGTTAAAATTCCGATTAATTAGAATTCCGAAAATTTAATCGCTTATCAGAGAGAAGTATGCTTTTAAAACGCCTTGTCAAAATGCCTCTTAACTTTTCAATAAAAGAATTTCTTTTGAATAAGAATATTTTCTTTTCAATGATAATAATTTCTTTTATAATTTTTTTTTTCGAGTAATTAAAATAATTTATTTTTGAGTTACGTGTTTTCATTCATAATATTACAAAAAATCCCTGTGAGAAGAACGAAAGCTGTCAGAGTCGGGGTGCCCCAAGACACAATTTGCTCGCTATCGCATCCTGAATTCCTGAGTTATATTACCACTAAGGTGGTTCAACGGAGCTCCGCTTTGCGGGGCTCCTATTTCCGTTAGCTTAACCTAACCTGTCCAAGTCGGGGTGTCCCCAATCCCGAGCTCGCTTCGCTCGCTCTTACATCCTTGATCAATTTGTTGATTACCACCAAGGTAGATCGACGGAGCCCCGCTTTGCGGGGCTCCTATTTCTGTGAGCAAGGTTTAAAGTAACCTAACACGAAGGGGATGGCGGGGTCTTTCAGACCCCGCCATCCCCTTCGAACCTAACCTGTCCGAGTCGGGGTGCCCCCAGTCCCGAGCTCGCTTCGCTCGCTCTTGCATCCCTGGTCAATTAGTTGACTACCACCTACCAAGGTAGATCGACGGAGCCCCGCTTCGCGGGGCTCCTATTTCTGTGAGCAAGGTTTAAAGTAACCTAACACGAAGGGGATGGCGGGGTCTTTTAGACCCCGCCATCCCCTTCGAACCTAACCTGTCCGAGTCGGGGTGCCTCCAGTCCCGAGCTCGCTTCGCTCGCTCTTGCATCCTTGGTCAATTTGTTGACTACCACCTACCAAGGTAGATCGACGGAGCCCCGCTTCGCGGGGCTCCTATTTCTGTGAGCAAGGTTCAAAGTAACCTAACAACCTGTCCGAGTCGGGGTGCCCCCAGTCCCGAGCTCGCTTCGCTCGCTCTTGCATCCTTGGTCAATTTGTTGACTACCACCTACCAAGGTAAATCGACGGAGCCCCGCTTCGCGGGGCTCCTATTTCTGTGAGCAAGGTTTAAAGTAACCTAACACGAAGGGGATGGCGGGGTCTTTCAGACCCCGCCATCCCCTTCGAACCTAACCTGTCCGAGTCGGGGTGCCTCCAGTCCCGAGCTCGCTTCGCTCGCTCTTGCATCCTTAATCAATTTGTTGACTACCACCTAACAAGGTAGATCGACGGAGCCCCGCTTCGCGGGGCTCCTATTTCTGTGAGCAAGGTTTAAAGTAACCTAACACGAAGGGGATGGCGGGGTCTTTCAGACCCCGCCATCCCCTTCGAACCTAACCTGTCCGAGTCGGGGTGCCCCCAGTCCCGAGCTCGCTTCGCTCGCTCATGGATCCTAAGTTCTCCTAATAACAATAACAATCCTGAAGGCAAACAGCCAAAGTCCAGAGGATACGCCTCACCACTCCGCGCCTACACAGGCTTAAATAACTCTCTAAGAGTACGGTAGACAAAACTACGTGGAGCCGGTTTTGCAGCAATTCGTTTCTGGCACTGACTTTGTAGAATGAGAAACGAAATTCCGATTTTCATTATTCCGAAAAAATCTGTTTATTCGGAATATTGAAAATCGGAATTTCGTTTTTCGGAATGAGAACTCATCGAGCATTACATTTTTCGAATATGTGAAAATCGGAAAACTAAGAAATCGGATATACGACTTTCGGTTAAATAAATTTCGTGATTCTTAATAATAGATATTGTAATTTTTAGGTATTATGATATTCGGAGTTTTGAAAATCGGAATACCGAAATTCGGAATAAAATATTTCGGAGTATTTGGGTGTTCCCAATATGTACATGTATTTAGAAATATATAAGTATGTTTATCAGTTGTCTAGTACCCATCACACAAGCTCTGCTTAGCTTGGGACTAGATGGCGTTGTGTGATAGTCGTGGAATATTATATTATTATATTTTAGTTTATTTAGAGTTTTATCTGTAGTCGAAATCACTTTTCTTGAGATCAAGCCAAATAAAGCCAATACTTGCGGTATTCAGGCTCGGATTGGACTTTGTGGAGGTATATGTTCAACAATTGGGGTCGCGGGACTGTCTAAACAGGTCATCGTGACCCTGGAATGTAAAGGACTATTGAAGGAACGGCGTGGATGTTAGTCAATGCGATTCTGACAGTCCGCTCCGCTTCACCCAGGGTAAGACGATTCCGACTCCAACGATTGAATTTTACGATTACAATTGAAAATATTTCCAGTCACGCTCGTGGTAATAGTAGATTAGTAGCCAAGGCTGCACCCTCACACTATAGGCACCCTCGCTGTGCGCTCGTGCGCCTAAATATCTCGGGCTGCAATTGATGCTTACACCCGAGCTAACTACTCTGCTTTTCATCTCGATTGTGAGGTAAGTAGAAAAAAACGGCATTACAAGAATAAAACATTTTTAAGTAAAAGTTTTCTATTCCCGCCTTTTTTCATCTTTTTTTATTTATTTTTGTCAAGAACGAAATTGAGTTCGATTTAAAACTGATGACTATTATACTCATACGAAGACAAGGCTGAATAGCGAAGCGACCTCTTTTGTCATTGGGCTGAATGCATGATGTCTATTGCCAGTATGATGGTTAGATGTACGCGAACTTTTTGAAAGAGTGAAGAGTTTTTTTTAATTACTTACCGCCCTAGGGCTTTTCTAGCTACATTATTACCCTAGAGCGCTAATTGGTTACCTGCAAGCCCCATTTTGGGGTAATAAGGACCTACTTACCGAATATGAGAGATGTAAAATTAATAACAGCTGCACGTACTAATCATTAAAATCTGCAAGCTTGCTGAAATGTCTGTGGATAGCTGAACATCCATTCACCGAGCTCTATCCTTGCCTCAGAAAGCACGTTAACGCGTTGTTCCCGGCATCATTCGTAGATCTTGTACAGTCGTTCAGAGTTGTCAAAAGCCCGAAAGTCTGACAGTCAGCATTACCAAATACATAGGTATGTTGTATTTTGGTTGTCTTCTGCAGAACAGATAGGTACTGTATCTAGGTAGACAGCTGGCAAAACATAGTACAGCTTGGCCAGAACGTCTTGAAACGGAACTAATATTTTTATTTGCTGACGACGTTTTAAAATATTTGATATTTGGTGTAAACAAAGACGCAGGTTTGTAAGATTTATTATTGTGCCATAAAACTAACGTAATAAGTGAAAATAAATAAAATAAAATCATTCAAAGTGCTGGTAGCGAGAAGACAGTGGCGACTTCCGGTTTTCTACTGTTTTTTGCCAAGCTGTACCTATTCAGCTACATCCGATTAGACTCAAAGCGGTCGAAAGATGCTTGTGAAATAAAACTATAGGAAGATGATTGAGTCAATCATTTTACCGTCTATGCCAATCACGAAGACGCATAATGGTAAATTAGCCATTATTCAGAATTATTTTTCTTCCTTGACCATGTCATTGTCAGTTCAGGTTCCAGCTTCGAGCATATTTTGAAGGCCAATGGACACATTTTTAATTTGAATCTCTCTGTGATACATTTTTGTTTCTTGAATTTTACCATAATGTTGCCTTTTCTTTTTAAATGTATGTATATCAATAAGTTGTATGATGGATACAAGGATCAGGAATGTTGATAAGGACAGGACAAAGGTAATGATATAAATAACAAACTTATCTTCGATGTTACTATTTTTATTTATTTTTATTTCCATCTTAGTCTTACTTAAGACAACTGTGTCCTTAACATAGGCACACATACAAGATGCTTGTCAATACATAGGCATAGTATCCATATAAATATCTATACAGCATCTATATGTACAATAGTATGTGTGTACTGACGAAGCCCTCTGCATCAAGTAGAACAGTGACACTCCGCGCAGTCGGGGCCTCCTACACTAGTACAGTCCACTATGTGAACCTCGTACAACAAGCTTCTTATTTAATTTACGACATTTACTGGCAGTGCAACTGACTTGTGCACGTTTCGTACCACAATTCACCGATTTATTACTCATTAATGACAGATATGTAGCGCGAGAGTTAATTTACAAAAAAGCGGATTATCGCGAATCGAAAACCTTCAAAAATAGTTATGTATCTATTTGTACGACTTGGCTTCGTTACCACCTAGGCCCGAATGCTTAATTAGTGACAAAGTTATTTATTTGTGAGCACGGCACCATGTTGTGTTGTTAACGTTACAGGCATATAGTTCGCGACTCCAACTCTTAATTAGTAAATATACCTTTACAGTACCAGTCGTTAATGTTTATTGGAAAACTTTATAATTACTTTAAAATATTATTTGAATATAAGTGAGCAGTGAGCAGCGCGTGACGCGGACTGCGGCGACCTCGCCTTAACATCACACTGAACGCCTTCCAGGCGCTAAATTATAACTTGATCACAGAATTAAAACATACTAAGTGCTGAACTATCAGTTTTAAATATTGATATACAGTACTCTAATAACAAAAATAGGTTTTTTTGGTAAAAATATTTTTTGTTTTTCTTAACCGATAATTGTTATTATATCATATTGTGCTATTTTTTTTAATTAAAAGACTCGTTATCGAGGATAAAGTCGACAATCGAAACAAACCACCGCTATGTAAACTTATAACGCATCGTAGTATATTACATTACCATGAAATGAGGTCGTAATAATACAAAGATCCAAACTTTAACTACACTAAGCGATTTACACGACGCTAAGACGAATTTAAAATATCAAAAAATGATTAATATTAAATTATAAATTCTAAGTTTACAGTCGAAAAAAATAAAATAAAATGAACTCTATTAAAATTATTAGAGGAGATCTGAATGTTTATAATGTGAGACTTATATTACGAGATGTAGCAGAGTTGTATGCGGGTATGCTTGGAGTACCTAGCTCTCGACTAAATGCTGCCATCACGAAATCACATCATAATCGATTCGATAACGGTCTTCTTTGGTACTCGCTCTGACACTGGCGATCTTCGATTCAACGGTTGATAATCATTTTTTTTTTCTACTCAATTCCTACAACTGAAACATGTTGGCTTACAGAGTTTAAGATCACAGTGTAATCAGTCAATTTAGTTCCAAAAACATAAAATAAAAATTAAACATCGTACAACCGTGTATCTAATCGAGAACCGCCAAGTATTAAAAGCAAGTTGAATGTATTTTGAATGAGTACAAATAAAGTCGAAACAAAGTAACACATTTAATTTTTATTCAAAATAATTTAGAATCATATATCATATATGAAGTCCTGGTTTTTTGACTACAATGGTTAAATGAACAATCCGTTTGTCAACTAACGACTTTTTAAATGACAAATTTTTCACGCACACAAACTTTTGTCACAGAAGCGTACCATATTTGAAACATTTCTGTCCTATGAAACACGACAAAACCTCTTGTCTCGCCCAGCGAAAACAAGTCTTAAAAATATAATGTTATCACTAAATATTCTTTAATGTTCAGTACTCGGGAATTATTGCCAGGTATTATAACTATTAAACGTTAAAATTCCGTTACCGTGCCATAGGACCAAAATGTTTATTTAACACATTTTCAAGCTAATATCGTCACGTAGATGAAATGTATGAAAGCGTAGAATAAAATTGAAGTCGTTACGTTTCATACTTTTTTATTTCTTTAGAAATGAGATCTACACATTTATGTTAGTCAATCACACACTTGCAAAATTGGAAAACCTCAAATACGGCATTTGCAAAACACGACATTAAGGCAAACGGTCATAACAACGGTTTTTGAAAGGTAATTCAAATTATCCTGTTGTAAAATCTACATTTGTTTGGCGATAAACAATCTTATTAACTCACGTTAGAATTGACATTAGATTAACTACACAGGTATTTGAAAGGCCTTTCAGAAACGGGTAGTCTCATTCACACAAATATACTGCTTCATTTGTTGTCCAGAATTATCTGTATTTAAAATCCAAAGGTGGTCAAGATGTCTTAAGGAAAGGGGGAAATACACGTTATTTTACAAACTGTTCGGGACATTAGGGTAAAGCAGTATAGTTGTGTTTCAAGATGGACAGTCGACAGACACACCAGTAATTCTTATTCATTCAGTTTGTAGTTAGTTACTCTTCCAACACTTTCACAAACTTTAAGCTTGCACTTTCAGATTCCATTTTCAACACAATTATATCAAACAAGGATCAATAAAAGCCTTTTTACGAAGATAAAATGTTTATATTATTCTGAAATTAAATCGTCATTTTAACTGACAAATACTAAAAAAAAATACGGTGTAACCGTACCATTCTATATGATCAAACATTAGCTAAAATATAAATTGTGACTAATCCAAAGCTGTAAAACAATTTATTTTCGTATTCCGTAATAAATGTTATTTCTATTGATTTTAAATAATCCTATTTACACTTTTTTTTTCAAACATCTTTTTTTTTCTTTTTGTGAAATATTTTTTTACATTTTCATTAATTTGCTTGAGGGCCAATCTGAGTTAATAAGTCTTATTTTAAAAGTATGAAAATCCCTTGTCTATCGGAAGACAGCCGTTTTAATTATTACAGAAATTGCCATAGATCATCACACTAGCATCATTACAGGAGTTATTAAGATCTCAAAGATGTCAAGCTTATGCTAAAGCTGAATTTGGACCAGCGAGATTACTTCTAAACCTTCGCTAGATAAAACCTAGAACGGTATACAAACTATTTATTACCAAACTAGCTCTATCTAATAATGTCAGTGACGAAGTAAATTCTCTCGCTCGTAATTAAACATACTCTATTAGCTATAAGATCGGTCCCTGCAGACAGGAAAGGTAATATAATGTGATTTTGTTCGCAGCTTTTAGTCTATACACGATAGAAACAAAAGCGTGTCGCGGGAGTAGTGAGGTGCGCCCACGTCCACTAGTGGCGCCCGACGTGGGACCGACGACTACAGTAGCCGACCGTCATGTCACAGGTTTAAGAGACAAAGTCTAAATGGATTTACCTTAATATTTAGACTGCCTTTCAACCAGAGATGACTGTGTTAAGGTGGATGCTCCAGGGTAGCCCGCGAAATTCAAATTTTCTTACGTTTTTTGCAATTTGCAAGCCAGTGCTAGGTTGTATGTTGATTAAAATATTATTCGCGACTGTAAGACGTATGTAGTTACAGAATTATAATCAACAAAATCATCAATACAACGCTCTAAGTTCATAAAGCTGCAGGAATGACTTTTTATGTTATTTTTTTGTTCCTGCAGTTTTATGAACTTAGAGGGTTGTATTGGTGATTTTGATGATAATAATTCTGTAACTACATACGTCTTACAGCCGCGATCAATATTTTAATCAACATACAACCTAGCACTGGCCTGCAAATTGCAAAAAACGTAAGAAATTTTGAATTTCGCGGGCTACCCTGGAGCATCCACCTTAAGCAGCGTAGGCTTAATCTTCTTAGCCAGCAATATCATTGGTTTGTTTTACCCAGTAGACCTGACTACGCAACCTCTCTTATCTCTGGTGAAAACGTTGCCTTATGGGCCTACCACACGCACAAGCTTCACGACTGTTTTGCCTGCGCAAGCCCTGCCTGCGCGTACTTGCCTGTGTGTGTGGTTGGGCGTTCAGTTCATTGTTTTTTCATGCGAGAAGCTTGCGCAGGCAGAACTGTGGTGAAGCTTGTGCGTGTGGTAGGTCCATTTCGGTCGGATACTGAATATCGCCAATTGGCGCCCAACGTGGGTCAAAGTGGCATCGAGCCGTGAATGTGGGCAGTGCGTAGTGTGTGTGTTTGTATGTGTGTGTGTTACGGAGAGGAGGCAAGATTACTCTGTGTAGTCCCAGCAGTCCTTCTCGTAGCCCTCGTGTACGTGCTCCAGCAGCACCTTGCGCCGGCTGTCGCAATATCTGGGGACAAATATACTGTTAGAAATCTAAAGTCCGATCAGAACGTATCCGGGGTATATACGGTCGTACACTGACCTATTATTACCTGTCTCTGTCACTCCCGCGTAAATATAATGAGTCTCGCTTGCACAGATGCAATGGCCGCTATCAAGTGGCCTGCTATGACGTCTTAAAGCCAGAGTAGTTCCAGTGAGGGAATAAGATGGCGCTAGACGACTTGTATAGCTCTATCTCTATCCCACACTGGAATAAAATCTCGCTTTAAGACGTCATGGTAAACCACCAGTTCTATTTCTAATAATCTATTAATTTTCGCTAAATAATGTTGAACACTTACTAAAGGACCATAATTGATAACAATTTGACGGGTTCATGAATGGAATGGAATTGAGAACCATTTCATACAATTATTTATTTTTAACTGCAAAATAAAACAAATGTTTTTTATGCTACTGATAAAGAAGATAACTTTATCAAAGAGAACTTTCATCTAATTTATAAAGGTATTAATATTTGCAACAAACCCTTTGTACCTTTTTTACGAAAATTTGGCCCAGATACTTTCCTATTAATAAATTGTGAAGATAATCTTTAAAAATGTATGGTCAATCTGAAGACTATAGTGGCTATAACTTTTTCCCGTTTATTAATATGGGTGTTAAAATAAATGTGGAGAAGGAATGCAGAAAGCTAAAATATTTGTTTTTACAAACTTGAAAGTTTTATTCAAATAAGGTCGACTTTCGACTGGGTAAGTAATATATGATATAACTACAAAATCTCTAATAATTACAAGAGATAACAACTGAATATAGAATTTTATTTGATATAATGATCTCTTAATATAATAAACGACTGACATAATTTTATAATGACTAATTTTTATAATCATAATAACAATCAATGAATATAAAATCGTTTTGTATACCACTCAAAAGACATAAAACTTATTTGGTCTAATTTTTTTTTCTTCCTGGTATGTAATCTAACTATGATGTTCCTAGTAATAGTACCACCTACCATCCTTCTTTCTTTTTTCTTTCAGGGCCTTTCAGACCCCGCCATCCCATTCGAACCTAACCTGTCCGTGTCGGGGTGCCTCAAGTCCCGAGCTCACTTCGCTCGCTCTTGCATCCTAGGTCAAAATAACTGATTACTACCTGTCATGCTGGCTCGACGGAGCCCCGCTTCGCGGGTGTCTTATTTCTGCGTGCAAGGTTTGAAGTAACCTAACACGAAGGGGATGGCGGGGTCTGAAAGACCCCGCCATCCCCTTAACCTGTCCGTGTCGGGATGTCCCAAGTCACGAGCTCGCTTCGCTCGCTCTTGGATACTAAATTTTTGTGATAACAATAGCATTCGTGAAGGCAAACAATCAAAGTCCAAAGGATAAGCCAAAGTAATCAAATAAAATGGTTTAAACGTTAAATTATATGTTTCAAACGTTATCATAAAGATTTTCGCTTAAATAAACGTTATATCAAATAAAATTATATGAAATGAGTTTTAGAGTAACACAAACATTATGTGTAAAGAAATTATATCAGTCGTTGGTATTTCTCACGTTGATTATATCATGTGAACGTTATTGAAATGAAAATATATCAAATAACTTTATATGAAATGAGACGCACCCCTTTCGACTGGCAGACCACTAGTCATGATTTAGAGACCTTCCTCATGACGCGATGCGACGCAATTCGACCAATTCCACCTACAAGTGAAAATCATCCTTACCACTACGACATATGATATAAAACGGTGGGTAGATGAAAAACAAAACACGCTCGCCACGACGACGTTAAGTCAATCGAAATCATTATATCGCAGTAGCAAGGACTATTTTCATTTTTAGTTAGTTGAAATTGCAAATCGCACGAATCACGTCATAGAGAAGCTCCCTAAGTGTCAGCACAGACCGACACGTGACGCTGCGCGCACATTTCAATAGAGCTACTCAAAATCTAACTCTATTTCCTACACGAAAAGATACACCTTTCGAAAAGCAGCGCGGCGCCGCGTTGCGTTTTAATAGCGACTCAAAATATGACTTAATTTTCTACAAGAAAAGATACACATTTGAAGTATCGTCGCGTCTCGGTGTGAACTGACCGTTAGACAGCACTCACCTGTACTTGTCCTGGACCTTCTGTTTAATGTCAGCCAGGTTCTCGCTAGTGATATCACGCTCCAGGTACTCGGAGAGTGTCTCCGTGGCCGACTCCAGATCCCTCTGGTTGTCCTCAAAGATCACCGACTGGTTGTTCTTGCGCAGATAGTACGCGAACACGTACGTGTACATAAGCGTCTGTCGGCACTGACACAGGATGTCCACTGCCTTCTTCAGGAATTGCACCTGTTACCAGTTTTAATAATCACATTTTCGGTTTAGGTGTGGGTAGTTTTATATTTTGAATTCAATTTATTAAGTTTTCTCATTTACATTTTACACAGTACAGACAGATAATGTAAATAGAGACTTAGAAGGGGATAACGACGTCCTTTGCCCAGGACACACTATAGGCTAATAAAAAAAACGAACGAGCCTTAAGATAATCGCGTCTGGCCTTGGTATATAAGCAACATGAAATCGAAACTACAATAACAGTTATTTATTACCTATACAAGAGTGCAAAGTTGCTTTTTAACCGCGTGCTCAATATTGATGACCGAGCAAGCGAAGGATTCTAAAATTGAATCACGAGAGCAACGAGTGATTCAAAAATTAGAATCTTGAGCGGTAGCGACGGAATCAAAAGAACACAAGGTTGAAAAATCTTTGCACTCGAGTGCAACATGTAACTTTTCATCCCATCTCAGCGAGGAAATTACTAAATGCATAAAAAAAATACATGTACATTGTACAATCACAAGATAGGTACTTTTATTTCAGTTTAGGTATTAACGAGGGAATTAAGTTAAGAATCCTTAGGGCCGAGTTCGCCGACTCTCATTTAACCAATGTTTGAGTAATCGGCCGATGAATTCTTATACATCGTTTATTCAGCCGGTTAAGTATTCACTGTTCACCACGATTATTATAACCGTGATTAATAAATCGGGCAATCACCATACGCTCAGAGTGAATGAACGAATGATATAAGTCTACTCATTAGCAAAGTCACGTCATTATATTTAGTCAACACGAGTTTTAGTGACATCTTTATTTAATAGCATAAATTACAATGCTTGCAACTTGAGAAGTTTGAAAACACATTGGGAACGTTATACTAGCCTGTAGTGTTTAATTTGGATGGATAACATCCCGGCGCTGTTACTGTCAATGTCAATTGTATTCACAAACTATTTTTTGTTAGTTTATTTTTTCTGTTCCGTGGTTTATTTGCACATGTTTTATTCTCGTGGGCATTATTTTGTTGTGTTGTGATTGTGATATCGTGTTCATTGGATACTTGGTCTGAGGTTGTGAAGAATTGTAAAATTACCTACTACTTGAGAAATGGCGGCTCAGAAGAAGAGAACAAGCAATTTTTCAAGCAATGAGAAGCGCATTTTAACGGAGTTGGTGTTAAAATACCAAGATGTGGTCGAAAATAAGCGCACCGATGCCGCCACGAATTCGTCTTAAGTTGAAAGGGTGGATCCATCTACAAGAAGAGTTCAACACTGTCAGTACTTTAGGACTGAGTAGGCTGTTCCTGGGAAAATATTAAAAGGCAGACCAAAAAAGACCGAGCCGACAGGAAGAAACAGCTATTTATGACTAGTATGTGCAACAACAATTATTCACGTGGTGTATTAGGCATATAGTGTTAAGCCTCCTGCAAACACACGCGATTAATCGCGCTGCGACAACGAGCCAAGCTAATTTCCACTCTAAAAATACTGCGAATGGACCGCGACATGTCGCCCCGCGCGATTAATCGCGTGTGTCTGCAGGAGGCTTTAGTGGGTCGCTGAGGCGGAGTTATTTGCATTATTCTTTATCTGTATCTGCATGTATTTATTTTTATTTTGTATTATTTTATAAAATAAGTAAGTAATGTTGCAACTGTTGTTATGTCAACTCACATCAAATGTCAAATGGATGGTTAAACACGGTTAAACGATGCTTTTGAGCTCGGTTAAAACAATCGGCTGTTTAAGGGCTGTAAATACTGGTTAGCGTATGGTGAACATTATAAATGATTGAATCAGTTGTTCAAATGATAAACAGCCGTTTTAAAAGTCGGTGAACTCGGCCCTTAGTGTAGCGAGGGATTCAAGTTAGACCAAGGCAACACAGCTTTATATGCGAGGAAATAAATTCTATTTTTGAAATTTGATATGGTACGACTTACGACTTACTTCACGTTCGAACCTTCGAACGTGAAGTTGGCACCACAGCAAGCGATCAGCTGTTGCGGTCACCGGCCGCCATTACTGCTACAACTCTTTAGTGCACACGATGTTCTAAATTCAATTTACTTTAATCCTCTAGAGGATAAAAACGGCTTTTGCGCTCAGATATCGAAGAGTAAAGATACTCTTTCCGAGATGGGGGGATGAAAATCTAGTTTTACATACAGCTACCATTTGACAGCAGACATTAACAATGAGACGTCGACATGTGTAGTACAAACAGCTGAAATGATTAACCAGTGTTGTAAAATTTTCTCTTTTCGACTTTTTTTTAGTGATTCTTATTTCATCATCATCATCGGCCTTTGCCCAACTATGTTGGGGTCGGTTTCCAGTCTTACCAGATGTAGTTGAATACCAGAATTTAACATGGAGTGACTGCCAACCAGACCACCACAACCCAGTTAGCACTAGAAATACAATACCCCTTGGTAAGATAAAGATTGGTTGTCAGTGTGCATCTTATTTAATTTTTTCTATAAAATACAATTGCGACAAAAACTAAACATGAAATGGGCCGCGGGAAAAGGTAATAAACGCCGCTGTGAACGTGACCGTGACCCTGGAACGCAAATGTCTACTGAAGTAACTGGACATATTTTTATTCAGTAAGTCTGACAGAAAAAGAAAAAAAAGCAAAGTGTTGGCCGTCCGGCAGCGAGAATGATGGGCAGACGACATTGTTGCCATAGCGGGAGTGTCCTGGATGAGGCTGGCGCAAGACCGTGGAGCTTGGCACAAGCAAAGAGAGGCCTATACCCAGCAGTGGGTGAAGACGGGCTGTGGATGATGATGATGATGAAGTCTGACAGTCCCTTCTGCTACACCCAAGCCAAGAGGACTAATTTTAAGGTTTAACACCAAAAAAAAATTAAATAAATAATGTGCACATACTTCAATCCAGCTCATGTTGTGTTGCTGCATTTCCTCCATCTTCTCCTTGACGGAGGCGTAGAGCTTGGACTCGAAGCGCAGCGACTGCATGTGGTTCATGTAGCGGTTACAGTAGAACAGGTAGCGCTGCAGCGCTGCACGCGACCGCTCTTGAGCGTCGCGGGCCGCTTTAGCTTCGTCCTCGTCGTACCTGGAGGTGGAACAATTTAATATTTAGTCAAGTTGATTCTGCAGGCTGTTCTTTCATGAAAAATTCCTGTTTTACGTGGTAAATCATTGAATGAGTCCTCCCACCCAGGGCAGGGTAGGAGGGACTGTCAGACTTGTACTGTACTTGTACGTTAGTCCCGTAACCCCGGCAGGCTTTGGCCCTCTAAGGGGGGCCCCGTCATTTTGCTGACAGCTCTTTAAAATTCCTGTTACGAGGGAAAGCGGTTGAGGTGAAGGACTATTTAAGCTTGCGCCATCTGAATGCGTTGTCTTCATAGATGTAATGAATGGGTCTAATATAAAATATTATTTGAGTTCATTGAAAAGTAATGAAGTTTCGTGCTTAATCCGTCAATTATATATTAAAGTTTGACCTCAAAAATATAATACTGTTATAAATTATGGTCTACGTGTTATCCTGATGAATAAGCTTTTTACTGTAGTTTATTAAAATTACTGAAGTAATTTTTCGCATTAGAGTAATGTCGAGCTTCAGCGTGTCGCAGAAGCGTGCTTTCGAACTATAAGTCACAATACAGTTTTGTCGCACCAAGTGTCAATCGCACGTCCGTTTGTCAAACTCAGGTAGTACACTCCTAACACTCCATTAGTCGCGCGCTCTACTATTGTAGAACACACAAGTACATTTTGTGGAATTTAACGCGAATTAAATGTATCTAGGAGAGCAGTGGTATCGGCCTCGACTTACGAGTAGTAGGTCGTGGGTTCGAACCCCGTCAGGCGCATTACTTGGTGTAATTTATTTCAACACCACTGCTCTCAAAACGGTGAAGGAAAACATCGTGAGGAAACCGGCATGTCCTAGAACCAAAAATTCGAAGGCATGTGACATCTACCAATGGCACTGGGCCCGCGTGGTAGATTACGGCCCACTCCCTCTCAAAACTACAATAGTAGAGCGCGCGACTAATGCAATGTTTTTAAGGTTAGGTTAGCAGTAGGATAACAATGTTACGTACCTATTGCAATTGTACCAGCTGCTACCATGTGGCTCCCAGGGTCCGAGGCACACCCAGCAGAAGTCCGCCTTGCAGTTCTGGTTCTTGCAGACCATGTGGTTACAGCCGCCGTCCTTCTCGATCGTCACGTTACACTTGGGACACTCCTTCGTGTTTGCTGCGATCCAGTTGGACGTTTCCGAATCGTCGTCGCATTTCTGAAAGAGTAGTGGGTTTTAGATAAACTAAGGGAACGTACCATGACGCGTTTCGTGCAATTTGCAATTTCTACTAACTAAAAATGAAAATCGTCCTTGTTACTACGATATAATGATGCAATTCGACTGACAACAAAACACGCTCGCCACGACGACGTAATTACGTCGTCGTGGCGAGCGTGTTTTGTTTTGCATCTAGCCGTAGCGTAGACAACCGCACGTTTCATGTCATATTATAGAATCGGTGGAATGAGGGCTACCGTTTTTGTGCTCAACAGATGGCGCCACTGGCGAGTGAGGTCCTGTATTTGTAATTATTCTGGACTGTGGCGTCAAAACATTAAATAAAAAAATATGCTTGTAAACAGTAAACAACTAACTCTGAATTAGCTAACCTCTGAATTAGCTGGTCTTTCAGTCCGCTTAACTTTGCACCTCTTTTTCTTAGTTCCGCTTTTAAAGCTTTGATATTCATTGACCCGTAACTTGTTTTTGCCGTAATAAGAATAATATTTCATTAAATATTTCGTAATACCGCAGAACGTAAACTAAAAAGAAATAAAACCGTGCAGCCCGCCAATAAACAAACATTTCGGGACCTCACGGTACACTAGCGCCTCTAGCGGCGAATTCACACGCGATAGCCCTCATTGCGTCGCATCGCGTCATTAGGCAAGCTCCCTTATCCTACATACTGCTTCTAATGACTCGCTTGTTGGCCTAGTTTTCGCAAACGCGGCTGCTGAACAAGAGGTCCTGGGTTAGATTCCCAGGTCTGACAATGTTATTGAGTTTTTAAATTAGGAATTTCTCAATAGCAGTCATTGAGTCTGGATTTGTGTCCGGTTGATGGTAATAAGCTCTCTACTTATTACATGGGACTTTTTTTTTTATCGTGGTAAAATCATCAAATGAGTCCTCCAGCCCAGGGCAGGGCGGGAGCAGTGGGCGGGAGGGACTGTCAGGCTTGTACTGACTAAAATCCACGGTGTCCTTCATTAGCCCTTTACGTTCCAGGGTCACGGTAATGGAATGAGTCCCGCGACCGGAATGAGTCCCGCGACCTATTACATGGGACTTAAAAGATACTAACAACAATTCGCCACTTGCGTATCGGTTACCTGCAGCTCTCACGATTCAAGTACTAGTGAGAAAAACAAAAACCATTAGGTCTACTGAACAGTTCTACGGTAGAACTAATGCACTTATTGCTGAAAACAATTTATTGAACTAAAACTTGTTTAGTTAGTTCAATAAATTGTTAAAAAAAAAAGTGTAATGCTTGTTATCCTACACTGCTCGGTCCCACCTGAGGACAAAGGCCTCTCTCCTTCTTCTGAAAGACATTGGCACCAAGTTTAGATCAGCTTACCTTGATCCACTTCCTGAGCAGACAGCACCGCACGGGGTCGTGCCAGTTCTCGCCGCACGCGAAGCAGAAGGTGTGTCCACAGCGACACGTGACAGGCGCCGCCTCCACGTACGCCACCTTGATGGCGTTGCTGCAGTCCGGAGACGGACACCAGCGCAGGAGTCGATTGCACTGCAACGAACATATGCCGAGGGTTATGGTATGAAAAGTGAAAAATAGCTAGATGGAACCAATACGCGTGGCTATAAGTCAGCGTTAAGGAAAGTTAGGATTAGCCCTATAGAATGAGCCTTCCCTAACCAAATATCAAAAAAATTACATTAGGTAGTATTATGTATCACATAGATAATGTCATAGGTAATGTAATGAATGAATCAGATAGTTTTACCGATTCCCAAGCGCTTCCTGGAAGGAAGCTCTGAAGAGAAAAAAGTAAAAAACATCATATATTCTCATTTAGATCCTGTATTTGATATTTTTCTTTATAGAAATTTTGCCTACATTTATTTTTGTTTTAGTGCCGATAGATCGCTATGTATCCAAAACCAAATGATTTTATTGGAACAGTCAGACCCAACAAAGTTGCGAACGCTAGGTGGCGCTAGTCGTGCATGGAGCCAACAGTTCTATGGATACCCCATAGACATAGACAAGGAACTGAGCATTATCCAGTTGCAGAGTAAATACAGGCAGGAAAGTGTCAGAAGTTGCTTTTGAATCGCGTAATCATTATATTTCTTTCTAAACAGTGGTTAATTTTATGCAGGTATTGCTCAGTCTATTCTCATTCTAGACAGAGACACCGCTCTACAATGGCGGAACTAGACGATCATCTCTTTCTAACGGTCGATGTGCAGTATTTAATAAAGTTATAAAAAGTCACCTCAACAAAACTATTGGTGATGATGTGTTGGTACTTGAGCTTGACGCGCGGGTCCCGCACCAGCCGCATGACGGTGGCGTCGTCCACGAGGATGTCGCACGCGTGAGCCGCGCACGCTATTGTCTGACCCTGTAACATCACACAACTTATAAGCTAGAACAGTGTGTTGAGAAACGAGAAAAAAAGGACAGAACATAGGCTATTTTACTGAATATAATAATCAGAAAATTAGATTATCAAAAAACATTTGACCCGTATTTTTTCTTTTGTTACGTAAACCAAATTTGAATTGATTTTTAAATTGAGGAAAATACAATGCTTCTAAAAATGACAAAAGGTCACGCGGTCGGTACAATTTTACAGGCGTTATGACGTCACAAGCCCCCACTCCCTTTCCATTTTCCATACTATACACACCGTAAATACTTCAAGAACGCACATCATCAACCTATAAATGTTCCCACTGTTGGGACACAGGCCTCCTCTCTGTGAGAGGGAGTAACAAGCACGAAAGAACGCACGCTGTAAGTAAAATACGGAAATGTTGTGATAAGGCCTCTGACTCCAGAACCCAGTAATTATACACTTTTTTTTTTTTTTTTTTTCGTGGTAAAATCATCAAATGAGTCCTCCCACCCCGGGCAGGGCGGGAGGGACTGTCAGACTTGTACTGACTAAAATCCACGGTGTCCTTCAATAGCCCGTTATGTCCTGGGGTCACGGTAATGAGATAAGTCCCGCAACCCCGGCAGGCTTTGGCCCTCTAGAGGGGGGCCCCGTCATCATGCTGACACTCCTTGAGGCGCGCGTGGAACACAACGCGCCGTCGACCCGGGCATGGTCCATGGTCGGGTGGCGAGTTGCCCTTTACTCGCCGCCCGCATGCCCGCGCCTACGGTGGCCGGAAATCGTCCCGCGACGTCCGACGCCGTGGGCGTCTACCACTGCGGCTGGGGCGGAGGGAGGACGCTGTCCTCTCTCTCTCGCGGCTCGCCTCCTCCTTCACGAGCATAACTGCTTCGCAGAAGGAGGCGACCGCTTCCCACTCCGTCTCGCCCCGCAGCATGGCCTCGACCAATGCCGGGCGCGAGAGGTCTCCGCCTATCGCCGCCGAGAGGACACGGCGGTGCTCTGCCCAAGCGGGGCAGTCCTGCACCGTATGCTCCACCGTGTCCTCCGGGCGATCTTCGCAGTGGTGACACCCGGGCGTCTCTTCCCTCCTTATCAGACACAGGAACCTCCCGAAACTTCCGTGTCCGGTGAGGACCTGCGTCATGCGGTAAGTCAGGACGCCGTGACGTCTTTCCAGCCACTCCTCAAAGAGGGGTCTTACCGCCGCGATTGCGGCGTGCCCGGACCTCGGTTGAGTAATTATACACTAGGCAATGATACTTCTGGCAAGACTGGTTGTGAAACATTTGGGTAAAACCAGTGAACGAAGAAAGGTAAAACTCGGTAAATAACGGTAACCTATCCAAGGTGAACTTTGGCAAGTGCAGCTTCACCTTAAAAAGCCATGAGCTCCTCAAAGAATCATTCTAATAAGCAAGGTCCAATGGACAGTGGAAATTACGATATGGAGCATGCTGTCGGATTTTCAGCTTTAGGCACAGAGTTTAACATTGGAAATCCAACAGCGCACTCAAAGCTGGAATTTCACATTTCCACTGTCTTTTCGTCGTAGATCGATATACGTAACTAACTTTTGTTCAATGTAAACATTCCATAGGTATTGTTACATTCAATAGTAAGTAGGTATGGCTCGAATTTGCTATTGATAAATATTTTGCAATATCACAGCAAGACTTGAAAGTGACTAATTCCTAGCGGCGTTTTTTTTTTGCGTCGTAGTCATCAAATAATTAAGTCCTCCCACACTGGGTGGAGGGGAAGGAACTGTCAGACTCGTACTGACTAAAATCCACGGTAGACAGTCCCACGATCCCCGTTATTACTAAGCTAAGACTTGGCTAGTAAATAATGATAAATGATCCACATTCTCAACATATCATTACTTGTCTCATTCGTTTACTAATTAGGTTTGTTCATTTATACATAATTACTAGCGGCCCGTCCCGGCTTCGCACGGGTGGACGCCTATGTTACTCATGGTGAATGTAGCCTTCTTAATAGTGGAAGTATTTTGAAATCGGCGCAGTAGTTTTTGAGTTTATTCATTACAAACATATACACACGCACACAAACACAAATATTTCCTCTTTATAATATTAGTGTAGAAAAACAATATCGAAATCGAAAAATAATTAAAGAGGATCGGCATTGGTATTGTTAATTCTGGTAAACAAAGTTATTATTAAACAGTGCAATACATTATTCATATTAATCGGTTGTACTATATCGTAACACGTGCATGTTATCTTTAATATAGATAATATTTAAAACGGAAAAACACCGAAGTTTGAGTCACTAAAAGCGGTCAATAGCAAACAAAGACGATTCAGGTATTATACTTTTATTACAGAAAAAGAATGTGTGTACTACACATGTGTGCGTTCACTTCTTTGGTTATTCATGCAAGGGTAACCTCGAAAACGGAATAAAATTTTGATTGTAATGACGCATTGAATGAATATCTGCATTAAGGTCGAATTGTCCTTGATAACAACAGACAATAATCGGATCAAATGCTTAAATTTTTGTAGAAGCAACTTTTATGAGACATAATAAACTTTTGTAGAACTTTTTTTTTGACGTCTTTCAATTGAGTATTTGACCTATATTTTAATGGGATCTACGACATGTCCTTTTTTTTAGTAACCTTGCCCCCAACTATAGGAATCACCTCCTGTATTGTGGGTGCGTTTATGAACATTTCAATTCACATAAACAAAAACTCAAATTTTTTGTCCCGTGCGAGAATCAAATCCCCGACACGCAGCGCAACAGTCGATCACTTAGCCACTACATCACCATCACTCCATCATCATAAACGTTTTAGGATCATGTCTAACTGTATTTCTGGGTACTTTACAGCAGCGAATCTCTAATACAAAACGATTCCTATCGAGTTCCCTTCCGAAATATGACAATTTGGCAAATACTAATCTTTTCAATTATCATTAAAACAAATTAATTACCTATTCAAGTTACTTTACAGTTATAACATTATTGCTTATGAAAATAACAAAGAAATAAATAAACGCCTACTATTTTTATCCGAGCAATTTCAACTCGCGCAAAACTGCAAGGAAGCCGCAACGCGAACCAGGAATTCAGTCTATCTAATTCATTGCATTTCTTTTAGCGACCGTGAGCTCATAACTCGGCTAGTTTAAGTAAGTTATAACCCGCGATTTTACGGCTTACGATAAGGACAGAGATATGTAATGCGTACGCCAGAATGAGATGGAATGATACTGGACTTCGTAATTCGTTTAGATAGTATTATTTGGATGACAGATTCACATTAGTTTTTTTCGCGCTTATTTATAATTTTGTATGTTATTGTTTTCATCTGTACATTTGCATTTGATTTGGTATTATTGTTGAAATTGATAAGTTTTGCGTAGTGAGTGCAGTAATAACAAGGTTAGTTCAGTTCAATTGTATTCTTTGGTAAATGTTCACCGTAAAACGGTGTTATGTTAGTTTCGAAGTTTAAACTAGATGGCGTTGTGCAATTACGTCACGATCCTGAATCGCGGTGTTAAGATCTGTAGGCGATTAGTATAAGATTTTGTGAACATGAATTTTATAATAGTGTTCTCACACACCGGCTCTCTGCCTGCACCGCTACCGGCTCGCTCTGGAAAACGGGGCAGGCGAGAGCCACTCTTCCTTACAGGTGCGTCGTAAGTCTGCGTCCCTGTCGCTGGTCGCTTTCTGCCGGGCCTCCCCCAGGTAACTGGGGGTCTCACCTGGCAGGGGTGGACCGCCGGGGCGCAGTGAAGCAAGCGGTCACTGCCGACAGTACCGTGGCGCGCCTGTAAGCAACGATGTGCAGCCACACACCCCGGCGCGCGTCACATAGCACGCGCGCCCGCAGGACTCTACGGCTATAATGCCAACCCAATGCGTGTGCCCGTCGTTACGGGCACAACACCATGAACCCGCGGGAAAAAGGACAAAGTCCATACCCGCCAGCCGCGCCCCCTTGCGGGGACGCAGCGACTACTACGACGTTATAATAGTGTTCAAAAATAGATGTGTTAACCGGCCACAAAAAAAGAGGTGACCCATTTCGTACACCAGGTCCGGTGTACAATGTTGTTTTTTTTTGTTTGATTGTTCCTAGTTCGCGATATAACTTCGTCGTTAATGAACCGATTTTGATGATCTTTTTTTTGTTGGAACTTGGAAAGAGATATTCCAAATGTGGTCCCATGATAAGAAAATCAGAGTTTGATGATGCAAGACCAGAGAAATCGAGTGGATCTTTTCAAAAATCTTAGGGGCGACTAGTGTGTTTGTAAGTTTTTTCATTAAGTAAGTATTTCAAAGCACCACAATTTAATATAGGTATGGAGTATAATATCTGATGATGGAGCCGAGAGACAGCTGATGGAACTCCTCAACGATTCACAGCAGCAACCTTGTGTTTGAACTTGATTAATTTGTATTGATAAGAACTTTTCACCTAGACGGGTTGCAACTGTCATTAGGGGTCTGATGGCGAAGACGCCTGCCATTTGGTCCCATAAAAAATCATAGTTTGGTTCAGTAGTTTTTATTTTATGAGCATTTTTAGCTTATTGTGTACATGGGCGATGTTATAACCGGTGCTACGGATAATAAAATTCTAGTTCATATGTAAGAAAGATATGTAGGTATTTGACAAGAATTTGGGTTGAATATTTAAACTAAAAAGGCTAATATTAGGCCAAAGCTGTAGTTACTGGAATTCACGTTTTGGTCCGGCTTCACTTTCAAGAATATTTACCCTACGCCACTGGTACTTTATGCGCCGAATCATGTTCAAAACCTAATTCATGTCCAATTTAACATATATTTAAATAAAATAGAAGGTAAACTTACTAGGCCCTCCTCCATTATTTTAGTAGTTAAATATTCACACCAACATTGTGTGCAGAATCTGTGGCCGCACTCCAGACCCGTCATCAGCTGAAAAAATAAAATGCTCATTAATTTATGTACAGTTCCGAGCGAGCAAACGTTCATTCAGCGATGTTCGGCTAAACTCGGTGAAAGAATACTCGCTCGCTCAATTTTGCCGCGTTTCTACTTCGCCGCATTTTGTTCGGGACAAATGTTTGCTGGTTTTTTTTCAAATGTTCGTTCGGCATTTCAATGTTTAAGCATTCGTTCACTGAGTTCAGCCGAACATCGTCGAATGAATTCGTTCGATCTCTCTGATGTTTCAATTTACCGAACAAACACACAATTGCTCGCTTAGAACTGTTCCGAACGCTAAGTGGAAACAAGGCTTTAGATAGAATACATACTCTTTATTATGTAAATAGAATTAAGAATATTTCCAAATAGAAAATGTTTATCGTCTACAGAAACAACGCAAAGGTTAGTTCCAACCGGGAATTGAACCCATAAACCAATCGCGTAGTCACTGTGCCTTCGACCACAATTTTTTATTGTGATTGCCTTTTTTTTAAATAAAATAGTAATGTTTATTATGCACACCATAAAAATTACAGATATATACAATTCACAATATCTTTTAAATAGGGTGACACAATCATTTCAAGACAACCTTTGGATGGATTTGAAAAAGCAAGAGAAACAATACTGTTAGGTATTGTAAATGACCTGTGTTCTTTACATTATAATTCTAACATCTGGAAATTCTATTTAGGTCATGATTATGTCATATCCAGACTTCGAATAGAAGAAGTAAATTAATCGCGCAGATAAGTTGTGCAGTCGGTGACTCGGTGCGTTCAAGCAAACGTGCAACTTCATATAAAATGTAGGTGATAGGAATAGAAAGTCGCATCGCGCAGTGTTTGCGCTGTGTGAACTCTTTGCAACTATACAAGTATCATGGGTACTTTTTCTTGCTGATTTATGTGAACTTTTTTGCACTTAAACACTATCCTCTTTAAAAAAAAACTTTTTGAAAAAAAGGGAACCGACTTCAAAACCAAACACAAAAAAAAAAACTGTAAAATAACTTTTCTTTCGGAAGTCGGTGGCATTATTTTTTATTTCATATGACTATGGCCACCGACTTCCGAAAGAAAAGTTATTTAACATTTTTTTTGTGTTTGGTTTTGAAATCGGTTCACTTTTTTTCAAAAAGTTTTTTATTTTTCCCTTTTTAGTTTAGATATTCAACAAAATCTTCATATAATCGGCGTTTTGAAAATCTACAATCCTAGTAAGCAACAACAACGGATCTATGCGGGCAACTTCACGAGATATCCATTATTGTTATATACTAAAACCTTCCCCAGAACATCACAAACACTTTTCTGAAAACCGCATCAAAATCGGTTTAGCCAAACGTGAGATAATCGCAGACAAACATGCAATCGTCTCTGAAAATCTACAATCCAAGTAACCAAAAACGGATCCACGCGGGCAACGTCACGGGATATCTATTAGTGTTTTATACTAAAACCTTCTCCAGAATGTAATGAACACTTTCCTGAATACCGCATCAAAATCAATCCGTTCATCCAAACGCGAGATAATCGCGGACAAACATACATACAGGTCGAACTGAGAACCTACTTTTTTTTTGAAGTCGGTTAAAAATTATTCAAAGATTAAAAAATACGTGTCCATACTTTTTAAATAAAATAACTGACTGACTATTTGTAATTTATTGATTGAAACAATGTTTAGAGTGGATACAACAAAACTTTTCAATGTGTTAGTTATGTCAGGGTGAAAACATGATTGGAGAGTTGTCCCAACTCCGTTGTGTTATCAGAAAGTATTAAATTCAAAACTAATAGAGAATAGGGTTCCCTGAAAAAATCTAGTTACTTTCGTACGGGCCCGTATCGTCTGACGAACTAAGAGAGTAGAGAGTAGACCCCCAATGCCTACCAAAGCTTGTATACAGTAAAAATAGTCGATAACTGTGTTCATGAAAAACAAGTTTACTGATAACATTGTTATAAAATGTATACCATGCCATAAGAACGTAAGCAAACGCGAATGCGGGGAACACCCGAATTTTGTCATGTATTCAATCAAACATAGTAAGAATTTTGTGAAATAAAACTAGGTTTAACTATGTTTTGTGGTCTTAAACCTACAAAATAATACAAATAAATAGAGTGGTTTAACTTGAAAGTTTGGCCTGTGTAGCTATTATTGAGTCATAAGCTCCTCACATAAAAAACTATCATAACTATTTGAATGATTATGATTATGTTAAAAATCTATTTATAAATTATGTAATCCTTAACCAATCACAGCAGTTAATAAATATGCAAGCTAAAGGTGACAAATCTTTAGTCATTGATATCTTATCAGTTGTCTTTGAGGGCACATTATAACAAGATAAAGTTCATAACAAAAACAAGTTACTTACTGAGGTTGGAAGGACTGAAAAACATATTTCACATTCCTCTGTCCCTGACGTTGATATCCGTCTGGGCAACTGGAATAAAACACATAACTATATTAACCATTAAAGTTTTCCTGAAAAGGTTACAAGTATACCAAATTATTTTTGTTGTTGATATTTATGTTAAGTCATAATTTTTTCAAGCAATTTTCAAACATCTACTGCTTTTTTTATATTGTGGTAAAATCATCAAATGAGTCTTCCCACCCAGGGCGGGGCGGGAGGGACTGTCAGACTTGTACTGACTAAAATCAATGGAGATCCTTCAATAGCCATTTACGTTCCAGGGTTACGGTGAACTGATGAGACAGTCCCGCGACACTGACAGGCTTTGGCACCCTAAAGGGGGAAGGGGGGCCCCCTTAGAGGGCCAAAGCTTGTCGGGGAAACCACAGATTGCTAACAGCTATTTGATGCGCGCGTCGTTCACGATGCGCCGTCGACTCGGGCATGGTCCATGATCGGGCGGCGAGTCACCCATTACTCGCCATCTGCATGGGCCACATCTACTGCTTAACGTTAGGGCCACAATAACGGGAAAAGCCGTTAATTATCGCGTTAATGGACGTGTATACTAATATTTAAAGAGACTATTTCCGCGAAAATGTACAGGTAACGCTATTAATGTGGCCCAGCTGTAATGCAGACAATGATATTATAAGTAAAAAGGTGTAGATACGTTATACGCGCTCAGAAAGAACACGCTCAAATGTGGTTGATTCACAAACCTTGACCTCAGTGCGACGTTGCCGGCGTCAACGGATGCACGTCACGTAAACAGAGTGAATCAAAAGTAAAAGTGACTCAAAACCTCTAAAAGACTTCTAAAAGTCAAGCAATCACATATCATTCGTAAATATACTATTTTTCTTAACATTTTCCCAAAATAATAAAACATTACGTTTGGCGTCGTAAAAGAAAGAGTGCGACAACAAATTCTCTTTCTCTATCTCTCTATGATGCTAACGAGCGCTGATTGGCTCTGACAACATCTAGCTGTCACTTTTTTTCTTATTGGTTTTATCACGCTATCCTTTTTACTTGTAGTGAAATGTAATGTGTGAATAAAAAGTGTGTATGTGTGCAGCCTCTCGCCGCGGAGCATTTTTTTCTGTTGTTTTGTAAGTGTATAGCATATCTATGACTTTATAATATCATTGAATGCAGACAAGTGTGCAAGACATGATAGTATTTTACCATAAAAGTCTCAATGTAAGACTTTCTCATAGTCTTTGCTATTAAAAAATTTTCAACCAATACTATATGACTAGAAATAGGCCGAAAACAATTATTGTAAAGACCTGCAGGGCTATTGCATATCTCGGTGTATATGTGGTGACCATCAAATAGCTGTTAAAAGGTAAATTTCGTATCGGGTTTTGCATTTGCACTGATAAATGTAAATGTTCCCTAAAATCAACTAACGCTCTTGAGGCACTCCACTCCTCAAGCTAGCCTCATAACAGGTATCAAGCCATCCAAGTCCAGGTTGACAACTGCTGGTCAGTGACTATCAAGTTAGCCAATAGCCCTGCTGGATTGGATTGGACAGGATATCACATCAAATACACACTAGCCTCTGTCATTTCTACTAATATTTATTTAAGCTAGTTGTGTAAATTTACCTACTAGTAGACCTTCAAGGTCATTCAAATTATCCTTGGCTGATTTAGAATGGCAAAAAAACTTTAAAAAGTAAAGCTGAGGACTACTTGATGTTAGGTATAACACCTTTTAACCTTTTTTAGCACATTCTCATTCAATTAAACTGTAGTTTTATCTCTGTGCTAAATGTTACTTTTAGCTTCCATCGTCCCACACCTGGGCAAAGACAATTTTATTGTAGTCTTTATTTTATAAAACCACGACCATAGCCATGATATTTTTTTATGTGAAATGTAGCCATAAGTAAATGTTACTGCTGATAACACTAGCACTTTGTTTGTTGTTCTGTTTGGGAATCAAATTATGTCATTGGATTACAGCCAATTTAAGACTTAATGTGCCTTAACAACATTCATATTGTGTGGGTCAGGTTCACAGTTACTCTGTGATAATGCACATGTTAGACATACTCCTTTCTCCAAGCCTTTTTGATATTGTTGCTGTATTATCTCAATTCCAGTCTTTTGATTGGTTGCTGTAATTTATTTGATTAATCAAAGCACTATTACGCATGACTCATTTTTTATCATGATTTTGCAGTGTCAACATATTACAATAAATGAAGCCACTGTTGTGAAATATTGTGACCTAGAAAATGAACATATCTCACTAGCTAAGCATAAAAATAGTTGACTTTCAGATAATTACATGTAAAATTTGAACTGCGCTGTACATTGTACATATTAGTTTAATAACTAATACATTACCACTATTATCACTAAGATGATGATTTGGATATTTATTGCGGGGATTCCCCAAAAACAACTGGGATTTCAACTATAAAGAGTTTTAGACCTAGTGTTTATCCTTGACAATATCCTGTTACTATGATTTATTAGTAGGTAATGACTAAAATTTTATTCAAATGAGTCAGCTCTATCATTGCAAATAATGCATTAGAAAAAAAAATACCGATCAATTACTAAGTCTACCTGTATAACTGTACATGAAGTTTTATTAATGTAATCTACATATTTGCTTCAACCATGACTAAGAAGTTTTGAATGACCTCTGTGGTAGTATAACAAATAAAATAAAAACTTATTGTTTGTGAAAAATCTTGTGTTATTTAAATTCATACCTTCGGCCTTTGTATGACTGGTTTTCTGAATGGATTAATGACTCTAGCCTCAGAGAACAACTGGTCTTGGTCCCCATCATAGAATCTTTCCATGAGCTTTTCTTTGTCCCATTTGAAATGGTTTAAAAGTATGCGGGTGGTTGTTGCTGGTATCTGAAAAGATGTCTAGCATGTTTAACTAGAAACAAATAAATAATAGAGGGAATAAGAGCCTCGCAACAAATTATTTCTGACAATAACATAAACCTTATCATTCTAGACATGCAAGTTTACAAACATTTTATTTTTTATCATAATATTCAACAATGTTATTGTTGTATTCCACTCTTACACATTTATAAATAAACAGTAAATTGTATTTGCATCAGATAATTATCAAAGCAGTCATCATAGTTATGACTCATTCCTCCTACTTCATGAAAACCTTTGTTACTTTATTTTCTTTCATTCACTAAGCGACTGTTTCTTAAACAAGATTTTTATTTATCCCTACTATAAACGTACACTAACGCATTGTAGATATGGCAACTTAAATAACAAGGTGAAATAATTAGCTATGTTCTATATGAAAATTAGGTTTGTGGAACAACAGCTTTTTAGCCAAATAGAGATCAATAATCAACTCTGATGATAGCTTTAACAAGGTAACACATAACGTTTCAACATATCGAACACTAATAAATTGGAATGCGACACAAAAGAACATAAAGAAATACGACAGTGGACGAGTAACCTCATTCGATTAGTCCATTGTTTACCACTAACATACTGACCTCGACAACAGTGTTCACTTCTTTGATGCAGTCGACCATATGCTGAACGATTTCCTCCGTAGATAACACCTCATATCGATATTCCTCAAGCTCCGTTTGTCGTTCCCGTGTACTGTGTGTCTCAACGTCCATTGCAAAGTCGACATCGTCTCCGCTAGACTCATTCCCAGAATCCACATCATCCTTTGTGTCATCTTCAGAGTCCATCGCCGAAACTTTGACTAAATATGTATACTAGATAATAAGGGTGCAGCCAGAGTACGTCTAATGATGAAATAATTACACCTAAGATTTAGGAAAGGTCAACAATGAAGAAAATAGTTCACCCGCGGGCTGCCAAAACCTCTGACGTATGGACAGGCTGGGGTTACCAAGTTCAAAATTTAAAAAATCCCAAAATTAGATTTATCATCAAAAGCCACCAAATCGGAAACCATTTAGTACATTTATATAAAGAATATCTTTATGAGTATTTAAGGAGCAACAAAATAAGTGAATAACTAATATAAATACTCTTCACTCTACATTTCGTCGAACGACGTATTACCGTTAAATTAAAACAAAACTTAAAAGTGACGAAAGACCATGCTCCAAGTTAGACAAATCCTGGGAGGTCTTTAGGTCTTTCCTGTGGGTCTTTCTTACCGCCACGATTACTAGGTAATAGGTCGTAGTGCTTCTCCAGCCTTTCCTCAAAGACCTTTCTTTGAGGAGAGGCTAGAGAAGCAATACGGCGTCCTCACGAGTGAGTACTTCCACCTGACGCAGGGCCTCACCAGAAACTGGTGAGTCGGGAGGTTCCTGTGTCGGATTGGGCGGGAAGTAACGACTGGGTGTCACCACTGCGAGGATCGCCCGGAATGTACGAAAGAGCTTTAGTAGAGCACCGCGGCACCGCCATTTCCTTACGGAGGCGATAGGTGGCGGCGACCTCTCATCTCACGCCCGACATTAGTCGAGGCCATACTGCGGGACGACCCGGAATGGGAAGCGGTCGCGTTCTGCGAAGCAGTCAGACTAGCGAAGGAGGAGGCGGTCTTCGCGTCGTGAAGGACAAGACAGCGTGTATCTCACTCACGACATCGGACGTCGTGAGGTGATTTCCGGCCACCGTAGGCGGAGGCATGTGAACGGCAAGTAATGGGAGACTCGCAGTCCGATCATGGACCATGCCTGGGTCGACAGCTTGCCGCGTCTTCAATCCAATGGGGCCACCACAAAGGGCTAAAGCCTGTCAGAGTCACGGGACTGTCTTGTCAGAAAAACGTAACCCCGGAAAGTAAAGGCCTATTGAAGGAGCACTGTGGATTTTAATTCCCTCTCGTCCTCAACAGGGCGGGAGGACTTATTTCATAATATCACCATGTAAAAAAAAAAATGATAATTTTAAACCAAATCCAATTATGAGAATTAAGTCAATATTAAAAGAAAAAAATGAACTAAAATATGTTTTATTGTGCAGTAATTACAATAAGTCAATTGAGAAATTATTATTTACAAGTACGATAGCAAAATTTACACATTACATAAATAAACAGTATTCATCATCAACAAACTAATTTCACAGACTTCTGGGTGTATTATTTTCATTGTTAAATAAAAAATATGCTACTGGATAGATTTATAGATTTCTATACCATAAAAAGCATAGAAATCACAGGAAAAACTGCAAGGCCCTATAATTTAGAATACATGACATGTGTGAGAGTTTTTTAATTTTATTAATTTTACTGGCTTCTGAGATTGGCATCAGTAACAGTATGATAATTATATGAAAAATACTTTTCCTAAGTTATTAGATTATCTAATTCGTTCTGAATGGATTCAAACTGTAGAAACATTGAATACAGCTCAGGATGGGTCAATTCTATTTCAGTTTCATTCTTTTCTCTCGATAGTGACAAGTATGCTTTGGGGACCTTGCATTTCTTGCGATAATCTGAACTTAATTCAGCATTTAACTTCCATGAGAAATTCAAGGAATCATTACTTTCATCTGTTGTAATAGAGCCAAGTTCATTTAGAGTGGTTCTTGTTTCTGCTGACCAAACTTTAACTATGGTATCAGCTTTTTCATTACTCAATCCAATCATTTTGAGATCGTTTTTTAAATCGATAGGCATGAAAATATACTTGAGCATTTTCTTAAACAAGTATTGTAAAGTCTTGATGCCCAATATTAAGTTTTCTTGTTCAATGCCAAATATTTTTTCTAGCTTCAGTCTTTCATCATCTGTGAATATTTCTGTACTCGCTAGTTTCAATTTCACTACTATACGGCGGAGAAATTGTTCAAATCTTAATTCGTCGAGTTGATTGATGACACCAATACCTTTGCTCAAACTGCAACAGAAAAGCAAATTAGTTCTATTTATGAAAGTTTTGCCAAGAATAGGACACAAAAATACTGTTTATATTACCTGGGTGATACTTTCATCCAGTGGCAATCCATTTTATTATCTAACTGGAATGAAAAAAATAAATGAAAACCAAATGCTACCAAAACCAAACTACTCTCAAGTGCTCTCAAGTTTAATTAATCTTAATCGTTTAATCATTTGTTTTGAAGTCTTGTGACGTGACGTCTCGTGACGTCAATGTCACTGTCAAATTGTACTATTTTTTCTATGGCAAGTACAATGCAACTTTGCTGAAGTTGCATTGTACTTGCCATAGAAAAAATAGTAATACTACTACTCTAGCCGAAAACCGTGCCGATAGAGAAAGCTCAGCAGGGCGATTGTCTAACTGGTGGGAAACTGTGGCGTAAGTGGATAGTTACTGGACACCTCTATATTTTATCGACTGTTATGCGACTAAGTTGAGAAGTGCCTCTAGAGCGTTAGAATATTTGCATAAAGGGAACATTTAAATTTAATAGGTTTATTGAAATTTACCCTTTGACATGCCTTTGACAGCTATTTGATGCGTTCATTTCGCTGCATTCCGATTGTTCAACATCAAAGGAGATGTTTCATTCTGGGCCCAGTCTATGTACACCACATCAATAAATAGGGAAAAAATAGGAGAGTTTCATAAAAATACTATAAAAATAATTTGAAGACGGGTTTAGCTGTTAAAAAATGATAATCAGTAAAGTTTTTTAATAAGTTAACCCTGTCTTTACCATTAGCCATGACAGTTATGTTTGACATTTGACATGACGTTTGTCGACTTTGACGTTTCTCGCACCCGAGTCTCTGTTTGCTTTGAGCCACATTTTCGGAATTTTTAGTGATTGTTTTAGTTTTGCGACCCAGATTACTACTACGGACTGATTGATTGCTTACCTGCTGACCCCGGCTTTGTTATATGGTTTTTGATTCGCCTGTGATTCGGATTTCGTCATGTTATTTTACAAGAACGAGTTAGTTTCAGGTATGTCCTATACCCGTGCATTTACTTGTATTTTGCTTTTACTATGCGAGTTATTTTTCCCTTGTGTCATATTCTAACAGATTTTACTCATTCTTATTCCAGTTTATTGACAATGGCATGCCTACAATGCACGTCTTTAATGAATTAAAATGACCAGTCTTACGCTGCCGATGATAATATGGGTCCCGAAATAATTTCTGTCATCGAGCGAAGTCTTGGCCATCTGGTAAGAAACATTTATCTAATCTAAATACTGTTTAACCAAACGGATTAATAAACACTGTATAACCTCTTTTTCTTTTATTGTTTTAGATTAATGAAAATGAAATAATGTGCTCACAGTGCTTTGGAGTCATAATGTGTGTGAGATGTCAAATAATAGTGCACATGGAGATCATGAACTTCAGCATTGTCATGATAGCAATGTCTGTGTCCGGTGTAGGATGTCATTATTTAGGAGGCGTAGTCATTCCACTGCGGAGGGTGCAGAAAGACAATTTATAGCTGCAACAATTGCTCCAAGAGAGGTAAGTTCCCCTCTTTTATTCATATGGATGGGGTAGGCACAAATGCAATGTTTCTTAATTATGATGCAAGACAACGTCATTGATAGTAGAAAAAGAACTGAAACAATATCATATCTGGGAATGTGCATATATAACAATAATTATATGACAAAGAACATTGCCTAGGGCCCTAGGACAAGTCTATAAAAGTGATATTAAAATACTCTTACATAAATCTTGATAAGTTTATATTTATTATAAATGTTGTTATTTAAATAAATCTCGTTTTTTTTGTTTTAGATACCTGAAGGTGGCTTATTATCTTTTAATTGTTGGATTCATACTCGGCGTACAATCCTCTACTAATAAGAGGTAGAATAAAATCAAGTCATAGCTCAGGACGAACCTATTATACATATATATTGCTGACAAGGGAAGGATCATGTTGGGATGATAATATAATTAGTTATTATTGTAGTTGCATCTCTGGACGACGGACAATGGGTTGCTGTGCTCACATAATGACCATCATGTTGTATTTGGGTTGGGCCCGGCACCAAGAAAACATAGAAGCACCAGCGTCATTCCTGTATGGAATATTAATAAGGGATGATGTGAATGATGAATAAATCATAAGTCTCAACAAGTTGTTTTATTTAAATGTATACCCTTACTGTCACTATATAGTACAATAGTATAAAGTCGCTTCCTGCTGTCTGTCCCTGTTTACTTAGATCTTTAAAATCATGCAATGGATTTTTATGTGTTTTTTAAATAGTTAGAGTGATAAAAGAGGAAGGATAACATGCATAATATAGTAAAGATTGCACCCGTGCGGAGCCGGGGTGGGTCGCTAGTAATAGATATAAAATAACAAAAACTTGTTTCATATATTGTAAGTGCTCAGTTGGATTGGGTGTGGAATCCTTCACAGAATAGAGGTCTATGTCCTAGCAGAAGTATCAGCTTATAATGTTCCCAACACAGCTGATGCTAGACTAAATTACACATTTATTGTCTTCTTCCTAGCTATTACTGTGTAATGTTAACTAGGTACTATAACAATATCTTGAAGTTGTTAGGTACTACACATGTCACTGCTCCTCGCGTCGTATTCCTCATTGCTGAGGGACGTGATGCCCCCGATGTGAAGTTACTTTCAGCTTGAAGATGCTTCGCCATCTGTGTCTGTCCTTGGCAGAATGAAGAGCATCGTGAAGTTTCGTTTCTTGGCATTGAGATATAGGATAGATTATATAAGTGCCGCCGTTTACTATTCTATTATTTTTATTAAAACCTAAGATATTCGAGAGTTTTAGCCCAGCCTCTCCCAGCTTACACCTACGTAAACATCAATCATATGTCAATGTCATTGTCAAAATGCCCTTTCGCATATTTACTGTCAGATCCACCATGTTTGATTTTTTGTCGAGTGTTGTTATCCTTGACAAAGTTAATTGAAAAGCACAATTCAACGAAGTAAAATTAAAGAAAATTAACAATTAAAAACGGTTTATGTATTAAAAAGCTATTTTTACATATGGTGTACATAGACTGGGCCCAGGCTCCATACATTTTTGGACCATCTCCTTTATAATCAAACGGGTGGAAAGTGGCATCGTCTAAGACACTGCTCATGAGCAGTGTTTTAAGCTAGCCACCGGTCGAGCGGTCTGTGCCGTAGATATAAAAGATGGACTGAGCAATGGCTGAATAAAATTGGCCATACAGTAGTCATACCTATAAGTCTATGCACAATATGCAAATATTGTTTTCATCGCGGGCATGGGGCCATCTATGCATGGGGCATTGTTTTGCGAAACATTTTGGAGAATGGCGCGTATAGTATTGCTGAGATTTGCGAAGAAGAGAGGAAACGACTTCGTCTACGACTGGAGAGAAGACGCCTACGTAACTTAAGTGACCCGTTGCAGTTGCCAGAGAAGGAATTTATGGCAAATTTTCGATTGAACAAAGCTGCGTTTCAACAGGTTTGAGAAGAACTTCGCCCGTATTTACCACAACCTTTTCGAAAAACAGCTGTTCGCAATGAACTAAAAGTAAGTACCTACCTATTTATTTCTATATCACGTTTATTTAGTTTTGTTCCCAACTTGTTTGAAAGAGTATGATAATGTAAGTCATCCTATTTTTATTGTTTGTTGCAGATTTTGGCTGCATTAAATTTTATGCAAATGGATCTTACCAACGTAATATCGGTACCTCCTACTTGTGTAATATGCCCAGCCAACGTTTAGTAAGTGTTTACAACAGGTTACTGATGCACTCAATGTCCGGGAAGTACTGTTGACCACTTATAATTTCCCATGTCTCAGGTAGAGAGACAAGTCATCATGACACAAGTAAGTTTATAAAATATTTATGTGCCTTTAATAAGTATTATCTAAATGTCTATCTCTATTGAAAATATTCACCTACGCTGATGACACTGTACTTATTGTATAATAATACTAACCGGATTGCAATGGAAGTGGCTCTCTACTAATTATCCTACTAATAATATTATAAAAGTGAAAGTTTGTTTGGATGGATAAATGGATGTTTATTAATTTTTCATGTGAAAACTATTGAATGCATTTGTATAGTTTGGCAAAAGTCGCTGTCCATAGTTCCTAGTGTCAACTAGGTGTTTACATTGATGAAAAACTAACCTAGCGCACCCACATAGAGGCATTATCTACATGTACAAAGAAGCTCATATTCAAAACTTTGAAATTAGTCTCTCAGAGTCTATATGCATCAATAATCACCTATTGTAATTACTGACTCTGTTGATAGCATTTAATTTTCACAGGTACTGTGGCTCCTGAGATACAAGAGTATCTTTTTACTTAGGAGTTAGTTTTTTCTATTTAATTTTGTAAACCTTTTAACCTATGTGTTTTTTATTTGTTCAATAAACTAATATAATAAATATCTTTAAGGAATTCAATTTTAATTTTTAATATGTATGGTTAATTTCAGGTTTATGGAAAGATTGCACTTTCCAGGCATTATTGGGTGCATAGATGGTACTCATGATCATGAAGAAACATATTTTAATAGAAAAAAATTATCATTCTCTGAATGTTTTATTGGTGAGTAATAAGAAGTTTAATAATTGTGTTTAAATGTAAATACCATCTTTATATATTGAGTAAAAAAAATTGTTTCAGATTTGTGATGCACATCTCAACATTCTACATGTAAATGCGTCATTTGGTGGCGCTGCTCATGATTCTTATGTTTCGAATTAATGTTCCTTCAAGACTTATTTGGAGAGACTGCAAAGGAATCGCCAGAGCTGTTGGCTATTAGGTAGGTAACTATATCATTTACATTGTCATTTAAATAGATTATTTTGGCATAAATTACCAAAAGTGATTGATTAATCATATCAATGCAGTTAGAATGGTAGAACTAAAAAAGATAGATCTATTGTGCAGACCGTTATGTTGAATGGGAAATATGAAATAAAGCAAATATTATATTTCAGGTGATTCTGGATATGCACAGCGCCCATGGATGATGACACCTATCTTGGGCACAGCTCCCGGTTCACCTAAAGAATATTACACGGAATTACATTGCAAAGTGAGAAACACTGTTGAGTGTTGCATTGGTGTTCTCAAAGCACGCTGGCAGTGTTTGCTAGCACACAGGGTACTACACTATGACCCTGTTACAGCAGCTAAGATAGTGAATGCTACTGTTCTACACAACATCGCCAATGCTCGAAACACTAGGGATATACTAGTACAAAGACTCTGGAATTCTAGGAATATGTAATTATCATCTGCAATGTTGTTTTTTCACAATCTTGTAAATTGTTCTTTATCAATTATCTAGGTGTTTTGCATTGTATAAATTCAATCTCATTATTTTAAAGCTGCATAGCCTAAGTATATTGTATAAGTACTGTTTCTTTATTCTTTTTTTTTATTTATGAATTACATTTTTAAATATTTTTACAAAAAAGAAATAAAAAACATTCTCCATAGATCTACGCTTTGGAATGGACAACTACCAGTACTTTCACAGTTATTATGTCTTGTGTCTGGGACTGTAGCTTCATTATTTAAATTGAGAAACAAGCTTTGATTGGAATGAATGTAATGAAATTAAAGCCAATTTTTAAAATATATAATAAATGCTTTTATTTACAAAAACCCTATATAACAAAATAATCTATTATAATAAAAAAATTCAGAACTATTGTTCAGTGGTTTAGGTGCCAGCTATACAAAACAAATCCACATACTTAACTCAAAATTGCTTATCAACCACGCTACATAGCGTAATAATACATAACCTATCAACAGAAGCATATTTCTATGATTATTTGAGGACAATTTGATCGAAAATTGTTCAGTAGTTCAGGCGCCAGCCAACTCAAAGAATAACAAAATAAAAATTTCGAAAAAATGATGATTTGGCATCAGAATAATAATAATATTCCACAAGTTCTATCACACAACGCCATCTAGTCCCAAGCTAAGCAGAGCTCGTGTTATGGGTACTAGACGACTGATAAACATACTTGATATATTTCTAAATACATAATTACACCCAGAGACAGAATAAATGATCGTACTCATCACACAAACATTTGTCCTGGGTGGGAATCGAACCCACGACCTCCGGCATAGCAGACAAGGTCACTAACCACTAGACCAACAGGCTTGCTGACATGTTATGCTAAGGAATTAAAATTTGTTTTATTTATAAGTCTAAATCACGTTTTTTTTGCAACAATCACTATCAAAAGACTACAATATTACGAATAATATATTATTATATAAAATATATTATGTATTATAATTATGAATTCAAACAAACACCTAACAGTTTTATATAACAAAGGTAAGACAAAATTGGTAATATTAAGCTACGTTGGATATTTCTTTCAATATGTAATTATAAAAATCATGATCTTGATTATGGTATAATTAGAAAATACATTGTGTGTGATTATGTCTAGTTTTAATAATATTTTTCTTCTTTTCTGTGTAACTTGTTTATTACACACACAGTTGTTAGTTTTAAACCACTTATGTAATAATCTCTGTTATTTTGCATGCTATTGTTATGGCAGAATGTGTCCTGCCCTAAAATATGATATCACACCTTTTGTTTACCACATTTTATGCAAATAAAGATTATCAAATTAAATTATCTACAAAAGATACATCAAAATACAGATTATCAAATGTCTCGAATTTAGGAATTGAAGATTTTGGGACTTTGAGAATTGGACATTCTGCCTCTGTACGATAATAGTTGAATGAACATTATTTTAGCTTGTGGCACCACATATTTTAGGGCAGGACACATTCTGCCTTAACAATGGCATGCAAATTAATAACAAATATTATGACCTAAGTAGTATAAAACTAACACAAATGTGTAATAAACAAGCTACAGAGAAAAGAAGAAAAATATTATTAAAACTAGACATAATCACAATTTGGTTTGAGGATCCACTTTTCGGATCTTGAAACCAGTAGAATGCACAATGGTAATATATTACCATTCATATTTCCCGTAAAGTGCAAAATGGTAATATATTACCATTCCGGACATGGCGCGATCTACCTTTCAAATTTTGTCCATTTCTTACTAACGCACGGTATTTCATCACCTTTATCTTTCCTATGCTAAACTTCAATACTTTCTACATGCTAAAAATACGAAACGCGCACCAGAAACGTTCCATAAAAAAAAAAAAAAAATGTCGAAGTCAGTCTATGGTTTACGCCGTGCGATAATTTGCCGCTCGCAATAGAAATTTGTTTTATTAAGTTTTTGGTAATTATTATTGAGTGAATTACTGTTAAAGTGGTTTATTGTGATATATTTCATGTGTGTGCAAGTGAGTTTTAACCTGAGCGTAAGTATAATACTTTTTCTGTGTGGTTTTCTCAACGCTGATATCAAGACTTGAATTTTGTCAGAATGCTATCGTAATTTATTAAATTGTGAGACCAGTTCTGAGTAAGAAGTAATTACTATCGCATTGAATGTTTACTCGACAATAGATTTCAGCCAAAACATACACAAAAGATACTAAATTTTGAATAGAAATAGAATTTTTGCAAACGTAAACAAACAAAAATGGCGGCCATTGTAAACAAACTTTCCCGGAGTTTGATATTTCTTATCTTGTATTTTTTTTCTTTGACTAATGACTAGCAAGTGTGATATATCATTGGAAAGGAAATTTCTTGTAGAAAATAGTTACGTATGATGTAACTATTCTAACTTTACTGAATAAAAACAAACGAGAAATGTAAAAACGCAGTTTACTTGTGGGTATTACTTCAATCAATTACATATTTTTCTGTACTAGATAAACTTATCAACATAATTTTTACACAGTAGTTACAATATTAACTTAGCTTTCAGATGAAAACAATATTTTGAATCTTTGTGTAAAGGTATAGTTGTACTAAATTATTTAATTTCTGTGAAAAATTGTTAACCGTCAGCAAATTTTTCGAGGTAGTTGTACGCTTGTAAATAAATATTTTTATACTGGAAAGTATGTTGTTTTTTATTTTATCGTATGTAGATATAACCTCCCCACCAATAAAAGTCATAAAACATATATGTTATCGATTTACTTTTTTAAATAATCCTGTTTAAAGTTCACATGATGTTTTCTTCAACAGAAGTCAATGTTTACAGCTACATATTAAAATAGAGGAACTAATTATCATTATACACTTAACACTAAATGAATGGATCATTCATAACTATTCATAAAAACAACACTTGAATGCTTCTTTGTACGCCGAGCGACCGGCAAAACTTGTTTATCTTATCGGGACCACCTGGCGCGCGGCTCCCGCCCTTTTTTCTTCGATGAGTGTGCACTTGGCGTCACCGACGTGAATTGCATGCGAGTGAACGGCGGTTAAGTTAATATATTTTGTAGTAAGTTTAAAAAATTGTTGAAACAATCATCAATTTTGTAGTGTAATAGTTCTGGCCCTATAGATAAACAGGCAGACGATAATCGTTATCGCTCAGCAGTCACTTATACATTTTCAACTTTATACACTAGCGCATAAAGTTGTAAATCTATTAAATCATCTACTGTGGACGTCCATTTTGTAATTGTTCTTTAATTGTTATGCGGACCTATTGGTCCGTTCAACATTTAAAGGGTTAAAGGATGCTGAAAGATGACGAACGAAACAAAAACAATCTGTAAACTCCAATAGATTTTCAACTCTACAAGCTGCATAAAGTTGAAAAAGTTTTGACTGCTCAGCGATAACGATTGTCGTCTGTTGTTTGTCTATAGGGCCAGTAGTTATATGAACATAAAAGTGGCACCTCAATCTGTTTAGATTTTGTTTGGGAGGAGAATCAAAACTAGGAACACTGTGGAGTAAAACTTTTCACAATTTGGCATAATTTTGTAGCATTACTTACTACTGAACTAAACTTACTACTGATTAAGAATACCTATTAGGATACGAATAGTGGCTCCTCAATCCTTACATCATGAATCAAAATAAAAGGCTTGTTATTTTTGGTTCATGGCCCTGACAACGTCTACTAAAGCTTCTGTAGCAGCTGCTTGTCGCCCCATTTGTTTCTGCAGCCACCCTGCGACAGCCAGCCCCTCCATTGCGGCTGCCTGTTGCTCCTCTGCAGCAACACGACGTCTCTCAATTTCGTAAGCCCAGTGAAGCGTATTTTCAGGAACTGTAATGAATATAAATAATTAATTTTACAATTGACTTCTGTTTTAGTAAAATGGCTGTTGTAAACTAACAAATAGAATATTATACCTACATTGTCTACTCAACCTTCTGACTGGACGCAGCCCAGTGGATAGTGGAGCTTGTCTGGGTCCTAGAAATATTTATTTATGAATTATCGCAATCTTCAATTTGGTTTTAATTTGTAACATGTTTTATTCTCAAAGATAAGTCATGTCATTGATCAGAATATATGTAATAAACAGAGGTCGGAATTAGGTAGAGTTATTTTAGTACTTGCAACGAAATGTTTAAAATATACTATACTTAAGGCCCGTATGTGCTTCGCTACGTATACAAAAACTGATAAATGAAGAACCGCTTGACCAATTTTCTTTAACCTTCACATAAACCATCTACTAAATAGTTCGAACAAAGCCTAAACATTTGGTTTGGATAATAGTGAGCCCATTCTTGAGTCATAAAATTACAACATAAGGTGGCATTGATTTTTATGATTATTGATTGATTCTCTGAAATACTTACTTGACTCATCTTAAGCGCGTAAATCAGCGGAGGGAGTGGGCATGGTTCTCAGGGACTGACTATCAAGCCATTCTTCTTCCATAGGGTCACTGGTAGAGTCGTCTGATGCTGGTATAGAAACAGGACAGGAGGATACCGAGTCTGCAAGCCTAATTTCGTCAGCCAAAGGCTCTGGCGTGTCGTTATCAACAGATGGTATCTGTAAAGTATTTATTTTTTATTACAAACACACAATATCCAATGATTTGACTTACAAACAAACACATCAAAAAATACTTAAATGTGAAAATGATAGCAAAGTTTAATAGTAAGATGAATGAGAAAAGAAAAAGAACTAAGATATAAATAGGTCCCAAATTCTATAGATAATTTTGATTTTGTTTGGGCCTCCACCAGTAGCTGCAGACCTCCTGGAATCTGCAGCTTTGTTTTTGGTTTTGGCATTAAGCTCGCATTAGGTACTTCGCAAAACTAAAAACACAATGTTAATGTCATACAACCATTGTTAAGGTGCATTTATGGTAAGTAAGCTATGCTAAAACTTTTAGATTGTTTTTCTTTAACATAGTTATGTTTTTAACAATAAGCATGCGAGGGTCAGTGGGTCGTCCTAAGGGGAGTCTATTTTATTTAGATGATTTGTGAACTTACCTTTAATTATAAATTCTTTTTTAACTTGGGCTTGAGTTCAACGGCTGAGTGACATGAAAGGTTAATCTTCAATGCAAAACCACAAGCTGAATTAAGACGCCGCGGTGCAACTGTAAGAGGAAAAAAAGTGATATAATTGAGTGGTTTTACATTTTATTTTACTGTATTAAATCCATAATTACTTATAGTTGATGTTCAAATTTTTAAGATAAAGTATGTTTTACCTGTCCTCTCCTCTACCAAGAATATAATACTGCTTCTGACTTTCTATTTTGATAAAAATAAAATATCATGTTATATGTCAGTAATTTTACCCCTTCTTTTTTCTATTTAGATTAGAGAAATATCACAATATATTTAATTTCTTAACACCACAAACCTCGCTACAAGTGATAATTCTTCCACCAGACGAACCATTTTATGATTTAGAGAGCGATGCAATACTGGTACTTAACCTCCAATAGAAAAGTAGATATTATTTTGAAAGGTGTATTCGATTGTTTATTTATGGTATAATCATAGAATTTCATTAATAAACTCAACTAACGGCCTGTCCCGGCTTCGCAAGGGTGGTTATTTGTTTATATAACTTTTCGTTAGTGATAATACAATTTTTGTTCTCACAGCAGTCACAGCAGCTATCCATTATTTCTTAATAGTTTGAATTATCGAAATGTGTGTTCCAACATTTTTACAGCCTTTTACACAATATTTAATCATGATAAATCGTTTTTTTCACAGAAAACTTCTTTGTTGTGACCGTTGTGACAGACACTTTGACATTTAACTTCCCCATTCTTAGCGCGAAAATCATGGCGAAAATTACCTGTCAGTTGCATATAAACCACAAAAATATAAAATACTCTATAAAACCAACTATTCTAATGCTCTTGAGGTACTCCTCAACTTAGTCGCGTAACAGTCGATAACACCAGACTACAATATCGATAAAATTAGAGGTGTCAAGATTAAGCAACCTATCGCTACAGTTGTACACCAGTTAGACAATACGGGGGGGAATACGTATATTTCAGCCAAATAGTGTCATTTCAGGCGAGACAAGATAAGAAATTCTACGTCGAACCGAAAACGCCTGGAAGAGCTTTTGGTCTATGAAAGACCTGATGAAGGGAGAACTTCCCTTGTCGTTAAAGCGGAAACTCATGAACGTTTGCATCCTACCCATCCTCACGTACGGTGCACAAACTTGGTCTTTGACAAATCTTCAGAAGTCCACACTCGCGGTTTGCCAGCGGTTTGCAAGCGACGCATGGAAGGCAGTATTTTGGGAGTCAAACATTCAGACCGCATTAGAAACACGATACTGTGTTCCTTGACGCAAATTGCCGATGTGGGAAAAAAAGCTGCCAAGCTGAAATGGGACTGGGCTGGCCACGTATGTCAAATGCCATACATACAATCGCTGGGCAAAATATACATCCGATTGGGTGCCAGAAGGGAGAACTCGGCCCAAGAGAAGATGGCGAGATGACTTGGACTGCTTTATGAAGGACTGGACCACAGTCGCAGAAAGCCGTGAGAAATGGAAAGAGTAGAGGAAGGGCTTTGCAGCGGGACACTATGGGCTGATATAGGTAATATAATGAGGGCTACCGTTTTTGTGCTCACCAGATGACGCCAGTGAGGTCCTGTATGGCTGTCAGTTTATTATTGTTCTGGACTGTGGCGTCAAAACATTAAATAATAAAATATGCTTGTAAACAGTAAACAACTAACTCTGATTTACATAGCTAGCCTCTGAATTAGCTGGTCTTTCAGTCTGCTTATCTTTGCACCTCTTTTTCTTTGTTCCGCTTTTAAGCACTGATATTCATTGACCCGTAACTTGTATTTGCCGTAATGAGAATAACATTTTTCATTAAATATTTCGTAATACCTCAGAAAGTAAATTAAAAAGAAATAATACCGTGCAGCCCGCCAATAAACAAACATTTCGGGACCTCACGCTACACTAGCGCCTCTAGCGGTGAATTCACACGCGATAGTATTATGATAAAATGGAATTTTATTGAAATTCACACTATATCTGCCACCATTAATGCATTCTGCTAAAGCGGCCTTTTTAGATCCTCTGATGAGGGAGCGCCAGGCGGCCAGGCCTCTTGCATAAAAATAAACAACACTGAGATGACTAACGTTGGGGATGACGAAATATTGCGAAATGAATAAGTTGATGCAATTTCGCGTAAAGTTGCCAGTCTAACTGCCAGCTCATGTCGACGCAGTTGACATTTTCGTCTGTCGAGTTGGGTCTGTCTGTTGTTCGATGCTGTATGTGTGTGTGTCGTCTATATACAAAAAATGACGTTACTTTTTTTTAATTATATCTGTGTGCGTGGACTGTGTGTGGATACGGGGTAAAGTTACATGCTCTTTTCTGTGTGCTGTAGATTTTGTGTGATGGCGTGGAATTGAAAAGGTTATAAAAAAAATATCATGGCCCTAAAAGTGAACAGAGTACCTGAAAATATTAACTTCCCAAAGGAAGAAGAGAAAATTCTGCAGTTTTGGAAAGAAATAGATGCATTTCAGAGTTGTTTGAAACAGTCAAAAAATAAACCCAGGTGAGTCTTACTTTTCTTACGAATAATTATATTTCGTGTGATAAATGCTGTCTTTGTTGCGACTTAAAATATTTTATTTGAATGTTCATTATTTACCATGTCATGGCTATGGACCGTGGTCGTCCCAGTTGAGCCAACAAGTACATTGCTCTCTCCTTAAGGTAACCATGCGTTTTGCTTTATGTGAAATCAACAGTTTCCTTGTAAATTAAATAAGTATTGTAGGCCTATAAACATCCTAGAGATGAGAAATATCACAGCAAAATTTTGAAGTCCTAATTATTATAATAAGCAGGCATCTAAAAAATATATTTGGATTTGACACAATTATTACTTGACACCTGTATAAGTTCTTTAAAAATAACCAAAGTATTTTCTTTCTTGTTGTTTTAAAACTTCCATGTAGAATTAAGTATTAAACAAACTTAGCTGTAAGTGAAGTTCTATCCTAATTATATGAAGGCTTCATCCGAAGAGATTAGCATAACATGTAGTAACGCCTAGTATGTGCCATTCCACACTATTTTAAGAGTATTTAATTTGTTTTTTTTTTTTTTTTTGCTGTGGGTAGTTTAATCTACTTGAATCCTGCGCTGGCAATTAGTGTCATTTAGTCTAAACTGTTATTAACTTATTTTTTTACGATTGAAAGGGGTATCTACTACTATTCATCCCACTATTGAGTGGGAGGGTTGCTAATCTCTTGAGACGAAGCCTTCATATAATTAGTATAGAACTTCACTTACTGGTAAGTTCGTTTAATCCTTAATTTAATTCTGGCTTCGTCCTCGAGATTAGCATAATATGTAGATTTTTAGAGATATGAATCATAAAATATAATTGAATGGAATACAGGGCTTGAGAATATAGATAGATAGATAGAATACTCTTTATTATGCACACCATATAACAGGTAATTAAATAAGATGTCAGTATTGATTCAAAGTCCCTCAGCAATATTCAGGTAACTGTTACTGTATAGATTTTTCAAGGCTTCTGGGTATCTTTTATCAAGATTAAGTATCTAAAAACATCTGAAGTCTGTTTATAGACAGGGTCTTTTTTTTTTTTTTTTGCGTGGTAGAATCTTCAAATGAGTCCTCCCACCCCGGGCAAGGCGGGAGGGACTGTCAGACTTGTACTGACTAAAATCCATGGTGTCCTTTAATAGCCCGTTATGTCCCGGGGTCACGGTAATGAGATAAGTCCCGCGACCCCGATAGACAGGGTCTGGAACTAAAAACCTTTTAAGGCTTTTAAAGAATATTTTAATATGTTCATTCCTAGGAATGTTTTCTTTACTAATTAAACTTACAAACCAACCGCTTTGTATTTAAGGTTCCTTATTGGGACACCACTATTATATGTTCATGTAAATAAAATGTTTATAATATTTGGAATTGATACCTCAAAATGTTATAAATAAATATTAGTTGAACCACCTTGTATCACATCTTTTTATAGAAGACGGTGGGATACCTCTTTTTGTTATCGCCTCGCGGATAAGATCCTTGCCACCAGCGTAATGGTGTTACGCATGTGGCGCCGACTTGCAAGTTGCACTCATCATTTGAAAGTATATATCTGCTATCCTGTTGACGTAGGAAATCACGGTGGTATTGTCAATCCAAGAATAAAATCGGTAGGTAAATCCTTCCGCTTCCCATCCTATCGCCGTCGAGAGGAGACGGCGGTGCTCTGCCCAAGCGGGGCAGTCCTGCACCGTATGCTCCACCGTTTCCTCCGGGCGGTCCTCGCAGTGGTGACATCCGGGCGTTTCCTCCTTCTTTATCCGACACAGGTACCTCCCGAAGCATCCATGTCCGGTGAGGACCTGCGTCATGCGGTAGGTGAGGACGCCGTGGGACCTAACCAGCCACTCCTCAAAGAGGGGTCTTACAGCCGCGATTGCGGCGTGGAGTACGTTCCCCTCGCGATGCGAACAGGGCGCTCACCACGTCCTCCACGAACTGAGGCTGGAGACTCTGCGTCAACGGCTTCGACTGGGTGCTGCGCGACGACCTCCCTCTAGACGTCAGCGTAATATGTTACGCTGACGACACGCTCGTCCTGGCGGAGGGAGTGTCGCACCAGGCGGCGGCCGACCTGGCGACGCGAGCGGTTGCGACAGTCGTTGGAAGGATCCGGCAGTTGGGACTCGAGGTGGCGCTGCACAAGACAGAGGCCATGTGCTTTCATGGTCATCTGAATGCGCCACCGACAGAGTCCCACATAACGGTGGGGGGGGTTAGAGCAGAGCACCGCCGTCTCCTCTCGACGGCGATAGGCGGAGACCTCTCGCGCCCGGCATTGGTTGAGGCCATGCTGCGGGGCGAGACGGAGTGGGAAGCGGTCGCCTCCTTCTGCGAAGCAGTCATGCTCGCGAAGGAGGAGGCGGGCCGCGCGAGGGAGAGGACAGCGTCCTCCCTCAGCCGCAGTGGTAGACGCCCACGGCGAAGGATGTCGCGGGACGATCTCCGGCCACCGTAGGCGCGGACATGCGGGCGGCGAGTAGAGGGCAACTCGCTGTCCGACCATGGACCATGCCCGGGTCGACGGCGCGTTGTGTTCCACGCGCGCCTCAAAGAGCGTCAGCACAATGACGGGGCCCCCCTTGAATTGTGTGTGGTGATGAGAGAGCTATCACTTTGGTACCTATCTAGAAATAATGGCTACATATTTTTTCTGCTTTGCCAAGGATTTACCTACCGATTTTATTCTTGGATTGACAATACCACCGTGATTTCCTACGTCAACAGGATAGCAGATATATACTTTCAAATGATAAGTGCAACTTGCAAGTCGGCGCCACATGCGTAACACCATTACGCTGGTGGCAAGGATCTTATCCGCGAGGCGATAACAAAAAGAGGTATCCCACCGTCTTCTATAAAAAGATGTGATACAAGGTGGTTCAACTATTATTTATTTATAACATTTTGAGGTATCAATTCCAAATATTATGAACATTTTATTTACATGATCATATAATATAATAGTGGTGTCCCAATAAGGAACCTTAAATACAAAGCGGTTGGTTTGTAAGTATAATTAGTAAAGAAAACATTCCTAGGAATGAAGATATTAAAAATTTCTTTAAAAGGTTTTTAGTTCCAGACCCTGTCTATAAACAGACTTCAGATGTTTTTAGATACTTAATCTTGATAAAAGATACCCAGAAGCCTTGAAAAATCGTATCGCTTGCATAAGCAACAGAATCCGCGTACGAAGTCGCGGGCAGAAGCTAGTTATAGTCTAAAAGACTGAACTAAATACTTAAAGTTAAGAAATAACAGAAAGGAACAGTCTAAATGCAGGCAACTAAAGTACTGTCCGCAAAGTATTATTCCCTAACTAGGAATAATAACATCTTAAAAAGATATTAAAATGATTAAATCATAAGAAACACAAGGCCAAGATTGGCATAAAACCATCTAGAAACCAAAGATATTTGCATGCCCTGAGCAGGCAGAAAATGGTTTGTGCATAAATCACCAATTGTAAGGACCGGTAGTAGGTACAATTACATTATTCTTATTCTAATTCTTACAAGTGAAAAATCACAAGTCTCATTGTGTAGGTAACACTAATTTCGTGAGCAAAATTAAAACCACAGGTAAAGAACTAAACAGAAACTCATATTGATGGATAGATCTAACAGATCATTACGCAGTCTAATTAAAGGGGTTTGAAGATTTGTGGCATACCTACCGCCGCCATTTTGATTTTTTTTCAAAATCGCGGCCAGCTATGAAACCTTTATAAATCGATAGCTGACATCAATAACAACAAAAAATATTATGCCACCAACCCTCGTAAAGTGTCCGGTTTTTGAGATAATAACCGTGAAAGTAGATCACGTGACATTCACAATTTAAGCTAGTGTATGTGTTCGAATGTATCAAGATGTTAAAAATAATAACTTTTTGAACGTAATATGTATGTTGCATTATATCTGGATGATATTTAAACATTATACGTCTGACATAATCTACTTTTTGAACTTAATAACTTATTTTTAGACCGTCTACACTTGTTTGAATGTAATATCTTCATATGATTTAACTATCAATACGATAGTTATACGATAAATGTTAAACAATGTAAATGTAATACATGAGACAGGTTTAAACATTCAGTCTAAAATACAACTGACAGTACTCGTTACATTTACATTGTGTGATGGTTACTACAATTTCTAATTTTAAGCATTATAACGTAATAAACTGACGTCAACTCGTGAAAATTGTCTTCTATTGGTTGCATAAACCTGTCTCTCTTTCTAATATACTGGCACAAATAGGGATAGAAAAATTAAAAATCCGTTTTAAGTACATTTTATTGCCTATCAAACAATTTTAGGCGTCATGTTTTTATTATAATGTCATGGCATGTCACCTTTACTTTTGGTAGGGATGGTTAGATTTTGCCACATTTTTAAATATCGAATTTTCTTGTTTGTACCTGAAGCCATAACTTAGCCGTTACATTGTATCCCTATCATCAACAATTATGACCAGTACAGACTTGGATTGGCTTGTACCGGAAGTGTATTTACTTCGCGTGTAAAAAAAGGAGATATTTTGATTTCTTTTAATGAGTCCGCGCTCGAATATTCTCGCAGTCAGAGGTAATACAAAAAGTAAAAAATGCCTAATTGTGCCGTATTGAGTTGTAGAAACAATACACAGAAGTGGGACGACTATGACGAAGTTTGTATACTAAATTACAGTTATATCATTAAAATATCTATGCAAAATATGACACGCTCGCTCGTCTAGATACAAATTGAAGAACATATTGCTTCTATCCAGATATATTGGTGTGATGGCCACAGTAAGCACAAACATCATGAGGCATATCATCATCATAACAGCCGTAGAAAGTCCACTACTGGACTAAGGCCTCACCCAAGGATTTTCCATTGGATGGTTATTGCCATACTCGCCACGCTTGGCAGGCGGGTTGGCGAGCACATTTATTTCAGCTTATTAGTCTTCCAACGCTGCTGCCCATTGAAAGAGTTTTAAGCTGAGGGGCTATGGATCTTACATTTTGCCCTATCCCTCGACCGACTTTTACGGTCTGCCCGGGAAGAGAAGCAGCTGGCACATTCTACGTTTTTCTTTTTCTCCCAGACCAGGATTATCAATTACTAAAATATTTTATAAAAAAATATTAAGCCTTTGTTATTCCGAATTAATGTGGTCAACTTTAACACTTTATATCTCAGAAACCGGACACTTTACGAGGGAGAATGACACTTTACTTTACTAAAAATAAGTTATTAAGTTCAAAAAGTAGAATAGGTCAGACGTATAATGTTTAAATAACACCCAGATATAATGCAACATACATATTACGTTCAAAAAGTTATTATTTTTAACATCTTGATACATTCGAACACATACACTAGCTTAGAATTGTGAATGTCACGTGATCAACTTTCACGGTTATTATCTCAGAAACCGGACACTTTACGAGGGTTGGTGTCATAATATTTTTTGTTGTTATTGATGTCAGCTATCGATTTATAAAGGTTTCATGGCTGGCCGCGATTTTGAAAAAAAAAACAAAATGGCGGCAGTAGGTATGCCACGCTCCATAGTAAAATCTTCAAACCCCTTAATGCGTAAATAGGTCAAACACTGACTCCTATTATAGGATGGAAAACAGAAAAGATACAGGTTATAACGGTGATCGACTGCGCAAACCTGTTGACGATAACTCTAAGTCTTCCGAGTAATAACGATCACGCGATCGACGCTGCCTGTCTTAATTTTCTTTCATCTAATTTTTTGATTTTAAAACTATTACACTTTTTCTTTTATTTATTCAATAAAAAAAAACGGCCGAGCACTAAAAAGCGAATAACACGAATTGCGAGCGCAGGATTCAAGTAGATTAAACTACCCACAGCAAAAAAAAAAACAAATTAAATACTTTTAAAATAGTGTGGAATGGCACATACTAGGCGTTACTACATGTTATGCTAATCTCAAGGACGAAGCCAGAATATAATTTAATTTGAGTACATTTATTAATTGGTAGTATTATAAGTCCAAAAATAAAATAATGTTAGTACTTAACTAAAAAGTGTCCAAAGCAAATTATCAGTTTTATGGTAGGTGTAGAGATAGTAACGCGCTATTGTGTGGGTTGTATGTAATAATTGTGTCAGATGTGCTCACGCTCGCGCTTGCAGTGGCGCACACACACTTGCACACTGCACTTATATCTATGTTTTTATTATAAATTCTACTGTCTCAATCAAAACTGAATGACTCACCGTAATATATCATTTTTTTTTAAAACAAGCTTGCCTTCTCGAGTCATTAATATACATGCTTAGAATCACAATCAAAATCACTTGAATACCAGAGCTCTTTCAAAATAGTATTAATGAGGATGGCAACTGGGAAACGAATGGCGCTAGTATAGCTAGTTCTAAGCATAGTCATTGGTTCAAATCTTATAGGTACTTCAAAATAGTACTACCTCATTGGTCGGATTAGGACTTAGCTATGGTCACGCCATTACATTTTCTTTGACTGGCCTTCCCAATTCTTTAATTACCGTAATACATGTAATATTATGTAATTGTTTGTACAGGTATTCCTTTTACGATGGGCCACCTTTTGCTACTGGACTTCCACATTATGGCCATATCCTTGCTGGAACTATCAAGGATGTTGTCACCAGATATGCACACCAACAGGTAAAACACAACAGGTCAAAAGAATTATATTTAACAGTTCTCAAAATGTATGGGTAACCAACCCAAAGATCTGCAAAATCTTTAATAATCTGTTGAAATCTAACAATTTATTTATTAATATGGGTAATTGTGCTTACAGGGATATCACGTAGAGAGACGGTTTGGTTGGGATTGTCATGGACTTCCCGTAGAGTTTGAAATTGATAAAGCCTTAGGCATCAAAGGCCCAGAAGATGTGGCAAAAATGGGCATCGACAAATACAATGCAGAATGTCGTTCAATTGTTATGAAGTATGCTGGTGATTGGGAGAATATCATTACAAGGATGGGTCGATGGATCGGTAGGTTTAGCAGCACAGACTCAACATTATTCTATTTTTTATTCTTTATTACTGCATTGTTGGTAATTCTCATTTGTTTATTTCAGATTTCAAAAATGATTATAAAACACTTTACCCTTGGTTTATGGAATCAATTTGGTGGGTATTCAAAGAGCTGTACAATAAAGGATTGGTGTATCAAGGTGTGAAAGTTATGCCTTACTCCACAGCGTGCTCCACCCCTCTGTCCAATTTTGAGTCTGGACAGAACTATAAGGATGTTGTAGATCCAGCAGTTGTAGTGTCGTTCCCCACATCTGAAGGGTTCTCATTGCTGGCTTGGACCACTACTCCATGGACACTACCAAGCAACTTAACCCTTTGTGTCAATCCAAAACTTATTTATTTAAAAGTGAAAGAAAAGACCACTGGTAATTGTTATGTCCTCCAAGAAACAAGATTTCCTGTCGTTTTCAAAAATGTTGAAGACTTTGATGTTCTCGAGAAGTTTGTAGGCGAGAAACTAAGAGGAATAAAGTATACACCTATTTTTGATTACTTTGTTAACCAATGTCCTAACGCGTTTCAAGTGCTGGTTGATAATTACGTTACCGACGACTCGGGTACTGGTATTGTACATCAAGCTCCATACTTTGGTGAAGACGATTTCAGAGTGTGTCTAGCAGCAGGTATCATTACACGGGATCAGGATATTATATGCCCTGTCGATCCCAGTGGTAGGTTTATGGAGCCAGTCAAAGACTTTTTAGGACAGCACGTCAAGGACGCCGACAAAAATATAATTGCTAATTTGAAGGCTCGCAACCGACTTATTCAATTAGGTCATATCAAGCATAGCTACCCATTCTGTTGGCGTTCTGAAACTCCTCTCATTTACAAGGCAGTTCCTTCTTGGTTTGTTCGAGTTGAACAAATGAGTCAAGAACTTTTGAAATCTTGTGAAGCTACCTATTGGGTACCTGAATATGTGAAAGAGAAGAGATTTAAAAATTGGCTCAAGGAAGCTCGTGATTGGGCAATTAGTCGGAATAGGTACTGGGGTACTCCTATTCCTTTGTGGATTTCAAGCGATAGGCAGGAGATAGTTTGTGTCGGTAGTATTGCGGAGTTAGAAGCTTTGACTGGTAAAGAAATAAAAGATTTGCATAGGGAAAGCATTGATCATTTGGAGATCCCATCGTCACGACCTGGGCAACCGCCACTAAAAAGAGTATCCGAAGTCTTTGATTGTTGGTTTGAGTCAGGCTCTATGCCGTATGCGCAATGCCATTACCCATTTGAAAACAAAAAGGAGTTCGACGATATATTCCCAGCCAATTTCATTGCAGAGGGTATCGACCAAACAAGAGGCTGGTTCTATACTCTCATTGTACTATCAACAGCACTATTCAAAAAACCGCCATTTAAGAACTTGATTGCAAATGGTTTAGTATTAGCTTCTGATGGTCAAAAAATGTCGAAAAGGAAGAAGAACTATCCTGATCCTCTAGAAGTTGTTACAAAATACGGCGCTGACGCTTTACGTCTTTATCTCGTCAATTCTCCAGTGGTTAAAGCAGAGAATCTTCGATTTAAAGAAGAAGGTGTCAGGGACATTGTCAAAGATGTATTTTTGCCTTGGTATAATGCTTTTAGATTCCTAATGCAAAATGTGGAAAGAATCGTTCAAGAGGATAAAATCGACTATAGGTTTAACGAAAAGGCAGTAAGAGAAAATGTTATGGATAAATGGATTACATCGTTCACACAATCTCTGATCCAATTCGTGAAAAAAGAGATGGCGGCTTATAGATTATATACTGTTGTGCCGAGGTTGACCAAGTTTATTGACCATCTCACCAACTGGTATTTAAGAATGAACAGGAAAAGGTTGAAGGGAGAAGGTGGTGTTAAAGACTGTCAGGTCGCTTTAGACACGTTATTTGGCGTATTATTTGATATGGTACGAGTGATGGCACCCTTCACTCCTTTTCTAACAGAATTGATGTATAAGACGCTTCGACAACTTTTGCCTGGTGATTCACTGGAGAGCGTTCACTTCAATATGATATCAGAACCAAAATTAGAATTGGTAGATGTTGAAATAGAAAGGGCTGTTCAAAGAATGCAGGTTGTAATTGAATTGGGAAGAGTTGTTAGAGATAGAAAGACTGTGCCGATAAAGTATCCGTTGCCGGAAATGATTGTCATTCATCGTGATCCTATTTATTTGGATGATGTGAAATCCTTGGATCAATATGTCCTAGAAGAACTGAACATTAAGCAATTACACTTAACAAGCGATAAAGAAAAGTATGGCATTACACTGAGAGCAGAGCCAGATCATAAACTTCTTGGGACAAGATTGAAAGGCGATTTTAAGGCTGTCACTCAAGGTTTAAAGGACCTTAACAACGAACAATGCGAAAAACTTATTGCCGATGGATTTATTGAATTAGTAGGACATCGCATTGATGTCTCCGAGGTGAGAATGATATTCCAGGCTCAAGGCAACGATCAATACGAGGCGCATAGCGATAATGATGTTTTAATTCTTCTCAATGTTACTCCTGATCAAGACATGCTTGACGAAGGCTTTGCTAGAGAAGTTATAAATAGAGTTCAAAAGTTACGGAAGAAAGCCCACTTAGTACCGACTGATGATGTCAACATTTACTTCTCTGTCAACAAATCCAGCGACATTGTGCGTATTATTAACTTGCATCGTGAGTTTATTGAGAGCACAGTAAAAGGCCCTCTGATCCCGTTTGAACAGATCAAGCCATCCATGCCTGTAGTTATCGAAGAAACGCAAGAACTTAAAGGTTCTTTGTTAAAATTGGTTATAACTTGGAGAAAGGAAATAGAAGTGCCTGCGAACCCTTGGGCGAATATCGTTTTACAAGATTTAACACCTCGGTTTGGTGTTTCGAGTAAAGAAGGTAGTCTTATTCTTAAGGATAAAATGAATAAGTTTATAACTGTAGAGAACCTTTACCGTGAGGTTAATGTTTTGTTTGGTCTGTACGGTTTGAATTATACATTATGGTGTAATGGGGTTGAAGTAAAAGATACTACAAATTTAAATACTAAAACATTGGTAGCTTCTCCGAATAAACCTAAGGATTATGAATCCAAATCCAGCCCGTTCTGCAGATTTATTAATGTCGCGAATGGCATAAAATCAGCTACATTGTTCTTAGAAAACCCAATAGGAAAACCTACTTTAAATCAAGATGAAGCCTTGAAGTTTGTAACAGATTACTTGGGGATTAAAGCGAGCGACGTCGACAAGAAGTTATTTAAATAATGTCAAATGTAGAAAACAGTACCTATTTATAATCCAACATCGTTTAAAGACATAATTACGCAATACCTCGACGCTTTTTGAATAAAAAATATTGCACAATGCAGTAAAACATGACAGTCAAACATATTAAATGTTTTGCATTATACTTACTGCAATGTGATTCTTATTAAAACGTGGTAGTCATTAATTCGCGTGCTGTGCATGTTTTAATGCTGTTAACGTTGGTTGCTTATATCTGTTGTTTATCTGTATTTAGTAAAATAAATTATACTCTTATTATATGAGGCTATCAGAGCAACTGGGCTAACCCTCATTTTAGTCTGTGGGTTGTCCAAACTTAGATCCTTATATTTCTCAATACATTGTTATTATTTCAAATACATAACGCCACCTTTCATGAGATCAGACGGCTTCTGGTTGGTATAATAATATTGATATTTGTTGCCCTACGAGGCAGTTTTCCCAACATGTAAGTAGATTGCACTAAGTCACAAACTCGCGACAAACTTGTGTGTGGGTAAGAAGACTACTGTGCTACATCTTCATTGTATAGGATTTTAATCTTCTAACTTGTCTTATTTTAATAAATTATTGTTGAACTCCCCGTTCTTCTTTTATTGTGATACATCTTGCCATCACCGTCGACCACATCATCCCTTACCATCGGGTGAAAAAAAAAACAATCACCCCATTGTTCACAATACTATTTGGCACATAAATAAAACAAGAAACTATGAGTTAAACTTTATTTTAAATGTTTCCTTCATAAATAAAACAAAATAAGCATTGAACATTGTTCATTCAACTATTATAATCGTAACAGGTGCAGTGATTTACAACTCATTAAAATGTGGTTTCCCTACAAGATAGTTGTGTGTTGTGGCGTACCTAAGTCCGCTATTAAAGTAGGTACGTATGAGAAGCGAAGCGATGAAGCAATCCTTGTAGGTTTGCGCGTTTTACAGTACTCTTGTTTGTTGCGATCTGATCAAAATGATTGCAATTAGATTCAATTTACACTTACACATCACAGCTATAACATACGACACGTAACGTGATGCCTCGAGGAAACAATAGCATTAACCACCGGCTACTTTTACAAGTGTTTAAGTAATCTTACAGACTTATTAGACCATAATTGACTAATAGAACTGATGTTATAAGAGTTATAACCGGTGATAGCGCGCATCTTAGAACTATTCCTTTGCATCCCATGTGTATTGTGCGAATTTCTTCGATAAAGCCTAATTTGGTAACTTACTATATTGAATTTTACATGTTATGTAGCAGCTATACAATTATGTTCGATAGAATAAACTTTGGTGTTCAGTCATTAACCTAAACAATATTACAATTAGTTAACCAAAGAAAAACAACGAAACCAATGTCTTTTATTTCACTCAGAATAGGGTTTCATTTAAACGAACATGATATATTTAGTCAACGGATTTAATAAATGACTAACATCAATATTATGATTTATTTGCTATTAGTTGGTGATTATTACTAATGTGTTAGTACGATACATGGGAGTGTGTAAGTAATGTTGCTAGATTTTACTAATTCAACAATAAATTAATTTGAGAATATAGGTACATAAATAATGTTTAAAATTACAATAGCTTTTGTTAATATGTATATTGGAAAATTGTTATATTTTGTTTAGTTTATCACTGTATGTATCACAAGCGCAGTTTAGATATGGAACACATTGCAGGCTATACAGTTTACAGATTATATCATAATTTTGTTATTTTCCCTCACCACAAACGTATAATACTGTTAAAATAAAGCACAGGAAAGTACAGACAATAATTGATATTTATAATTTTATTGCTTCGTCTAGAAATGCTTTTATGGAAAAAAATATTGCTTTAAAAATAACATGAACATATAATCTCGAATACATCACGATATAGAATACATAGATAACAATATAATACTTACTACTAGAAACAGGAGGTGCCATACAAGGGGATTAAGTATAATAATGTTATATGAAACACGATGCTGACCGATTGCCACTGTGTACGAGCCACGAGATTAAATAGTTATAAACATGTTACAGTAAGCCAACGACGATTTATTTAGAGATAGTTTGATATATACCTATGTATTTAATAAATAATATTTTATTATGCGTCAACAAGTTATATGCACTCATATCATAAGCTAAATCGTTTAAAAAGAGCTAAACTGTTATCTAGTAAAGGCTTCGACGTCGTCAGTAGTCGGTTCATAAGTTAGCATCGAGTTAGTTATTGCACTTTACACAAAAAATACACCACATCATACAATATTGTTACACTAACATAGTCCCTACCGCCGCGCGCGGTATACATTACATGCGGCGCGACTTAGGCCAGCCACCGCCGGTCGACTGACAGCGAGTGCTAATAAATAAATTATATATTTATCTAAGACATGTTTTATTAAGTTAAAAATAGCGAATATTTCACACTAGAAATAACTAAAGATTCATTAACATTTTAAATACATTATAAGATACAACATCGCCTACTCAGTGACTAGTCTAACGGCGTATAATGATCATCATACTCGTAACATTTGAATAGCAACAATGATAAATAGGTACATCACAAGGGGGGTGTAAGGCTAGACGCGGCGCGCAGGACCAGATTATGCTCTAAACTGCGTCTCGCCTGTCTATAAAAAAGATAAATTAGTTCATTATTTCACCGCACATACAAAATCATGAGATATCTCTGTTTTAGGCACTTGCTCTACCATCGACAATAATGATTCGCAAGTAAGGGTCGGCTCAGACCGAAACGTGACGCTGCGCGCACATTTCAATAGAGCTATTCAAAATCGAACTCTATTTCCTACACGAAAAGATACACCTGTCACAACACGGCGCGGCGCCGCGCTGAATTTTAATAGCGACTCAAAATCTAACCTTATTTACGACAAGAAAAGATACACATTTGAAGTATCGTTGCGTCACGTCGCTTCGCGTCGCGTCTCGGTCTGAACTGACCGTAAGTGCGCTTGCTCGCGACGCGATGCGATCGCCTAACAACTACAAGTTAAAATCATCTTTACTGCTACGGCATAAAGCTGCGTTGCCAATACAAAAGGTGGTTGTCAGTAGATAGATAGTTAAAAAAACAGGCTTGCTACGACGATGTAAGTTAGTTAAATTGCACCATTATGTCGTAGTACTAGCGATGATTTTTCCTTCTATTTGCTCGGCGTCATCGGCGCAAATCGCGTCATGAGCCAAAACACTAAGGTGACAATATATTAGAAACGAGTACTTTATTTGAGTCGTCAACAAAACAATCTTTTGTAAGACTCTTGAGCGTTAAAATCGTGGATCGTAAAGTCGCATTCCCGTTCTCGGCTGCGGTGGAACAAGTTCCGTATGGGAGCTACCCCATGACGCGATGCGACCGATTCCAACTACAAGTGAAAATCATCCTTACCCCTACGACATATGACATAAAACGGCGGGTAGATGAAAAACAAAACACGCTCGCCACGACGACGTTAAGTCAATCGAATTTCATCATTATATCGTAGTAGCAAGGACGATTTTCCTCTTTAGTAGAAATTGCTAATCGCGCCATGAGGCTCCCTAAGTAAGAAAAGTACGTACCGTGTATTGACGTCACTAGCGTGCGTTAATACTGCGGCTGATGAGGCAGCGGCGAGTCTCGCTCCGGCAACTTGCGCACTTTCATTGTGCCGTCCGCGCCGCACGAGAATAGACGGCCGGAGTTGTCTACGTAAACAGTCAATTCGATATTATAAATATGTAACATAAAACATTAACGGTCTTACCACAAGAAAATTAAACATCTGTGTTGCACACTTTTCTAAAAAAAAACTCAACGTCAACGTCAAAACGATATTTCACGTTGATGTAAAGTTCCGTTTCGTTTGTCACTTTTATATTATGGTAAGGCGGTTGTATTGTCTTTATCTTTTGTAGGCGGTAAGTATCTAGTTGTAATACTTACAAATATATTTTGGTTTGTGGCTAAAATCAATATTTACTCTTGGTTTTCAAGACAATTATAACAAAAATATAATCTCAAATGTTTTCAAACAATGCTGTAACAAAGCTGTTTTAGGTTGTGTCTTAGACTTTCTCATAAAAATAAAATCAAAGGTCCTCTGAACCGTGATAATATTTCACGTGTCAACGCACTTAATTGTCGTTTTTTTTTTCAAAACAAAAAAAAATTGGTAATCATACCGATATGTATTTGTGTGACACCCTGGCCGATGTGCTTGAAGAAGGAACTCCTGGCGTGTTCTCCGGCGAACGTGTACAGCAACTGATGCGTCGTCAACGAGAACACCTGGTGAATTAACATTAAGATTTGATATGTTGCCCAAATTAAAAACTAGATTGGCAAGTTGATTTTCGAGTCCCAATTAGAGCGCGGGCACACAATGCGGTAATGATGATGTTGTGAAGACGGAGCGGTGCCGCAACATCATTCTAAATATAAATTATTATATCATGTCACACGACGCTTTGGGTCGCCAGCGCGCCGCTCTTGAGACCTCGGGAGGTCTTAAAGATATTGCCAAGCTTCCCTTGAAGCCTCGGCCCATAAACCCAACAAAGATGAACTATATACAATTGAAAAAGGAAAACATATAAAGAATTTATGGTACGATTAATTTTCCATAAGAAGTACACCGAAAAAAATGTTTGTATGGAGTTGATCAGTCAATACTTTAACGACTCTTCTAACTCTAACTTTAATTTAATTAATCATTTAAAAATAAACTTGTATTGTATAACGGGCTAGAATCCGCAACTCCACGTCATAAGCGCGATTTTGCGTGCGGTAAAAAATATTTTTTTTAAATGATTAATTAAATTAATAATTTTTTGCGTATTATTCTCACATCATTATGTTTTATGTTATGAATTATCTTTAATTTAGAAATTCAGTTGGACACAACATTAATTTAGCCGATTCTTGTCATTCCCCTTTGTTGCGAAGCCGGAGTTACAACTTTTAGTTCTTTATGTTGCCACTGCGGCGCCACACAGCCCGTCTGTCATATCGCTGGAAATAATTGCGATATGGCCTCTTTGTTACCTTGATATCTCCATCAGCGGCACCAATAGCATAGTAGTCCTCCCGGGGCGACAGCGCGACACACTTGATGGGCGCGTGGTGCGCGTGCAGACGATGTCTCACGGCCCGCGAGCGCAGGTCCCACACCAGCACGTCCCCGCGCCGGCCGCACGACACCAGCGCGCCCAGGGACCCCGCCCACACCACGCACGCCGCGCCGCCTTCGTGACACGTCCACGCTAATGGAGGGTACTTCATTAACACTACAATTTATTTAGTTCGAGTTCTACCTCAAAATTCCAGTGGAGTCAAATTGATAAGTCCCAAAAAGATGTCGCAGGACTGCCCAAGGAGCACTTAGGCGTTATTGACATCAAATATACAGCTCCTATAGAACTTAGAGTTCCCAGTTATTGTAGAGCTCAAGTTCAAATTTTATTGTGGACTTGCAGTATTAGTTATCATATATAATATTATCAATGTGCTTTCGGATAAAAATTTCATTCAAAAACAAAAAAAAATATACTCACAAACCACTAAAGCTTTCTTGGTGGGCATCAATGTGTCCCATATGGCAACGTTTTTACTCTCGGAGCTGTGTCCAGCTGTAACAATAGCATGATAAATGAGTACCACAGATCTGAATTATAATTTCATGAACAAAATTATGTAAATTAAAAATTTACCTGTTGCAACTAAACTGCAGGAACCAAGGAAAACGAAATCGCTAATTCCTTTGCTATGACATTGATGGGTCTGTAAATTAAAAAAAATATATGGATCATTATATCTATAAACATAACTAGGAAAAGAAAACAACGTTTCTTAGATACAAAATTAAAGACGATAGATTTCATAGAAGACTAAGTATAGATGCAAACATACTTACGTGTCGTGCCGTGTCGTGACGCGCCAGAAGATACATTTACTATGAGGCGTTACTACACCACAGGCATTCAAATGTCTCATACTTTACTAAAATGTGTGAAACCGATTTGCTTCTGGCGCGTCACGCCACACTCGCCACTGTGGAACTTCAACAAAGTCTACGGCGATGACTTCTGCCCTTGTCTGGGCTTCAGACAGTCTTTAGCTCATTTTGCCCCATAACACACAAACATTCAAAAAAGAATAATAACAAATAACTTACGAAGAAAGGCCTGGGTGACGCATGCGGGTGTCCCGCCTGATGCGGCGCTGGGTGCAGCTGCCACATCGCCAGATTGCCGTCGGCATCCGACGCGGCAAATTTGTTGCCGTAGTCGGAGAACCTTACACGGGTCACCTTGGCAAAGGCACCGGGGGCCCGAGGTGACCACACGCAGGAGGGGTGGCCCCACTCCCACAGTTGGACTGAACCGTCTGCGCCACCAGTGAGGTCTGCAAGATGATTTTGGTAATATTATGTCTACGATATTGTACGTTTGAAACATTACGATTAATTGTTATTCGGGATGAATTTTATGGATGCGGTTGATTTTTAGGCGGAGTCTAAAGGTTGTCGCATATTATATGCAGCTTTGTCAGCAACGTACGCGCGGCACGCGCTCATTGTATGATAAATGCGGTGCGTACGGCGCGTGCGGTGCTGACGACTCGACTGTGTGAGCTCAAAAAATTGTTGTATCTGTGGCTTCAGATCCTACTCTATATGATAAAGTACCGAAATAACTTGTTTTAAATACAGCATCCACTTACACAATGGTTGTGAGGGATGCGCTGCCATCCTTTTGATGTTGTCGATTTTGTGTTTCAGCACCTAAATAAAACATTATTATTACAAAAATATTTAAAAACGTACAATAATATTTAATGACGGACAATAATCATCTTCAACAATTAGATCGGTTAGTAACATAGACATCATCATGCATCACATTATTTAAAAAAAAAAATGTGCAATAGACAACGCAACATACATTAGCGAATAGAGACAGTGGAAACTTAACAAAATCATTCAGAAACACTGGTGAGAAACATCTAATAAACGGACCTCTACAACGAAAAATAAAACGCGGCCTGAACGTAAAACCGCTGCTCTTGAGAACTGCTGCAAAATGAGGACTGATGAGAATACACTGGCACATCTATTAACAGCCTAGTGAGTAATGAGAAAAAAAAAAAAAACAACAAAAGAAATCATCATGGGAGAAGAACAAAAATAATCCAACAAAAAAATGTACATCGAGCTAGAAATAAATCTTGGGGAGTGCGACCGCTGGCTAAGGATGTGACATAACGAAGGTTACGGAGGACTTGCTAGGGTTGTCACTGACCGGTTTCATGAGAAGCTTCGAACGATGCAGCACCAGTCGACAGTATTTCGGGTCGTGGCAACCCGGGAACTGTAGACCCTTCACCTGCGATCAACACTCTGTTATACCGAACATACACTCATACACACTTTTTAAGAAAAGAAGGCCACTGCCAACGAAAAGTGAAGTTACTGAAATTAATACAATACCTTACAATCTATTGCTTTGCCTTTTGGCGTGTGGCCATAATCGGAACTAAAGCCGCCATCTTGTATTTTCAATACAATTTACACAGATAATTTGACAAATCATTGCCTACAGCGCCCTCCTGACTATGTCATCAACCGCCAAAAGAACCTTGTTGCACTTTAGACTTAAAAATTATGCTTTTGTTCCTGTTATCATAAAAAGTAAAGGAAAAGTAAAACTTGCACAATATAATCTCTATATCCCCGTTAAGTATAGTTTCGGAGAATAGATGTACAAAGAGATAAGAAAGCGCGGGCGAAGCGCGAGGCGGCACGAGACAGTGTTACAAGTACAGACACGCACACAATAACCACACCAAGTTAATATTGACCCAGCATCTTTTTAGACGTCCACTGGGTGAATCAATGTTACTTTCTATCTACTTTTTTGATGAATCCACGTAGAGTAGTAGTTGGTGTATTATTATAAAAACTATAACGACATGATGCCATAGATAAATAAGGTGAGGGAACACCTTACAGAAATATGTCAAATACCTTGGTTTAGGAAACGCCATCACAATCAAGCTTTGAATTCAATTTCTTGTTTTAAGTTTGAAAAAAATGCAACTTCTCGCAGTTACTATAGCGATTTTCCAGATGCGAAAATTAACACAAACAGTAACTACACCCAATCGCGGTTTTTGACTCCGCACGCGTCCAAATCATTAACAAGGCAATTTTGCCGCATGACACTATTTTCATCTAGTAACATGCCGTTGCGGTTGTATTCGGTAGAACATATTTCAGGTACAATCATTTTCGCAAAAACGCAACTTTACTACCATCTACAACTTTATTTTTAACCGTCGAGGCAAATAGTCTGTTAAAATTTTCAGGTGTCTATCTGCCTATGGCATCACAGCTCCTAAATGAATGGACAGATTCTGATGCGAATTTTCTAGGATGAAAACTGACATGATCGAGATGATTCGTAGGTATAATTTATGTTCAGATGTTTGATTTATCAGTTGTGGTGGTGTTACTTAATTATTTTTTTCTTTCTGTAACATTGATTGACCCAGTGAGTCCGTATAGTGCATTAGTTATTAGGTGCACGTACTGTAGCGATATACGCTTCTATTCCGGTGGGTACGCTGCTTAACCGCCGCTCCTGTTAGAATGTTATTGTTACTTGTTAGTTCATACTTGTTGCTGCTATGTTAGGTGTTAGATAGAATTTTAAACCTTTCTAAGTAGCGCAGTCATATTAGTAAGTCTTCAGAAAATATTAAGCTTTTGTTACCTTTCGGTTTTAAGTGCCTTAAACTACTATGCCCAGAGCAGGCCGGGGAGGTTTGAATTAGGACATATTTTTATCTTTACACAACTTAAATTCATGCCTAGCTAGTGGTTTTTCTTATCTTTTTCGTGTGAGGATGTGGTCACCCTCTGGTGTCAGAGTTAGTTAACCCGCCTCTAGGAACCCCACAGGCTTCTGACATGACTTTGGACTTACATATAAGTCCGGCTTTCGTCATGATGTTTTAGCTACCGGTAATAAGACAGATTACAATGGCATCAAGCGAGATTTTCCTTCTCGGCATAGAGCATTAGAATTTGTATCTTATTACCTCTTACTAGGTATAAATTTACGTTGGGTAAAGATAAAGGGCAGAACCCAGTGCCCTGGCAATTTATAAACCGGTATTTTGTTCTTGAAGTCTTGGTTTTAAGACTTTTGAGAGATCTTGAATCAATCAAATCATACCAAGCATACTCATTCCAAGCTAGAAGTTAGTTGTAATTCAATGTTAAGCCTAAATTAGTAATGTTATTTGTATTGCTGGCTTTGAATAAATAGTTCAGTAAATTAACTTAGACTGAGGCTACACTAGGCTGCGACGCGATCTGCGACACGTGAGCAATTAAATAAAACAAACAAATTAATCCTCACGTATATGATTACACTGTACATCAAAATGTACCTGTAATTTTTCGTTCTTCAAATCGCATCGCAAATCGCTGCCCAATGTAGCGTCATGCTTATATCTAGGGCATATGGCATGTTTCAGAATACTTTTTTTATCTTTGTCATATATTTTGTATAATCTATCATATCTTGTGGCGTATCAATGGAGATCAAACTGTCACTCATAAAAAAGAAAAACGCAGGACAATAAAACAAAAACAAACTTATTATCTCGCTGTTAATCCTGATTTGAACAGGTGTATATAATTTTCCTGCTAATGTCAAATTGGACAGAAGAGAATGATTTCAGGCTCCGAGTGATTTCTCTTCCAAATCTCACTTTTTTTGACACATTGAGACTACCGAGTCACATCTCTGCCTAAGCCTTTGGGCATCATTGGTTGAGGTGTTGATGTAGGAAGTTGTGCTAAAGACTAAATTATTGAAAAACCCTGTATCAGCGGACTAGTACTTCGTTTTCTGCCACTCCAAGTTAATATAATAACTAGTATAAATAAATACTTACAACGCTGGCACCTCGTCCAGTTTGACTGGCCATGCCGACTGGCACTTGAGGCGCGTTGGGATTCAATGGCGAGCTGTTGCCTGTGCCTGGCACTGAACCGCTGTTTGGCCTATGGGGAGAAAGAAATATGTAAGACGTTGAAAATCAGAAACGAGACATCCATTATGCTACACTAACGGCATTTCTCGTTTACTTTCGCGATAATAGTCTTGAAATGATCGTATAAACGTCCATTAACGGCATTTTTTCGTAAGTGTGGCCCTAGTGTTATACGTAAGTTGTTGTTTTGACTTTTGGAGGTAACATTCGATTTTGTTGGTAACCGTCTGTTTAAAGTTGATACGGTAGGATGCTTGACTGCATGCTTATTGTATCATACATTATGAATCAGTTTTGTCGTTCGTTCTGGGCGCTTAACGCAAGTCCTCACCAGAAACGGTTTCTTCGGAGGTACCTGCATTGGATTTGGAGGGAGGAAACGCCCTAGTGGCTCCACTATGTGGAACGCCCGGAGGAAACGATGAAGGTCTGCCTCGCAGAAGGAATGAGGTGGACCATTAGTAAGTCTAACTGTCCTACCCGCTCCACGCAGGTTGGGAGGACTCATTTGATTCACCATTAAAAAGGCACATTTTGGGCCCCATGTCCCATTGCGATGGTACCGGACCGGTCCTGTCGATTTTTTGGCTGGGTCAGTTTTTGAGCACGTTATATCCTGTTTCTGTACATATGCGAGGCAGTTCGACGGCACAATTGTCGCAGTGGCTGAGCAATCAGCTGCTGCGCAGTGTCTCGCGGGTTCGATATCGCACGGAAAAGTATATTTATAACCTACAAGTACCTAGTTCTATGTTTGTAAACCCCACCCCCATACATGCACCCACGATACAGGAGAAAAGCCTAGTGTAATATTATAAAAAAAGTTAGACTCACTTGTCGTGATGCTGTATCAGCAAGAAACCGGTGTCAGGTAGCGCGGCGGGGTCGGCTGCAAGTGCCAGCAAGTCAAGCTCACACTCGTCCTCGGCCCACCACGCGCCTGCTCGCAGTAGTAGCGACACGTCCATCTCTTGGACTTCGCGGGCTGTTGCTACGGCTAATAGGCAGCCGCCGACCTTTCAAATAACAATAATATTTTACTCAAAAATTCATGTAATGTGGTCATTATTTTGACATCCTTGTTTGAGCAAAGTCGACCTTGCCGTTTTGTTTCAAGGAGCGGCCGGCAAAGTTTTGCTGGTCGCACTAACAGGCCGGCAAGACATTGCCGGCTGCTATTTTGACGTTTCAACGTTTTAAAAAAACAAATGCAAAAAGATTTTATTTAAAACACAGCTGTTTGTATATAAAGAGATAGGTACAAAAAGATTTTATTACATATTTGGCTGTATAGTTCCAAACTACCAAAACAAAGAAGTAACAAAAGCGCGGTTCAGCGAAAATTTTATTTTTATTTAAATTACTTGCTGGTTTTATTTAGGTTTACTTGCATTTTTGAGTAAAGCACTATACAAGCCTTGGCCCACTATGACTGCTTCGCTGGTCACGCTATGATTGCCTCGAGCTAGCCTAGCTACGCTCTAGACCTTCCAGCTTGGCCATCATTGCAGCCCGCGCTGTCCTCGCTGTGTCGGCCATCTCAGCTCGTCCATCAAGTGCTGCACGCTGACCGCGCTGTGTCGGTCTGGCTCGGCCATCATCAGCGCGACCAGCAAAGTACTCATTATAGACCGCGGCAGTAATGTACTATAATCAACCATAGTACAGTTCTAGTCCACACGCTGGTCGTTTAAAGAAGTTTCGCCATGACGCGATTCGACGCAATTCGACCGATTCCAACTTCAAGTCAAAATCATCCTTACCACTACGACACATGACATAAAAGGTGCGGTTATCTACGGGCAGATGAAAAACAAAACACGCTCGCCACGACGATGTCAAGTCAATCGAATTGCATCAATATATCGTAGTAGCAAGAACGATTTTCATTAAACAAAACACGCGGTGAGTAGGCATTCGCAGCGAAAAGTCGCTGTGTGTAACAGAAGCTTAGTGAGGTAGTTTGTGGCCGACACGGACACACTATTTACAGAAACAAAGCTCAAGAGCGGTTTTAATCAACTTCGCCTCTATCATGTTACTAGGGCATGCGGACGGCGAGTAAATGGCGACTCGCTGTCTGACCATGCCCGGGTCGACGGCGCCTCGTGTTACACGCGCCTCGAAGAGGTGTCAGCAACATGACGGGGCCTGCCGTGGTTACGGGACTATCAGGTAACCGTGGCTCCGGAACGTAAAGGGCCATTGAAGGACACCGTCCGTCCTGCATTCGATGATTTTACCACGTAAAAAAAACCATGTTACTAAGGTTAGGATATCCGATGCGGTATGAAGAAGTATTTTTTCAGTTACTAATTGTATCTTACCTTGTTGAGACAGAAGGCAGCAATGGAGTCCTGTTCCTTATGTATGATCCGCACAGGGTTGTGTAGCTCTAAGTCTCGCTCTCGTTGATTCTGAGGTATACAACCACCCCTACCTTCGGCCGCCATTGTCTCCGCCGTTACCGATTGAGTTCGGCGACGAGAGAATACGGCTCGTATGAAGAGATCCTGTTAAGAACAAAGGTTTTAATATGACATCATTAATAAGTAAAACTGGCCAGGAGTGAGTCTGGCTCTTGTTAGGAACTTGATATACATACAAGGTGAATTTTTTAACTGGGCGTGTATGGCTATATCAGAAACTATGGGGAATATCGAGAAAAGATGGAAGGAGTCTATAACTGCATCATTGGATTTTAGAAAAATCGATAATTAATCCTGTCCAGGAATCGAAACCGCTGATTTTGGGAAAAAATCACACCCTGTATTATTACAGCATTCTATAGTGTCGCTAATAAGGATCAAATTCTGTGAAGTAATAATATACGGCAAACTTGGTCGCTGTAGGTTCAACCAGGTGGCGCTGTTCGCTTGACATCCGAGTGAAAGAGATCCGTGTTTACAATTGAATTAAAAATATTTATAAACGTATTTGTGAAATTTCCATAATAAAAAACTGTGTACATAGGTCTAATTTATAAGTGTGAACGTTATCTAAGTGAGAAAAGAAACAAAATGTAAAAAAGTGTTCAAAATATTGGTGTTAACAGATCAAAAACTAACTTATAAACAAAGCATTAAAGTGACAATTGGAACCAAGCAATTAACAGTGAAACAAATAAAAACCAACGTTACAGACATTGGAACAATTAATATAAGAAAGTGCTTAAGTTTGTGTTGTAAACAAAAACATATACCCACGTTAAGAGGAAGATTACTAACGGTTCCAAAAATTCAAATTTCTAAACCCTTGAGAAGCACTCCTACATTTCAACTTCATATGCTAACTACTTTGTGGCTCAGAGGCTACGATAGCTACATGAGTACGAATCGTGCACTTTAACACCAGGTTCGAATCACCGTCGTTCGACCTGAGTCTTTTTGTGATTGTTTTAGCACTATTTATTGTTCCTTATTAAATACGTTCTAGTGTCAACAGAGGGCGCTAGAGTTTGTAAAAACATGGATACAGACAAAAACGTAACACTTCGGAAACCGCACAAAACGGGATCTTTAGGTAACTTGTCTGATGTGACATATGACGATGAGAAAACTATATTTGACACCACAATGTTGAGCATACCAGACAGCCTACAAAACTATAGCGACAATGAAATAATTAATGATTTAAACGAACAAATAAAATCACTCAAGATGCAGCTTATGAGTGCTCATCAAGAAATAGACGACTTAAATAACGAGAACTTCCGTTTAAAAACTGATCTACAAAAAACTTTGAAGACCGTCGAAACCTGCAAAAAGATTTGTACAACGCCAGACAGAAAAAATGGCTCACCATTATCAGCTCGCAAAAACAACTCGAAGAATCAAAACATTTCATCGAACATAGCAAATAATGAGTCAAAGATGAGAAACACTCCTTACAAAAAAACAAAGATGGTTAGTAAAGGAACCCAAACATCCAATTTGACTGATGACAAATTGACACAAACTGAACATAGATTGACAACAACATCACAAGTGTGTAACATTGCCGGCGAAAAAACACCAGGCGCTACGTATATACCCAGACATAAAAACAGATTATCTGTTATAAGCAGTAACTGCACAAAGGGCATGCTCCCTGTGATCGAGGAAGTTTTCTCAAAGCATTTTAACTCTTGTCATTATATATTGCCAAATGTCACCACAACAGGATTGCTTAACACTATTGAATGTAAATTGAAAGACTATACGATGAACGATTACTGCCTGCTATTCGTTGGAGATAATGATCTGATCAATGGAGAATATTTCAAGATACTTGACAATTTAAAAAACTCGATGAAAAATATCAACCACTGCACTGCATGTTGCGGGTTTGATTCCCGCACGGATCAAATAGTAATTACTGTACAAATCTTGTAAATACTTACGTGAAGCGAGTTATTTTTTTTATCGTTGGGAACCGCATATACATGAAGGGTTTTGAAGCAAAGGTTAGTTACCTGGACGGGTTCTTGTCGTACGAGGAAGCTCCAAAGTCTTCGCGCGGGCGCTGCACTGAACATTACTGAACTGAATGGGGTATTGTGCTTCTCTAATAAACATCTGGAACAAAATGAAGGCTTTGAAAATAGCTCGATATTTGATGCTAGCTAAGCGTAGCTGGTCGGACATAGAATATGAAAATAAATACTCTGAATAAAATATGTAAATCAATGACCCGACAGATATTTCTAGAATTATTATCATCACTTGCAAGAAAGCTACAAGTAGGTACTGTTTTAACTGCCTCAATTTAATGTTTAAAATGAAATAATATTTGTTGTATTTATATTTGCATGTGCTTAGTATTTCCTAACTATACTAGGGTCTAACCGGATGCAGCAGAACACTATAATACCTTTATTGTTAAACAATTTCTGCTAACATTTTGTAGAGAAAAACCATAGCAAAAAACCTAAAAAATAAACTAAAACTGTACTCGTACCGTCGCGTTTGAGCACTTTAAAACCATATGCGTTCGGTGTACGTTCACAATCGATCCTTATCACTCTAATATCAACAATAAGGCTGAAAAGGGATCGGTCATGAACGATCACCCATGTACCTGTACATTATCATTATTTGTGTTGAAAAACCATAACAATAATCCAGAAAAAGATAAAGTGAAACTCATTGGCGATGGCGGTCGAGCAGTTATCAACCTTATGAACGCAGTAATAAGGCTACATTCATCATAGGTACCTGTACTTATTAATAGGAGGTCCAGTGGGTAGTTGTGCAGGGAAGCACCCGGGGATGTAGTCCTGTGGCGGCGCGCGAGACTCGAGTGTCTCCGTCAACTGCTGCTGCCATTGGTCCACGCGGCGGAGGGCGCCGTGGACCATGGGGCTTGTTGTGGCTAGTTCTGTTTGTTGGCAATAAGGTAATGAGTTAATATAAGCTTTAAAGGTTTACTTTTTAGTACACGTTATATGCGAAGTCGATGGTGGGGACTATCAAATGTATTGGAGCTCGCGATGTGAATCAATGCACGCGGAGTGAAGTAGGGGTCAGGTTTAATGAAAACAAGCCGAAAATGTTTATCAAAATATCTAGATGAGAACAATTGGCGCCCAATAATGTGGTTACTAGGAGGCACTGTCATCGCGCACACAGAGTATAGACGTTCTAGAAAGGTCTATGATAGAATATTAGGTAATTTATTTAAACTTCGTGAATAAAAGTGGAAGTTTGTGGATATAATGCGACAAGGTATTCTCTACCTAAAGTTTAGCTTATGACTAGAACTATAAGATTAGGATATTTTTTCGACAAGATTGTTGATAGGAATATTGTCGGCCATTTAACTGTTGTCTCCGTGTACTCAACGCAATGAAAACATATCACAAGAAGATACAAAAGACAGCATTGAATCCTTTGGGTATAAACAGATTTTTAAAAAGTAAGACGGCGGATTTCACCACAGGTTTTGTTGAAATCCGCTTCAGGCGTTAAGCTATTTATTTATATTTACAGGTAACCCATTAACTCTTCACTTAAAGATCCCAAGGTTGTAGCTAGAGAAAACAATACACAACACTATGATAACATTTATTACCAGAAGAAAGATACAATAGTAGTTTATGAAACTGGTACATAATGAGGGGTATTATACACGAGTGTGAGTTTAAAAAACGAGCGAAGCGAGTTTTTTAAAAGTATCACACGAGTGTATAATACCTAGTTATGTACAGTTTCATACACTACTTTAGCTTCTTTCGTTGAACACGAATTTATCAAATAAAAGATAAAGATTGACACAGTATTATGGCGCCATAATTCCCGTTATCACCGCGCATGGGCCACAGCGCGCGCAGCCACAGATAAAAAATCAAATGGATGTATCTATGATCCGTAATCTACCCATCTAATTAATACCCCTCATTATGTACCAGTTTCATAAACTACTATTAAAGCATTTGAATATTTTGGGTAGATACCAGATTTTGGATGATGAGATGGCCGATTCTAGACGTGGCTTATCTTCGAAAAGATCTTATAGAATCTCAAACTTTTTTTATATCTTTTATTTTTGAGGTGTCGCTCTTTACTCTACTCTAGGTCAAAGGTGACAGAGATAGTCTATAATAGAGCGAGTTTACCCGGAAGAAGCTTGTCAACAAAAGAACTTTAAGCTATATTCATGTGTCATAGAATAGTTAGCTATACCTAATGCAATACGAGTATTTGAGTGTTTCTCTTTTCCTCTTTTATTTTTGTTGTTTGTACGTTTATTTATTGCTATTCTATCTTGTTTATTGATGATCATATACACTTCTGGACACATCTATTGGCCCACCTTGTATTTTCAGTTTCGTTTGGTCCTTGCTAAAATTTTATATTAGGTCGAGCAAAAAGTTTTGTTTTTGTTCATTTCCTTACGTTATTTTATATCTTGTTAATTCAAAGTCTTGTATAATATTAGTCTAGCGCTTGTAAGTTAATGGGGTGTACCTGTAATAAATCACCAAGTTACCCAGGGTCACACTAACCCCAAATTATGGTAGATTTAACTTTGACTGTTTGCAGTGTAAACAACTTGTTGGTTGGCCATTAAAGAAAAATAGAAAATGTCTCACCTGACATCTCGATCCCGCACAGCTGCAGGAAGTTCTGTAACTTCTGCTGCGCGAGCCGCAGTACGGCGATGCGCATCACGAGCCACGAGTACGAGTCGGGGTCCGAGTGCTCAGAATTCACCATTTTACGACGTTTCTCGTTGTCTCGTCTGTAATAGTTATTTATGATACTAGTGCGGTTAGTTGGTTTTTACAAACGAGTAGACGAATGTAAGCCCGAAACGAAGTCGAGGGCTTACCATAGTCACGAGTTTGTAAATACCAATTTCTGCACGTGTGTCATACAATGTTTTTCAACACATTTGCGAGAAAACAGTACAATATGTAATTAAACAAACTTTATTTAACAGTGGGAAAGTCGCAACTATTTTTGAAGTTTCTAATATGAAAATGGCGCGAATTTGCAAATGGCGCCACAATGGTGAAAATTAGAACTACATCTTTCGTCTCATTTACTTTTTAGTATTAAAGTGAGACAACGTATTGAGCAAAAGCGCTTCCAAGGAGGTTCGATCAGTCAGGTTGTTTATTCTTATAATGTGAAACTCTTTGGTGGAATTCTTAATATTTTTTTATGGAAATTAAAAAAAAAACGTAAAGAAAACGCACGGTGCTATACAACGGGGTATGCCGTAAAATAGGTATACTTAGGTGAGAGTACCTATTTTACCGCACGTTCCGTTGTATGGTGCGTAATTTTTAACTTTCGAACAATGTATACAGGCTTTGTAAATGCATTTTTCGAGCAAATGTGTTGAAAAATATTTTATTTTTAGTTGGAGTAAAGAAGCAGTCAGTTTACGGATGAATTGTCTTTAAAACACGAATGGCTAGTTTCTTCATTAAAATGTAACAGCTACATTAACGAATAGTCTTGTGTAACAAAAGTTCCCCACGATTTTTTGTGGAAATTACAACCGTTGAGGCAAAAATGGGCTTCTAGCTAAGCTGAACTGTCATAAAGAAACTTTACTAACATCAGCAATGGTCAAGTAAAATTTGATACTCTACTCATCAATAATATCCCAGTGCATAACAGTTAACGCAGTCTGGTTTCTTACCCGGATGATGGTTATAGGCTCGCCCCCTTTGATGAGAAAGGTTGTCCCGAAAAGATCGCTTTTAGTGATAAGACCGCGCGATTGTGTCACCCTATGTTTAAGTTATAATTTGTAATGTAATTACAAGTAGCGGCACGAAACTTTAGCGCTGACCGTTATTGCGCGAAGTTGAAATTAAGGTACCTTAAAATTAAGGATTGGGGCTAGCGGGATGAAGGGCGAGCGTGCGTAGCGCCGATTGGTTCTCCAGACGTATTCTGTTCCCCGCCCGACCCCCCCGCGTATCGTTCAGCGCTAAACTTACGTGCCGCTACTTGTACCTTTAATTTGTATGGTGTGCATAATAAAGAGTATTCTATCTATCTATCTATCTAACATAACTGGCTTTGGGAATTAGGTACAGGCAAAATTTTACAAGCCGATTTGACCACTGAGTAAATGCAGATCTACATATAAATTAAATATTATTATAGGACGTCAGCCCACAAGGTGGATAGACGATCTTATGAAGACCACAAGCCGCTTCCGACCGGTTCTATTGGAGTTTTAAAGGAGAGACCTTTCTCCTACCTGTCATCAGTGGACGTCTTACGGCTAATATGATGATGATGAATTATACATTCAATCTTACTTACTTGACATTAGTGGTGTCGAAGATGTCATCATCCTCGCCTTCGCTCTCCTCTTCATCCAGGTCCTCAGCACCAGATTCCGCGGAGTCGTAGTCGTAATTCTCAGGGTCTTGTTCGGCCGTGGGCTAAAAGTAACATTGATTGTGAAATATAGTTCTTATTTTTTTTTTATACCTTCACTAGCTTTTGGCTTTGGATTCGTCACCCAACCATTTAAGAATAAGGGTCATATTGGCGCTATTTTTGCCAAGTTACCTGTGGGAAGTGCTTATGCCATATATTCTTTTTTTTAACTTTGCAACACACTAGGAATGTGTCGTGGTTGCGTTTACAAACAGAAACTCACATGCACAAATACCCAGACACGGAACAACTACTTATGATCATACAGATATTTGTTCTGTTCGGGGATCGAACCCGTGATACGCTGCTCAGCAATCGATAGCTCAGCTACTGCGCCAAACGTGTGCTCAAATATTGTGATATTTGAATGATTACAGACCATATTATAATTTAATTAACTTATGGATTACTGATAATTTCCTGGAGAGTATGTTCCGCCGCTATTTTTTTCAGTTAAACACTAGAAAGCTGTCACGGCGATTTGGGGACAGTCTTTTATAGTTGACGTTAAAAAAACTTGATCTTCAGCTTAACTCTAACAGGCTTTTAATTTTGATTACTAATTAAATGGCAGTTACCTTAGTAAGTAGGTAAGTGAGTATACTGCAGTGTGGAGGCACGAACTGTTCCCTGTAAGTAGGTCGTCCTTCTTGTATGTTCTTGTGTGGGACGGTGGGTGCGAGACCTAGCAGGCGCATGTTGAGGAGCGCGCGCTTCTCTCGCAGGGACGACCACACTGATGTGCCTTCTGGTCGCTCTACTAACTTTGGCTGTAAATAATTAAATCGATTAGGTTTTTTAAAATAACTAGCGGCTCATCCCGGCTTCGCTTGGGACAAATGACCATTAGAAAAAAATTGCGCGTACTGTACATTACATTAGTAACGTGATGCGGGTGCTTAACTTCTTTTTTTTATGAAGAATTTACATAATTATTATGAATCTTAACATTAGGTGGGGATTTTTTTTTCAATCAATTGTCAAAATTATGACCAAACTTTTTGTATAAAGATTTAAATATTTAAATGTAATAAACAGTTTTTCAAAATATGTCAAGTTTCAAATAAAATTTCAAAAAATAAAAATGGTTATTCTATGAGTCTGTCTACCTGTACCTACACATGTCATCGCGGAATTTTCTTTTGATTTTTATAAGAACTAAAATTCTTTAGAACATAATTTGGTTATATCTCTTATGGTTTAGCCAGCGTTCGCAATGAAAACTTTTGGACATGAATATTTTGGCCAAAATATGTTTTTTTTTTCTGCTACAATCATGATCTCATCCCACTAACCTGCAGTGAAGGCGCAGGTGCAGTAGTGAGCAGCCTCCTCACGCCTCCCCCGAACAGCCGCGCGTGGTCCAGCTGCTGCGGCTGGTGCGCACACAGGCGGTACAGCAGGTGCGGTACTAACCTGCAGTGAAGGCGCAGGTGCAGTAGTGAGCAGCCTCCTCACGCCTCCCCCGAACAGCCGCGCGTGGTCCAGCTGCTGCGGCTGGTGCGCACACAGGCGGTACAGCAGGTGCGGTACTAACCTGCAGTGAAGGCGCAGGTGCAGTAGTGAGCAGCCTCCTCACGCCTCCCCCGAACAGCCGCGCGTGGTCCAGCTGCTGCGGCTGGTGCGCACACAGGCGGTACAGCAGGTGCGGTACTAACCTGCAGTGAAGGCGCAGGTGCAGTAGTGAGCAGCCTCCTCACGCCTCCCCCGAACAGCCGCGCGTGGTCCAGCTGCTGCGGCTGGTGCGCACACAGGCGGTACAGCAGGTGCGGTACTAACCTGCAGTGAAGGCGCAGGTGCAGTAGTGAGCAGCCTCCTCACGCCTCCCCCGAACAGCCGCGCGTGGTCCAGCTGCTGCGGCTGGTGCGCACACAGGCGGTACAGCAGGTGCGGTACTAACCTGCAGTGAAGGCGCAGGTGCAGTAGTGAGCAGCCTCCTCACGCCTCCCCCGAACAGCCGCGCGTGGTCCAGCTGCTGCGGCTGGTGCGCACACAGGCGGTACAGCAGGTGCGGTACTAACCTGCAGTGAAGGCGCAGGTGCAGTAGTGAGCAGCCTCCTCACGCCTCCCCCGAACAGCCGCGCGTGGTCCAGCTGCTGCGGCTGGTGCGCACACAGGCGGTACAGCAGGTGCGGTACTAACCTGCAGTGAAGGCGCAGGTGCAGTAGTGAGCAGCCTCCTCACGCCTCCCCCGAACAGCCGCGCGTGGTCCAGCTGCTGCGGCTGGTGCGCACACAGGCGGTACAGCAGGTGCGGTACTAACCTGCAGTGAAGGCGCAGGTGCAGTAGTGAGCAGCCTCCTCACGCCTCCCCCGAACAGCCGCGCGTGGTCCAGCTGCTGCGGCTGGTGCGCACACAGGCGGTACAGCAGGTGCGGTACTAACCTGCAGTGAAGGCGCAGGTGCAGTAGTGAGCAGCCTCCTCACGCCTCCCCCGAACAGCCGCGCGTGGTCCAGCTGCTGCGGCTGGTGCGCACACAGGCGGTACAGCAGGTGCGGTACTAACCTGCAGTGAAGGCGCAGGTGCAGTAGTGAGCAGCCTCCTCACGCCTCCCCCGAACAGCCGCGCGTGGTCCAGCTGCTGCGGCTGGTGCGCACACAGGCGGTACAGCAGGTGCGGTACTAACCTGCAGTGAAGGCGCAGGTGCAGTAGTGAGCAGCCTCCTCACGCCTCCCCCGAACAGCCGCGCGTGGTCCAGCTGCTGCGGCTGGTGCGCACACAGGCGGTACAGCAGGTGTGCGTCCCGTGCCGCTGTCGCCCAGCCCAGCAGCGCCAGGTACACGGCGCAGAAGGCCTCCGCCAGCAGGACGGCGAGGCGAGGAGCGTCCTCCTCCTCCGCCGCGCGTAAAGCGAGGCCTCGGAGGGCTGATACTCCTGTAGATATAAAAAGCAAATTTGAATGAACACTATGGAGTTTTTATACAGGATTATTTTTTTAACTGGGTGTGGATGGCTACATCTGATACCTACTATTTTCACGAAAACTAAAACCCGATCCAATAGACAACTGAAAAATAAAAACATTCTACCTACATCTTAAACATCGCCATACGTAGAACGATTGCTACAGTGTTATAACAGTTGCCAACGTAATACAGTATTTGTGCTACACACCTGGCCACTTGGACGAGGAGCTCGTGGCTAAATAATTACAGCCGCACAGGCCGATCTTCCGGGTTAAGCCGCGCTTACCGAGGTTGGTCTGTGGATGGGTCATAGCGAGTTTCCGTGTCTCGGAAAGCACGTAAAGCCGGCTGTCATTTGTAGATCTTTGACAGTCGTTACTGTTATTCAGAAGCTCTAAAGTCTGACAACCAGTCTTACCATGAGGTATCGTATTACCCAGTTACGGGGTTGTGGAGGTCCTATAGGTGGTCGCTCCATGTCAAATACTGATATTCAGCTGCCCCTGGTTCGACTGGAAGCCGACCTAAATATTGTTGGGGAAAGGGCTACACAGATGACTACACACCTGGCCACTTGTTCGGCGGAGTTGTAACTGTGAGGTCATCAGTGGATAGACGTCTCTGTCGTGCGATAATCTGACTAGTAGCTGCAGTATCAGGCACCACACTGTTGAACAAAATCAAGGGTTAAAAATTTTATAGATGAAAACACAAAATTGGACTGTAAAGCCAAGTCTTTTACGTCCAATTTTTATTGTAATATGTTATCCTTTCTTCGCAGCAAACATTTTATACTACGCCAGGCCCGCGCGCCACCTTTATGTTTGTTAACAATGTTTTATATTTGCATACACTATAACGTGATGCCGGAGACACGACTTAGACAAAATCCTGCATACTGCATATTATAAAAAATACAAACAAATATTATGGGTAAAACAGATAACCTCCTGATTTTATGAAGTCGGTTAATAAACAGTTCTACATACTACTGTCTGAAGTAGCTGGCTTTTAAGTTTTTTTTTTCAATCCTTTCTTTATGTTGTGTAACAATGTTTTGTTTGGGACGAGGCGTTGTGCTATAGTTTTGTTTTGTTTCGCTACTGTTAGCGCGCCCGCCGCGCGCACATTGCCACTCGTCGCAGCGCCGCGTGGAGACGCGTTCATAGAGTATAATATGGAAATACGTGGCACGACGATCACCACGATAATATCGCCGCGATTCTCTCGCTCGTGGAGATGGCGCCTTAGTTTCGTACTTTTAGTTTTACAAATAACTTACCAATCGTGATGATGACCGTGCTTCAAGCTGAACGTATCGGAGTCACATAGACTCTGGTAGATGCAGGCGGACAGCGCGACTGCTAACTCTCGCAGCGTGTGCAGTATCCGTGTCGCCGACCCACCGGGAATGCCAAGTTCACCGATAGTGCCCAACATGTCGTGAGCTACGGACTGGGAAATGAAAGAGTTTTTAAGTGTGTTTCGACCGGCGTACGGCATAAATGTTCGGTTTGGTCGATTCACTCAAGCAAACACGAACAAACTGTGCGCGCATATTCTAAGAAAGTTCGCGTACACCTGGATACTTTTGTGCGCGCACATATGAGCAGGGGACTCATTATTTGAGGACGCACATTGCTAAACTCAGTTCAGGTAAGACACGTTTTCGAAATAATGTTCTGCATGTTTCAAAAGCATTTTAGCGCATACTTGTGCAAGTTTAAGACCATGCTAACAACAGACTGACTAGACAGACTGAGGGACATTTTTATATGGGTTGGTACAGTCAGCTGCAAAGAAAAAGGACCCCCTTTGATAGTGGTGTCATTATCAAAATGTCACTACCAAGTTCATTTTCTCTGTAACTTACCCTACATTTTGGCATAACTAAATCCAATGGGGAAGGCAAGTGTCAAAGTGAAAAGTGACATTTGTGTCCCAAAAGAACTGTCAAATCAAAGGAATTTTCTGAAAAAAAGCGTTTTATTGATGTAAAATGACTAGATGTTGTGTAAAAGGCTGTAATAATGATGGAACATACAAATTTCCGACAATTCACACTATCAAGAAATAATGGGTAGCTGCTGAGACTGTTGTGAGAACAAAAATTGTATTATCACTAAGGAAAAGCTATACAATAAACAAAAATCTACCCTTGCGAAGCCGGGACAGACCGTTAGTTGAATTTATTAATGAAATTCTATGATTATACCATAACTAAACAATCGAATATACCTTTGAAAATAATATCTACTTTTCTATTGGAGGTTAAGTATTGCATCGGTCTTTATTTTATTTTATTTATTTTTATTTTATCCTTTATTTCAGGCATCTAAAGGCCCATAAAACACAATACACATATAGATATAAAACAATAACTATAAACTAATACATATTCTAAACAATATACTTAAATGAAATGGTTACATGAAATGGTTCTTCTGGTGGAAGAATTATCACCGGGACCGAGATTTGTGGTAGTTGTGGTGTTAGAAAGTTAAAATTCTTATCATATTGCTCCAATCTATAAAATAGATGTAAAATTAGATGAAGAAAACAAACACAAAACTTGATGACATTTTTCTCTATACAGGGTGTAATAAGACACATCACCTAGCCGTTAACTACGCATACTGTACATCTAACTAAGTAGCTTTACGCTAAAATTATCGCTGGGAACCGACTTTTATTTTTAGGTATCAAAAAAAATTAATAATTTTATTGCGCGCAATGTAAAGCAAACAGGTTTCGTGTCGTTATGTGCGTAGGCGGGCGGCTTGACGCTCACAACGCGCCTATGCTGGAACGCGCTGTGATAAGAACGTATCGACAAGGGTGCGTAATTTTTTTAGAAAAATCGAGAATTCAGGTAATGTTTGTTTGGAAAAAAGTTTTGTTATAATACTTAGAATTCGATTTCGTAAAAAAAAGTTTTTAAAAAATGCAACTTTGACCTTCAATATCTCGAGAACCCGTGGAGTCCCAGGTATGGTCTAAAGGAAAAAAATGATCCAAATATTGGGTAGAATACGTGGCTTTCGGCTTCGTTAAGTGTCTTCTTACACCCTGTATATACTCGTCAAAACAAAATAAGGGCCACTTTTTAAATTGCACTTTAAACAAGTATTGCTCTTATTCTGGGTACATAATAAATACTAAATATCTTGTTATGGTTTCTTTCAAGTATTAGTATTGTTTCTACTGCATAATTGGAAATTCATAACTTTTTTTTAATTAGATATTTGAGATTACTTAGAATTTACGGTATGGTGTTTTTTCATTTTCAAACTTCTAACGGAATTTTCTTTGACTAATACAGCAAGCTGGCTATAATGATCTTTCAATCTCATAATGTTATGTATTCGGAGACATATGGACGCAAAAACAGCCACTTGGGGTGTCACCTTAATCCAGGGGGCCCGTAGCCAGAAGAGAAAGGTTTAATGGTGGAATATTCCAAACGAGTGGTTCAAAATGCTTAAAACAGGTCTTAAAATACGGGTAATATCACCAGACGCCGTGATCAAGGAAGAAAGTAAGTAAGTAAAGCCCAAGAAGACCATTAAGTTTGTTTAACCGCGCAAATAGAGCTAAAATCTACTGCGCGGACCGTACAAACTCCATTGCGTCGAGCTACAGGCACCCCTATAATTGACTACACTATTCCGAATCGACTCCATAAAGACTAACAATACTCAAGAAGATGCTTGGTTCGCCTCCAGTTAACTGCAGCGTATGGTGCAAATCGTGAAACATTTGCGAAGGAGAAAATTTATTGAACTGTTTTGACTGAGCTTCATTGCTTTTTATTGATGACTGGTGGGTTATTTTTTTTCAATAAAAACTGATTCATTAGAGTGTAGAGAAGATCTAAACAACAGGTTTCAGATCCTTGCACTCTTAAAACATACTGTTCTGGCGAGTCCTGAGCTATGCTCTGGGGCGGTTATCTCTATCACGCAAAACTGAGCTCGCACTTCTTAACGAGGGTGCTGTAACTCCTCAAAATTGCGTAGAAAATGTGGTGCAACTCCACATTATCCCATTTGCACAGCAAGAAATACCTGAGTTCTTCTTGAAGCAGGATAATGCTCGAGCGAACACGACGCGACTAACAGTGCACACATTCCCTTACGCTCGAATTTCGATGTTACAGTGGACACTCAGGATTTTTACCTGAGTTCTATTGAGCATTTAAGAGATGAGTTAAAGAAGAGTGAAAAAAAAAGATAAATTCCCATCAACACCTAGCTAGATCTCATAAATTGTCTGAAAACTTGCTGGTAGAGTATCCCAAAAGAAATTGTTCGGTATTTAATCCAGACCATTCCACCTCCCATAAAATGAGCAGAACAGAGAGAACAGAGTTGAAAGAGAAGCTTAAAAGAACACTTTGGAACATTAAAGACATTATTTTTTCGATTTTTTTATGTTTTATGTAACTTGATACATTCCTGCAATTCCTCACTTTTCATTCAATTTGTTTTATTTTAACGATTTATTGGAATACATATTTAATTGTTGTGTATTTACATCTAAAACCATTAATGATAATCAGATTCAGTCATTGTAACTAGTAATATTTAAACATTATTTAATAAATCGATAAAAACCAGGTGGCCCTTATTTTGTTTTGAGTAGTATAGAATGTCAGAAGCAGTACTATATTTTTTGTAGAGGCTAGCACATGTAATACCTACTTACAAAATACAATTTTAAATCCTAACTACATGTAACTGTGTGTTTAATTTAATAGAATCAAATTTTTAACCTCTCAACTAAATCACTTTTTTTTCCTCTTGTAGATGCACCGCGGCGTCTTAGTTCTTGTTTTAGTGTATGCACTAGCATTGACGAATAATTTTCCATTTTTTTTTTTAAATAAACTCAATTTTTATAACAAAATACGTGTTTGTTTTTTGTACAAGCTATACAGTAATCTGACTTATGGGACAACGATCGCAGCGACATCTACGAATAGCTTTGAGTTGCCATCCCCATTGTTACAGAGAAACCAGAAATACTCACTTGTAAATGTCTAACAGGATCAGCAACCACAGTGTTATTGGTGGCGACAGCAGCCGCCAGCAGTGGAAGCGTGGTGGGGAATGGTAGTGGTGACAGCAGCTGTTGGTGCTGCTTGTCCTGTCCTAACTCCTGAAGTAGCAGTACCAGTTCCATACGGACTGAAGCCAGCCCGCCGCCGCCCGCGCCGTGTAACGAGCAGTACGACAGTAATGTGCGGAGGAGGGTCTCGTTCGCTGTTGAGTTATTTAATGTTAGCGGTTTTCCTCTGGGTCGGTGTGAATCTGCTGTCATTTGTAAATTATTGACAGTCGTTATGGCTGCTACACACGTTACGAAAAATCGTTACGATTGGACGGTACAGTTTAAACTGCACAGTTTCGTAGTACCTACACGCGTAATCTAGTTAGCATACACACATGTAGATTTATCGTTGCAGTTTAAACTATACCGTCCATTCGTAACGATTTTTCGTAAGGTGTGTATTGTGTGTAGCAGCCATTATAGGTAGTTCAGATTTTAGTATATTTCGTCACTAATGGCGCCCTTGGTCGTCAATCCATATTCGGCCACACGAAAACGTTGCTCAAATTCGGGCACTCATTAATTACGCTATGTGTAGTTCGATGAAGCCGAACCATGAAACGCGCAGGATTGTAAGAATACAGATGTACGAGTAGTCTAGCCCGTTATTTACCTACACTTTACCGTTTGCCTCAACTCCAAAGGCAAGGAATTCGGGCAAATAACCAAGTGTAATTGGTAATTGCGTTATAAGAACACACAGTAAACATATTTTATGAGAAGTCATAATTTATTTTTCAACACACTTTCTTAGCCTCGCCGGGGGCTCGACTGACAATATTTCGTTTCGAATGTAACAACAACCTTTCCCCACTTATATATAAACGTACTATTAACCAGTTACCTTTTAGCCACTTCTTCCTATTAAGCGCTCGTTGGACCTTCGCCTCGAAGTCCGCCTTCTCTCTGACCAGCAGCTGATGCAGCGTGGGCCGGTCAGGCAGCGGCGCCTGCTCGGGGTCGTTACACAGCAGCGCGCCGCCGTCCCCTCCGCCGGCCGCTAAGTACCCACAGAGGCGACGTAGGGCTTCCACCTCGCGCTCCAGCCAGATGTATAGTTGGTAGCGGAGGTGACCACCTGAAGTAGGGGATGACTATGTTATTGATGGACAATGGATATTCTTTTCAGTTGTTTTATAGGGGGCCCGCTATATGAGAGTCCTCGCCCAAGAGGAATTCTGTCACCCAAGGGTAAGCATCCTCATTCTCCCGATGGCAGAGACCTGCGGAACGTCAATGGTACGTGCGTCATGGAGATAGGGCGGAGGCGGGGCCCTTTCTCTATGCCTTCGGGGGTACCATTCCCACATTTAGAAAATGTTATCAGCCTAGGGTTATTTATGAATAGTCACGGTTCGAGAGAACGACGTCGAAGGGTACTGAGGGATGATTCATTAAAGAAGTCAGTCTACAACATGACTGTTAAATTCATAGTGACGTTGCTATTTTCATTGAACTAGGGTTGCTGTTGGGCAGTCACTGATAAATCCTCGAATGTTTTTATTTTCATTACTTAATAGGTAAGCATTAGTAAATAGCTTATATTAAAATTTTAAGTTTCCGGCTGAAATTTTAAGTTTCTGAGTTTGAGTATGCGTGTATTTTTATATTCGTTATATAAAAATACACGCATACTCAAACTCACGCCTTATTCCCCATAGGGTAGGCAGAAAACATACACCACCACTTGCTACAATCTTTACATAATCGATTCACCTCATCCACATTCATACATCTGGTTATACAAGCACATCTATTGCGAGTACTAAGCACCAGACTTTTCTGAAGAACTTCATCAGTAAGGTCAGTATAGATCTTCTTTAAAATATTCCTACACACATACAATAACGACAGGCCTGTTGGTCTAGTGGTTAGTGACCCTGACTGCTATGCCGGAGGACGTGGGTTCGATTCCCACCCAGGACAAATGTTTGTGTGATGAGCACGATCATTATTTTGTTCTGTGTCTGGGTGTAATTTAGCTATAATGTATGTATTTAGAAATATATAAGTATGTTTATCTACTCTCATATCGTTAAATTCAAAATACAAAACTCAAAACGAGTTTATAATGACGTACTTTACACACAGTATATCGAAATGAAATTAAAAAATTAAATTATGACACTATTTCTCTAACAAAATAATGTTATAATAAAATTTTTTTTCATTACGATACAGATTACAGATCATAGATACATGAATTTATTTTATTATCTGTGGCTGCGCGCGCTTTGGGAGTAAGTCTAACGCCAACGATACACAATTCCATATTCAATTTCATACTCAATTATAAATACAAAATGAACACTTATTAACAATATTTATCTTTTATTTGATAATTATATTCGTGTTCAATGAGAGTAGATAAAGTAGTGTATGAAACTGCACATAACTAGGTATTATACACTCGTGTGATACTTTTAAAAAACTCGCTTCGCTCGTTTTTTAAACTCACACTCGTGTATAATACCCCTCATTATGTGACAGTTTCATAAACTACTATTATCTACTCTCATATCGTTAAATTCAAAATACAAAACTCAATTTTTTAATTTCATTTCGATATACTGTGTGTAAAGTACGTCATTATAAACTCGTTTTGAGTTTTGTATTTTGAATTTAACGATATGAGAGTAGATAATAGTAGTTTATGAAACTAGTGTATAATACCTAGTTATGTACAGTTTCATACACTACTTTATCTACTTTCATTGAACACGAATTTATCAAATAAAAGATAAAGATTGACACAGTACTATGGCGCCAAAATAATTACCGTTATCACCGCGCATGGGCCACAGCGCGCGCAGCCACAGATAAAAAATCAAATGGATGTATCTATGATCTGTAATCTGTATCGTAATGAAAAAAATTTTTATTATAACATTATTTTGTTAGAGAAATAGAGTCATAATTTAATTTATCTACTCTCATATCGTTAAATTCAAAATACAAAACTCAAAACGAGTTTATAATGACGTACTTTACACACAGTATATCGAAATGAAATTAAAAAATTAAATTATGACACTATTTCTCTAACAAAATAATGTTATAATAAAATTTTTTTTTCATTACGATACAGATTACAGATCATAGATACATCCTTTTGATTTTTTATCTGTGGCTGCGCGCGCTGTGGCACATGCACGGTGATATCGGGAATTATGGCGCCATAGCAAAGCCATAGTACTGTGTCAATTTTTATCTTTTATTTGATAAATTCGTGTTCAATGAAAGTAGATAAAGTAGTGTATGAAACTGTACATAACTAGGTATTATACACTCGTGTGATACTTTTAAAAAACTCGCTTCGCTCGTTTTTTAAACTCACACTCGTGTATAATACCCCTCATTATGTGACAGTTTCATAAACTACTACAGTCAAAACCGTTTTTGGCGACATCGTTTAGAACAACTTACCGTTTATATTGACCGTAATCAAAGGTCCCGGCTGAATGCTATATGACCGCCTTATCAAAAACATTGCTTTTTACGACATTGCTTATTACGACATACCACATTTAGCGGCCACATTTGACTAATGTTCTCGGAGAATTGTATCTGTACAACGACCAACTCAGCTGTATTGTAAACAATTTGAATAGGCACAGTATAATGGTCAAGGTTATTATCGAAAAGTAAGCACGTGTCGAGTTTAGGGTCTTTTGTAATTCTTAGAAACAAAACATGTGTATGCCATAGAGGCTCTTTCCTTGTCCCTTAGTTTGTTACTTAGCTGGTGCTTAGCTGAACACAAGACGCAACAAAATATATTGTTGAGTTATTTGTGAAACTTTTAAAACGTCGTCGGTAACAAAAACAAATTCATATCGAAGAAAAATCGCGTATTATTTCAAAGCTAGAGAGCGGAGTTCCAAACAAAGACTTGGCAAAAGAATATGGTGTATCACATTCGACAATTTCAACCATTAGGAAAGAGACGAAAAAAATAAAACCCTGTATGATAAAAATTATTTGAAAGTTAAACGAGTCAGAACAACGAAGCATACGAAGATTGAGGAAGCCTTGTTAAAGTGGTTTTTAAAATATCACTTCATAAAATAAATATTTTGTCACCTCGACAGCATCACTGGTTGTTACGACTATTGGTTTTTACGACTAAATATGAATAGTCCCTTCGATGTCGTAATAACAGATTTTGACTGTATTATCTACTCTCATATCGTTAAATTCAAAATACAAAACTCAATTTTTTAATTTCATTTCGATATACTGTGTATACCCCTCATTATGTACCAGTTTCATAAACTACTATTTCGTACCACTTGCTCAAAAAAGTGACATTCTATGCCACAAAAAGCGAACATAACAATAGTCATTATTAATCTGTTAAAAACAGGGAAAGAAAATTGTACTGAATTTCATTCATCCTCTAGGGGGAGAATGTGATTTAAATTTGGAATACATATACTGAACTACATCTGTATTTACACTTTACACCATTGAGTTTGTATACAAAGCATTATACATCTTTTTGAAAAAGGAATACGCATCTATTATGCAGTTATGATTATTAAATAAAATTACGAAAACCGACGAGGCCGTATGAGCTTGATGCCTTTGCTTTTCCGACAAAAAAATATTAGTCTAGGAATTTGCAGCGTTTTTGTTTTCTTCAAATACATAAACGTTAAGTTTATTTTAATTGTCATTATTTTTAATAAATGCTTATCACATATTATTATTATTGTGTTAATTTTTTCGCAAATGGTACGAAAAGTAGAGTATTTTCCTCGGTGATAAAGCTGTCTTAGTCTCGGATGAACTTAAATCCCTCGCTACACTCAGGACTCGTCTTAAATCCCTCGCTTCGCTCGTGATTTAAGTTTTTAACACCCTCGCTACGCTCGGGAGTAAACCTCGAGTCCTTCGTTACGCTCGCGATTTAAATCGTCACCCACGACAGAAGACACTGCTTTATCCCCTTGGTTAATAATCTACTATTTTTAATTTCATTTCGATATACTGTGTGTAAAGTACGTCATTATAAACTCGTTTTGAGTTTTGTATTTTGAATTTAACGATATGAGAGTAGATAAACTACTATTATCAGTTGTCTAGTACCCATAACATAAGCTCTGCTTAGCTTGGGACTACTCGTAGATGGCGTTATGTGATAGTTGTGGAATATTATAAAATTATAAATGTAATTTACATCTGCACTTACCATCAACTTCGAAACCAGTAGCCAGCGTACTGAGTTCCTCCATCAATATTTTTAGACACGCTCCAAACTTCAGTTGTTGTGCCATTATGTCGACAGAGGGCGCTTCCTCTTCCACCTTCTCTTTCTCGGAGATGCCGTTCACGATGGGCTCGTCTTTCTTGTCCATTTTCATTTCTAAAGGAGGGGTGGATGATCCGGAATCGTCCGATCTATGTAGGAAATTATACAGTTAGGTTAGTTAACATTATTATTTTTATTTTACAACATAATGATAAACGAAAAAGAAGTCTTCACCGAGGAATTGTATTGATAAGAGCATTTTTATTAAAACATTTCAATTACATTACCGTTACGGTTCATATTTTAAAAAACAGAAAATTTGAACCTATGAGAAAGGTTAAAGCTAAATTCAATTTACTGAGTGATTGTGAAGAATTACACAATTAAATCAGTTCTGGCAAATTATGATTACAACACAAACGAGAATATCAACTAAAGATTTATCGAGGGAGGTTACGTGTTGGTACCTATTTTGTTATACATAATATCCTTTTAGTCCTGTACAGAACGTCAATCAAGCATTACTTATAAGTAGATTCAAGTCATATGATTGGTTGAAACTAGTTTTAAGTAATGCCATAGTCTAGACTACACTAAAAATAGGCTAAATAAGACTATATTATTCCCGCCATAGCAGCCGGCCGAGATAACCAAGTCATCTATCTGCTATCTGCCTAGCCTTTTTCCCGACTATATTAGGGTCGCCTTCCAGTCGAACCAGATGTAGCTGAATATCAGTATTTTACATGGAGCGACTACCTATCGGACCTCCACAACCCAGTAACTGGGTAATACGATACTCCATGGTAACATTGGTTGACTTTTAGAGGTGCTGACTAATAGTCACGACTATCAAAGGTGCTTTCTGAGACACGGAGGAAACTCGCTATGACAGATGGTCACCCATCCACAGATCTACCTCGGCAAGCGCGGCTTAACCTAGAAGATCGGCCGGTGCAGCTGTAATTATTTAGCCACGAGCTCTTCAGCTTACCAAGTAAGATGAAGATACAATATTATAACGAAACTCACCCCTTATCAGCATCATCATCATCCCAGCTGAGCACCAGTTCGTCCTTTTGTTCCAGGGCCACGGGCGCCCCCCAGTCCACCTCTACGGCCGGGGCGCCCCAATCCATGCTACTCGGTTCCTCCTCTGTTCAGAAAAGGATTAGCTAAGAACTTGTATTGTTTGTAGAAAATATCTGTGGACTTCGAATTTCCTTGTCCATAAATATTTTCGTTGTATATGTTTTAGCAGTCAAGATATTAGAAGAAATTTCCTCTTTTTTATATCAGGTTCGGTTTTACTGTTTTGGGTTTAAAAGAATATAATACATTTTAGAAAGATCAGTTCACACCGTGATACAAAACGACGCATCGTTTCGTAACAGTTTCGTTAAAATTAAATTAGTTTTAATTATCTGGAATAGAACGACCATGTTAAGCGTTCTTCGACAACACAAAAAACCCCATGGAAGACCTATTAAACATCAAACTGTGAACGTAACAATTGCTACAATTTGTCATACTGTGCTATGCCTCAAAGGTTCACGAGAATTTTTAACCCGCCGCCAAAGCTGAGTGAAGTAATAAAAAAAAAACTTAATAAATGTCAAAAGAAAAGCAACAAAAACCACAAAACAAAACATAAATCAGCGGACGTACAAACGGACGTGAACGTTGCGTACTTTTGACTGGTTGTTGATCCTCAAGTTGTCCTGTGTGTATGACGGACACCTCTATGGTCGGGGCGGCGGCCTGGGGCTTCGGTCGCTCATCGCGGACCCGCGCCGGGAGCTTCGAAAGCACCTCTAGTGCCAGGGCCGGGCAGCCAGCCTTGAAGTGACCGTGTGCTGTTTGGAAGTACAGACGACGTTCTAGACGAGTGATGCCTTCTTCGGGTTCCTGTTGAAGTAGGGCTAGAGTTCCGCCCTGTTTGAGAAAAGTTTGCTTTAGTTTGGGACGATACGTAGCTTTATATTATATCTAAACGAAAAGCATATTTTATTTAAAGATTGTATGAGTATGAGCCTTTCCTCAGCAGTGGGATTGTAATAAGTTAATAATAAGTAATCGTAGTTTTCTTTTTTTTTATGCGATCTCGCAGGTCAACCTCTATTAGGTTGTGTACTGCTCAACCGGCCTTTTCTGTGGATGCCTTAAGAATTTAAGGCCTCTAGCCAGGGCAACAAACTTAGTTAAAAACTAAGCGACCACACGCTAAGGCTGCTTTTCCACCAGAGATGCGCTATGTAGCTGTGCTGCGAGGATGTAAAAGCTGAGCTACGAAACTGTGTGACCGTTTCCACTGATGCTACGCTATGTAGCTGTGCTGTGAAGATGGGTAGCTGCGCTACGAAGATGCGCTGTCACAAGGTAGCTGCGCTATGAAGATGCGCCGCCACAAGGTAGCTGCGCTATGAAGATGCGTAGCTGCGCTACGAAGATGTGCTGTCACAAGGTAGCTGCGCTATGAAGATGCGTAGCTGCGCTACGAAGATGTGCTGTCACAAGGTAGCTGCGCTATGAAGATGTGTAGCTGCGCTACGAAGATGTGCTGTCACAAGGTAGCTGCGCTATGAAGATGTGTAGCTGCGCTACGAAGATGTGCTGTCACAAGGTAGCTGCGCTATGAAGATGCGTAGCTGCGCTACGAAGATGTGCTGTCACAAGGTAGCTGCGCTATGAAGATGCGTAGCTGCGCTACGAAGATGTGCTGTCACAAGGTAGCTGCGCTATGAAGATGCGCCGCCACAAGGTAGCTGCGCTATGAAGATGCGCAGCTCGAGCTATGCGATGTATCGATACTAGGGAAAACGACCCATAGCACGCATCCACAGCACGCAGCCATAGCACGCAGCCACAGCACGCAGTCATAGCACGCATCCTTACATATAAAAAACGCATCTTAGTTAAATCCGTTTCCACCAGTACTGTGCTATGTAAACCAGTGAATATGATTGGTGGATATCAAACGCATCCGCAGCAACGTAGCATAGCACATCTCTGGTGGAAAAGCAGCCTAAGGGCACCCCCTTTGGGATACGGGCTTCGGCGTCGCTGGGAGGGCAGCAAGGGACAAACTGGATCTCAATGAATTATTTATGGGCTATTTTGTAACTTAAGCTCAGCTCGCGGGCTGGCTCTGCAAGGGTCGGGGGGAACTTTGACTTAGACGTCGCGGCGGACGTCCTCGGCGGCGAGGATATAACGGCCCCGATTATCGAGTTTATAGTACGTGCATTCGAACTAAGCAAGCGTATTATTTTGTGTATTTCATTTCATCACCACTGCCCTCGCAAACATCGTGATAAAATCGGCATGACCTAAAGCCAAAAATTCGAAGACTTGTGACATCTACCAACGCGTACTGGGCCCGCGTGGTGCCTGCCCATTCCCTCACACCAAGAAGAAGCAGTGGTCGAACATTAATGATCTGATCTTGCTGTTATGTTGGAATACAAACCTGACTAGGCATATTATGCCTTTTCAGCCTGGGATGCGTGCGCAGATACACGTAGAAGTTGAAGACACTGGGCATAGGTTCGTTGTCTCTCGCCGCATGCAGTCTGCCGGCGGGATTGAGCAGCGTGTCCAGTGCGTCGCCGTAGCGCTTCAGTTCCCACAGCGCCATTGAACGAACGAATGGATCTGGGTGGGCGCGTTCTAGATCTAATTCGCCGTCTTCTGTTTCACCTCTGTGTGGGATATAGATTGAAATGGTTTTATTAGGTGATTTTGACAGTGTTATATAGAATAGGCTATTTGACAGTGTCAATAAATTATAAATCTAATAACGACACAGGGTACCCCAGTGTGAGTCCAGGGAATATGTAAATATCTAGTTATTAAGGATTACTGTTCTTTGGCTACTGACTTTTTAATATTGTACCATGTTATGCGAACTGAATAAATCTTTAAAAAGTCCGTTATTTAGAGTTTTGAAAAATAACGGACACATATTTTTTCTTATGTAAAATCAATGAATATTTACCAAGATATAACACATCAAGACTCGAGAGTGGGGGCTCGTGACGTCAGAATTCAGTAAAAAATGTACTAAATTGTGACGTATTGGCAATTTTGAAAGCATCATCTCTCCGTCAATTTTGGTTTGCGTAAAAAAAGAAAAAATACGGGTCAAATATTATTTTTAATTGATGGATTAATTAGATTTTTTTAGTCAAATAGCCTATTTGTTGCATTTCATCTAGGGAGCTTGCTGATGACGCGAAACGACGCAATTCGACCGATTCCAACTGCAAGCGAAAATCATCCTTACCACTATGACATATGACATAAGACGTGCGGTTTTCTACGGACAGATGAAAAACACGATCGCCACGACGACGTAAGTAAATCGAATTGCATCATTATATCGTAGTAGCAAGGACGATTTTTAGTTAGTAGAAATTACAAATCGCACGAGTTACGTCATGATACGCTGGAAATTAATAAATTATCTCGGTTGCTATCTTGCTCTGAAACTTTGTCTATAACCAATCAACGTATCGAAAAGAAGTATCAAATGTGTGAATCCATGTCAGGCCTGTCTCACTCCGCGGTGTAGGCATAAAACTGCAAGTAGTTGCGGGGCCATTATGTCGTGGCCCATTCACTACGGCTGCCACGCGCCACCCGTTACGCACGCGCTCCGTCTCCTTAATATTTTTGTTACGTTACGTGTAGTTACGCACAAGTTTCTTGCTTTAGGTGCTTTTGGTAAATTAATAACACAATATTATTATGAAGAAAAAAAAAATATATAGTACATATTTAGTAATGATCAACAAAATTATCTCCCTGCTTGTGAAGTATGGGCTTAACTGATCATGATACATAACCATGAGGTTACAAGTTTGGAAATGAGGCGAGATACTAATTGGGGGGGGGGGGGGGAGGTGAGCCTACTGGACGACCAAGATAAAAAGACGACACTCTCACTCACCTTAAGCTGAGTACTAAGAATTAAGATCGGTAGAAAGTACAAAGATGTTTGCGTTGTTGTTTAAAAGTTCTAACTCAGAAAATGGCCACACTACGCATTCAAGGTCAGCGGTCGAAATTCGCTGGGCCACTTTTTTACTTACCTACAAAGACACGCAACGCGGGGCCTGTGACAGTATGCGATAGTAATTGGTCGGTTACTAGGTTGAGTGCAAAATAATAAGGACTGGCTATTTTGCCATAGACGATAAAAATCTTTTAAATATTATTCTTTTTTTTGTAAGATAAATGTTCAAAAATATAACAATAATAGGTAGAAAAGATAATATTATTATAAATATTATTCCTCACGTAAGGTGCCGTAGGTACCTACTATTATCATTCTGTGCTAACAATCAATAATGTATGTAGTAATCGATGACGAAACCAAAAAGATATAGGCTGATGATAAAAAACAAAATTCCTTGAGGAACATAGGTATTTATGGTAATAATGTAATTTAGCAAATGCATAAAATACGCATAGGTGCATGGATACCTATTTGTGCCTAAACTCGCAAGTCGCAACCCTATTGAGCTTGACCCATAGTAACCTTTTAATGTCGTTGGCGTCAGATAAACCAAAATAAACTCTCGGGCGTAACCATTCAGTACATTTTTGCTTGCGCACGAGAAGTTTAGGCTATTATAAAAGTAGGTGGGCGGTACGGCTGCCAGTTAAAATGTACTTTATTCTCTCGTATATAGATTTTACATTTGTTTGATTTTTTTTTGGAGTGGTCCTTCTGTACGTATAGTACTATTAATTATTCTGTGTCCATGTTTTTATTTTAATATATGCGTACCAAATTGTTATTTAAATATGGTTGATAGGTTTTGCGTGAACGAGTAACAAATATCCTTCTTTTAGTGTTTTATGGTAGTATATTAAGAAGTAAAATTCGCAATTTAAGAGGAGCAGGTTTCGTTCTGTTCCAATTTTATTATGACTATCTTTTTCCCGCTACTTCATTTGTATCCCCTCTCTATAGCTTAAAACCCTATCCTGATGGGGTATTGGTGAGAATAGAACTATTACCCAACGTCTGCTTTATGAACACAACTTACCCCAATATCTCGTCCATGAGCAACTTCTTCAGGGTGGCCGGCAGAGGGGTGTCCGCTTCATACAATCGCGCTACCACCATGGCCAGTTGTAAGTCTCCGAGACGTGTGATTAACACCTATAAGGAATATCGTAGTTCAACGATAACATCGCAACTGCAATCCCAGAGAGGAGGAGTACCTATTACTTGTATAAAACCCACATTTTGTCACTTAAAATCCCATGTTAAAGGAACGATACGGGCACGAATTCAGACTACTACTGAGAGAAATTCCATTACCGTTACCATACGATCTCCGGTCACCGTAGGCGCGGGCATGCGGGCGGCGAGTAATGGGCGACTCGCTGTCCGACCATGGACCATGCCCGGGTCGACGAAACTTTGTGTTCCACGCGCACCTCAAAGAGTGTCAGCCCGATGACGATGGCCTCCTTAGAGGGCCGAGCGTGCCGGGGTCGAGGGACTAACGAACATCGTGACCCCAGAACGTAAAGGACACCGTGGATTTTAGTCAGTACAAGTCTGACAGTCCCTGATAGGGAGGACACATTTGATGATTTAAGCACGCTAAAAAAAGGAAACACTGATGGGAATAGAGTCCAGGATATACGATAACGAGGCAGTAAAATAAATGAGTTTCACGTCTTCACCGTCGATTACATCATTGCTTACCATCAGGTGGGATAGTCATCAAAGTGAGCATGCCATAAAAAATAAATACGTACCTCTAAAGCATCCTTGAGAGCCCCTCCGAGCAAGAAGAAAGCGGCCGCATGTTCAAATCGTTGTCTACCGAGCAGCACGAACGCGTTCTTCAATGCAGCCTTACGCCAACGATCTTTTGTGAAGTCGTTTGAGAAGAACTGTAATAGACAACAGATAATGAAATCCTTGCCTTAATTAAAGTTTTCTTTACTTTTGTAGGTGACAAACCATTAAATGACTCCTTTCGCTCTGGGTGGAGTTGAAGAGACTGCAAGCCTCCTTGGAAGCACGGCACATGGCTCGAGAACTACGTACAATTTTTGGGTAGATTGGTTGAACCACGCTAAAACTTGGCCATAACTTGTCCATTACTTCTTCAATTAGCCTTAAACACAGAAATGCGGCTACGAGCCAGACATTTTCAGATGCGATTTTTTTTTGGTCCTTAAAAAATCGATGAAGCATATCAAAACCTTTATAACTTTAAAATTGCATTTTTAAAGAGTGAAAAAATTAACATGCCAGATCATTTGGTTGGGATTTACACCTCGTCATGTGCAACACGCACCCTATTTTTCTTTCGCTCTCCAGCTAGCAATAAAAACTAAATGCACACAAGGTTCATTTTTGCATGACGCATAACTGAGCAAAGCTAGGTTCGCTCTATACGTTTGTCAATAATACGTACCCCAGTCATCTTATCATCTCTACTGGACCGGAACAGTCCCCACAGTAACATTCTCTTCTTCATGGCGAGGTAATAGAGTGCGGCATCCATGGGGTCTTGTTTCTGCATGTATGAGGCGCGGGCCAGCTTCTCCATGCAAGTGCGGAGCAACTCGCCGCGAACCCACCATCCGACACCTGAGGTAACATGGGATATTAACGTAAGGTGAAATGGGCTGAATAGAGAACGCAGGCGTAAATTTAACCTTGAAATAAACATAATAGGTATGTCATGTTACGAACAATAAAGTTATTTATACCTTTTTTTTTTTTAGCGTGGTAAAATCATCAAATGAGTCCTCCCACCCCAGGCAGGGCGGGAGGGACTGTCAGACTTGTACTGACTAAAATCCACGGTGTCCTTCAATAGCCCGTTATGTCCCGGGGTCACGGTAATGAGATAAGTCCCGCGACCCCGGCAGGCTTTGGCCCTCTAGAGGGGGGCCCCGTCATCATGCTTCAAATTCAAATTCTTTATTGTTTGTTACATGTTGAAATAGATCTTAAAGTAAATGTATATATAGTAGCAGTGTAACATACCTTTAAGGTGTACAATATTTTTAGGGATGCATGGGTTACATATTATTTATTAATTTATGTTAATATTACAAGTAGTCGGTTATATTATTATTTGGTTCCGTCACTCTTTCATTAGTCAAATATTACATTAAATTATACATTAAATAATAAATGAATTAACTATGGATTAAAATATACATTCAATAGTCCTAAATTGTCAATTAAGCCTGATACATTATTACAAATACTTGTCATTAAAAAATTCGTTAATTGTGTAATATGCTTTATCTATCAAAAATTCCTTAAGCTCATGTTTAAAAATATTGAGTGCTGAAATATTTTTTATACAATTTGGTACTTTATTATAAATTTTCACTCCAATTTCAAATATACTAGATTTAAATTTAACTGTTCTACATCTAATTCCGGACAGTACATTTTTGTGTCGTGCACTTCTCAGTGTTTCGTATTTACCAATATCACTTTTTATCATTATTGCCGCTTGATAAATGTACAGTGAAGGCAGAGTTAAAATTTTTAACCTCTTAAACTCTTCCTTGCATGAGTCAGTCTGTTTTAGTCCACAGATACTTCTCACACATTTTTTTTGGGCTTTAAAAGCATTTTCTCTATTTGAAGAGTTTCCCCAGAAAAGAATGCCATAATTAAGCTTAGAACCCACATACGCGTGGTAGGCACTTAATAATGCACTTTCGTTTACAACTTTCCTTAGCATGTAAAGTGCATAAGAATGTTGGTTTAATTTTTTACACACCTGATCTACCTGGATTGTCCAATTCAGTCCATTATCAATATGTAAACCTAGAAATTTTGTGTTATTGACTTCTTTTATTGTTTCGCCCTTATAACTTATTTGCATTTTTTTATGTTTTGTGTTTTTATTAGTAAATGTCATGTAATTTGTTTTGTCAAGATTGATTTTAAGATTGTTTTGAGTTAGCCAGTTAATGATAGCTTCCAATGATTTATTAATGTTTGTGTCATATTCCTCTTTATCCTCATCAGTAAAAATGGCCGTGCTGTCATCTGCGAATAATATCATTTGCTGGTTTATTACTTTTGGGAGATCATTTATGTACACTAAGAACAATAAAGGTCCAAGGATGCTTCCTTGGGGCACGCCATATTGGACTATTTTTGGATCTGACATATAAGTCTGTTCGAGCCTTGTATCACTTGCTATTCGTTTTATTTGAAATCTATTTGTTAGGTATGATCTTATAAGGTTTAGTGCATTTCCTCTTATTCCATACTTTTCTAACTTAGTCATTAGTATCTGATGATCCACATGATCAAAGGCTTTAGACATGTCCATAAAAACCGCCGTTATCTGTTGTTTGCTATCCAGTCCTGTCATTATTTTCTTTAAAAAATTAAATAGTGCGTCACCTGTTGACCTGCCTGTTCGAAAGCCAAATTGCTCATTAGCGAATATGTTGTTAACTTCGAAGTAGTTGTATAAGTTGTTATAAATGACCCTTTCAAAAATTTTAGCAATAACCGGTATTAAAGCGATTGGTCTGTAATTTCTCATGTCATCTTTATTTTCTTTTTTAAATAATGGTTTTATAATTGTAATTTTAAGTTTTGAAGGAAATACTCCCTGTTCAAGACAGAGATTTATGATATGACTGAGTATTGGTGCAATGAGATGAGCCACTCTTTTAATTATCTTTGTATTTATGTTATCATAACCTGTGCTATTAGTGTTGTTAAGTGTTTTGATTATCTGATAAACATCATTTGGGTTTGTCGGTTTTAAAAATATTGAATTGGAATTATTGTATGTCAGTGTTTTTAGAAAAGAATTATCGTCCTTTATCGTCGGCTTAATATCGTCAATAAAGTAATTATTGAATGCTTGAGCTATTTCTTTCGGCTTTGTAACTACTTTGTCATTTACTTTTATTTGGTTTATATTCTCTTTTGGTGTTTCAGTCTTATAATTGTTTATTATTTTCCATATTGCTTTGCCTTTGTTTGTAGCTGTATTTATAAAGTAATTGTTTTGTGCTTTTTGAGTTTGTTTAATAATTATTTTTAGTCTTTTCGCATAGTCTTTAAAATTTAATTTGTATTTTGGATTTGAGTTTAGTCGATATTTCCACAGTAGTTGACGTTTTCGTTTAGCGCATAACCTTATACCTTTACTTATCCATTTAGGCTTCTTATAAATAGGTATTTTTAGTTTAATGTTAGGGAAGCATAAATCGTAAAATAGCTTAAATAAATCGTGAAAAGCGTTAAAAGCGGTTTCCGGATCTTTCTCAATGTAGCTCTCTGTGAAACTAAGACACTTAATACAATTTATAAATTTTATAATATTTTCTTCACAATAGTCTCTTTGAGTTTTAAACCAGTGTGTTATGAGGTAGCTTTTCTTTACTGGGCATCTCAACAATTGTGCTGTATGGTCCGAAAGTGAAAGTTCCAGATGCTGACACTCCTTGAGGCGCGCGTGGAACACAACGCGCCGTCGACCCGGGCATGGTCCATGGTCGGGTGGCGAGTTGCCCTTTACTCGCCGCCCGCATGCCCGCGCCTACGGTGGCCGGAGATCGCCCCGCGACGTCCGACGCCGTGGGCGTCTACCACTGCGGCTGGGGCGGAGGGAGGACGCTGTCCTCTCTCTCTCGCGGCTCGCCTCCTCCTTCCCGAGCATAACTGCTTCGCAGAAGGAGGCGACCGCTTCCCACTCCGTCTCGCCCCGCAGCATGGCCTCGACCAATGCCGGGCGCGAGAGGTCTCCGCCTATCACCGCCGAGAGGACACGGCGGTGCTCTGCCCAAGCGGGGCAGTCCTGCACCGTATGCTCCACCGTGTCCTCCGGGCGATCTTCGCAGAAAAAGTTATTTATACCTAATAATAAAGTATTTCAATGTTACAATTCTTTTCAGAGTCTAGTCTCGATTCACCCCTGCGTTTTTTATTAGCCCTGTTTCACGATATGCGTTTTGTTACTCTGTTTTAAGCTTTCACGGTTAAGTTATACTGTCACTTACGGGATACCTTCTGTAATTGTTCATTACTTTGAACTTCCGATATTTCGCGTCTGTTGCAATTTTTACTCTATCGGGAACTCTAATACAATGAATAATCACGGAAAATATCCCGTGAATGACAGTACGCTTATTAATTTTTCTGTCATAATATCGATGAGCTCATAGCTGAATAGGTATCAAAGTGATGATAACAAACCAAAGACCATTTATATCTAGACTGACCTTGAGTTACCCAATCAGAACGCAGTACCCCGTCCCCCTCGCTTACGTCGTACGTCAGCGACTTGACAGAATAATTTTCGTTAGTCAGATCGTGCATGAGGCGTCTAGATATAAATGGTCGTTGTAACAAACAAACAAACAAGAAAAGTGGGTGTATAAAAACTTGGGAAAAATTGGCCAACAATGTTGTACGCTCAAATTCTGCTGTCTCATTCATCAAGAGATCCTGGGTTCCTAGGTCAAGCAAAGCGTCACTGAGTTTTACATCAGGAATTCTTCAGTAGCAAATGTCTGGATGTGTGACCGGTTGATGGCTATGGGCGAAATGTGGGTGTACTATTGTGGTGTAGAATCAAATATCGATCAAATTTTTTTTTTATTACTAAGGCTACAGGGAAGCCTTTGCCCAGCAGACTTTAACATTCAAGAACTTACCCAATTCTCTCATAGTAGACCATTTGGGCGTTCCCTTGGTGTATCCGGGTATCATAGCCAGCAGCTGTTCGTGGGTCTCCGAGTGGAAGGCCCACACCAGGTTGCAAGTGCCGACGCCCGTGCGCTGCAGGCTGGCGCGCTGGGCGAGCGGCAGGCAGCGGAGGAGGTAGCCGTAGTGCTTCATGGCGAGGAGGAAACGGAGCCCGCAGTCGTCGAGAGAGTCTAGAGGAAAAAAATTAAGTATTGGAGAGCTTTTGATACGGTATTAAGCCTCATTTAGACGGAGCAAGAACTCGCATGCGAGTTTCACTACATTGCGGTATTTGTTTGATCAACTGAATTCGTTGCAACGACCATTTATATCTAGACGCCTCATGCACGATCTGACTAACGAAAATTTTCTGCCAAGTCGCTGAGGTACGACGTAAGCGAGGGGGACGAGGTACTGCTTTCTGATTGGCTAACTCAAGGTCAGTGCGACGAGGGGACTCACAGGAGTGGTCGAAACTAATACGAAATTAAGACTTTTTTGCCTAATGTGTTGACAGACATCGGTCGCCTGTGATTAGGAGTCTAGATATAAATGGTCGTTGATTCGTTGTATCGTACCTATAAAGTCCGCAATGTAACGCAACTCGCGTGCGAATTCTTGTATCGTCTAAATGAGCTTATGGTGTGAAATTCGCTGTAAATCCAGATCTCTTTTTGATTTCAAGGCAATGTTCTTTAGAGTAATTTACAGGCAAAAATATCTTTATTTTATGACTTTTTCCACTTCTGAAATAGGTCATGAAGTGCCGCCTGCATTTTCTTTAATGACAATGTTATCCCTCACTAGGATTTTTTCCTTTTATTTTATTTTTTTTTCATACGTACTTATGCCAGTACCTTATCAGTCATATCCGTAGCAACTATCTGTAGGCCATACAAATATTTGGTCACGGGGCTCAGCTAAGTTTATTTAATCGCCTATTCTACTGTGATCTCTTACAAATAGCAATTTGTGACGTCACGAATTAGTTAACCCAATGATCTTACTATTTAGTGATTACAGACCTACCGAATAGTATATTTTATTATTCTAACATTTTTTTGCCAGTTCATCGGTTTTCGGGCCTAATATCGTTTACATTAAAAAAAATTGAGTGTTGAATTATTTTAATAAATTGTGTTTGGAAATTAATAGTCAAAAGTGTCAAATACTCACTCGGCAAACATCTCTTCATATAAACATACCTGGCAATATCTCCTGCCCAGATGACTGCGCAGAATCAACACGAGCATTCGTGGCCAGTCGCTCCGCGAAATCGGCATCACAAGTGGACACGGTGTCTGCTAGCGCCAGCAAGTGCATCTGATCGAGGGAGCTCAGACCCGGCAAGTGTGTGTGGGTGAGGAGACGGGAGAGGATACGACCTGTGGGTTAAAAAGCAAAGTTTTTTTGCTAAATAACCTATAATTTTCCGGATTCTGGGACACATCAGGCCTCCTCAACGTGAGGGAGTGGGAAGTAATCTACCACGCATGCAAAGTGCGGGTTGGTAGATGTCACTTTCATTCATGTATTCATTGTTTTGAGAGCAGTGGTGATGAAATACACTTCGCGTCACGTCAATCGGTTCGAACTCGCGATTCGTAAGTCGGAGTCCATACCACTGCTCCCAGGAATCGCCTCTCCAGTTTTAAACGATTAAAAAAATACCACATCAAATCAGGATTACGGCTTGCCACATCCAGGGTGTTGCTTTCTTTACGAGGCTAGTCATACCCCGGAGCAGATTCAAAAACCTGATACAAAAAAGAAACTACACAGAAAAATAAATGGAGCAAGATTCCTCAACATAATTGAATCATACATTATGTTTGACAGCACCTGAGTATCGCATCTTACCTTGTCTCGGTCCAAAGTGTGATAAAGGTTGTCTTTCAGGCATCGAGGGGCGCCTGTTTATTCCTTCCTCCTCACCCAACAATAAAGCATCAAGATCTTCATCTGTATCCTGTATCGTGCCTTCGAATAATTCGTTGTAGTCCTGCGAAAATAAGGGTCTGTTTAAAACTGAAAGAACGTGATGGATTTTTAGAAAGTAAGAGACTGACAGTTCCTTCCGACCTACCCACGGCAGGAGGACTCATTTGATGATTTTACTATCCAACAAAGGGTCTATTTAATAGTGCTCTACACAATACACTAAGCTCACTAATAGGCTATTTGACTAAAAAATTCTAATTAATCCGTCAGTTAGATTAAAAAATAATATTTGACCCATATTTTTTCTTTTTTTAAGCAAACCAAAATTTACGGAGATATGATGCTTTTAAAATTGCTAATACATCACAATTCAGTACATTTTTGACTGAATTCTGACGTCACGAGCCCCCACTCTCGAGTCTTGATGTGTTATATCTTGGTAAATATTCATTGATTTTACATAAGATAAAATATGTGTCCGTTATTTTTCAAAACTCTAAATAACGGACTAATTAGATTTATAATTTATTGATACTGTCAAATAGCCTATTGTCCAATAGGAAAGTTTAAATTTCTCTAGCAATGGACAAGGGTATCAATTTATTCAACGTTGTCGTTATCGGATATTATGGATTCAAGAAGACAAATCGTAAGAAACCCAGTTTAACTGTTTTGGGTGTCCTCTGAACGTTAGCTACCGACTTCCACTGCTCCGGAGAGAGATGGTATAGGTACAGTCAGTTTTAGTAGAAACGAACTCCATTGGTTAGTGAAATCACTACCGAAGGGGGTTAGTTTTCTCTGAAACTTGCCATACCATCTTCGCATCTCAGCCGCATTAAATCCCGCCCCCCGAAGCAAGTTTGCGAGATAATACGAGGCTGTTTTACTCGGTACGAGTCTGATTACACCACTTCTCTTCCCAAAGCATAGAATATTCATTACAGATTCCCAAGTTGATGAAAAAAAAAAAGGTGCAGCTACAGTCCAAAAATGGAATCCAATAGTTAAAACTATGTTAATAAATCAATATTACATTGAAACTGTGTCTTGCATACCTTAGCTTCTTGAATAGTGGACGGATGATGTGGGGACTCCTTGTCTGCGACAAGCAAGGTCCATAAAGGCAGCGGTGGCACTGAGGTAATCTCTGCGTAGTCCAACTGGACATCTTCTGTTATCTGTATAAGTTTTGATACTTCAGATTGGTCTAAATTAACTCGAATATAGAATATTGCTACGAAAAATTTGCTGGTTTTTTAGCAAAGAAAATACAATATAAGTTAATTTTGGGGATACAACTTTTAAAAAAATATAGTGATTAATTTGTCTCTTTTGCGATTTTGATTATGTTGCTGATAACATAGTTCATATATCTCTTGGCTTTCCGTATATTTGTGGACCAACCCGCCGTTTTTAATCTGCGATCACCAATCAAATAACATCAACATTGCCTTCTGTTTTTTCTTGATCAGTAAAGAGTTAATTGTAGGAGAGAGAACACTATTTACACTTTCTCTTTCTCACATCAAAATCTGCACAAAGAATAATAAACACTTAATACATTATTTAGTGCGTGTATTTAAAAGCTACAGTTACCTGTGCAACGCCATCTAGCGGCGAAGCGGCGCCGGCAGCGAACGACACCGACAGCGTGCGCGAGCGCGACCAGCCGCGCTGCAACACACGTGCGACATGCAACAGCCGCGACAAAATAGTCGCAAGTGTACAATGATACAGTGGCGAAGGGTTTAAGGAGCTACAGGGATCTAAATGAACGTGACTTTATGATAATTATGCTTCAACTACTATGAAATTTACTGAATTTAGGCGTATAAAATGAACTGTATCTGTATTGGAATAAGGTTCATTTTTTGCGAACTTTATAAAAAGCTCTGCCATCGTTCATTATAATTCTTACCATATTCTATAAATTATTTTCTAGATATGACATAAAATGTACCTTATCTCTCTTGAAATAAGGTTCATTTTGTGCAAGCATATTTAGAACCAACTTTATAAGTAGCATTGTCATCGTTCATCATGATCCTTGCCAAACTCTATAACCAATTTCCTTTCCAGATAATTATGGCTAGATAAGAGGACTCTTTTGGGACTTTTATGGAAAATGTCTCCTTCGCCTCTGCCAAGTGAAATATGCCTCTGCCAAGTGAAATATTATGTCTTCATGTGGGTTTTAGACGATTTCTTGTGGAAGATTAATCGCAAGTGTATGACTATGATGTCAAACTTTCCTTGTGGGGTTTACTCATGCGTCAATCTCTGCTTCAGTTATAATCTAGACTTGGTGAAAATGTATCAAATATTTTGGTTCTAAAGGACTTTTCTTTCTACTTATGCTTTCAAAATAAATGAACTATTATTAATTAATCTACTGATTTTCTTTCTACTTATGGTTTCAATCGAACCTATTTGGTTAATTATTTAGTATTTTATTAAAAAAATACTATTGACATATACTAGGACTAATAGTAGATTAGTGGTTTATTGAATAAGAATGTTAGAATGTTAACTTCAATAAAACTAACGATTTTACTTTTGGTTAAGCAAGCGTCATACCACATCGCACTGTTACATCAAAACACAACAGTTATACAATATCAATTATACATATATGTATAATTCATTTAAAGAAACAATTCGATAAATATACGTTTTATTACATTAACAATTTTCAAGCTAAAGTGAGCTTTAGTCTTTAGAGACATACAACACATATTAGTAAATTAATATTAGTTCGTTCAGTGTACTTGATGCTTGATTTTGTGTTATAGTTATTATGCAATAAGTGTTCGAATGTCAACACTACGTCGCATTTTATTTATATTGTCAACCAAAGAAGGCTATTCATAAATTAATACAGCTGCATAGACAATGGATTATAGAGTTAAAGTAATAATATAAGACCAAACCTGTTTGGTTAAACTATCTTCGTCACCTTGAGAACTGCGTCCCGTGTAAGTTCCGCCGATACATCTAAATAAATAAATTTGAACAGTGTTATTTTTCTTAATTGCTTTCCAGAAGTGTTATAAAGGCTAGGTCTTAAGCCGGATTTACATTACGAAACTAGTGTATGACATTAGTTTTACAAAAAAATATGCGCATAGCAAAAAACTACTCCAATGTCACGAAAGTAATGCATGCATTGTAAATCTGAACGTTTACACGTTAAATTACTGGTCAAATTAGTGTCATGAAACTAATTTCATGCAACTAGTTTCGTAATGTAAATCCGGCTTTATAGCCTAGTTATACTTATACAGTGCTTCGATCATTAATAACAACTAGATACACAATCCCGTACAAAAACGAACTAAAAACTGTCCTCAAGTAGGTCGTAAAATAGAAAGAGAAAGAAAACAGAAAGAAACATAACTGGCCAACATATTATACCAAAAGAAATTAGACCTTATTCAAATGAGTTAAAGTCGGATTTAGAACGGTCATAACAACATATTAAATTTTACGACCGCGACTCGAATCAACACATGTTACCCGACTAAATCAAGTAGCCATGCGACACTACGAACTGTACGTTTAGTAAAAGTCTTTTCAATTTAGGTGCTTTATAAACCCGGCTGATAATTTCGTCAATTTTAAAATAAATGTTTTACGGCGATTTCTTAACGAAATATCAGAATTTATAGTACAGTGATAGTTATTACATATTGGTAATGTTAGTACTTACTGAAAAAAATAAATTACATCCTTTTTTTCGGTCCTGGAAGAGTGATTTTTGCACTTTTTAAACGAGCACGGAGGCATGTTTACGTTCCGAGCGTTAGAACAGTACTAAACCAAAAGGATGACAGATCTCTGATTTGATCATTCTTTTGGTGAGGACGTTTTTTGTCGCTGATTGTGTATCTAGTTGTTTTATATGATCGAAGATACAGTGTTAATTTTTCAAGTGGACGTGAAAGAACCATGTTTGCAACTACACACTGTTTGCGCCTAAGCCAGCGCCCCAAATCCGCAGATTTTTTAAAAGGAAACACACTGAAAGCTGTATGAACTTCTAGAGTCCGCGATACGACTGAAGTATTTTTGACGCAGCGTCTAGTATTTCTGTCATTACATCAAATTGCATTAATAAAATGTAGTACCACGAATTTTCCGCAGAACTTGAGTCGCGGACTCTAATTATACGTTTTTGTTTATAATTATTAACAATAAGATGTCTTACCTAACCAAATGAGCGAGAATGGCTTTCACCCATCGTATTTTGCCGCTGTTTAGTAGCTCCATCAGTTGCTTCGGATGGTATTGAGGTAGAACTGGGCAGGCCATTTGTGATGCCTCGAACAATCCATACTCTGGCATGTAGTCTAATAGAGGCTGGGGAAAAATTGATTTTTTTTTTATTGTTTAGAAGAGCAGTTGTGTTGAAAAAAATGACGATATCTTATTAGATTAAAAACTTGTAAGCTACGATTTATAACGCCCTTTTATTCTAAAAATTAACCATTTAAATTTTGTGATATGTAACTGAATTATTTTCTAACTAAGATTACTTTCAGCTAACTCGATATCGAGTTGGCTGTTGACTGGAAGAAAATAAAAAAGATATGAGACATTCAAACATAAGTTTAGCTGTCTCTTGAACAATTGCCCAAACAATTGAAATTTTTGAGTTATCTAACGAATCTTTCTATCAATCTTTATTGCTAAGTTTAAAAAAAAAATCTAACCGACTTCTAAAAAAACAACCACGAAAAAGGGTAAAATAACCTACCAAAAAACTTTTCTTTCGGAAGTCGGTGGCTTTGCTTTTATATTTCATTGACTTTTTTGCCACCGACTTCCGAAAGAAAAGTTTTTTGGTAGGTTATTTTACCCTTTTTAGTGGTTGTTTTTTTAGAAGTCGGCTATATTTTTTTTTTAACTTTTTTATTTTACCCTTTTTAGTTTAAATATTGAACCCAAATTCTTGTCAAATACATAATTTTCTTACATATGCACTAGAATTTTACTACCCGTAGCACTGGTTATAACATCGCCCATGTCCCCAATAAGCAAGAACACCAAAATAAATGTTTTTTTATGGGACCAAATGGCAGGTATACTGCATCGAACAATAACCCATATGTGTGCAAAGTTCTCATCAGTATAAATGAATTAAGTCCAAATACAAGATAGCTGCTATAAACCGTTGAGGAGTTCCCTGAACTGTTCTTCGTCTTCATCACCAGAACTTTACACCTAGATGGGTTGTAGTGACAGTTACAACCCATCTAGGTGTAAAGTTATCATCAATATAAATGAATTAAGCCCAAACACAAGGTAGCTACTGTATACCATTAAGGAATTCCCTGAACTGTCCTTCGTCTTCGTCATCCCCTAATAACAGTTACAAGTCATCTAGGTGTAAAGTTCTTATCAATACAAATTAATCAAGCTCAAACACAAGATAGTTGCTGTGAATCGTTGAGGAGTTCCCTCGACTGTCTCTCGGCTCCATCATCAGATATACCTTTATTAAATTGTAGTGCTTTGAAATACTTAATGATAAAAATAATTTACTAAATCAGTCGATGCCTATACTCCTTACTGTTGAGGAGTTAACCTTCCATCATCAGCTCAGCTACATGAGATGATGGTTACCATACGCAAGTCCTTAAATTACTTCATAATATTTGCGAAAAACGATGTGTGGTCCTATAAAATTTAGGGGTTGCTCTCGATTTCTCCAGGATCCAATCATCAGATATTGAAATGGTGACAATGGGACCACACGGGAAGCACCAGCTTTCAAACAAAAAAAGAATCATGAAAATCGGTTCACCCAGTCGCAAGTTATTAAATAAGTTCGAGGTAACAAACATTAAAAAAAAATACAGTCGAATTGATAACCTCCTCCTTTTTTTAACTCGGTTAAAAAGGGGTGAGAAGTCGGGGCTCTTACCACTGTATCACCACCACTCTACACTGCTGTAAAGTAAAAACATTGCCTACCTGAGGTTGATCCGGTTGTGTTTTGTTTCGTCTTCTGGCGTCTCGCTCCAACAGTTGCAAGTTGATTGAGGACACACGCTGTAGATGCGGTGCCGATATACGCAAGTCTGAATCACGAAGAGCACGGGATTCACCGGCTTCTTCCAGATCCTGGATAAGTCAACATTAATTTTTAAGTTAATTAAATAGTCACTAATAAGTATTAATAAGCCACCAAAGTTGGAATATGAGCTTGACGCCTTCCAAATAATAATAATAACAATGCTAAATAGTAGTCAGCTTGACTATGAGTGGATTGCTATTCCTTTTTTTCAAGTCTACTCATGTTCTCTTAGTTTTGGCAATTATAATTCTAAAGGAGTTTTTGATAGTTTTGTAGACTTTTGCTACAATATGAGACTAGAATTGTCTCTGTAGCCCGTTGATCCAATACTTTCTGAAAGAGGTTTTTTTTCATTTTGACAAAGTTGCGTTCGTCCCTCAAGGTCACAAACTTGGATTAAAAAAAGTCTGTAAAAAATGCGAACTACCGGATTTTACGCGGACACGGACTATTTACGCGTTCAGTAGTTATGGTGGAAAAGAGACACTCACTAACAAACACACATGAATCATGAACAAACTCTTATTTTATGCTATCGCGTAAAAATAACTACATACCTGATTACTCATCATTCCTGACGCCGACTGCGGATTCTCAGGCTTCCACTGCGAATACACATGCATTTCAGAGTCCATCCCCACCACGAGTATACCGTCTCTGACCCAGGATATTTGCATAGGTAACGGAGGTAGACCATCAGCAGTCTTCAACTCTATGCGCCGGAGTTGCATCCATCTGATCTCTTCCACGAATAGAGGGGCTGCTAGAGAAGAGGCTTTGCGCAGGAGTGGGCGATTGTGGCTTATTGATTCTTTCATTGCCTGAAAAAGTAGGTTTTTAGTAGGCATGTTAATTCATGAAAATAATTGATTCTGTAACTGTACTTATGCTTGCTTTACTGCTGAGATGTTAGCACAAGTGCGCGACATAAACTTGATACTACATACTTCTTTTAATTGGTACTCTTAGATATTTTACTCAGTTAAAATTTTAACTACCGACATACATTTATGAGAAGACAAACTAAGATACTATGGACAACTGAGGACTAAAATATAACTTTTAGTCTACATAGGTAGTAAAAAGTAAACAATAACCATGTGCTTTTTCATAAGTACTTCATCACAAGAACGACATCTTGCGACGCGGAAGCGACACTCTTGACCATTCGTAAGTCTCTGTAAAAGTTCTTAGTACTTAAAATCGAAAAGAATTGTTGATAAAAAAAATATGACAAACAATTGACAGAACCTAGACGGAATTACGACGCATCGAAAATCAAAATGAGAGTATCACATTAGAATGTATGAGACGAACAACATTCTACTAAATCTTCTTTTTGGAATGTACCCTTTTTTGGGTTGGAGAAATCATCATTAATAGGCTGGAGTTGAACTGCGAGTTTTAGCCGCTAGTGGCGCTACAAGCGTATAACGTAGACAACGCCAAGTCTTCCAAACAAATGTGGCATGTCAAACGCGTCTGTCAAAATAGGCAGCATTGAGGTTTTCGTTGATGCCATCTGAGCCGAGCTTTGCGTGAAACCTCCCATTTTCGCGTCTTGGGTAGAGTGCAAGGGACTGTCATACTTGTATAGAGAAAGAACCAAAAATTATAAGACATGGACCCGTATCAACCCGCACCGGGTCCCGTAGTAGATTACGATTACCTGATTCATTCTCTGTGAGAGGGAGTGCCCCAAAAGTGCTATAAGCAGTGTAAATTCAGTGATTATAAGCTGATAATACGAATGCTTACCTTTAGATTAGCTTGTGCAAGATCACTAGACACAGGAGTGAACAACAGCACTCTTGAACCGACAGCCACTGTCAAAATATGTGATCCATCTTCCTTCGACACCCAGTCCAACTGTACTAAATGTTTCTGCGTCAAAGGACAGGTGTTGCCATTTTCCATGATGCTCTTGCGTAATGATTGAAGGGTACTGAACGATGGGACTGCAAGGAGGCCGGCTGATTTGCCTGTGTCGCCCTCGCCGTTGCGGTTGTTACGGCCCTCGTCTGATGATAGGGTTTGGAGAACCTGCAAGGTCTGTTAATTAAGTCGAAATGTGAAAAAAGTTATTAATTGTTTTGTATTTGAGTGAAAATAATTATTTTAGTCAAGGTTTCGAGCAGTCGATATTCATATGCGCAAACGCAGAGTTGATCGATGGTTGATATTTCGGCTGCCATGTACCACACTTGGTCGCAACGACCATTTATATCTAGACTCCTAATCACAGGCGACCGATGTCTGTCAACACATTAGGTAAAAAAGTCTTAAAACCGTCCTGACTCGACCACTCCTGTGAGTCCCCTCCTCGCACTGACCTTGAATTAGCCAATCAGAACGCAGTATTGGCCAATCAGAACGCAGTACCCCGTCCCCCTCGCTTACGTCGTACCTCAGCGACTTGACAGAATAATTTTCCTTAGTCAGATCGTGCATGAGGCGTCTAGATATAAATGGTCGTTGCTTGGTCGATTGATAAAATATGTTTTGTAGCTAAATACGATCATGTCATTGATCAATTGCAATCAAATATTCACTTATTTGGACAGATACGGTCAGATCACACCAAGACGCGACGCGACGCGTTGATACTGGAAATGTGTAACTTTTCGTCTCGTAGTAAATAAGTTAGATTTCAAGTCGCTCTATTGAAATGTGCGTGCGTCGCGTCTCTGTGTGAATTAATCCTAAATAAGGGCATTGATTTAATTTATAGCTATGTTGATCAACCCAACTGTTTAACAAGTCTCTATTAAAGATGATTTTTCAGGAAAGAAAAATTCAGTTGCAAGTGGGATTCGAACCCGCGTCTTCTGGATAAGTACTCCAGACGCCTTACCAATTAGGCCATTGCAACCCACACCTGCAAGCTGAAATTCTCTATTCCTCGTTTGAACGCTTTACGGTAGCGTGGCGCCATCTCTTGGATTATATTCTTTCCTCAAAAATCATCTTTAAGATGCGCGTCGCATGCGTTAATGCGTTTAAAAATAATTAATAAGTCTCTATTAGATAGCAAACTTATATTTAAAAGTTAACATACCTGATTCAATCTCTGCTTCTTCTGCATAAACGAGGTATCATGTAGATACGACAGATCAATCTGCGTGTCAGTACACACACCAACTCTAGGTAAGCTGACATTCCTCAGAGGTATCGTATCTTCGAGCAACCACTCTGCTCCGCCGGTACTTTCACATTCGTACACACAGACGCAGAGGTTGACGAAGCGTGCGTCGGAACTTGTGCTGTTAGTTGTGGTCCCACCTTTAGGACGGGTGAAGGAACGACCGCATTTGTATGCGCATGCGATGCGACCGGAATAGGCGGCGCTTATGTGAAGAGGTTGGCCTGGAGAAGATATTATGGATTCAAAATCTGTTTAGGAATTTTGTCTTGACTGAAATTAAGTTTCATAGACTCAATTGCGGACGAGAAAAAAGTTCAAATTCCAATTTACATAAAACCACAGAATACTTAATAGTACTACGTAGTCCAATAAGTATTCTGTGATAAAACCTAGTATTCTTGTAACACAAATGACCAATCAATTTTGACTAAATAACGGAATATTCTGTGTGCAGTATGTGTTATTGTATAGTTCACCTTATCATGTTCTTGGGAATCTAAACAAATAATTTGACAAGATTTTCCTGAAGTCTTAGATTTTCCTTATTGCCATACCATCAATTCGCACTAAGCGTTTCCAAACGTCTTTTATAATGCGGACAGCGAAGGAGTGGAACTCTCTGCCTGCGTCTGTGTTTCCAAACGCATACAACCCTAATCTCTTCAAAGTTAGAGTAAACAGGCTTCTTCTGGGTAAGCTCGCTCCATCGTCGACCTTGTCTTAGTCACTCTTGTCCTAGACTAAGGTCAAGAGCAAACCCATTACACATAAAAAAAAAAAAGTCTTACCTGGAATGTCTATGGCGGATTCTTGGTCTTTGTTCATCATTTCCCACTCCTTCCATGTGTAATCAAAGTCTTCATCTTCCGTTTTCGTTACGTGACATTTCCAAAATCTGCAACATTTTGTAGGTCAATAACATGACATAAACAAAATTTTTGAAAAACCATAGTAATGTGATGTCCTAAATGTAAAGATAAGCAAACTTGAAAGATTGCTTATAGCTGTATAAGGTCTACTACCAAGATAAGAGTACCAGCGACAAATATTGCAAAGAAATATTAGAAAGGGATAATCGGTTAATTTCGGCTTCGTAGATTGTTATTTCTGTCGAACGAAGTACTAACCAACCACAACGAAAGAACAAACCAAAGTTGTAACCAACCGCAACGAAAGAGCAAACCAAACGTGAAATAAGTAGTATGTGACAGAGATAACGGTCTACGAAGTCGAAGTGTCCTCTTTCTACAAGTCCACGTGTAATATTTATCTGCCGCTAAACTCGCTTACCTTAAGGTGCTGTCTGAACAAGCAGTAGCCATGATGTAGGGCGCTAAACACGCGGGGTAGATGGACGCAGAGCTCAGGTGACCGGCCGCGGGGGTCGCATGGATAACGTCTACGCCGTCGGGCAGCGACAGGGGACATTCACATACCTGTACAAATTAAGTTTTAATACAAGGCCGCAAGGTCTAAATTTGATAAACTAGTGTTCGTAGATTCATAACCAAGACAGGACCCGTTACAGCGGTCGTCACAACGACCATTTATATCTAGACTCCTAATCACAGGCGACTGATGTTTGTCAACACGTACGGTAAAAAGTCTTATAAATAAAATATGTTTCGAAGAGAATCCAAGAGAGAATCCCAAAACAGCTATTGGTACCGGCCCAAAGACTTCATTTGTATGGTCGAAATGCCTACTGCATGGCGATAAAGATTTTTAATAAGCTTCCATCACAAATCAGACAGCTGCCTATAAATTAATTCAGTTAGCGAATTCCTTGATTATAAGATTTAATAATTTTCCACTAATAATATGAATTGTATAATAATTTATTATAAATTGTAATAAATATTACAGTATTGTAAATGTATAATGATTATTGTCTAATTTAAATGAATTTATTCTTATGATTGTAAAATTGTAATATTTCTACACCGGCAACGGTAGTAAGCGAACTAATCTATGTTATACCATCTTTGTGTACCTACCATATACTCAGAAATAAATGATATTCTATTCTATTCTATAACCGTCGTGACTCGACCACTCCTGTAAGTCCCCTCGTCGCACTGACCTTGAGTTAGCCAATCAGAACGCAGTACCCCGTCCCCGTTAGCCAATCAGAACGCAGTACCCCGTCCCCCTCGCTTACGTCGTACCTCAGCGACTTGGCAGAATAATTTTCGTTAGTCAGATCGTGCATGAGGCATCTAGATATAAATGGTCGTTGGGTCGTCATTAAATAAGAACGGATAAATTTTAGAAAGAAAAGCCACTTTTTCCTGAAGAGAAATTAAGACATGCTGTGATAACTAGAACATGTTTGAACTTGAATTAAAACATAGCTTTTGAGAGATTGGCCAGAGAAACTCATACAAACAGATGAGAAGAAAGCTATGGAGAGAGGCGTTTGCCCAGCAGTGGACCATTATAGGTTTAATAAAAAAAAAAACACATGATCACGCAGGCAAAATCGCAGGCATAAGCTAGTTTCATCACAGTCATATGAAAAGGATATACATACCTTCTTAGTAGATATAGAGATGTGTGAATGAGCAATCGGTGCGGGCGGTGCGCGCTCATTGTCCATAGACACGGAGTTCTTGCGAGACTCGCCTTCATCCTCTTGTATTAGTGCACTGTCTGGCACGTACATCATACTGTTTGTGAGGTCATCTGTGAAAATATTTTTAAAGTAGGTACATCATAAAGATTATTCGGTTGCCCCATTATTCTAGTGATCGCAAAAGCGACTGCTGAATAAGAGGTCCTAGTTTCGATTTCCAAGTCGGGCAAAGTGATGTTAAGTGATGATGTTTCTAAAAGGATCATTACCTATTGTATTAAAAAAAATCAGAACTAAAATACGAGAAGAATACAACACTTACAAAACAACTTAAACTTTTAATGACTAATTCACCCTTTTTCAGCTAAGCATAATTGAAAAAAGAAATGCAAAAAGAAAAAACATAATTGAATCACTGGATTCCAGGCTCTCGATAGTTGAAATCCATCTTCCCAGTTCAAGTTTTTTTTTTTTATCTGGTAATCGCAATCGCTTCTCTTACCAGCACGCGTAGCATGGCGATTCTATCTCTATTCTACGAAGAAAAGACAAAGTTATTTCATCGTTATTTCTAAACAAATCGACTGTTTTTTTGCACAAATATGACACCATTCGTACACTATTGAAGAATAGAACGTTTATTTTCTAAATTTTTTACATTACCATGCTTAAAACGCTAAAATTATTTCTACGTTCTGTCATTTTGTCTATTCTTCCGTCAACAAAACCCCTTTCTACGGCGCCATGCTCCGCCTGCAGTATCTCGTGGCGTTCCCTCGAGATTATCTGTTTTTGCTCTATGTGAACTTACCGGCTGGATCCGCCTGTGACGACACAGTGAGTCTCCACATATGCACGGTGGATCCACCATCAGTTCTCTCCAGCACCACTATGTAGAATGGTTCGTTGAAGGTGGCAGCTTTGCGCAGGTCCACGATCGCTTCCAAGCCAGCTTCCGTCAAGGTGTTCACTTCAGAACTTTCTAGACCTGAGTCATTGTTTTCTGAATCCACTGATGTGCGTTCACCTGGTGATGAAAATGGAAGTATTAATAATTTTGAATAACAGCACACAAAACGAAGCACACAAGACGAAAGTCCCTGCTGCTGCCAAATTCTATGTGAGAAGAATTTGGCAGCAGCAGGGACTTTCATTTATCAAAATCTAGTTTCTGATGAGCATTAGACAACTCGCTATGTCGTTTTTTTAATAGTACCGAGCACTTGTAACTTTCTCCTGTATCGTGTGTACTTTTACCAACATTTAAACTCATATACACAACAATCATATCCGGAACAAGATGTAGACCTTGCAAATTATTATTTTGTCCGAGCGCTTAGGTATAGTGCAGACCTTTTTTTTTGCGTGGTAAAATCATCAAATGAGTCCTCCCACCCAGGGCAGAGCGGGAGGGACTGTCAGACTTGTACTGACTAAAATCCACGGTGTCCTTCAATAGCCCTTTACGTTCCAGGGTCACGGTAATTTGATAAGTCCCGCGACCACATGCCATGTCCTTACATGAACTCACTAGGAATTTCTTCCTGTATCGGGGGTACGTTTACCAACTTTTAACTCGCATGCACAAACAATCACATCCGGAAATGAAAAACTTTCTAATTTTTGTCCCGTGCGAGAAACGCACCGCAAGAAAACCCGAGGTTCGCTCAGGGATTTCGACAACAGTACAGTCAATTTGTCAGAAGTTCCTTTACTTATCGACTTACCAGTAATAAGTTGTTCCTGGAACACATGCAGCATCTGTGTGTTGTGCCAGTCGTGTGTCGCGTCAGCTATCGCGTGCAGCTGTATGATCGCACCGGGTCGTGCCGTGGATTGTTGCGACACGATCTGGATGCGCTCGTGTAACGGAACGCCACCGCCTTCTTCTAACGTCGACTCGGATGACATCGACATTGTATCATGCTGTAGAATAGCATTATGGAGAAAAGATGGAAAATAAGGGTGCTCCCACATTTATCGACGCGGAATCGGCTTAAGCCGGTCAAGAAAACCTTTATGTCAACGTAATAAGGGTGTTACTAATGCCATTCGCATCGGCTCGGCTCGGACGACGCGATCCGATGCGAATGGCATTAGTAACACCCTTATTACGTTGACATAAAGGTTTTCTTGACCGGCTTAAGCCGATTCCACGTCGATAAATGTGGGAGCACCCTTAGGGAAGGAAAACCTCCCGAGCATTAAGTGGGCAAATCGCGGCGACCAGAAGATCCAATTCTCGTACTTTAAAAACGTTTTGATTCAAGACGTAATCATTTGAGTGACTAGTAAACATTGACCGTCTTACCACGAGAAAGATAAACACCTGTTGAACACTTGTCTAAAAAACTGTCAACGTCAAAACGACATTTCACGTTGATATAAAGGTCGTTTTGCAGTCACACTTTTTTTAGACAAGCATTCAACAGATGTATAACTTTTTGTGGTAAGGATTCGGCGTTGCGTAACGCACGTTGCCACCGCTCAGCGCGCGCATCTATACACACAATATGGGTTCTAAAAGAACGAGAATTATTCCAGTTTTATAATCACAAATGATTAGTACATACCAGTCATTTGTGAATATAATGTATCAAGTGTGACCACATAATGCACGAGAGGATTAATAAATTTAGTGATGTATAGTGTGCCTGTCCGTAGAGCAAAATTTTGAGGCACAACTATGTTGGTGCCAATTATACAGTATATTATTGAATTCATTTTTAATTCTCACCGAATCTACCACGCTAGTGGATTTTTCAATTCAATCGTGAATTTTTGGTTAGTTTCTTTTTAGTTTGCTTCGTAGGATTTTCAAACCGACCTAGCTTTTGAAAGCTATCCACTAAAACACCACAGACAAGAGGTTTTACGAATAAACAAAAACCATTTAGTTAGCAATTATCTGTCAAATTTGCTTCTCAAAACAATATAACTTACTAATATTGTTGCATGATGCCAGTCAATTTCGGCCATAGCGACTACATTCGGCAAATTTCTAGAGTGGTTATTGAGAGCTTGGGTATTGGTTTGCTCGCCATTGATTCACTTATCCAGCTTTAGCTGATTTTTTTTATTTATTTTTTAACAATAGGTTCGCGTTTGACCACTATCTCGTCTGATGGTAAGCAAAGATATGATCGACGGTGAAGCACGCTTGCCTAGAAGTAACCTATTCACTCTTGTCGAGACCCCAAGATTATAGCTTACAATACATTGTTTTGGAGTCACCTCTTTCATATTTAATTCCCCCTTTACCTGCTGTATAGTAACTCTTATCTATTTACCATTACATCTTTGTGACGTCTCTCCGAGGTTGCTATTTCGGCCAGTAACGTGCGTGCATCTATCACAGCTTGGAACACTCGTAGACTCTCGCCGTCGCTCGCCACGAAACACGCCGACGGTGAGTTTGATAAGTTGCCGAGAGTAGTACTGGAAATAAAGTAGCCACTGGAAATCTTTTAGAAGAATAACTTTCGGAAGTAACGAAATAAAAACATCTTTCGTTACACGAATGAAAAAAATACTTTACCTTTTTTTTTCAACTTTCAAAAAATTATTGTGGTAAAAACTATTACTTATGTTATGTCCTAATTGTATTTGAATCATCATCATCATCATCATCTCAGCCATAGGACGTCCACTGCTGAACACAGGCCTCCCCTTTAGATCTCCACATATACCGGTTAGAAGCGACATGCATCCAGCGTCTTCTGCGTATTTGAATAAACAAACATAAATGTTCTTGTTCATAAGTTGCGCTTATTTATTTTCTCATAGAGAGTGGTAAAAGGTAGTGTTTACCTCAGGAGCAACACCATTTTAAGCTGACGAATTTTGCATTCCTCGCTCCGCTCAGGATTAAAAAAAAACAATATCGCCGTAAAAATAGTTGTTTGCTCCCTTGGAAATATCTACTATTTTAGGGGTAGGAGGACAGAGTGTAAAGTTCCTCGCTACCCGGTGAAAAGGATGGTACCTTCCGACCAGACGGGTGTTGTGTCTGGTGGGCTTTCTGCCCGACTTTCGTAGTCGGAATATTCTATGTCTTCTAATGTCGAGGATAACTTTGATTGCGCGGTGTAGACTCTTAGTTTATCAGTCTCTGCATAGATGGCGCTGCTGTTCTTTTTGTAGTATATTATGTCCGCTACACTATTAAGCCACTACTAACTCGACTATATATTTTTTTTCTAAAGAGGTACCATATCTACCTAGGCAGTAAGGTGGGCAGCCAGGCGACGTAGCTGAAGGCCGACAGATGCGGCGAGTTGACCCGCGCCAGCTCGGACACTCCCCCCGACTTCCCCAACGGCCCCACACACTCCACGCGCCACATGATCAGCTCCGTCGTCGTATGTTATAGTTACCTAGGCAGTAAGGTGGGCAGCCAGGCGACGTTGCTGAAGGCCGACAGATGCGGCGAGTTGACCCGCGCCAGCTCGGACACTCCCCCCGACTTCCCCAGCGGCCCCACACACTCCACGCGCCACATGATCAGCTCCGTCGTCGTATGTTATAGTTACCTAGGCAGTAAGGTGGGCAGCCAGGCGACGTTGCTGAAGGCCGACAGATGCGGCGAGTTGACCCGCGCCAGCTCGGACACTCCCCCCGACTTCCCCAGCGGCCCCACACACTCCACGCGCCACATGATCAGCTCCGTCGTCGTATGTTATAGTTACCTAGGCAGTAAGGTGGGCAGCCAGGCGACGTTGCTGAAGGCCGACAGATGCGGCGAGTTGACCCGCGCCAGCTCGGACACTCCCCCCGACTTCCCCAGCGGCCCCACACACTCCACGCGCCACATGATCAGCTCCGTCGTCGTATGTTATAGTTACCTAGGCAGTAAGGTGGGCAGCCAGGCGACGTTGCTGAAGGCCGACAGATGCGGCGAGTTGACCCGCGCCAGCTCGGACACTCCCCCCGACTTCCCCAGCGGCCCCACACACTCCACGCGCCACATGATCAGCTCCGTCGTCGTATGTTATAGTTACCTAGGCAGTAAGGTGGGCAGCCAGGCGACGTTGCTGAAGGCCGACAGATGCGGCGAGTTGACCCGCGCCAGCTCGGACACTCCCCCCGACTTCCCCAGCGGCCCCACACACTCCACGCGCCACATGATCAGCTCCGTCGTCGTATGTTATAGTTACCTAGGCAGTAAGGTGGGCAGCCAGGCGACGTTGCTGAAGGCCGACAGATGCGGCGAGTTGACCCGCGCCAGCTCGGACACTCCCCCCGACTTCCCCAGCGGCCCCACACACTCCACGCGCCACATGATCAGCTCCGTCGTCGTATGTTATAGTTACCTAGGCAGTAAGGTGGGCAGCCAGGCGACGTTGCTGAAGGCCGACAGATGCGGCGAGTTGACCCGCGCCAGCTCGGACACTCCCCCCGACTTCCCCAGCGGCCCCACACACTCCACGCGCCACATGATCAGCTCCGTCGTCGTATGTTATAGTTACCTAGGCAGTAAGGTGGGCAGCCAGGCGACGTTGCTGAAGGCCGACAGATGCGGCGAGTTGACCCGCGCCAGCTCGGACACTCCCCCCGACTTCCCCAGCGGCCCCACACACTCCACGCGCCACATGATCAGCTCCGTCGTCGTATGTTATAGTTACCTAGGCAGTAAGGTGGGCAGCCAGGCGACGTAGCTGAAGGCCGACAGATGCGGCGAGTTGACCCGCGCCAGCTCGGACACTCCCCCCGACTTCCCCAGCGGCCCCACACACTCCACGCGCCACATGATCAGCTCCGTCGTCGTATGTTATAGTTACCTAGGCAGTAAGGTGGGCAGCCAGGCGACGTTGCTGAAGGCCGACAGATGCGGCGAGTTGACCCGCGCCAGCTCGGACACTCCCCCCGACTTCCCCAGCGGCCCCACACACTCCACGCGCCACATGATCAGCTCCGTCGTCGTATGTTATAGTTACCTAGGCAGTAAGGTGGGCAGCCAGGCGACGTTGCTGAAGGCCGACAGATGCGGCGAGTTGACCCGCGCCAGCTCGGACACTCCCCCCGACTTCCCCAGCGGCCCCACACACTCCACGCGCCACATGATCAGCTCCGTCGTCGTATGTTATAGTTACCTAGGCAGTAAGGTGGGCAGCCAGGCGACGTAGCTGAAGGCCGACAGATGCGGCGAGTTGACCCGCGCCAGCTCGGACACTCCCCCCGACTTCCCCAGCGGCCCCACACACTCCACGCGCCACATGATCAGCTCCGTCGTCGTATGTTATAGTTACCTAGGCAGTAAGGTGGGCAGCCAGGCGACGTTGCTGAAGGCCGACAGATGCGGCGAGTTGACCCGCGCCAGCTCGGACACTCCCCCCGACTTCCCCAGCGGCCCCACACACTCCACGCGCCACATGATCAGCTCCGTCGTCGTATGTTATAGTTACCTAGGCAGTAAGGTGGGCAGCCAGGCGACGTAGCTGAAGGCCGACAGATGCGGCGAGTTGACCCGCGCCAGCTCGGACACTCCCCCCGACTTCCCCAGCGGCCCCACACACTCCACGCGCCACATGATCAGCTCCGTCGTCGTATGTTATAGTTACCTAGGCAGTAAGGTGGGCAGCCAGGCGACGTTGCTGAAGGCCGACAGATGCGGCGAGTTGACCCGCGCCAGCTCGGACACTCCCCCCGACTTCCCCAGCGGCCCCACACACTCCACGCGCCACATGATCAGCTCCGTCGTCGTATGTTATAGTTACCTAGGCAGTAAGGTGGGCAGCCAGGCGACGTTGCTGAAGGCCGACAGATGCGGCGAGTTGACCCGCGCCAGCTCGGACACTCCCCCCGACTTCCCCAGCGGCCCCACACACTCCACGCGCCACATGATCAGCTCCGTCGTCGTATGTTATAGTTACCTAGGCAGTAAGGTGGGCAGCCAGGCGACGTTGCTGAAGGCCGACAGATGCGGCGAGTTGACCCGCGCCAGCTCGGACACTCCCCCCGACTTCCCCAGCGGCCCCACACACTCCACGCGCCACATGATCAGCTCCGTCGTCGTATGTTATAGTTACCTAGGCAGTAAGGTGGGCAGCCAGGCGACGTTGCTGAAGGCCGACAGATGCGGCGAGTTGACCCGCGCCAGCTCGGACACTCCCCCTGACTTCCCCAGCGGCCCCACACACTCCACGCGCCACATGATCAGCTCCGTCGTCGTATGTTATAGTTACCTAGGCAGTAAGGTGGGCAGCCAGGCGACGTTGCTGAAGGCCGACAGATGCGGCGAGTTGACCCGCGCCAGCTCGGACACTCCCCCTGACTTCCCCAGCGGCCCCACACACTCCACGCGCCACATGATCAGCTCCGTCGTCGTATGTTATAGTTACCTAGGCAGTAAGGTGGGCAGCCAGGCGACGTTGCTGAAGGCCTACAGATGCGGCGAGTTGACCCGCGCCAGCTCGGACACTCCCCCTGACTTCCCCAGCGGCCCCACACACTCCACGCGCCACATGATCAGCTCCGTCGTCGTATGTTATAGTTACCTAGGCAGTAAGGTGGGCAGCCAGGCGACGTTGCTGAAGGCCGACAGATGCGGCGAGTTGACCCGCGCCAGCTCGGACACTCCCCCCGACTTCCCCAGCGGCCCCACACACTCCACGCGCCACATGATCAGCTCCGTCGTCGTATGTTATAGTTACCTAGGCAGTAAGGTGGGCAGCCAGGCGACGTTGCTGAAGGCCGACAGATGCGGCGAGTTGACCCGCGCCAGCTCGGACACTCCCCCCGACTTCCCCAGCGGCCCCACACACTCCACGCGCCACATGATCAGCTCCGTCGTCGTATGTTATAGTTACCTAGGCAGTAAGGTGGGCAGCCAGGCGACGTTGCTGAAGGCCGACAGATGCGGCGAGTTGACCCGCGCCAGCTCGGACACTCCCCCCGACTTCCCCAGCGGCCCCACACACTCCACGCGCCACATGATCAGCTCCGTCGTCGTATGTTATAGTTACCTAGGCAGTAAGGTGGGCAGCCAGGCGACGTAGCTGAAGGCCGACAGATGCGGCGAGTTGACCCGCGCCAGCTCGGACACTCCCCCCGACTTCCCCAGCGGCCCCACACACTCCACGCGCCACATGATCAGCTCCGTCGTCGTATGTTATAGTTACCTAGGCAGTAAGGTGGGCAGCCAGGCGACGTTGCTGAAGGCCGACAGATGCGGCGAGTTGACCCGCGCCAGCTCGGACACTCCCCCCGACTTCCCCAGCGGCCCCACACACTCCACGCGCCACATGATCAGCTCCGTCGTCGTATGTTATAGTTACCTAGGCAGTAAGGTGGGCAGCCAGGCGACGTTGCTGAAGGCCGACAGATGCGGCGAGTTGACCCGCGCCAGCTCGGACACTCCCCCCGACTTCCCCAGCGGCCCCACACACTCCACGCGCCACATGATCAGCTCCGTCGTCGTATGTTATAGTTACCTAGGCAGTAAGGTGGGCAGCCAGGCGACGTTGCTGAAGGCCGACAGATGCGGCGAGTTGACCCGCGCCAGCTCGGACACTCCCCCCGACTTCCCCAGCGGCCCCACACACTCCACGCGCCACATGATCAGCTCCGTCGTCGTATGTTATAGTTACCTAGGCAGTAAGGTGGGCAGCCAGGCGACGTTGCTGAAGGCCGACAGATGCGGCGAGTTGACCCGCGCCAGCTCGGACACTCCCCCCGACTTCCCCAGCGGCCCCACACACTCCACGCGCCACATGATCAGCTCCGTCGTCGTATGTTATAGTTACCTAGGCAGTAAGGTGGGCAGCCAGGCGACGTAGCTGAAGGCCGACAGATGCGGCGAGTTGACCCGCGCCAGCTCGGACACTCCCCCCGACTTCCCCAGCGGCCCCACACACTCCACGCGCCACATGATCAGCTCCGTCGTCGTATGTTATAGTTACCTAGGCAGTAAGGTGGGCAGCCAGGCGACGTTGCTGAAGGCCGACAGATGCGGCGAGTTGACCCGCGCCAGCTCGGACACTCCCCCCGACTTCCCCAGCGGCCCCACACACTCCACGCGCCACATGATCAGCTCCGTCGTCGTATGTTATAGTTACCTAGGCAGTAAGGTGGGCAGCCAGGCGACGTTGCTGAAGGCCGACAGATGCGGCGAGTTGACCCGCGCCAGCTCGGACACTCCCCCCGACTTCCCCAGCGGCCCCACACACTCCACGCGCCACATGATCAGCTCCGTCGTCGTATGTTATAGTTACCTAGGCAGTAAGGTGGGCAGCCAGGCGACGTTGCTGAAGGCCGACAGATGCGGCGAGTTGACCCGCGCCAGCTCGGACACTCCCCCCGACTTCCCCAGCGGCCCCACACACTCCACGCGCCACATGATCAGCTCCGTCGTCGTATGTTATAGTTACCTAGGCAGTAAGGTGGGCAGCCAGGCGACGTAGCTGAAGGCCGACAGATGCGGCGAGTTGACCCGCGCCAGCTCGGACACTCCCCCCGACTTCCCCAGCGGCCCCACACACTCCACGCGCCACATGATCAGCTCCGTCGTCGTATGTTATAGTTACCTAGGCAGTAAGGTGGGCAGCCAGGCGACGTTGCTGAAGGCCGACAGATGCGGCGAGTTGACCCGCGCCAGCTCGGACACTCCCCCCGACTTCCCCAGCGGCCCCACACACTCCACGCGCCACATGATCAGCTCCGTCGTCGTATGTTATAGTTACCTAGGCAGTAAGGTGGGCAGCCAGGCGACGTTGCTGAAGGCCGACAGATGCGGCGAGTTGACCCGCGCCAGCTCGGACACTCCCCCCGACTTCCCCAGCGGCCCCACACACTCCACGCGCCACATGATCAGCTCCGTCGTCGTATGTTATAGTTACCTAGGCAGTAAGGTGGGCAGCCAGGCGACGTTGCTGAAGGCCGACAGATGCGGCGAGTTGACCCGCGCCAGCTCGGACACTCCCCCCGACTTCCCCAGCGGCCCCACACACTCCACGCGCCACATGATCAGCTCCGTCGTCGTATGTTATAGTTACCTAGGCAGTAAGGTGGGCAGCCAGGCGACGTTGCTGAAGGCCGACAGATGCGGCGAGTTGACCCGCGCCAGCTCGGACACTCCCCCCGACTTCCCCAGCGGCCCCACACACTCCACGCGCCACATGATCAGCTCCGTCGTCGTATGTTATAGTTACCTAGGCAGTAAGGTGGGCAGCCAGGCGACGTTGCTGAAGGCCGACAGATGCGGCGAGTTGACCCGCGCCAGCTCGGACACTCCCCCCGACTTCCCCAGCGGCCCCACACACTCCACGCGCCACATGATCAGCTCCGTCGTCGTATGTTATAGTTACCTAGGCAGTAAGGTGGGCAGCCAGGCGACGTTGCTGAAGGCCGACAGATGCGGCGAGTTGACCCGCGCCAGCTCGGACACTCCCCCCGACTTCCCCAGCGGCCCCACACACTCCACGCGCCACATGATCAGCTCCGAGCACAGCCCGCCGGCTGCTGCGTCGTCGTCGTACTTGTGGTGGTCGCGTTCACTATCTGAGGGAAGATAGCTTCTCTTAGGTCTCATTTTTTGCTTTTGGTTTAGATTGAAGCCGTGGGAAAAAGAGGTTGTTATAGGGGACCCTCTCCACTATAAATAAAAAATATACGAAAGGTATGGCAAAGGTGTACCAGGTACCTAATAGTGCACCAACATCTCTCCAGTACTGCTAAAGTCTACTCAACTCTTTTGGTGTGGAACATCTCAGAAAAATATTTTTTTACGTTATTTTTGTTCTTGTTCTGTGTACCCAAAATCAAAAAGGGACACTAGGATGGAACGAAGTTACTGTATACACTCAACAAAGATAATCGTCGCGACACCACACTGTTCAATGTGAAATAGAAAGACGAAACGAAAATATCTTGCTTTCTATCAGAGAGAGAGAGAGACAGACAGAGAAATATGCGCACGTCGCACGGCTTACAATAGCTTACTATAGCAAAAAGTGTCGTTACAACTTTTCGTCTTAATTTTTTCCGTCTAGCCCCCTTTCGCAACGCGCGATAAGGAACTTCGTTCCAATAAATGTAACTCTATTGTAAGTAAAAGGAGGTGACTCAAAAAATTTCTTACCAGATATGTTATGATGACTTGTAGTTAATAGTAGAGGTAATACTGGATGGCATGTTATATCGTTTACTCTAAACCTATGACCCGACGCTCTGGACGCGTGACCTATTGATAGCACCTGTAACAATAACCCCAATTTAGAAATGGCAGCTTATTATCAACATCTTCCTGCCTTAATCCCATTATACTTGGCTTGTAGTGTAGGACGCTCACTGGCCAAGTGTAGCGACGACCTGCAAAAAGCAGCCGGCAGAGGATAGATAACGAAAGCTCCAGACATGGCTCAGTGGCGTCCATTGGGAGAGTCCTAGATCCAGCAGTGGTAGAAAATAGGCTGATGACATGACTTGGGGTCGGCGCAAGACGTTTATTTCTTCCAATGTCCACTGTCAGACGTCACACAAACCATCCATCTTTTTGTAGGGGTCTCGGTACTTTCTCTCCATGCATCAGTAATTTTATCCAACATTTCTGGTGTACTCATTAACTTATATCACGAGATGTATGAAATGTTGATTTGTCGTCCAAAGAAACAGCAGCACAATACATTAAATGAGACATAATATATTATCTAAAAGTTCTATTCTAGTAAATTTTGATAGCCGATTTTAACTTTTTCAGATATATTTGGAAAATTTAACTATACGATTACGTATAAAATTTACTGTGAACGTGATAGTCTTGATTTAGATTCCTACCCGCATCAAATCATAGACCGTGAAATGCTTAAAGATCAATTTAAATTAATTCGTATTAATATTACTTACCTGAGAAAACTTGGACTTATCATCGAAGGTCAACTGCCAGAGGTTCAAGGTCCCGTTCGTATGGTTGGTGACCATGGATATGACTGGCGCCGAGTCCAACACGTCACCTTCCGGATTCTCTCCTAAATCTTCTGTGGCTACACTCGTTTTACGTTGCATTTCATTATTGTTCTCTTCTCGATTTCCTGCACAATAGTAACAGAAAATGTATAGAAAAGCACTTAGTATAGCAGAACCTCAGTTTTTATTTAAATTTTCACAATAGAAGTTGCCAGTTATAATAAGGAAGTTTCCATTTTAACAAAAATTAACAATACTTATTAAAATTGGAAGGCAAAGAAATTATAATATATATGGTGAAAGAATTATTTTAATAACTTGAAAAATGACAAAGTTAATCCACTTTTACTGAATCCCGAATTAATTTTGAAATGCACGCGGAGCATTTGGTCTGTGACGTCACAAGTCTTTACGCGCGAGTGGGGCGGGTAGCGCTTAGCGGCTGTTTCGAGTGTTTCGTGGTTTGTTGCTCATGGAATGCGGTGTTTGAGTGTCTGTGTGAAGTATTAAGTAACCTTATTAATATATTTCGTATAATATACTATCTTTCAGGAGCGTGCGGTAGATTACAACACAACGTAGGCCAGACATACTGATGAAAGAAAACCGTTGTTTTCTTTCGTCACTGTTGTATCGCGTTCGATACAAGCTAATAAAAAAATGAAAAAAATAGGAATCCCCTAAAAACAACCGTAAAAACATTTTATTATTAAGTTTGGGATTGATCCCTCAGCGAAATAACGGGACACGCAAGTTGAAGTTTCGGCGACGAAATTTGACGATTGTATTGTTGTAAATCTTTATGCATTTTGAAAATACAATAAAACGAGTTTTCCCAGATATGGGAACAAGCTAGATCGCTTTTTCACCCCCGCAAACCTCTATACAGCAAATTCAAACGAACTCCTTGAACAGTTTTCGAGAACGCAAAAATTTACATTAAAATATATTTAGACAATTATGTATTGTTCGTTTAATATATAAGGATAAAAAGTAAGTAACAGTATAGTATAAGACAAAGAAAACAAAATATAAATGCAAGAACTCACCAAACTTATCATCTAAGCTTTTCACGATTTTCATTGTTAATTCAACAAAGATTCGACGACTATTTCAGACGATCCGCATGTTTTTATAAGTTGAGTTGTCATATTTCCGGGTTATTCTAGCTCCAATCTTATCACAAAAACGAAAATCTCGAATATTTACTGCTTATATCTTAACCTCACTAATTTTGAAAGTAAACTTAAACACTCGTGCAAAAACAAACCATTAACTGATATATTCACACTACTTTAGTTGCAAAAACTTTAGCGATCTTTTCGTACGACTTATATTGTAAACAAACCTATGGGCTTCCAAAATAAAATATCTACTAACTACCAGGCCCGAAGGCCCCTAACATGCCGATTCCTATCGGCTTTACTTTCGAAATATAGCAAATATATCATTTAGACAAATTAATTATTTACGAAGTTACATTGCTTGTGAAAATAACAATCAAATAAAAACACTCAAACTAAAACTAACAATCAAAGAAATAATAAACATTTACTTATGAAAATAAAAATCAAAGAAATAAATAAACACCTAAGTACAATTTTTTTTCCGTGCAATTTCAACTCGCGCAAAACAGTCAAGCCGTAAGTCAAAACAGGAATCCTTCCTCTTGTAGTGATCGTGAGCTCGAGGCTACCGTAACACCGCTAAATTAAGGACGTTTGGAAGCTGAATGTCTCCGGCTTATGATAAGGACAGAGATATGAAATGCGTACGCCAGAACGAGATGGAATGATACTGGACTTCGTAATTCATTTAGATAGTATTATTTGGATGACAGATTCACACTAGTTTTGGTTCGTGTTTATTTATAGTTTTGTATTTATTGTTTTCACCTGTCCATTTGCATTTGATTTGGTATTATTGTTAAAATTGATAAGTTTTGCGTAGTTAGTGCAGTAACAACAAGGTTATTTCAGTTCAATGGTATTGTTTGATAAGTGTTCACCGCAAAACAGTATCATGTTAGTTTCGAAGTTTTCAACTAGATGGCGTTGTGCAATTACGTCACGATCCTGAATCGCGGTGTTAAGATCTGTAGGCGATTAGTATAAGCTTTTGAGAAAAGTACACATGTATGTGTACTATATGTTATATATTACTACAAAAAAGGTTACTCGATTCGTCTACGTCTGTATAATTGTTATGTTTGTTCGCGGGATAACTTCGTCATTAAAGAACCGATTTTGATAATTTTTTTTTGTTGGAAAGAAGATAGTTCAAAGGTGGTCCATGTTATGGAAATCAGGGTTTAATTACGATTGACGGAAACCAGAGAAATCGAGTGAAACTTTCATAAATCGTAGGGGCGACTAGTGTGTTTGTAAGTTTTTTCATTAAGTATTTCAAAGCACTACAATTTAATAAATGTCTGGAGTATAATATCTGATGATAGAGCCGAGTGACAGTTCTCAACGATTCACAGCAGAAAAATATGTATTTGACAAGAATTTGGGTTGAATATTTAAACAAAAAAGGCTAAAATTAGGCCAAAGCTATAGTTACTGGAATTCACGTTTTGGTCCGGCTTCACTTTCAAGAATATTTTCCCTTCGCCACTGCTAACTACTACTAATCTGCCGGGTTATTACTGACAAGTGACATGACAGTACGATTTTGGGTTGCCAGGACATATTTTCTTAATTCCCAAAAAATAAGAGCGAACTTTCAAATAATTCAAATAGAAATAAATCCTTGGGTAAACAATAAAGTAAAAAAGACATGCAGTTTTTATTAAAATTTTTGGTTAATTAAACTTTTTTGGCTGGTGCAAAAATTACAATATCACCCTGGTTTTTTTTTACCATTAAAATAAAAGAAAAGGAATTTTCAACAAATTGCCACCCTGGCATTCATTCATACTTTTTTAGCCAGCCAATGGCACGTTTGGGCAAGTTTTAGGCCTGGCCTAAGCCCCGCCCATATTTTACGCTCATCTTTACATGTGTGCATTTCATATACACGGCCGCGCACCAAAAGTCACGTGATTTATCAATGGACTGTAGGCAATCGTTCTACGAACGGAGCAGCGGAGTAGAGAGTAAAATTCTCGTCTGTGAAAGTTGCTATGAACTTTTTATTAGGAGTTTTCACTTTTTTAATGTTTTTGTTTTATTTTATTACATAGTTCCAATAAATGCGTTTTGTCTTATAATTATGTGCGTTGTTATGGTAACGTAGGCCGTGCCTAAATGCCTCTATGAAGGGCCCGCGCCTGCTATCTTTTAGCTAAGTAAAAACTAGATCAAAGTAAAATTTAGACGATGGAGAGTGGATTTGTGCGTGGACAGTCTAACAATTTACCAAAAGAGAACACGGTTATGGTTTTGGATTTTCTGGCAAACAATCCACTGTACACAAGTGCAAAGGTCAGAGGAGTGAAACTTTCAACGTATGTTCCTATACCTATCTACTAAGTCCTACATAATAATTTTATTATACCGTAACAATCATCACACGTAATAACTTCTCATTAGTTTGCTGCAGCTTTTATTCGTTTTAGGTACCTAAATCGGTGTAGGTAATCCGCCTAGTTTTGTTTAAAGTTTCATTCACCATTGATTGATAATATTTGGATAATATAAACACATCGATCACTAATACAAATTTTCGGTACCTAAGTATTAATAACATTATTTAATTGTTCTCTATCATTGTATTGTAAATACTGATATTTTAGCAAGAAATCATCGTAAAAACATTTTTTTTAATAAGTCGTAGGTATTACATAATATCATTACTTGTCCTTGAAGCGACGAGGCTCGGTCGTTAATTTTTAGGGTTCCGTAGCCAAATGGCAAAAACGGAACCCTTATAGATTCATCATGTCTGTCTGTGTGTTCGTCCGTATGTCACAGCCACTTTTCTTCGAAAATATAAGAGCTATCCTGTAGAAACTTGGTAAGTAGATGTATTATGTGAATCGCATTAGCATTTTCACACAAAAATAAAAACAAAACAAATTTTGGGGGTTCCCCCCATACTTAGAATTGAAACTCAATTTGTTTTTTCACCAAACCCATACGTGTGGGGTATCTATGGATAGGTCTTTAAAAATGATATTGAGATTACTCTTATCATTTTTTTCTAAACTGAACAGTTTGCGTGAGAGACACTTCCAAAGTGGTAAAATGTGACCCCCCCCCCTGTAACTTCTAAAATAAGAGAATGATAAAACTAAAAAAAAATACATAATGTAGACCTCAACAAAAACTTCCAACGAAAATTGGTTTGGATGAGATACAGTTAGCAGTTTTTGAGATATAGTACATTTTAAAAAAACGCAAATATAACTTTGCCATTCATACAAACACTATGAAAAACAAAGATATTTTTACTGTTTGTGTATATTACTTACTAATCTCAATATAATTATATCCCTAATCTATGCCTGCTACGGAACCCTTCATGGGCGAGTCCAACTCGCACTTGGCCGGTTTTATTGCTTTTTATCGACACTTTGTAATTCTGACCATAAAACATGCGTGTAAGGTTGAATTTGTTTTGATGTAGTTTACAGATTTATGGTTACAGAGTTACAGAGAGTTATGGTTGTATTTGTACACTTGGGAAAGATACAATATTTATAATGTACTTGCACATCAGTTTGCACGGTTTCCATAATGATTCCACAACGATAATATTTGTTCCGTCTTGTTTGAACCAAAAGTAATAAGCGTCTGAGGTGACCGCGCATTGACGACTACTCGACTCGAGCGAGTGATGAGACTTGTGACGTCATGAGATTGTTGACCGGCCGCGCGCCGAGAAGTTTTAAAGCGGACGGGAAAAGTATCATAACTTCGTCATTTATGAAGATAATTGAAAAAAAAATTCAATGGGCTTCATTTCAAGTTTAGTACTATTTTTTAAAAATAAATAAAAAAATTGGAAACTTCCTTATTGAGTTGTTTTGCAAAACCCACAGTGTGACAGGAATAAAGATTATTTAGCTTGTCTCAGCACGTTTTCGTATTTATTTATTTACTTTTAAATCCAGAATTTGTTATTTCAAGCTATGGTTTTCAAATGAAAGATTACAATAAGTCGAGTTATCGAGTCCTTCGAAAGTATAGAACTCAAAACACGATAAGCTATGGATCATAACTTTGTAGATTCTTTATTTCCTTGTTAATATGCGGTTTTGAATTTTGTAGAATAAAAACCATTTCATACTAACTTAATATTAAAACTGAGAAAATCTGTTTGTTACACTTTCATTCCTAAATCACTGGACCTATTTTCATGAACTTTGGTGACAGGTAGAACGCTAGAGACGGTTATAGGCTATAGCTGTTCCCAGTGGTTTCACCCCCGCTGTTCGGCTCCGATTGAACTTAGCTTCATGTTTTATAGCCTATAGCCTTCCTCAATAAATGGATAATCCAACACAATCATATTCTTTGAATTCAACCAGTTCCTGAGATGGTGGGGGCGACCGAAGCTGCGGTCAAAAGTATAATATCTTTATACAATAGGGGATTAGAGCGACCGAAGTTACGGCCAAATGCTAGTGCCGTTATACAGTGATCTTTTGTCTTACCATTTTCCTTATTCTCATTGTGTTCGCCGTCTCCCTGAGGCCACTCAGTCTCTTCCTTCTCTTCCTGTACACTTGCGAGCGGCGTCGTCACTTGTTCTGGCTGCTGAGGTCCCACTAATATGGAATTAACGTTAACGTGTCTTGTTATTACTACAGGTTTCGTTTGAGAAAATGTTTACAGTACAGTCTGCCAAATAAATATTGAGTTTGCGTATGAATTAAAACGAGTAGAATGTGCCGTCGCGTCTGAAGATACTTCATTAAACCCGTCAAAGACAAATTTTAAAAAGTGGTTTTTACTAAATAATACACAGACGTCCATGAAAACAATTAGATAAACTTTGTTTAAATTTCACTATTCATCAAGTGATGCCGACGTTAAGTGCACATTTAAAATTGCGGACTATAAATGGACAATGAATTCGGATGATCACACAGATACCGCAATGTAGGGTAAAACTAGGTAACCAAGGGCCATGTTGTACGCCAACAGCGGCTACCTTCGCGTGTGGTTTCGTAGTTAAAATTGCATGCAACCGCCATGCAATTTTTTTGCGTCATCTTAATGAGGCTTTAAACTGACAACTATGTAGTATACTCACTCTGCATGACCGGCTTGGTCCTGTGTCTCACATACAGCGGCTGTGCAGCCGCGTGGTACAGCGCTGCCGGCGTGCACATGGTGGTCGCGTCACCCAGAGGGAACGCTGAAGGTATCCGCGCTGAGAACGATACTTGTGCCTGTCGTATCGCGCCTGCTTGTAACTCGTCTAGCCATTCACATACCCTGGGAGAAGAAAAATGTTTCTTTAGTTTAGAATTTAAGACTTTAGGAGTGCAAAAATCTAAAATGAAAGTTTTGGTAAAGAGCGGTATCTCAAAGTCTATTAAAAAACGTTCAATCTTTAGTGTGACTTGTTTTCTTTTTGCCAAGTTTAATGATTTTTTCGTGATTTTTCATACCAAATCTCACCGATCATTTTTAGAGCATATCTACAGACAGGGCCCACCTGACGTAACTTACCATAGAGTAAAAAGTATTGACGTACTCACCATATAAGAAAGCTGCCATTTACAGGGTGTATAGAGAACAGAAGACCGGACTCTGATGCCAGTAAGGATTCTATCTTAGCGTCCAGCGAGTCAGGGAGACGCCTACGTGACGTCACTTACCGTATACATAGAGTATAGAATCCATAGCAGTAGTCACCATATAAGAAAGCACAAGCTGTATAGAGACCAGATCCGGACTCTGATGCCAGTCACGCAGTAACGATTTTTTTTTGACGTCCAGCTATTCAGAGACGTCCACGTGACGTCACTCACCATAGAGTGTAGAGTCTATAGACGTACTCACCATATAAGAAAGCTGCCATCTACAGGATGTATAGAGAACAGAAGATCCGGACTCTGATGCCAGTCCCGCAGTAACGATTCTATCTTAGCGTCCAGCGAATCCGGGAGATGAGTACAAGTGACGTCTGTGGCTATAGAGTTTATAGACGTTGTGTTTGATAGACTCGGGTGACTGTGGTTGTTGCTACCTGTATGGAAAGATGAACGTTAGAGGTTTGCTAATGCCTTAGGCCCCTATAACACCCGTTACGAATACATTTAGCGAGTAAACATCGTCTTTTAAGAGCATGTGCAGTGCAGTAAAAATGATTATGAAATGCAATAATTAATATCGTAACACTGAATTTAAAGTTTTTGGGAACATGCCAAATGCCTTTTTTACACCTGAAACGGTTACTAAATCAAATTTAGGGTTTTGAACATTAATTAAAACTTGTAAATATTTGACAGCTATTGCGAAGTTGCCAACTGTTTAGATAAACGCTCTTAACAGTCATTCTAATTTAAAAAAATGCTTTACTGTCGGTACATAGTGCTTGACGAGAGAAAAGTTTTATTCGAGGTAGCAATAAAGTTGCTGTTGCATTGTTACCACCGACAGGTCAATATTACTAATTAATAGTAATAATTTAGTGCTAAATGTTTTCAGTAATTTGGGTTGCAAGCGGGCTTTCGTTTAATTAATATAATATTGGTATAAGTACTTATTTTAAATCTGAAAATATTTAAGAAGTCATTCAGGAATAGATTTGTGCGAATGTTACATACAATAATTTGTGGGACAAACCTATACCTTACTAAATTAATCCAGGTTTGACTTAGGCTGGCTGTGTTACAACACATGTAAATTATAATGCGAAATTTCAAGAACAGGAAACTGTATTACAGAAGGGGTTCATGCAAAATTAAGTTGCACATTCCTGCAGACAACTATGACCAAGCTTATCATACGAATAAGATAATTAATTGACTGCTTTATAGGTTTATTTTCGGATGAAGTGCGACTGAGCTTAGGTTAAGCTAAATCTAAGCTTGCTCTGCGATTGCAGACTGATCTTCAATTGTTTATAAATACCGCTTTTAACATTTTACCATGCGCCGTTCTTCGATCTCGAAAAAAGAACTATTGACTTAAAGTCCCTATAAAATAATGCGCTTTAAAATGTTTGGCGGTTTTTACAATATCATCCTTACATGCATGTAATCAACTTGTCGTTACGAAGTAAGTAGAAGAACAACGAACTGTCTGATTTGATGTGCAAGTTTTTGACGCAGATAGTGACATTTGCGTTTAGTTCTGTAGCGCTCGACGGAGACACTTCATGCATTTTTACAAAAAGCCGCGGTTGCATACATTCACCACAATATGACACATGACATATAAGTTAATACCTACATAGACAGGATAAAGATAAAAAAATCTAGCCAGACCTATGTGAACGACTTTTACACGGGATCAGATATAATTAGCTAGGAAAACATCACAGATATATTTAAAAAAAAATGATACACATTTAAATACTTTATAATCACGTTTAAAGCATGCAGCACGAATACTCAGTTACCTGGTTGTTCATCACTATTGCTGTTATCCTCAGATTGCATTTTAGTTAAATGATGACTTGGACGTCTATTTTCTATACGGCAGCGTGAAATAAAGTAAGCAATAAAGGCTTATAAGTAAGCACGATTTACTCAACAAAATACTTTAGAGCACAATTAATTAAGACTATAATGGTTTGACATAATTACTCGAAAATTATTCTGACATCAAGATTACTTATAATATAACAATTTCTAGATGAAATTACAGACGAAAATACACTATACTGTGATTATAATAAGGCGTACTTCAATATTGATTCAAATAAGCTGTTACGCACATAATACAGATGGAAGCTAATACGATGTTTATCAAATAATATCATTATTGAGAATTACGTTTATATTCAAGCTTCGCTAAAAATCTGTAGACCGGTCTTTAAATGCGGAAGCAAGGTAGTTGTAGATTTGTGGGGCAACAAGACACTGCTAATATTCTTTATTTTCTATGTGAGGATGTGGCCACACTCTAGTGTCAGAGTTATTTAAGTTCCCTCTGGGAATCCCACAGTCTAATATTGATTATTTAAGTCTAGGTTTCCTCACGATAAACTTCTGCACATATGCATTGAAAAGACACATAAACAATGCTATCACGGAAATATACAACTTATGTTGTTGAAGAACTAAATTCACATTTAATTGCGGTTTCAGATCATTAAAATCTTCGTAGAATGTGACCGTTCACAGATATTTCCTAAGCTTAGTATATTGCAGTAAAGCGAGTATATGAAAAAGCACCTACTTTCATGCTCTCCATCCGGATGTGCGGTGTGATCTGAACCTGATCCACCTTCATCTGTTTCTTCTTTATCTAATATCTGAAAAAAGAAAACTGAATTTCATTTTTATTCTTATGTGTTTTGAAATGTGGATGGATGTATATTTGTGCGCCAGTACGACTGCACGGATCTGAATAAAATTCGGCCCAGAAAAGGATTAAATAACTCTATAATAACACAAATCATCCCGGTAGTTTAATCAATTGGGACAACCGAACTACTCGTGAGAGAAGCTGAAGGCAAACACTAATAACCGTTTTTAAAAAGTGATCTTGAAAACCTTATGTTCAAGGACCTTGGTGCTAAGTTTACTGTTTGAGGAGTTGATGAGTATGTGACACTTTGTCTTATTGGGTTAGTCTTGCTTATGGTAGATAGGGTTAAACATAAATGTATAATTCAAGTCAATGTCGGATTTTGACATCAAAGTTACGTAGTACTTGTAACTGGCATGCTTGTATGACCAGATCAACAGATGTATGAACGTGTACAATACGAAAGTTGTATGTTAGGATAGGAGGTGGTAGAAATCTGTAGTTTATGCCCACTTCAATTGGAAACAAGAATGAGTTTACGTAATAATGTATTTTTGTTTCCCTTGAAGAAGTAAATACCCTGCTACATTATCCTGCTTACCTTTTTAGTAAGATCGTGCAGTATAGCTTCAGCCTGGCTGGTGAAGTGCATCTCCTTGTTGTGCAACCAGTGTAAGATGAACCGCCCACCAGCTGCCAGTGAGGGTACCAGAGGAATATCCGTCTCCGCGTTTATCGAAGCTGCCAGGTGGAAGTGAAGACCTGCGAAGGTGATATAAGTATGAGACGGAGGTGATATAAGTTACTAGTTTAATAGAGTGGAGGTGCAAGCGCGACAGCCAATCAAGAAGTTCTCAGTTAGGGCGAAAAAAGTATTGTTGGGTTTTTCTTTCAGTATTTTTTCAGTAATTATCACGAAGTCTAGTTGATGACGATTTGCTCGGACCCTTTTACATGAGACTTCAGGAAACAACGGAGAATTTTCGAATATAATATTGGAAAATTATATTTAGCAAGTGTTTTTAGTCCCAAGGGGCAAAATTAGTTTGTTTTTATTCGTTGTCCCGTACTAGGAACGTCTTCGTGTATTGTGGGTGAGATTACAAATAGCAAACCCATTAAGCTTAGAAACACATTCACGACTAATCATTTATTTCTAAGTATTTACAAGAGAAGAACAAAGGAAAAAATAAATAGTCCCTTCTAGGTGGTAATCCATCTCAACACAAGATTTTTTCATAACAAATCCTCCATCACATATGATAGTATCACTACGTTATACGTAGTAAACTCCGTGTTATTAACAATATTATACGACTCATAAAATCTTTACTGCCAATAAAAACGAAGTTTCTCTTTAACGCAGTCAATAAACGACTTTATTATAACCGAAGAGGTTAGAGTATATGCATGCATATTTATCAGATCTAGTGCTAGATCTGGCTGTAAATAGGACATGCAGAAAAATAAAAAACCGGCCAAGTGCGAGTTGGACTCGCCCATGAAGGGTTCCGTAGTAGGAAGTCTAGGAAGCATAGATTAGGGATATAATAAAATTATATTGAGATTAGTAAGTAATATACACAAACAATAAAAATAACTTTGTTTTTCATAGTGTTTGTATGAATGGCAAAGTTATATTTGCGGTTTTTGAAAATGTACTATATCTCAAAAACTGCTAACTGTATCTCATCCAAACCAATTTTCGTTGGAAGTTTTTGTTGAGGTCTACATTATATATATTTTTTTAGTTTTATCATTCTCTTATTTTAGAAGTTACAGGGGCGGGGGGACACATTTTACCACTTTGGAAGTGTCTCTCGCGCAAACTGTTCAGTTTAGAAAAAAATGGTATTAGTAACCTCAGTATCATTTTTAAAGACCTATCCATAGATACCCAACACGTATGGGTTTGGTGAAAAAAAAATTTTGAGTTTCAATTCTAAGTATGGGGGGCACCACCAAAATTTGTTTTGTTATTATTTTTGTGTGAAAATATAATGTGGTTTACATAATACATCTACTTACCAAGTTTCAACAGGATAGCTCTTATACTTTCGATAAAAAGTGGCTGTGACATACGGACGGACAGACAGACAGACATGACGAATCTATAAGGGTTCCGTTTTTGCCATTTGGCTACGGAACCCTAAAAATAGTTCTAAAATTGAAAATAGAACACATTAATTTGTTTAGTCAATTTTCCACCTTACTTGTGACCCTGTGTGACCTCATACTGTCAGCAAAATTCTGACACACCACGCATACTGTCAGAAATGTTGATCAGGCAACTATTACAATACAAAATGTCGTGACTGAGTGCCTTCTGGCGAGCATTAGATTTTTTCTAACAAATATTTCTTGACGTATGCGTCTGCGCTTAATATGTATACCACAAATGAAAAAGCCATAGCCATTAAGGCCACCTGGTATCACCAGGTGCCCTTAAAACATAAAGGATCAAATACCTAGTATTCAAATTCAAACTTTATTTCGTTTACTTGAAACTATATTTTAAAACCAAAAAGACTTCATAGCATCTCAAAATGGAGTATTCTTAAAAAAACTTACTTCCAGTATAAGAAGTGACGTGATAAGGATTATGGAAGTCGTGGGCGCTGTACGTTGAAGGTAACGTGGGAATGGGCGCGCCGGGCTGCTTGGACGACTGCGCCGTCCGTCTGATGTGGAAACATGTCCTGTAACAATCAGATATCAATGTTACATCGGCCAAACATGGACTGTTTGCAGCAGTCAGCATAGAATGCTCGAGGAGTCGAACTACTTCGGTTGCCAGGCATACACCGATTTCTCTTAAACCAACCGGTTTCTGTATTCTGTTCATGATCTTGAATATTGACAGCAAAAACTTAACTCATCTGTTGGTATCTAAATAACATAAAATATCATCCCGTTTGTAATTCCTAAAAGGGTTAGGTGTACCTAACATTATCCTTTGTTTCGCTAGTTAAAAATTACCGTCAAATATTATGGATATATGGAGTATAGAAAAACGTAATTTGTAATCTAGGTGAGCCGAAGCAATGTCCGAGCTCGAGATTATGAAAGTTTTATTAACCTTTAAAATGTTAGCAAATATTTGTTTCTATAGAGCATAGCCATAGCTGTGTCGGTAGCGTCTAGATGCGGTAGTGCTACTATAATATTATGCCTAAGGACATGTGTATAAATTTAAATAAATAAAATTGTGTTATCGTGGAAGCAAACAGTTTAGTTTGATTGAGAATACCACCTCTACTAGCGACCAGGGGCCGTATTATGACGTCTTAAAACCAGGCTTGTTCCAGTGAGTGAGCGAGGTGGCGCTAGACGACTTGTAATAGCTGTCTCATTCACTGCGGACATATTATACGGCCGCAGATCTATGTAATTTGTAGTGATGACAACTTAGGCGCATGGCGTCTTTAGGATATGAATAGAACCTCAGAAGATTACGCATTATTGTCGTTATTCATAACGTAATTTTTTGCCGAGTTTTTCCATCAATTGCATATTTTGAACCATTTGCAAGCATTAGTTAAAATAAATGTTCGGATTGCGTGTTGCGCTGAAATTGTTCAAGCGAGTCGATCATAAATGTCTACAACACGTGAATCATAAAGGAAAGTTTACATTCAAGGCTGTTTGTTAAATACGAGACGACATTTGTTGCATTTTTGTTGATATTGAAGCGAGAGGAAAATGGAATTTTAAGACTTGATAAAAAGGTTGTACCATCAATACTTAGTTGCCATTCTACCAATTTGCACTAAACGCTTCCACTCATTCTTCATAATGCGCACGGCAAAACAGTAAATTCACTATCTATGAATTCCTGAACGCACACATCGCGAATCTCTTCAAAGTTAGAGTGAACACGTTTACTTCTGGGTAAGCTCAATCGACTTTGGTCTCTGTCACCCCGACCTAAACTACAGTCAAGAGCAAACCTAACTAAAATAAAATGTGATCTTTATAACTGGGCTACACTAATGGCATTTCTCGTTGATTTACGCGATAACAGTCTTTAAAAATCTAAAAACCCACGTTTTTAAATGTCCTAAAAAGAAGAAAATAACCCTACGGGGCTGAGAGAGGGGCCACTCAAAACGTGGGGGCGTATATTATATAAGGGATTATTTATGGGATATATTTACATGACGTGAGATCGTAGGTGTAACTTGCAAAGATACGCCCCCACGTTTTGAGTGGCCCCTCTCTCAGCCCCGTAGGGTTATTTTCTTCTTTTTAGGACATTTAAAAACGTGGGTTTTTAGATTTTTTAAATCTATTAATTATTTTATTATTTTTATCATTGTTCATCGGGTTTGAAGCTGCCCTGAAAATTTCAGCCTGCTAGCTTATCGGGAAGTGCCTCAAAGCCTGTCCGCCATCTTGGACGTCCGCCATATTGGACGTCCGCCATATTGGATTAATAGCCTAGCGTAGCATAAGCCACATGACTATTTTTTTCGTATTCCTGACAGCAAACCCTTTCATTTGATACCCATATCACGGGGGTGAATTTCAAACAGCCAGTCCACCATCTTGGACGTCCGCCATATTGGATTTAAGTCACGTGACTATTTTTTTCGTACTCCTGATAGCAAACCCTTTCATTTGATATCCATATCACAGGGGTGCATTTCAAATAGCCTGTCTGCCATCTTGGACGTCCGCCATATTGGATTAAAGTCCCGTGACTATTTTTTTCGTATTCCTGACAGCAAACCCTTTCATTTGATAGCCATATCATGGGGGTGGGTTTCAAACAGCCAGGCCGCCATCTTGGGGAGGCCGCCATATTAGATTTGTTATGACGTTTCTTAGCTAGTCATGTATTGTCATCAGAACTCAAAGCGTGTACAAAATTTCAGCCTGCTAGCTTATCGGGAAGTGCCTCAAAATTGAGTTGCAAAAGTCCAACCGGAACGACAAACAAACAAATAAACAAACAAACAAACAAGAAAAGTGAGTGTATAAAAACGTGGGAAAATATGTTCGCATAGGTCGCAGGACTGTCTAATCAGGTAACCGTGGGCTCGGAACGTAAAAGGCTATTGAAGGACACCGTGGATTTTAGTCTGTACAAGTCTGTCAGTTCCTCCCATCCAGCCCTTGGATGACTAATTTGATGATTTTACAACGTAAAAAAAAAGAAAATGTTCGTATAAACGTCATCATCGCGATAATTAACGGTATTTACCGTTGGTGTGGCCCAAATGTTAGACTCCTAAAATAGAATCTCGTCTATCAAGTCCACCTACTTCATATGCTTCAAGCGCTGCATAAACCGGTGCTTGTGTCGGTGCGTGGCGCGCTGGCGACGCGGCGGGGAGCGCGAGTGTGACGTCACGCACCCGCCCCCCCACTCGTCCTCCGGCAGTAGAGTCTCCGCCCACACGCGGCAGATGTTGTCCACACATGATGTTACTAGGACGTTGCCCACGCTGCCCCTGGAGAATGAACCCAGTTATTATAGCCTTAAAGTTTAAAGTAAGACCACCAAGGAAAAAGGCCTTGTCTATCTTAAAAAAATGCATTCAACAGATGCAAAAGCTTTGGCCTTCTTTTACAGCTCATACATTTGATGCAATTTCACTTCTTCAAATCGAAAACAAATGTTTTATCATAGCCAACCGGAACTCAAATATTTGAGGTGTATGTAATAATTGTGATGGTAATGACAATGCTCAACGTAAAAGTCGCAAACAGAACTTCAAGTTTGGTGGTCGCACTTTCGGCAATTAGACCGAGATATTTTGAACTCTTTTCTTCAAATAATGAAATTCAATTAACTAGAAACATTTTCATGTAGTAGGCAGCATGTCTATAACATTGCGAAAATTCTCTATTTTCCTGTACTCTAAGCGCGTACGCAAGTGACCTTCAACTATATTTTTAATGCCAACAAAATGCAGTATGCTAAAAGATAACACAAACTATTCGTAACTGGAAGTTAGGTATGTATGTATCAACTTACTTGGGCATATATTTACTGGTCTTCCGCCATGACAGATGTGTGACAGCGCGAGGATGGGCGACGTATATGAATGTGTAATTCAACTCAGGCGCCGAGTGATCATTATGTGCCTGGGCGAGCACTGAAACAAAAAAAATGGATTTTGTTTTAAGAAAAACAAAAAAGAAAGTAGATTAAGTGAAGATTTTCTGGTCGACCTACCCTCAATATAGAAGGATCGGAAATGAGACGGGAAGTTATTAGGAGGTCTATAGTTCTACTATAGATAGACCACTTAAATGAGTCCTCCCTCGACCCCTTTGCCTTCATATCTTCGCGACCATTTACCCCTTTGAGGTTGAGATAAGGCATTATACACATTATTTTAACAAACTTATGCATATTGATAAACATAATTCCGTAACTCGAATACCAGCCCTAAAGCAACGTGATACATCCCTAGCGGAGCAAGCATAGACAGCTCAGAATGACAGACGATTGCCGCGCTTTATGGTAAATTATACGATCTTGTTTGATTTTAAACTCGCAATGGAATACTAATTACAGAAATTAACAAAATAATTTTCATGGTACAAACATAATATCCGATTGGGTGCCAGAAGGGAGAACTCGACGCTGTGGCAGGCCCAAGCGAAGATGGTGAGATGACTTGGACCGCTTCATGAGGACTGGACCACGGTCGCAGAAAGCCGTGAGAAGTGGAAGGAGTGGAGGGAGGCCTTTGCCCAGCAGTGGGACATTATGGGCTGATATAATAATCTAATAACTAGCTTTTCCCCGTGATTTATCGTAGGTTTGGTCGTAGCGTGATGTTTTATAGCCTATAGCCTTCCTCGATAAATGGACCATCCAACACACACCGTTTTTTCATTTCGGCCCAGTAGTTTCTGAGATCAGCGCGTTCAACCAAACAAACCTTTATAATATTAGTATAAATTTCTTCTCTGCTTCGGGTACTCTCATAAATAAAATAATGATTGCATACACAACTCGGACAAAAGAACATTGGTACAGCAATATTCAAACTCAAACTTAGCATGACCATTTTACAACAAAAATACATCAATGCATATTGTATTGTCCGTTTCGTAATAGAAAATGATGTCACTGCCATTTTCCTGCCGAAGATCGCTTCCACAACGACCGCGTCATTTCAATGTCATTTACTACGAACTACTACAAGTAATGAGTATAAACTAGTTTTACAAATTAGGCGGCATACCAAACATTTAACTGTCTGTAGAATATAGGTTGTTTTATATTATAAATCTTTATGATCATAATTAGGTTTCCTAATCTTTTTCCACGTGGCAAAATCAACAATGAGTCTTTCCACCCAAGTAAGGAGACAGAGGGGAGGACAGACAGACTTGTACTGAGTAAAAACCAGTGTCCTTTATTAGCCCTTTACGTTCCGGGGCCACAGGTACCCGATAGACCCGCGACTCTAGGTTTCCTAATCTTACTTAATATATGGGTGTATGAATGTTTGTTACTCTTTCACGCAAAAACCACTGAACGGACTTGAATTAAATTTGGTACACAGATATTTCATAACCTGCATTAACACATATATATAGGATAGTTTTTATCCCGATTTTATGTTGTCCTGGGATTATGTTCGAGTAGTAGCGGGCGAAGCCGCTGCAACATTAGTTTTAGGCAAGCCATGAGATAAACTTGTACTACCGACTAGCCCTGGCTTTGCTCAAGTTTAATTAGAAAAAAAATATAGCCTCACTCAAAAAAATATAGCTTTATACAATTGAAAGGGTTTTCATAATCGGTTCAGTAGTTCCCGAGATTACTTCCTACAAACTAAATCACAAAGTCACTAACTTTGACACTTTAGAATATTAGCACAGATTAGCTAATGTATTTGCTTTTGTGATAAATACACAGTTAGCGTGATGTTTAGTACATTCGTTGTCAAATATAAATACAGATCTCGTTTTTTTCCAAGCAACGAATCCTAAGTAATATTAAAATCGCTGCACCGGCTTTGGTAAAAAATGGTACTGAGATAGATGGAATCTTGGAATAAATGATCAGATGGAATAAACTAGTACGAATTAATCAAACTTTTCCTAGTGTTTTGTCATTCCCAGGTCGACGGCGCGTTGTGTTCCACGCGCGCCTCAAAGAGCGTCAGCAAGATGACGGGGCCCCCCTCTAGAGGGTCAAAGCCTGCCGGGGTTGCGGGACTTATACCATTACCGTGACCCTGGAACGTTAAGGGCTATTGAAGGACACCGTGGATTTTAGTCAGTACAAGTCTGACAGTCCCTCCCGCCCTGCCCGGGGTGGGAGGACTCATTTGATGATTTTACAACGCTAAAAAAAAGTGTTTTGTCATTATCTAAATAATGAAATTTATACTAAATCTTAAGTAAAAGTTAAGTGCCTAGCAGTAATATTCACTTTTTATTAGGGATATCCCCTTATCAAGCATCTAATACACCCTACGTAATTAAACTTTTATTTTTACAAATACGCGAAAACCGGATCTTGTTTCTTATCAGTTCAGAATTTTAGGAGCTCACACTTCGTATCTAAATATTATTATATTAACTTGAATCATAATAATATTAACATATATTGTAAATTAGCACTTTTTATTAGATGTAGGTAAGCTAGTTACCATTCGATATTATGTTTAATGCGCTACAATTAAAATATCAAAACAACACCTGTTTAAATGTCATACGAGATCAGGGTCTAATAACGAAGTTGAAACAGATCGATATTATCGAGTGCCTATATGTGTCAAAATACCGTCTTCTCTTGTCAGAATCTCGTACCACCGGATTTTGAGAGTGTACCTGCTGGAGTATAACAGGTGTCCTGTTCCGAGAACCTGAAGAACGCTTCTGGCTGCAATAAACGTCATCACTTACTGGGCCCAAACTGTATGCCAATTGACATACTTTTTATAAGCAGTAAAAACGTGATTTTCCCATAGATTTTGTATGATTATAGTAAACTGTGACATCACTATTTAACTCAATAATTATACTATTTATTGATTTCCTAATTTAACGGAGATATTGCGTTTGGAATGATTGGTAAATAGTGTCAAATACCCAATGGATGTTGTTGTGTACTATACCATCTCTCGCGTCGACTCCGCTGACATTGGCCGCCACGATCTAAATTCGGTCAGGAGAACTATAAAGCCTGCAGTGTCATTTTAACGAGTAATTAAACATGTTTTTATTACCTTTGTTCTGGTACCAGATCTTGACGAGTCGGTCGTTGATGCCAGATGTGGCGAATAGGACGCCGTCCGGTGAGAATGCGAGGTGATGCGCTGGAGTCGCCGTGTGACATTGCCACACGCATATCCACCCCTAAGAAAAATACACGAATTTGAACCTTATTCTTACTGTATTAGAAACATATTTATTCCTTCTTTTTACGATGGGTTGCTCTTGACCTTAGGTAGTCTAGGTCAGGGGTAACAAAGACAACAATGTCGACGATGGAGCGAGCTTACCCGGAAGGCTTCTTTCGTTCACTATAATTTTGTTCTTCTTGTGAAACAGTGCGAGAATAAAAATCCTAAAGCTGGACATGACTTTTTTCGTTACCGAAATAAAACATCCATAAAAGCAAAATAGGTCGCTATCCTCGTAATAATAAATCACCAATTCACTATCAAGACGTTTTATTGTATCCCGATTTAGGATTGAAATAAAACAAACGTATGTGCCTAATACGTTTTGACTTTGACCGATTACAATTAGGAAACATTTCATCAATCAATTTAGTGATAAGAAACAGTAAATTACTTCGGGAGTTGTCAATGCTTTTGATAGCACGAGTATTTTTAGGACAGTGAATGAAACACGAAACTTAGATCAAAATTCTAGTTGCGTCCATCACGTACCTACCCAACATAGAAATATTGCGGTCACCGAAATGAGAGCACTTAAGTGGAGCGCAGACAAGTATAGTCTTATTTCGAAGTTTAAAATGCAGAACAAACTCATTTAGGTACTATTAAGAGGATGACTTTGGCTTCATATTGTGACGATAATTACGTTTAACAAAAAACGAAAGGATTTTTTTATAGCGATTGTCTTGTTTAATGTTATTTTTCATTTAATGATTATTATTGCACTCCACGAATATCTCCTGTGTTGTGGGTGCGTTTACAGACATTGAAACTCACAAATACTACTATTAAGTATTCTGTGCAAATACTAAGACCCGGAACAACTATATGTAGGTCATACTTTGTTCCGTGCGGGGATCGAAACCCGTGACACGCTGCGCAGCAGTCGATCGCTAAACCACTGCGCAAACTGTGCCATAAGAACGTGTAAGTATTAGAAAAGCGTCCATGAAGTCACAATTTGGCAGCAAGGTCATCCTATTCTTTGTTGAAAGGCCTAATAATGTACTACTGTAATTTACTTAACGAGTTTCCGTCAATTTAGTGTAGTTATTAAACGTTTAAGAAGCTATGTGGGAAGATGATTTCAATTATAAATCACTCTACTATAAAACTGTAGTTAGGTCTAATTGATCATTGTATTCATACTAAATATAGTTGTTAGAGACCATAATAGATAAACAAAACAAAGATAAGAGCGGACGGTGGAGTATATTGTCACAGCATATTGTTGTATGTTTATCTTATCAGAGCTATCAGAATCTGCGTTATACTCACAGGCTCGTCTTCCTCAGCCTGCTTCGGTTTTTCATCCTTGTCACCACCTATCTGGAATGTCACTCCGGAACTCGCTGGAATGAAGAATAAGATAATTTTACGCGCGATAATGAGTAGATAGTAAAGAGCCATCACGGGTTTATACCCGTACCCGGGTACTTGCGTGCATTTCTTGGGCATCGAAGGCTGACTGACTGGCAACATTCTAGCATATTGTATTACGTAAGAGAAGACAGGTCTTGTAGTTAAGCTAATTTATACCTCATTGCTATAACGATAAGCAGAATATGAGTTTTTTTCAAAATAAAACACATACATAGTTTCTAATTAAATATCAAAAAAGATTACAGGTATCAAAATGTTATCAGTAAACTGGCTGATGAGGTCAACTAAAACATTGAAACAAAATACTGACACGCCCCTGTACTCTAGTATTAAATGAATCAATATACTACTACACTCTAGTTCCTTAACATTGTTATAAATTAGTTTCACTTCCGACACGACAAAAGTGAATTAAAGCGCGGTTAATTCTGCAGTCGTAAAATCGTTTACTTTGCCGCATTAACCAGGAAAATATTGTAAGTAGATGCAATAACTTAGCCTCGGAAAATATTCAAGATCGTAACGTGAAATCATGATATCAGATTTACAGATAAAGATGTACCTACATGAACAAAGATAATATCACTTGAAATAAGAGCGTCTCAACAAGATTCATAAAAGAAAATAATCTTACGCTGGCTGTCATCTTGATAAAGCGACGCTTGGTGCCATAACTGCAGTATCTTTCCGCCGGTTAGCAGCCGCGTGCCCTCGAGATTCCATGACAGCGCGGTGATCGGTCCATCCGCCACCAACTTGCCTGTTTGCACCCATCGGTACTCCAAACCCTGAACAGTCACATGTCCCGTTCAATTGAAAAATGAATCCGAGTGCGAAAACAGTTTTATATGATAGAAGATTGATCAATTGCATTTATAATATGATCAATTGGCGCTGCGCCATCAGTAATAGTCGAAGTTCAAGGACCTGTTATGTAACAAAAGTCTGAAAACCTCCTATTTCATTCGATAAATGTCCAAACTCCGTACTCAGATCTTGGTGACGTAATTCTAAGCGCCATTAAGTTCGACTGCAGACAATGCGTCGTTAATCTGTAGAGTAATTTAATGAATAATGTTTGTATTTCGAGAGGCACTGCAAATATTTGCTGTTACATACAAAGTTACAGCAAATATTAATAAAACTTGTACTTGAATTGTTTACAAATGGCCTTGGCTGAAACTACTTCAATTTTATTTTTGGTGAGGAAAGTTATCAAATGAGTCCTTTCGACCCTGGATGGAAAGGAAAGAGACTGTAAGACTTGACTGACTAAAAACCAGTTCTGCCTTTTGTGTTCTATGCCGCAGTTCCTTTTCAAGACAGTCTCCATGACCCTACAAGGCCTAAATGTTATATCCCTAAACCTAAAGAATTGTAAGTTGTCAACTATCCAGGTAGTTTTAAAAGCTAAATACTTAAGTTGATAAACATATTACAGTAATTAATAACTATAAAAGGGTCAGTTAGCCTCAGGAAGATTAATATGTACTGGACTATGATAATTAAACAACATCAATTAAAATGTCATATGAACTCATTGTCAGTACCCAGTTAGTACAAACAATGATAGTAAAGTACATAGCAGAATATACAGTACAGCTTTAATATAGTTGTTCTTTTTGCTGTTCATCTGGCACTAAGAAAATAAAATATGAGCATTTGAAATATGTAAATTAATTGCTTGAGAGCATTGCGTCATAAAGTCCAGTTTTGTATAGCAAAAAATATATTGCTCGCTAGTTCCTCCTGGTAATAAAAATTTCAGTTTTATCTGCACTCTATTTTTTGTATCATATCAAACATCCAGTTTAACTGTTATTGTTGTAAATATCTGTTTTGATAACAATGCATGCATCAAGCTACTATAATCCCTCTTAATCTGGTATATTTTTATCATATCAATCAAATTTTCAGTAACATTGTCAGGATTTTTGCAGGGAATTTATTATGAATGGTGATATTTAAATGTGTCAATATACTTGCGCAGTCCATCTCCTCTTTGATTATTGTCAGTAATTCTTAACATAGAACTATTCAAAAAAATATTTACGTCCATTCAAGGAAAAACCTCTTTATATGAAAATTGATTGTATTTGGCTGCATCCAGATAGTTTTTGGAAGACCAATGAGCAAAAATGATCATCTGGCTGTTGGCTTCTAGTTGAACCAGGTACACCAAGACGATGGGCAAATGAAAAAATACTTTGCATTCATTCATTTTAGCTTTGTTTTATTTTTTATATTGATATTTATTATGATTACTCACATGAGTGGTAGCAGCTGTATGTATAAGCGGTGTTGGTTCAAATATGCACACTTCGGCTCCATAAGACGCAGCAATCTTCCCCGTATCAGTGCTGCAGTCTAACGAGCCAATGCGGACATAACCATGTATCGCTCCCGGTATTATCTGTACTCTCTCAAAGTTGGAAGCTAAGATCACAATGTTACATCCTGCTGCATATGCCTGTAAAGGAGAAAATTTGGTTGGAAAAGTGACCAATAGCAAAGAAAAGTCAACCGACACTGTATTCAATACAATTATATGGAAATAAACAGTAAGAACCTAATATAAAAAACAAATATTATAGAAGTTCTTTGGAAATTATTATAATAACTATGTCTCTATTTAATAGAAGAACATAAGGACAATTAAAAGTGACATTTAGATTTGACTTTGAATCGTTTTTTTATTCAGATATGTTCAAGGCATGACATAATTTAGTGCTCAATTGAATTGTGTGAAAAACAAACAAATCAGTGTTCAAGGACTTATTTGTTTTGACAACTGTGAAGTTGAGGAAATAACTCAAGTAGTTAGGTAACCATGTGATGTGTTCATAGGATAGCTAGTAGTACTAGTTTTTTTTCAAGGCTCTTTCAGACATAATTTTAAATACAAAACAATTTGATAGGTTCTTAACATAATTGATTTTATAGATAAAAGGTCAAAAGTAGATACAATATGCCCAGTATCTTGTTCATGTTTATAAAAATCTGTTTGTAGTGTACAAATGTTTATACCATGTGTAGAATAGAAGTTCAATATTAATTTTAGCACGTATCTTCATAAATATTTACATAACTGATTATGATCATACACTGTAAATGGAAAGATTCTCCTACCATATAATTATTTGAGTAAAAACTAGGTAAGGAGCTGTGTTATAACATAAACTCTAGTTATCAGTTGCCTCTAGCAATATTGTTATTTAAATATCTATCAATGACTGATGCAAATTAGCATTCAAGGAAACTCATTCTATTTGTATGTCTGCTCTGTAACTAATGCTAACTAATGAGGCACAAAACGCTCACAAACAAAAGAAGATAATAGTATTTAGTGACCAAACGAAAATGTTATGCTTATCAAACTAGGCTAAATTAGATTTTCCTGTTAGGAACATCACTTCTCAATTACCACTTTAGGTGCACAGGATTCAAGTCACGAGACTTGGCTATTGACGATGATACGGACTTTAATCTAAGTACTTACTGTGAAAGGTATTCCTTCGACAGAACCAACAGCAAAACATTGATCTCCTGAATTACAGGCACCACTTAATACTTGGTGACAGTTCATAATGAACTAATAAAACAAAAAATATCTTCGCTAGATGAATACCAGATAATCAAACGTCACTAGCATGCTTTTATTAAAGAAATACATAATTTACAAAAGAAAAAAATATTCTAAACATCTCAAGATCGAATTATTTTTTAACAATTATCACGAATATTTCTCTGACACCTCACATCGAACGTGAGAGAATGACGTAGAGAAAGAAAGAGATGAAAAACCTTGAGTACGTTCCGAACGTTTTATGTAATAGACAGTAATCAATAATTCAAGGAAGAATAGTTAAACTTAAAACGAATTTATAATCAACGTCTACATAAAACTCTCACAAAAACATCTTAATTTTTAGCAGAGTTATCAGAGAAATGAAAATTGAAAGGTGTACAATAACTTGTTCTAGAATGAATAAATATTATGAAAATGTAGACTGAAATGATCGGTCACAGTTTTTGAACGAACCCATCCATATGTTTGTTTCGGTGTTACTATTCAGAAAATTAATTGGATGTTGCCGTGGAGCCGTGGAGGTAACCAGGTACTTGCGGGTAGAATTAATCATTAGTTATTTTTTTTCTAACAAAAGTTTGCCTCAGTCGTATGAAATAAATAAATAAATGTTATTGAATTGATTTCTTTCTGTGAAAGATAGAAAAGACTTTTGTTCATCTGTGGTTATTTGTGGTCCTTTGACAGATAAGCGTCATAGACATATAATCCTATGGACTGGAAATACCTACACCAAAAACGTGGATACCTACAAGTTCGCCGGGCACATAAAATGGCGGCCAATGCTAGGGTTGTGCCAAACAAGAAACATAGTGTTACTGTAACGAGTATGGATACTAGTATCCCTAGTACTTTTAGGATTACATAATAGTATTAAGACTAGATACCATGATTGAATTATTCCATGTAGTTACGTAAAAAAAATGTAAATTTTCACATTTGCGCTATTGCTTGTAATTAAATATTATACATATATTTATGTGTTAGCGTTAATTTAAAATTTGACGATTAATTCGGATTGTACAGGTAAACCTTTGGACTTGTTAATTTGTCTTTTGGTCCCGCCAAGTCTTCTATCACAACAGCCTTCAAATCAGCAAATTTTTTTTCCTTCGTATTCTTTCATTGAGGCGTTTAATTGTTTTCTGTTGATTGACGTATTTTTCTTTAAAGGCTTTAATTTTTCCAGTTTGTAAAACCTGTAATAGAAAAGATAAATAGTTAAATCAAATCAAATTTATTTCAACTAGGCCAATAATTACAGGCACTTTTGAATGGTCAAAAGACATAAAAATAAATCAATACAAAATGGTGCTACAGTTCTAGTCACAAGACATAATAACTGTGAAAGTACCGTAGGTGCCCATTCCAGAGCGAAGATCTCTATGCAAAAGAACGGACAAGAAACTCCATGGACACTCTTTTTACACTCAACGTAGCAAGTTAAGTGTACAGTTAATATTAAAAAAAAATAATGAAAATTAAAATAGACCGTGGCAGCTAAGAGATGACCAGTCCCACCTGACAGCGCCTTTTCACATGCCAAATGTATCAGCACTATTAACCAATAACTTAATTATGCACTGTTAAAAAATAATTTGCATATTGCATTTTATTGCTAAAAGTTATTTTCAAGTGACAGTTGACAAGTCTTTGACAGATTGCGGCGCTTGATGTGCTGCCGTCTATTTGTCAGAAAACGGTTAAAAATTCAACATCTACATACCTCTTTGGGCACTGTTCCCACAAATTGATGGGTCAACTGCAATGGTGCCTCCATTACACTAGATGGTTCATCTATTACGGTAGATGGTTCCTTTATTACAGTAGATGTACAAGAAACATCAGATTCTTGAGTGTTGCTTGTTTCACAGAATACAAATGACTCTGGAAGTTGTTTTTTGTTGGATGTTTGAAAAAAAATATGAAATATGCATTACTATCCATATAACTTAGGCTAAAAAACCAGGCTGTTATTTAACAATCATTTTAATACACACTTACCGAAAATATTGTAGGTACAGAGTTCTCATGTAACCTAATAACATCAAGTGTTCTGTTAAAACATTTTTCTTCAAACTGAAGTGAACACATAAGCCAGTCTTTACTTCGAGGACAAATTTTTTCGTCACCGATAGAGCCAACCATTTTTTCTTCAATCTTTCATTTTTGGGAAACCTATAAATGATTAGTATTTTTTTATCCATACATCATTTGGTAACAGTTTCAGTGTAACGAAGGACTAGTATCGGGAACTATTACAGCAACGGTACAACACTATTATTATTGTAAACAAGCGAACGAAAATAAGAAATGAAAAATATTGTCTGTAGGACGGAAATAAACCCAAATATTAATACTCTAACCATGAAAACAAGGTCACATAGCGATTTCTTTACCGAAATTGTTCTATTTCATGTAGTTTTGCATGAAAACGTGTTACTAACCTGTACAAAGTCAATTCAGGCTGATTTTTCTTTTTCCTGGCATGACTAGACACAATGGAACATCCAGGCATGTTGAATTACTGTTTCTTAATGGTAACACGCACTTTTAAAAGAAAACACTCCGTAATTTACTCAAAAATCTAAATTCAACAAAAAGTAAACAACTGTTTGACAGCAGAACTACCACGAAACTTGGCACATAAAATGGCGAAATGGGCACGTTTCTGTAACTGTGGGAAATATCCCAACAAAATATTCCATTTTGAGCAACAACCGAAATATTGTTGTCTCTTTTGTCAAATATGATTACTGCATTAGAAAGAAAGAGACAAACCAATATTTCACTCTCTGTCTCATGTTTGACTCATATTTGTATAAGCAAAATGTATGTATAGAACATCGGGGCATCTCCATATAACTTCATCTCAATGATAAGCGTTGACTGATTGACAACTTGACAACCATGTTGACAACTTTGACGTTACTTCTAGTCAGAGAAGTACGAATGCCAACGCTTATTCGTTGATTGAGCTGTTTTTGTGTATTGATTTGTTTAAAAAGAATCAAAGACGCACAGGACAGTAATTACATTGAAGGACGTTATTTCAATAATCTGGTGATACAAGTGACTCTGTAATTTGTGTTCCGACGATCTAAGGTGAAGAAGTCAACATAACAGGTAAGTCGCTGTACACCAACAAATCAATAAATTATGTTATCTAGAGTAAGATAAATGGTAGAAGGATGATAGAAGGAAGTCGATAGGATATTTTGTTTTCTTTATGTTTTAGCCAGTGTGTAGAATGATCGCACAAATTAATGGACAATCCCAGTCATACCTTACTGGTGTATATTGTAATAAATTGATTCCTTTTATCAACTGTTGACGATACAGCATGTTGTGCGGAGGCGTTCGGTTGATTACCAGGCATTCAGTATTTACAATGCTTAGTATGTGGCAGCTTCAGGGTAGTATTCTCCAGGCTCAAAAAAACATTTTGTGTGGATACTGATCTACACACTCATGCTTGCATTAGACAGTTATTGATTAGGCCTTATTCATTCTGTGTGGCAATTAGACCAGGTTTAACTAGACTTGTGCTAATTTTCCCTATAATCAAAATATCTTAAATATAAAATGCCAACCAATAAATTATGATCTGACACTTCTGACAGAAACTTTCTTATTCCACATCTAAAAAGAAAATGACCCCAACCAGTTTCTGATAGAAGAGCATGTTTAAAAAGTGAACTATGAATTAATGATGATGATGAAGTAATTTAATTGATTTATGTTTTAATGATGAACTACACAAATATTTAAAAAAACAGATTCTTTTTTTCAAACTTCACTTTCTCCTATATTTTATTTTCAAATTGCACCTGTGCGAAGCCAGACTGGTTCACTAGTTTATTCTAAATTTAGCATTTACATGTAACCTCAATAAATTTAATTATATACTTAATACATAACAAATCATAATGTTCTATTTTAAATCAGGATAACAGAACCCTGTTTTCAATAACAACAAATGATCATAAAATAAAATAATCTCTGATTAGTCAAAAACATGACTAACACAATGTATTATTATCTCAGTTATTATTTGTGTATGCAATATCAATTTGCAATGATAACATGAAGTTGGAATCACTAGCCTGTGTTTCCCGCTGGCCCAATATAATGAAGTTTTATTTTTGAGCAGACACTTGTTCCTAATTGAAACTAATAACTTGCTGTACAGATGTTCAAACGAAATTAACCATCCACTACAAGAGACTTTGAACCTTAAAACTCATAGTTGTTGTATATTTTGGAGATATTTTGTTTGAGCTCATAAGTCATAGGTGTGCAATGTGTATGATGTCATCCATTATTTTTCTCCACCATCTGCCAAGGTAATTGAGATAAAACCATGGAAGGTTTGGTTACTTGTGTAATCTTTAATACCTACTTGCCAGGTCATTGTGGGTTTGTTTTTGATAAATTTATTATTATCAGTATGCTTTTTAACCACTATTAGAAGTATGATAACAAAAAAGATACAAAATAATGACAAAAGTAATAATATATTTATTTGTTTGAGAACATGGACAATTAATGTTGTAATTGTACAGACTTAAAATCAAAGGATGTTCTCTAAATGGAACAAAGCAATGGGTACAGTGGGAACCTTTTTAATTATTTTATTCAAGTTCACCTCTCCCCATCAATTGGGCAGTGGGAAAAGTTTTTATTTGAATTGCACTGTCTCCATGGATGGGGATAAAAGTAATGTGGAGAGAGGTATAACCCCAATCAAAGCAGTTGGAACTTAAAATTTAAATGAAAAAATGAAACATATTATCATCATAATATATTGCTGGGCATGAAAAATAGTGTTTCAAAATAAACATTGTGTGGTTTTCCTGTAAAAAAGCTATGTTATATTTTTTGAAAATAATAACATAAAACATGATGTATGGAGGCTCCTATCAACTTCTCATTAGAGTGATAATAAAAACAAACAACTAATGTAACTTTACCCTTGTATGAAGACAGCTATCATTCAGAAAATGGGGTAGTGCAAACTTGGATAATTCTTTGACTGTTCCCTTGTTATTCTTAAACTATAACAATAATTTATTCAGTACTTATTTGACGAGTATTCCAGATAATTAATTTAATCTATAGAAAAACTTAAGTTGTGTTGGGCCAGAGGTTAACACCCCCCAGCTTGTGAGTATAAACTGGGGCCATACATGTGTACTTTTAAGTTAAGCCATGTCAGAAACCCGTGGGGTTTTGAAGGGCGGCTTAATTAAATCAGATACCAGAAGGTGGCCAAATGAACAAGAAAGAAAGATAGGAGTGCTAGACATGGAATCTTCTAAATTGCGCCCTACGCCGTTTCTCCGACTTCCGCATCTAGTCTGTTCTGGAATGTTTTTAGCTTGTTGATTCATCTGGGTGTTTCTGTATATTATGAGTTTCTATGTTTTCAAATGCACCCACGATACAGGAAGAAATTCCTAGTTTGGGGCAATGGTCTAAAAAAATAATAATTCTGGGAGTTGTTTCACGCTTGTCTTACTGATACGCGACAGATGATTTTTAGGTGTAAAAAGATAGTTATAATACAATTATTATTATTAGCCTGAACTGTCCCACTGCTGGGCAAAGGGCTCCCTCCATTCCTTCCAACTTTCACGACTTTGCGCCACCTCTTTCCAATTTTCAAGGAAGACATCCAGTTCGTCCCGCCATCTCCTTCGAGGCCTACCGCGGCCCCGTGTCGCTGTTTCAGGGCACCAATCATGAACTTTGCGTGCCCACAATATAATACAATATAATAAGTTATTGTTAGTTAGTTGCTTCATTTTGCGTAGGTACTGATTAGTCTGAAATTTTTCGTGAGACGCGAGATTGTTGTCGTGAAAAATCAACTTTTTAAAGTTGTGAGAATGTTTACATTATCTTTTGTGACATCAGAATATAAGAACACTGATAATTTGCTAGCTATCCGTCAAGTTCAGTTAAATCACAGCTAGTAAAATCGAAACCTGCTGGTGCTGGTATTTTTCCCTAAATTATGTACATATTACAAAAAATGAAAAGTGTGTACCTATAAAATATCAAATCTACTTTGGTGTTCCAAATCAAAAGTGAATTACTGAAACATCCTTGTCTATCATATCCGTTTCACACATAAATACTTAAGTAGTACAGGTACTTACTTTACAAGTAAGTATGTACCTACATTACGTACAGCTTAAAATAGCATCAGTGTACCACACATTACAGAACCCACTTCCTATCTTTCTGTAAGAGCGTAGGTGTCTGAAAAGACGACTTAGGGATTACGGTAGTGGGCGTTTGCGGTCTCCAAAATAATCTACTAATGCAGAAAGCCGACCACTTAGCCATAAAGCACTTCCCTATTCCAACTTTTTCGTGGGTAGAGCTTAATTTTAGGCTTGTGTTTAAACACCTGCCAGTAATGCACCTTATTTACTATCAATTAATTTGAAATACCGGCCAGAATTAATAAATGCTTGAAAATAATACATGGTTTTTCATGAAGTATTATAGAAATGAAACTATGACGACGAAGCCCCGCTGGGCGGGGCTTCTATTTCTATGATCAGTAAATTAAACGAATGCCGGGGGTATTGTCAGTTCGCTTCCTCTAGGTCTAGCCCTCGCCACCCCTTCGCACCTAACCTGGTCGTTCGGGGTGCCCCAAATTCCCGAGTTAGTTACGTTCTTCGCTCTTGGACTAAAGTCACAATGCGGCTTGTTATACCAGTAAACCGAGATAAAGTGTACCTAATTGCTTTGATGATAACGCAATCTCTGATTACGTATTATATTACAATCGGTTGAGAATTGTCTTATAGTATGCCCGCATCTTGGAGTCTTGGGGTTATGTTTCAAGAAATTTTTCGAACAATGCATCCACTGTATTAAGAACAGAGGTTGTTCTATCTCTATACTTTAAAGAAGCAAAGTAGGTAACTAATAAATTGTTTCTTTTTGTACTCGCGGCTTCAAGCCAACTCGATTAAGAGTATACAATGAATGAAAAATGCAGCTGCTTTGTGCGATAATCATTTGTTTCACAGATATGAATCTAGTTTTGTATTAGTCATGTAGGATTTCCTTTCATGTATCGTAGTACTTAACTACAATCGTTATTTATTACGCGATATTGTACTCAGTATCTTTGTAGATAGGTATATGTATCGATTCAAATGATAAAGAGCGTCTTTTATTTTTGGGGTTTCCCGTAATAAACTGCTGAGCCAAACAATTTAAAATGCTTCTCACACGGCGTAACTGCATTATTATGCATGAGGTATTAAGCTTGCATACATTATTGTACTGTCGGATAAGCTTACCTCGTTTATAATTTAATATCTAACCTTGCGGGGCAAACATGTGTAAGGGTTATATCTTGCAGTATAATAAAATAGTTAAACCAACTTCTCTGCCACAAGAGTCAGTTCGTTCGTAGTACGAAAATAACAGAGAGACCCACCTTGACATAGTATTAAAAATGCAGTAACATTGGGCTTGAGAATATTGAAAATGAAAATCAATATGTATGGTCTCGAAATAGCACCTCATCCCGCATCGTTTGGCCAAGTTTGTAAATTATCCAATAGTTGCATAGTGCACTTAGTGACTGTGCCACCGACGTGGGGGTCCATCTATTTTAGAACCGCTCCCCCAGCCGCGGTCGCTAGTCCCTCTCAATTAGCGCCTTGACTTCTCACACAGAGCAAGCTTTTAAAAAATAAAATCGGCCGTTTTTTTCGAGCTACTAATAATTTGTTTTGCTCTAACCGTTTTTATCTTTGTTGACCATATGAACAGTTTAATGAGGTCGTAAACCCCGTAATTGTTTGTATTGAAACTGACGACGGGAAGTGGGAGCAATTATTCCCGACGAATGTGCCAGTATTCGGTGTTTGTTTACTGAAAGAAATAGCACAAGCAGTCGCTAAGTTTTTAATGAAACTAGAGTTATCCGCTTTGACTTTTTCCTTAAAAAAATTTGCATTGTTTTCCGTAAAATATACGCTTGATAAGGTGTTTGTTAAGTTGCGTATCATTAAAACCGTAAGCGATAATGTCGAAATAGGTATATGTTATAATCACAATATTTAAAGTTATAATCATGTTACCTTGGGGAACACCCAAATACTCCGAAATATTTTATTCCGAATTTTGATATTCCGATTTTCAAAACTCCGAATATCATAATACCTAAAAATTACAATATCTATTATTAAGAATCACGAAATTTATTTAACCGAAAGTCGTATATCAGATTTCTTAGTTTTCCGATTTTCACATATTCGAAAAATGTAATGCTCGATGAGTTCTCATTCCGAAAAACTAAATTCCGATTTTCAATATTCCGAATAAACTGTTTTTTTTCGGAATATTGAAAATCGGAAATTCGTTTCTCATTCTACAAAGTCAGTGCCAGAAACGAATTGCTGCAAAACCGGCTCCACGTAGTTTTGTCTACCGTACTCCTAGAGAGTTATTTAAGCCTGTGTAGGCGCGGAGTGGCGAAGCGTATCCTCTGGACTTTGACTGTTTGCCTTCAGGATTGTTATTGTTATTAGGAGAACTTAGGATCCATGAGCGAGCAAAGCGAGCTCGGGACTTGGGGCACCCCGACTCGGACAGGTTAGGTTCGAAGGGGGATGGCGGGGTCTGAAAGACCCCGCCATCCCCTTCGTGTTAGGTTACTTTAAACCTTGCTCACAGAAATAGGAGCCCCGCGAAGCGGGGCTCCGTCAATCTACCTTGGTAGGTGGTAGACAACAAATTGACCATGGATGCAAGAGCGAGCGAAGCGAGCCCGGGACTGGGGGCACCCCGACTCGGACAGGTTAGGTTCGAAGGGGATGGCGGGGTCTGAAAGACCCCGCCATCCCCTTCGTGTTAGGTTACTTTAAACCTTGCTCACAGAAATAGGAGCCCCGCGAAGCGGGGCTCCGACAATCTGCCTTGGTAGGTGGTAGTCAACAAATTGACCAAGGATGCAAGAGCGAGCGAAGCGAGCCCGGGACTGAGGGCACCCCGACTCGGACAGGTTAGGTTCGAAGGGGATGGCGGGGTCTGAAAGACCCCGCCATCCCCTTCGTGTTAGGTTACTTTAAACCTTGCTCACAGAAATAGGAGCCCCGCGAAGCGGGGCTCCGACAATCTACCTTGGTAGGTGGTAGTCAACAAATTGACCAAGGATGCAAGAGCGAGCGAAGCGAGCTTGGGACTGGGGGCACCCCGACTCGGACAGGTTAGGTTCGAAGGGGATGGCGGGGTCTGAAAGACCCCGCCATCCCCTTCGTGTTAGGTTACTTTAAACCTTGCTCACAGAAATAGGAGCCCCGCGAAGCGGGGCTCCGTCGATCTACGTTGGTTGGTGGTAGTCAACAAATTGATCTAGGATGCAAGAGCGAGCGAAGCGAGCTCGGAATTGGGGGCACCCCGACTCGGACAGGTTAGGTTCCTTTAAACCTTGCTCACAGAAATAGGAGCCCCGCGAAGCGGGGCTCCGACAATCTACCTTGGTAGGTGGTAGTCAACAAATTGACCAAGGATGCAAGAGCGAGCGAAGCGAGCTTGGGACTGGGGGCACCCCGACTCGGACAGGTTAGGTTCGAAGGGGATGGCGGGGTCTGAAAGACCCCGCCATCCCCTTCGTGTTAGGTTACTTTAAACCTTGCTCACAGAAATAGGAGCCCCGTGAAGCGGGGCTCCGTCGATCTACGTTGGTTGGTGGTAGTCAACAAATTGATCTAGGATGCAAGAGCGAGCGAAGCGAGCTCGGAATTGGGGGCACCCCGACTCGGACAGGTTAGGTTCCTTTAAACCTTGCTCACAGAAATAGGAGCCCCGCGAAGCGGGGCTCCGACAATCTACCTTGGTAGGTGGTAATCAACAAATTGACCAAGGATGCAAGAGCGAGCGAAGCGAGCTTGGGACTGGGGGCACCCCGAGGTTACTTTAAACCTTGCTCACAGAAATAGGAGCCCCGCGAAGCGGGGCTCCGTCGATCTACGTTGGTTGGTGGTAGCCAACAAATTGATCAAGGATGCAAGAGGGAGCGAAGCGAGCTCGGAATTGGGGACACCCCGACTCGGACAGGTTAGGTTCGAAGGGGATGGCGGGGTCTGAAAGACCCTGCCATCCCCTTCGTGTTAGGTTACTTTAAACCTTGCTCACAGAAATAGAAGCCCCGCGAAGCGGGGCTCCGTCAATCTACCTTGGTAGGTGGTAGTCAACAAATTGACCAAGGATGCAAGAGCGAGCGAAGCGAGCTTGGGACTGGGGGCACCCCGACTCGGACAGGTTAGGTTCGAAGGGGATGGCGGGGTCTGAAAGACCCCGCCATCCCCTTCGTGTTAGGTTACTTTAAACCTTGCTCACAGAAATAGGAGCCCCGCTTCGCGGGGCTCCGACAATCTACCTTGGTAGGTGGTAGTCAACAAATTGACCAAGGATGCAAGAGCGAGCGAAGCGAGCTTGGGACTGGGGGCACCCCGACTCGGACAGGTTAGGTTCGAAGGGGATGGCGGGGTCTGAAAGACCCCGCCATCCCCTTCGTGTTAGGTTACTTTAAACCTTGCTCACAGAAATAGGAGCCCCGCGAAGCGGGGCTCCGTCGATCTACGTTGGTTGGTGGTAGTCAACAAATTGATCTAGGATGCAAGAGCGAGCGAAGCGAGCTCGGAATTGGGGGCACCCCGACTCGGACAGGTTAGGTTCCTTTAAACCTTGCTCACAGAAATAGGAGCCCCGCGAAGCGGGGCTCCGACAATCTACCTTGGTAGGTGGTAGTCAACAAATTGACCAAGGATGCAAGAGCGAGCGAAGCGAGCTTGGGACTGGGGGCACCCCGACTCGGACAGGTTAGGTTCGAAGGGGATGGCGGGGTCTGAAAGACCCCGCCATCCCCTTCGTGTTAGGTTACTTTAAACCTTGCTCACAGAAATAGGAGCCCCGTGAAGCGGGGCTCCGTCGATCTACGTTGGTTGGTGGTAGTCAACAAATTGATCTAGGATGCAAGAGCGAGCGAAGCGAGCTCGGAATTGGGGGCACCCCGACTCGGACAGGTTAGGTTCCTTTAAACCTTGCTCACAGAAATAGGAGCCCCGCGAAGCGGGGCTCCGACAATCTACCTTGGTAGGTGGTAATCAACAAATTGACCAAGGATGCAAGAGCGAGCGAAGCGAGCTTGGGACTGGGGGCACCCCGAGGTTACTTTAAACCTTGCTCACAGAAATAGGAGCCCCGCGAAGCGGGGCTCCGTCGATCTACGTTGGTTGGTGGTAGCCAACAAATTGATCAAGGATGCAAGAGGGAGCGAAGCGAGCTCGGAATTGGGGACACCCCGACTCGGACAGGTTAGGTTCGAAGGGGATGGCGGGGTCTGAAAGACCCTGCCATCCCCTTCGTGTTAGGTTACTTTAAACCTTGCTCACAGAAATAGAAGCCCCGCGAAGCGGGGCTCCGTCAATCTACCTTGGTAGGTGGTAGTCAACAAATTGACCAAGGATGCAAGAGCGAGCGAAGCGAGCTCGGGACTGGGGGCACCCCGACTCGGACAGGTTAGGTTCGAAGGGGATGGCGGGGTCTGAAAGACCCCGCCATCCCCTTCGTGTAAGGTTGCTTTAAACCTTGCTCACAGAAATAGGAGCCCCGCGAAGCGGGGCTCCGTCAATCTACCTTGGTAGGTGGTAGTCAACAAATTGACCATGGATGCAAGAGCGAGCGAAGCGAGCCCGGGACTGGGGGCACCCCGACTCGGACAGATTAGGTTCGAAGGGGATGGCGGGGTCTGAAAGACCCCGCCATCCCCTTCGTGTTAGGTTAATTTAAATCTTGCTCACAGAAATAGGAGCCCCGCAAAACGGGGCTCCGACAATTTACCTTGGTAGGTGGTAGTCAACAAATTGACCAAGGATGCAAGAGCGAGCGAAGCGAGCTTGGGACTGGGGGCACCCCGACTCGGACAGGTTAGGTTCGAAGGGGATGGCGGGGTCTGAAAGACCCCGCCATCCCCTTCGTGTAAGGTTGCTTTAAACCTTGCTCACAGAAATAGGAGCCAAGCGGGGCTCCGACAATCTGCCTTGGTAGGTGGTAGTCAACAAATTGACCAAGGATGCAAGAGCGAGCGAAGCGAGCCCGGGACTGAGGGCACCCCGACTCGGACAGGTTAGGTTCGAAGGGGATGGCGGGGTCTGAAAGACCCCGCCATCCCCTTCGTGTTAGGTTACTTTAAACCTTGCTCACAGAAATAGGAGCCCCGCGAAGCGGGGCTCCGACAATCTACCTTGGTAGGTGGTAGTCAACAAATTGACCAAGGATGCAAGAGCGAGCGAGCTTGGGACTGGGGGCACCCCGACTCGGACAGGTTAGGTTCGAAGGGGATGGCGGGGTCTGAAAGACCCCGCCATCTCCTTCGTGTTAGGTTACTTTAAACCTTGCTCACAGAAATAGGAGCCCCGCGAAGCGGGGCCATCCCCGCCATTCCCTTCGTGTAAGGTTGCTTTAAACCTTGCTCACAGAAATAGGAGCCCCGCGAAGCGGGGCTCCGTTGATCTACGTTGGTTGGTGGTAGACAACAAATTGATCAAGGATGCAAGAGCGAGCGAAGCGAGCTCGGAATTGGGGACACCCCGACTCGGACAGGTTAGGTTCGAGTCAGGTTAAACCTTGGCTTTAAACCTTGCTAACAGAAATAGGAGCCCCGCTAAGCGGGGCTCCGTTGAACCACCTTAGTGGTAATATAACTTAGGAATTCAGGATGCGATAGCGAGCAACCCCTTGGGGCACCCCGACTCGGACAGCTTTCGTTCTTCTCACAGGGATTTTTTGTAATATTATGAATGAAAATTCGTAACTCAAAAATAAATTATTTTAATTATTAAAAAAAAAGTTTTTTTTTTATAAAACTAGTTATTATAATTGAAAAGAAAATATTCTTATTCAAAAGAAATTCTTTTATAGAAAAGTTAACAGGCATTTTGACTTGGCGTTTTAAAAGCATAGGTACTTTTCTCTGAAAAGCGATTAAATTTTCGGAATTCTAATTATTCGGAACTTTAATAATCGGAATTTTAGCCATCGGAATTCGTGTTTTTGATGTTTCGGAAAATTATTAATTCGGAATTTTTGATATTCGGTCTATTGAAACTCGGTATTTTCAAAATAGTAATTATAAACGTTAGGAATATTGAAATTTCGGAATTATGAAAATAGGAATTATGATCAATCGGAGTTGTTATATTAGGAACTTTGAACCATTCGGAATTATGAAAATCGGTATTTTGAAATTCGTATTTATGAATTTCGGAATAAAGTTTTTCGTATTATCGTAGTGTACCCGTTACCTTGACCTTACCTTGTTATTACAATGGAAATATTATTATTTTTATAAAACATTGCCAGTGTGACACGCAACCTGAAATTAAAGTCCTGAATTTAATTAATGGCTGTATCTACGGTCATATTTTACACCAACCACCCACCACAATGTTTGTGCATGATATTAACCTGTAAATGTGCACTGTTTTATTATCCTCCTAATTAACCATTACAGTAATTAGTTTTGTTTGAAATTAACCGCAAATGTGAGTTTTGGCGAACGAATTTGTATAGGAAAGTCGAGCCTGTTTTGTCTTTGAACCCAGTGTTTGTTCCATCTTCCATGCCAAACGATTCCTACCTAAAAATACGTTTCCGTAAATTGGCTACCAATCTGGAGGAATAGCAAGCATGTGGTGAGGAAAGTTTTAAGTATGCCATTCATACTTAAAAACTTTCCTGACCACATGTGTCGTTATGGGAGGTAGGGTCAGTTCAGACCGAGACGCGAAGCGACGCGACGATGCGCGCACACTTTTAAGAGCCATTCAAAATACGACTTTATTTTCTACACCAAAAGATACACATTTCGTTGTGAGAATTTAGAATACGTTGAGATGCGCAGCGATGCGCCGCGATGGGCCGCGCGACGCCTCGCGGCGCAGCGCGACTCATCTCAAAGCAGCGGTGCTGCGCTGCGCCTCTCAAGGCCGCACGACGCAGCGCGGCGCAGAGCGGCGCCGCTTGACGCCGCTCGCGGCCGCTCCACGATGCGAGGTGAAGACCGGGAGCTAGAGGTGACTGAGTATGCATAATTGTGAGTAACGAATTTCGCCAACCGATTTAAGTTAAGAAAAGGTCAAAGAAAAACAATGTAGAACTTGCCGGTCAATTTTTAGGTTCATTTTTTTTCGCCCTCTTCTCTTAATCGTAAACGGAATGTATTGAGTACATGATTTAAAATCATTTTAATGATTATTTTCGTAATAATTTATAGAAAAATCAGATCACAGCTTTTTGCGGGACAGATAAAGCGCATAATAATGTTATGTTTATGAATTCGGTCATAGTTGCCGTCACTCTGATTTTGCATACTCAACTACCTCTAGCCCCTGGACTATGTAGCTGAGGCCGCCATTTGGAAATGCGACTGCGGGAGGACGCGGGGCGGGGCGGCAATACGTGGAAAATCTTGACACGTTCTGCTGCACCGCGCGGCGTCTGGATGCGCCTCGCGACGTTGCGATGCGTCTCGCGGCGCAGCGAGGCGCATCGCGGTGCTGCGAGGCGTAGCGTGAAATGACAGGCCTCTTCACGCATCGTCGCGTCGCTTCGCGTCTCGGTCTGAACTGACCCGTAAAGAAAGAAAAAACGATGTATAGATTTGGTTAGAATGAAAGTTACAGGGGCGTAGCTATCGCCGTATCAGTGAAACGGCCCCCTTGTCCTGGACGTATAAGGTAAAAAATATCACGAAATTTTTACACTTTTTTTAGGATCTGGTTAGTAAACATTTTAAATGTAACTTAGCGTGGTCCAGAACTTGCAATTTTTCATGCTCGCTTAGCTATTTTTTTTTTGCAATCAAACTTCATTTATGGTAGTGACGGGTGACGGCTGATTTTTTGCTGTTTTTCTCAATTATTTTTTATCAAATATCACATTTCAGTATTGATAGAGGGAGATTTATGCCAATTCTGTATATTACTAGCAATCTATTCATTTTAAAACAGTTAATTAGCACTTTTAAAATCGTAGAACGAAGAAAATATCGTAACATTTACACTTTAATACAGATTGTATTTCAAGTTCCCGTGAAAAGAATTTTCCTCAGAAGCGAGAGCGCTGCAAAATGGCTGGCGTTTTTAGAATGCTTCACCTTTAAAGTATGTAATGCTGAAATGGCTAACGTATCGACTAAGCATGTATATAGGTACAGGCACATGTACCGACCCTAATCTATTAATTTTTTTGAATAGATTTTCAACTTTATCACAAAAGCAGAATTTTCATGATCATCATTATCATATCAGTCGTAGGACGTTCATTGCTGAACATAGGCCTCCCTTCCAACAGCACCGGTTGGAAGCGGCTTGCATTCAGCGCGATCCTCTGGTCTTCATCAGATTATCTGTCCACCTTTGACGTAGGTTTTATGTTCGGTTGGGAAAATTTGAGTTAGGTTCATGTGCTGGTGTCTGTACTATCCAGCGGGGTTATTTTTATCCGTCGTGTTTCTATGTCACCGACAAGGACACATAATGTATAGTGAGAATTACACGTGGACTTGAATAAAAATGTTTATTTGATGTGTCGTCCTCAAGGCCGTTACATTTCAGGATTAATTTTAATAGTACATTAATAACCATAAGCATTCTGTTTAGAGATATTATAAATATGTATTACAATAGAGTTTAGAAAACATAACTGTCTGACAGTAAGTGCAATTCATGAGGTTGCGAATTCCCAATACCATGGGGTCGGACACGGGTTCCTTTCCCGTTCTGTCTTAACATGGTACTTCCACGGCCATAAAACGCAAAGGCCAACCAAAGGAAAAGGTCGGGTTTTTAATTATGTGAAATAATGGGGTACCTATAACACTATATTACCGAGTAGTTCAAAACTCTGAATTATTAATTAATCGTTCCAATATTTATGAATTAGCACAAACCAAACACAGTAATCATACGTAGTATTGAATTACAGCTAAAATGCATGCAAAGCGCCTGTATAGAATCAGTTTATTGACTCATCTATTTTAACTCCGCTCATGACGTAGGATGGGGGGAGGGCGATTCTACCCCAAACCAGTCTGGTACCCTCCCCAGAATTTTTACTAACTATTTAAGGCAGAAAAATTAAAAAACCTAAACAAAAACACATTTTTTACTTATTTTGAAAGCAGGAAGCCAGCTCCCCCTGGAAAGTGTCTCTAGACACGCCCATGACCCCGGTTGAGTTTCACTGGATATTCCAATAAAAACGTTATTGCTTTAGCACTCTTAAGTATATAAGAAACTGAGAACGTTGAAAGGTCAGCTGGGAGCACATCTTGCTCGTTTACTAGTGATCTTTGCCCGCGAAACTGTTATCTCAAATTATTTTTAGTTTCGTTCGTCCGTATTTTTTTTGTTATTCTATCTTATCATGCCTTTGTTTACTTTCTGTGCTGTAGAAACGATATCTTCGCGAATTTTTATCATGAATTGTAATTAAAAAACGTAACCGTTGCTGAATTTCATTTTAGCCACTTTTTTCGTAACTTTATTTGCTACAGAGAGGTGGTGGATTTCATCACCCTGCTTTCAAAACGGTGCGGTGAAGGGAAACATGGCGAGGAAACCGGCATGTCCTAGAACCAACAATTCGAAGAGTGTGACATCTTCCAACACGAACTAGGCCCGCGTGGTGCATTATGATTATGACCCACTCCCTCTTACAGTAAAGGAGGCCTTTGTCCAAGCAGTAGGAACATTTTATGCTGATCATGATAATGATGATTTGTTATAGCTTCGTCCTGGCTGTCAGTCGCTGATCTTTGACAGACGTTTCGAATAGTAGTTCCTTATTACTTCGTATAACCCCGTAACTGAGTAGTGGAAGAAAATAGCTGGTCCATGTAAAATACAGGTATCAAGCTGCAACCGGTTACACTGGAAGCCAACTCCAACATTTGGCAATAGACTATGCGGAGATGTTGCTTTTTTTTTCTCTATTGTCTCTGCGAAATTCGATGTTTGAATTACACCTTTCTACTCTATACCTTGTCGAACATAAAATCTATTGAGCAGAAATAGTCACATTATATCATCATCGATATGATAATAATATGACAATGTCACAAGCAGATATCGATACGTCATATCTGCTTAGGTTTTTAGACTAGACATTGGAATACAATAAGGTCCAAATTCGCGGTAACATCATATCCATAGTAACGACCTTAATCTTTGATTAGACCTGTCGTATTGTATGGATCAGAATGCTGGGCTGTGAAAAAGATGGATGAAAAACGATTGCCTGTAGCGGAGATGAGGATGTTGAGATGGATGTGTGGAGTGACAAGAATGGATAAAGTAAGGAATGAGTTTATAAGGGGAAGTTTGAAAGTGGCGCCTGTTACAGAAAAAATGAAAGGGAATCGTCTATCTTGGTATGGACATGTGATGAGGAGGGATGACACCCATGTGACTAAGAGAGTGATGAGTATGAATGTTGATGGATGGAGACGAAGAGGAAGGCCAAAGAAAAGATGGATGGATTGTCTAAGAAATGATGTGAAAGAAAAAGGAGTAAATGATACTATGACGTCTGATAGGGGAGAATGGAAGAAGAAAACGGGTTGCGCCGACCCCAAGTAGAATGGGATAAGGGCAGGAAGAAGAAGAAGAAGACCTTTATCTTTGTTATTTTTACGGATGCAAACGATTTATTGTCTAAATGGGTCATGATTCAAAAATTGTCGATTGTATTATGATAATTATATTTTGAATTTGAAGTTTAAAATAATCTGCACTTCTTCTCCATAAAATACATTACACACTTTCGCATTTATAATAATATCAGTAGGACAATGTAACTATATATGACATAATTATATTTATTAACATTTTAAAGTTGGTATATCGGTTATTAACCCACTCTGCTATGTTATGATATGACATGTGGCATACAGGGTCAGCCGAATCGAAGGACAGCTCATTACCAAAAGTCATTCAAAAGTATTGACTGTGTCATCAGAAATATGATAGTGTAGGTTTTATTATTTTGAATTTCAAGCAATTCATTATTAGTATCTGATTTACTAATACAATTATAGATTATGGAAAGTTAATGCATATAAGAATTAACTATATTAAAAAAATAAAAATTTTGTGTTTTTTTTTTATTAATCATGCATAATTTTTCAAGAGTCCACATTAAACTTCAACATTTGATATAATAATAACTGTTAACACATTGTTATCAATTAAATACCTAGTTATTTAAAAAATGTTTTTGCTAACGATAAAAATCTATGAGGAAATTTAATGTTGGTCAGTTTAACTGAAAAATAAGCCTAAAATAAAATGAACAATAATCTTCCTTACACACGTTAGTACCGCATTGCGGGTAAACCAAATCTTACCTTATCTTCAAGTTGTACTGAAAGTAACGTAGGTTAGGTAACAAAACTATTTTCAGGCACTGCCTCCCTCTATCCCAGATCTGAACAAGCTGATTTAAATTTTATTATGAGAAAAGAAACAGAAAACATCCGTGACATTTCGCAAATAAAATTATTTGAACATTACGTCATCAGCCTATAATGTTCCCACTGATTGAGAGGCAGTGGGCCATAAACCACCACGCGGGCCCAGTGCGGGTTGGTAGATGTCACATGTGTTCGAATTTTTGGTTCTACGGCATGCCGGTTACCTCACGATGTTTTCCTTCGCCGTTTTGAGAGCAGTGGTAGTCAAATAAATTACACAAAGTAATGCTCCTGGCTGTGTTGGAACCCAGGACCTACTCGTGACTCGGGGCCTATACCACTGGGCCACCATTTGAACCTCACACAAAACTAGCTGCATTTATCAGTATTAAATATTACAACTGGACGTACACTATCACAATATATTGTTTTCATATTTCATCCCAATGCTAATAATACGTGCATCATGGTATTTATCAACAGATACATAACGCTGGAATGTAACCAGATCTGAGAGACGGATAACAAAGTTTCCGTGTTTGTATTATACTCGTCAAAGTAACCCGCTGATTAACCAAATTATATGTATAGGGTGTCCCGGGAAGGGTGTCAAATTGAACAGGCCCATGTGCAATTTTTAACGGTTCAAAAGTTATGATCACTTTTTGTGTTCACATAAGCAACAAAATATGCCTAAAGATTGCAGTTGAATAAAGACATAGGTCTGGTATGGCGAATCAATGGCAGGATTAACTATTTTGGGCATGCCACTGTCTGACAAAGTAACACACAATTAAATGTAACAAAAGAACGCAAATGAGTCTAAGTTAGGAGTGAGGAAAGCGAAAGATTTGTTTCTTGTTTTCCGAATATGGCACATCTGTGGCCTCATTAACATTTCTTTACAAAAACCCCTGACATAGGTATTCGTCCCGTGTAAAGGCTCCCGTGATACCCTTCTTACACGACATCTATTTATAACAACTCTAATGGTTTTCGTTTCCATGACAAATTGGGCCAGTCTACTGGGTACTGGTTTTCCCAGCTACGTTTACGACGTTTTGTTACAGCCCTTTTATTTGGAGGTTTCCCGATTCCATTTTTGTGGAACAGGGTCAATTTGAGGGCTTGCAGATCTTACTGATTTGGTATTTGGGCGCTTGCCAGACTGACCACCTTTGAAATGCGAAATAAAAATGTAGAGCAGTTATACAACGATAAAACTGCAGTTTCGGTACTCAAATATCATCCAAATTTTAATAAAATAGTGTTTGGGTTTAATGAATTTTACTACATGAATAAAAAACACAAACTTTGTGAGAATGGATAATATTATAAAAAACACAAAGTTTGCGAGGATAAATGGATTTTTGTTACTTTTTCACGAAAAGTCTTCTGAATGCATGTTGTTATAGATGATTGATTTGTTGATGCAGAATATAGCCCAAACATAATAGAGGACAGAATAATAAAATAGGCTATAATTAATAAAGAAATTGTATACTATAACATATTTTCGGTTTCCGCCCACGGCTATCCCCGCAGAAGCAGGTAAAATTAATATTTATTTATTTTGTTTGCACTCTTATATAAATAGTCAAGAAAAAGAAAGGTGTTCATGTTATTTCAGTAAACCAATCACAATGACATAATTTAGTTGTTTCTGTCTTGATGAAGCTTTTAGCAATAAAGGCCAGTGCACACCGAGACACGACGATACTGGAAATGTCTATATTATTTTCGTGTAGTAAGTAAAGTAAGATTTTGAGTCGCTATAACCACATTACCTAAAAGGCTCGCGCCGCGCCACACTGCGTCGTCTGCGAAATGTGTATCTTTTCGTGTAGTAAAATAAAGTTAGATTTGAGTCGCTCTATTGAAATGTCCGCGCAACGTCGCGTTTCAGTATGAATTGACCTTAAAGTCTGAATGTAATTCAGTAATTTTCATCAAGTCTAGATGTGTTTCTAATTCAAAGCTTGTTACTAGATAAAGTATTGTGTTATTTAATTTACTTCGAAAGAGTTAGTTTCTCTGTAATTCATTTTAATTAGGGGAATATTTTCTTAATGTCCAGATGAAAATAAGTCTCCATCTCATCAAATCATCTCTACGAACCAAACTAGATCTTCGCAGAATTACATTGTTGGTTAACCTTTAACATCACGCGTGGGGTCTCGCCAGACCCCACGCGCTATTTTTTAACCATAACTTTTTAAATTAACTTGTAATGATCGCGCCTTCTCAGTTAATCTCAATGCTTTGCAGAGGCTATCGATGGGTGAAAGTATGTCACGCTCCCGCTAAGGTACAAGGTATACTACTCACTTGGGGATACCTGTGGACCCCACCCGTGATTTTACGTAGCATAAATTTTTAATTTATATATTTGTATTTTTTCATCTTTCTTAGAGTTAGCGTTGTATAACAGCAAATATTAGGCGCCAACTCTCAAGAAACGCCTTTTTATAAATTTCACACGATTTTAGTGACTCCAATAGCAAAAATTTATAAGACTAGACACAATCTCAGTACTGAAAAATAGTAATTTTGAGGCGTTGTGATTTTTTATGTTTTTCAAATGATTTTTTGTTGTACTTTTAATTTTAAGTTTTTAGTTCCTATATTTCAAGAAAAAAATAATTATTTACTCAGAAGCAAATTATTTTATTAAATTTTAGGCTATTAGTTTAGGGCTTCAAAAACTCTCTGTGTGTGAGATGTTATTATTGTAAAAAAACTCTCACTATCAAAAGATTGAATAAATTTATTTTTTTAAACTTTAATAATATGTCTTCCCTTATAATCTTATTTGTTTTAGTTTTATTCAGACATTTTAAAAATACGGGTCAACTGCTGGACCCCACGCGTGACGGAACGTTACCAAAAAGAACGCGTGTACTTAAAGGTTAAAAAAATGTTTTTAGAAGGGTCCTAGCTTGGTGTTGGATAATATAATCCTTTCTCAAGAATTAGGCTTTCAAATGTAAAATACATTTTTTTCAAATTCAACTTGTACTTATTAACAAATAATAAAATATATAATATTAATATATAATTGGTCGTAGCGACATTGTATACAGCCTATAGCCGTCTCCGATAAATAGACTACCCAACACAAAAAAATCGTACCAGTACTTCCTGAGATTAGCGCGTTCAAACAAACTCTTATAATTATTAGTATAGATTACTTCTATTACGTTTGCATTGCGAATGAAAGCTGTAGAAAACAACTATTAATAAAACCACATACTTTCTCTTCGCCATTAGCAACACTCTCACTCTTACCATGCCTCATGTGCAATATGAAGTAGTTCATATCGGCGTAGCAACATAACAAATACTTGTGCCAAATCATCACCTGCTTACCATTTTTCTACTAGGGGACGGCTTACAGATTAACTGGATGCAGCTGAGTACCAGTATTTTCGCGGACATGCGGATGGCGACTAATGGGTGACTCGCCGTCCGATCATGGACCATGCCCGTGTTAACGGTGCTTTGTGCCTCAAAGAGCTGTTAGCAATCTGACGGGACCCCCTTTAGAGGGCCAAAGCCTGCCGGGGTCGGAGAAAGGAGGAAACGCCTGGGTGTCACCACTGCGAAGATCGCCCGGAGGACACAGTAGAGCATACGGTGCAAGACTGCCCAGCTTGGGCAGAGCACCGACGTGTCCTCACGGCGGCGATAGGCGGAGACCTCTCGCGCCCGGCATTGGTTGCGGCCATGCTGCGGGGCGAGACGGAGTGGGAAGCGGTCGCCTCCTTCTGCGAAGCAGTAATGCTCGCGAAGGAGGAGGCGGGCCGCGTGAGAGAGAGGACAATGTCCTCCCTCCGCCCCACCCGCGGTGGTGGACGCCCACGGCGACGGACGTCGCAAGACGATCTCCGGCCACCGTAGGCGCGGGCATGCGGGCGGCGAGCAAAGGGCAACTCGCAGCCCGACCACGGACCATGCCCGGGTCGACGGCGCGTTGTGTTCCACGCGCGCCTCAAAGAGCGTCAGCATGATGACGGGGCCCCCTCTCTAGAGGGCCAAAGCCTGCCGGGGTCGCGGGACTTATACCATTACCGTGACCCCGGAACATAAAGGGCTATTGAAGGACACCGTGGATTTTAGTCAGTACAAGTCTGACAGTCCCTCCCGCCCTGCCCGGGGTGGGAGGACTCATTTGATGATTTTACCACGAAAAAAAAAAAAAAAAAAGCCTGCCGGGGTCTCGGGACTGTCTCATCAAGTAACCGTGCCCCGGGAACGTAAAGGGCTATTGAAGGATCACCGTGGATTTGAGTCAGTACAAGTCTGATAGGCCCTTCCGTCCCGCCCTGGGTTCCAGGACTCATTTGTTGATTCAAACATGATAAAATATAAACAGTATTTTACATGGAGCGACTGCCTGTCCGACCGTCCGACCTCCACAACCCAGTTAGGACTGGTTGCTTTAGACTGGTTGTAAGACTTGTTCCAAATAATTAGGTTAAAAGTTACCTCCGTAGGTAACCCCCGAACAAGCTATTTTTGTTTCAACAAGGAAAAGGAAATGTTTCTTTCTAACTTTAGTAACAAATAACAATAAAATATACCCTGAAACTTTAGCCTTTCCTTATAAAAACATTGCTTCTCCATCCAATTTGAGTCGGACTTATTTTGGTCTTACAAATTGTTGCTTAGGAGGGATTAAAGCTATTGGCTGTTCTTATTCTCAATTAATTTACAGGCTTGTTTGGATTTTGTTCGCGGATGTGTGTTCCTTATTGTTTCTGACTATTATGCTATAAAAAACTGTAACATCACCTCTGTGCTCAAGCACAGATTATCTCCCAACATTATACGAATGTTGGGAGAAAACAAGCTAAACTAAAAATCCGTTGTTGCTTTTTATCACCAAGAAAATGTCAGTCAACTTTAAAGCATAAATCTAATAACTTAACCAAATGTCCCTAAACGTGCTGGCCTAACTTTAGCGGCTAATGTTATTGCTATATTATTTTTACTTCCATGTTGTTGACCTATTTGGCTCTCTCGGCTCTGCAGTGGAATATGACGGCAGACAGTCGGGCGCCTTGAGACGTTCAGCCACCAGATAATGGCATCTCGCCCACGAACTAGAACCCGCTTTTTCGGGAAGGACTGTGTTCATTGCCCTTAAAATAATGTCCTCGAGTACCCAGTTTTTAAGATTTATGTGTTCATAGAACCTAGTGGGCATGTTTTGTAAATTCTGGATAGAAAAATATCGAAAGAGTATTTTGTGTATTGAAGATGTTCTTATTTTTATAAATACCCAGTTTTTGGTTTACTTTTCATAATTCATCCATTATTTTTCTTGCATTGTTTTCCAAATTATTTGGAGTCCAATATGATACTCGTACTTCTTCCGTACATCTCAGCTTTCTCCACTTTTCTATATCAGCTGTCACACAGTGCGTTAATAGTTTTTTTTGCCGATTTTTATAGTCAACCACGTTTATCATCAACACTTCTCATTCTTTATTCTACTCTTCACAAGATGTCATCAAATTTCCCGTCTGTAATATGATTTTACGTCCAAACCCAACAGAATTGAACCTTTTAATCGGATATTAAAGGCTATAATAGCTTTAAAATGGATGGAGATGACGGCGGGAAGGGGTGAGAGGTAGAGGTTCCCGCGATGGTTCGCGACCCACATTTCTGAACGGTTCTTTATACGTTCGCGCCCCTGACACATTGACTTACATTCGGAACGTTCGACCCGTTTGAAACTGAGCTACCCCATCGCAGATGGCTTTTCGGTTGATCGTAATGATGCTCGTTACAAAAACGTGAATGGTGACAAACGTTTTCTAAAAATAGTCAGCAGTTCTTCTATTTTTATTAATTTACTGCAAGAGCATAAAAACAGTAAGTTAAGGCAATTATAAAGAAACATAAATAAATAAAGTAATAAGTAGCTAAGTAAGTGAAAATTATACACAAATAATCTGAGAAAATTTCGTGTCGTCAACAAGAACTTCATAAAACAGTCTGGGAGATGGGAGTGTCTCGGAATTTACCAAATTCATGAAAAAGTTTTAATCGAGTTTCCCTATCTTGTTTATAACGTAAAATATGTTTCAAGCTATCCGTCCCTGAGTTTAAATAAAAAGTGATTCCTAATATACGTGTCCTTCTTTGTTGCTACGGTTTTTGTTGTATTTGGCGTCAATTGAGTAAAAACGGTAACAGACAACCAATTGGAATTCGGGGAAAGCATAAATACTATCAATATAATTTGTTGTTGAAAGTTTACTAGCGAATCGTTTTCTTTTTATTGAGAGTGCTTTTGTGAGGCTTAATATTTAGAACAAAAAAGTATTTTCGTCTAGACGTAAGACGATACAGAATGTTCTAGAGATGGTAATATCGGGGATTGAGGCAATAGTGTTAAAGTTCCTTAAGTAGAATAAGCCAAGCCAGTGTCTAATGTCGTCAGCGTGGCTTAGGATGCGCGCGCATTCGCTTCGATCCGACCAGCCAGACATTTGAATGAAAAGACCGGTCACTCACGGAGCGTGGCGTCACGTGTGAGTCTGCCTTGATGACTGCGATCTAATTATACCGTCGTGATATACGCTGACATTCACTCCATATCTACACTCTTCAACCCGTGACATCAATTGCACAAACGTATCGCACTAGTTTGAGTTTATTCAACTACAAATAGGATAGTAGGTCTATACATAATCATTTTAGTACTTTACCCACACTTTTCCGGGTCGCGGGACTGTCTAAACAAGTAAACGTGACCCTGAAACGTAAAAGGCATTTTAGTCAGTACAAGACTGACAGTCCCTTTTGCTCCACCACGGGCGGGAGGACTCATATTTATGATGATTTTAATACGATAATAAACCTAAATTTTTCAAAGACCATTCCTTTATTGAGTTTGTCCGTTCACAAATTCGTTATCCAAGTGGTGACACAAATCTGTGTCCACATAATATAAAATTGTACTCAGATGACAATTTTGCTGTCCGATACTGACCCCGAATCCGTGTGCCCGGAATTTAATAACAACGTTAGATAAACACAGATGAATGTGAAGGCAGCGTGGTAGATCAATGTCCTTTATTATCTTAGCGCTTGTACAAAGCATTGTTCACGATTTTTTATCATAATTAATGAACACGCGATAAGACATTATGTTTTTTGTGATAGTGACTCGTTAGCGTATACTGCTGTGAGAAATATTCGGTTGGGGAACACTTTAGGTAAAGTTGGAGTCAAAGAACGGAGATGCCGTCTAAATATTGAATGCTAGAAACATAACCTGTTCTGAACCTCCAGTTAACTTCAGTTATTTAGGTATTTCTTATTTTTGCGTAAACTAAAATTGACGAAGATACCACACTTTCAAATTGCCAATACGTCACAAGCAAGTAGAGTCTCGCGCCCCCAGCTTTCGAATTTTGTTGCGTTATACCTATCTTTGTAAATATGCATTGATTTAACAAAATAAAAATAAAACCGGCCAAGTGCGAGTTGGACTCGCCCATGAAGGGTTCCGTAGTAGCAAGCATAGATTAGGGATATAATAATATTGAGATTAGAAAGTAATATACACAAACAATAAAAATAACTTTGTTTTTCATAGTGTTTGTATAAATGGCAAAGTTATATTTGCGGTTTTTGAAAATGTACTATATCTCAAAAACTGCTAACTGTATCTCGTCCAAACCAATTTTCGTTGGAAGTTTTTGTTGAAGTCTACATTACTTATATATATTTTTTTTAGTTTTATCATTCTCTTATTTTAAAAGTTACAGGGGGGATACACATTTTACCACTTTGGAAGTGTCTCTCGTGCAAACTGTTCAGTTTAGAAAAAAGTGATATTAGTAACCTCAATATAATTTTTAAAGACCTATCCATAGATACCCCACACGTATGGGTTTGAAGAAAAAAAAATTTTTTGAATTTCAATTCTAGGTATGAGGGGCACCACCAAAATTTGTTTTGTTTTTATTTTTGTGTAAAAATCCTAATGCGGTTCACATAAAACATCTACCTACCAAGTTTCAACAGGATAGCTCTTATACTTTCGACAAAAACTGGCTGTGACATACGGACGGACAGACAGACAGACATGACGAATCTATAAGGGTTCCGTTTTTGCCTTTTGGGTACGGAACCCTAAAAATACGTAGCCATTATTTTTCAATAATCTATCTGAAGAGACTAATTTTTGCAATTTATTGATTGCTCAGATTTATGTCAATATTCCTATTCGTGGTAAACGTATTGTAAATAAAACAACCGAACCGTTTAGGTGACTAGTAAAATTGGCAGGTTTACATAATAAACGGTACCCTTAGCACGAGTTTTCATTCTTTTACTTTACAGCGTCTTTCCAGTATTTACAGCGTTTCTTGTATGAAAAAATGGAACAGCGCCTCTGGTGTGCGAAGAAGAAACTAGTTTTTTCCTTGAAAATTGTCAATTTGAAATTGTCAAAGTTCCAGTTTACTTTACGTCTCAAATACTGAAAACTCGTGCTAAGGGTACTGTTAACGAAAATAGATTTTGAATTATGATAGCAATAAACTTAACAACCGTGGTAAAATTAAACACATTACCGCATCAATGGAGTTTGGGGTTTTTTCGTAGCCATGAAGCGCGTGAATTCGAGGTACCTATGTGAAAGGGAATATAATAACATGCAATAAATTACCCTTGTTGGCCTCAACATTTACTTATTGAGGCTTTTTTTTTTTTTTTTTTTTTGCGTGGTAAAATCATCAAATGAGTCCTCCCACCCCGGGCAGGGCGGGAGGGACTGTCAGACTTGTACTGACTAAAATCCACGGTGTCCTTCAATAGCCCTTTATGTTCCGGGGTCACGGTAATGGTATAAGTCCCGCGACCCCGGCAGGCTTTGGCCCTCTAGAGAGGGGGCCCCGTCATTATGCTGACGCTCTTTGAGGCGCGCGTGGAACACAACGCGCCGTCGACCCGGGCATGGTCCATGGTCGGGCAGCGAGTTGCCCTTTACTCGCCGCCCGCATGCCCGCGCCTACGGTGGCCGGAGATCGTCTGGCGACGTCCGTCGCCGTGGGCGTCCACCACTGCGGGTGGGGCGGAGGGAGGACACTGTCCTCTCTCTCACGCGGCCCGCCTCCTCCTTCGCGAGCATGACTGCTTCGCAGAAGAAGGCGACCGCTTCCCACTCCGTCTCGCCCCGCAGCATGGCCGCGACCAATGCCGGGCGCGAGAGGTCTCCGCCTATCGCCGCCGTGAGGACACGTCGGTGCTCTGCCCAAGCTGGGCAGTCTTGCACCGTATGCTCTACTGTGTCCTCCGGGCGATCTTCGCAGTGGTGACACCCAGGCGTTTCCTCCTTTCTCCTTAGACACAGGTACCTCCCGAAACTTCCGTGTCCGGTGAGGACCTGCGTCATGCGGTAGGTCAGGACGCCGTGACTCCTATCCAGCCACTCCTCAAAGAGGGGTCTTACCGCCGCGATTGCGGCGTGCCCGTTACTTATTGAGGCTTTGTTTTGGTATTTCTTAATAAATTTTCATCATTTCATGTACAGACGCCAGCACATCAAGCTACCACAATCTGCCAAACTTAAATAGATTTTCAACCTTATCACAATTGTGGAAGGTTAATGTTCGATTGGTAAAATCAGACAGTTTCGGGTAGGTTGACCTGCTGGCGTCTGTACCTAGATGAAAAGCGTGTAGAAAAAATTCCGTAATCTGTTGTATAAAAATGTTAATAACTTAGTGAACCTGATTATAATTAAAATTTCACTCGTCAGTTGTTAAACCTGCAGAGTTAATTTCTAGCACGTCTTTAAAATAGACAAAATATTAGGAAATTGTATAGATACATTTAAGTGTCAATCGTGGGTTTTACTTTATTAACTTAGATTATTTATATGTCTGGGAAAGGTCAAAATTTTTGATCGAAGTCGAAAATCATAAGATGAACTGTAATAATTTCGCTTTTAATTACCTACCATTTATTCAAATTTATGCTTTTAAAAATTTTTTATAAGTGAGTTTAGGTACCCTTGATCTCAGTCTAGCCCAGAAGGAATTGTAACTCCTGCGCAACGACTGAATACAGTAAAAATCTTCGGCGCTGGACTCCTACAAAATGGTGGTTGCGATAGTCAGCCTAAAATTTTTCATTAAGAGCCAACATCATCTTATCAGGTAAAACTCTTTAAACATTGTAGTCTCTGGCTGCTCTTCTACAATTTAGTCTATTATTAGACTATATTGGTGACGAAGGTTAATATTGTAAGATTGTAAGTGATGAGTCTGAACTGCGCCAGTCGTTTTTTACCCGACTGCGCGACGCAAAGGAGGATGTGTTTATCAGACTATGTATGTATGTATGTATGTTTGTTTCTATGTGGCGTTCTAGAGACCAAACGCGTAGGCCGATTTTTTGAATGACAGAATAAAACTACGCTACGTGATTATTACAATTCGTTTTAGATAATAAATAATAATAAATATACACACATCAAAAGTGTCTAGGGATCAACATATATTTTTGCAATAACTTTTCTCCTGATTGATATTAATTAAAATTTTCTTTAAGGATTCATCAAATAAAGTGTTTTCGTTTGTCACAGTAACGATAAACCAAGTCACCTTTGCATTAATAAAGAAATTTGCCATTTTCCTAATAAAGGGATTTTTGACATTTGAACCACTAACACAAAAGTTCGAAAAAAAGACTGAAATAACAGTTTTCTTTAAAATTTTATTGGGTAACTTAAACAATTAATAATCCGTGTTTCTACCGCGAACACTAACAACACAAGAACATCGGTTTGGCATACTCAAAATGAGTTCATCCAAATCACGCTGTGGAATGGCCGCCCATGTTCGTTGCAACAACAAAAAAAGGTCTTCTTGCGACTGGATACCCTCCATATTCGGCAGAGCTCTTCTCTGTAGCATATCCCATGCATGCTCAATCGGATTCAAGTCTGGCGACTGAGCAGGCCAGGGCAGGACATTGATGTTAGCTGCGGCGAGAGTCTGTCTTACAACTCTCGCGGTTTGCGGTCGTGCATTATCATGCATTAACTGAAATAAGGGACCGATTTGCACTTGTAGAGGAACGATGACGTCTGATACAATCGTCTCAGCATAAATTTGAGCGTTGAGGTTGCCTCTGATCCAAATCAACTCAGTTCTTCCGCCGATCCAAATACCCGCCCATACCATGATGGTTCCACCACTATAAGGATGGACTTCCTGGCAGGATTTTAATCGCTGTTGGCGTCCAGGGGTTCTCCAGTGTCGTATACGTCTTGTATCCGGTCTCATACCGAAACGAGACTCATCAGAAAAGCACACGAAACGCCATTGTTCTTCTGCCCAATTTCTGTGTTCAAGAGCCCATTGATATCGAATCCTATGATTGTGCATTGCTATAGGTGGTACCCGTAGCGGTCTTCGGGAATGAAGGTTCACTTCATGCAAGCGGTTTCTGACTGTTTGGTCGCTAATTAAGTTCCCTGAAGAGTGATGAAGCCTCACGGCTAACATCATGGCGGTTATTGTTGGAGCTCTTCGAGTTAAGATTTGAATGTATCGGTCTTGTCTCCGTGTGGTGCAGCGATACCGTCCTCCATGGCGCTCAGCCACGGTACCAGTGCTTCGGTAACGTGTCCAAAGTCGACTGATAACACTCTGACTTGTATTCAGAGCTAAAGCCACAGTACGTTGCCGGGAACCACCTTCTATCATTCCCACGGCTCTGAGCATTTCTTCCCTGCTTAAATGACGTCGCCGCTCCATAATAACGTTGGTTTTAATCAGTAGTAGGGAAACAGTAGCACTAATAATGTCTTCAATGCGTTGTATGTTTTATAGGGAAAATATTGACAGCTGATTTTCATCTTTTACTCGAATTTGATTCACAGTTCCTGATTCAAATTATGAAATGCACCAAAAAGGATCCATATAAATTTATAAAATCATAAATTTATTACAAAGCCACATCTCAATCTCAAGAAATCCGCATAAAAATGCTTGATCCCTAGACACTTTTGATGTGTGTATTTGTATAATTATCCGCGATCCAAATTTTTCATTTTTTGGATCCAAGGTTGATTGAGGGATATCTTCAAACTGGATCTAAAATCAAACAATGGAACACCACGATGTTTTCCTTCACATAGGTATTTGATAGCAGTGTTACAAATAATTGACACAAAGTGTCTATCTAGGTTCTACTAACTCTTTTGTCTAGTTTAGACGATGCTAGTCACTGGATCCAGTGACTCGGAATTTCAGACCGAGTCAATAGGTTCATGTAGACAGGCTGTGGATTATTAACACTGGCGTGCTGGGAGAAGGTACTGGACCTGAATATAGACCGTAGGTTAGTCTGTGAGGACTGACTTGAGGGCACGAAGTCAGCACTGGATTGGATATCAATGTTTATATATCGGAGGTGGACTGACTGTACATGAGCCCAGTAAACGGAGTCCGCGACTTAAAAAAGGCATATTTATACTAGTAAACATGCCTTTTTAGGGTTCCGTAGCCAAATGGCAAAAACGGAACCCTTATAGATTCGTCATGTCTGTCTGTCTGTCCGTCCGTCCGTATATCACAGCCACTTTTTGTCAAAAGTATAAGAGCTATCCTGTTGAAACTTGGTAGGTAGGTAGATTATTAGGAACCGCATTAGGATTTTCACACAAAAATAAAAATAAAACAAATTTTGGGGGTGCCCAACATACTTAGAATTGAAACTCAATTTTTTTTTTCACCAAACCGATACGTGTGGGGTATCTATGGATAGGTCTTTAAAAAATTGTATTGAGGTTACTAATATCATTTTTTTCTAAACTGAACAGTTTGCACGAGAGACACTTCCAAAGTGGTAAAATGTATGTTCCCCCCCCCCTGTAACTTCTAAAATAAGAGAATGATAAAACTAAAAAAAAATATATGATGTAGACCTCAACAAAAACTTCCAACGAAAATTGGTTTGGATGAGATACAGTTAGCAGTTTTCGAGATATAGTACATTTCCAAAAAATTCAAATATAACTTTGCCATTCATACAAACACTATGAAAAACAAAGTTATTTTTATTGTTTGTGTATATTACTTACTAATCTCAATATAATTATATCCTTAATCTATACTTGCAACTACGGAACCCTTCATGGGCGAGTCCAACTCGCACTTGCCCGGTTTTTTTAAGTAGCGGCAGTTTGGAAAGGGGTTCTTGTGCATTATTTTGTTTTGAAATCGGGGAGCATCAAAATAGCCTTCTCCAGCGATTTAAATATACATCCGGCGCAACCTGGGTGGCTGGTCAGCCTTTTGGCACGTGTGGCTTAGTTTGTAGTTCATATCGATACAAAATAAAAATAAACCTATTTGTTTCTCAGCTTATCAGTATCAGACATAACATTGTAATATTGAGTAATGATTACGGCACTATTATTTTAGAAATCATGTTTAAACTGTCATTAATTAAATTATGATTTGAATACACCCACAATTAAAATCATAATTTCATGTAGTCCAATTAATTTTGTTGTAATAAATGTATCGATATTTACAATTATTTTACTAAAGTTCTTACTAAATTATTTTTGGATTCTTTGGTAAGATGCCGTGACTGCTAAACAAAAAAGATTTTTTTTTTTGAAATTATTGCGATTGATGACTATAGTTTCTATTAAAAGTTATTGATCTAAAACTATACTGATTTAATAAAAACGTAAAGTTTGCATGTAGGCCGAATCTGCAAATTCTATTACAGGACGTTCTCGTGGGTTAATTTCCGAACATAACTCGAGCGAAGCCTTGTGTAAAAACTAGTAATTTATGGTGCTTTTATAAAGACGCAAATTGTCGGTGAAGACAGGTCGCTACCGATCCTGTACTGATCCTGCTACGGATCTTTACGGAAACAGTTGTAATATCAAATTAAGAACGGTTACTCTGCCAGAGAGATGTTTGATTATCACTTTTGGAGCATGCAAGATTATCCTTTGTGCAGATTGGCATATGGGTCAATCCAACATTCTTGCATGCACATGACGCTGCAATGGATTGCTAGTTGTGTACGCTCTGTCTTTGCCTTTTTGTCTATTGTTCGCCTTTTCGTGCATTGATTTTATTCATTAAAACGATAGGCATCAAATATACTTAAATCATATAATATGTCCTTTAAAAATAATGTCTTAGACTTTTCTAGATTAAAATCTTGAAAGTACTCGTTAAAGTCTATTTATTTAGATAAGCATCTAGTTAATATATATATATATTACAAAATATATATAAATACGAAAGTTTATGAGGATACTCGTATGGACGTCGATTACTGGTTTACGCAAAAAAAAATGTGTAAACCTGTAACTGGTTACATAAGATCCTATAATGCATGTACTTTTAATATACTAATGTAAAATGTATGTACTGTTGGTGTACCTTTTCTAAATAAATAAAAACTAGGTACTGAATTTCACGTGGGCAATGCACAAACATCCACCCATGCTGAAAAACTCTCACATTTAAATTAGAAGTTCGATTAGTTAGATATAAAAGAACTCTATTAATAGGCTAGATTTATATACAGTGAAAATAACAAGTAAAGGGCGCTTGTTCTTTGCAGCCGCATTTCAAAGGCGTGTGGGCGAGTCTGTGGGAGTCCACGAGCGGGGCGCTAAAAAGAAAGAAAGAAAGAAAAGATAAGACATTTATTGACACACACAGGACAGAACAACCAAAATTACATGAATAAAACAACAAAGGAAACAAAATTATATAAAAGAAAAACAATACAAGACAAAACCAAAAAAAAAAAACAACAATTTAGTTCTGTGCGAGGCCAAAAGGCTACTCCTGCATGTGCTGCGACATTTTTAATTGTCACAGTGCTGGTTTTCTGGTAGGGCCCAAAATGATGTCACGGTCAGATACGTACTAAGGGTCTAAGCTCCTTCGTACACTAGGCGACGCAAGTCTCCGATACCTTACGACTTTGGTATCCATTGACGTATGCCTGCGCTGTGTACGAACCTCTATGGATTTGTTTTACGATAGTCACCTGAATACCAAAGCCGTAAGGTATCGGATTACGTCGCCTAGTGGACGAAGAAGCTTACACGACCTCTTTCAACAGTATTCTTAATGATTCACTTCGCAATGTTATTGGCTATTCTTCTATTATTCAGCCACAATGTGAATCATTAGGAATATTGCCAAGTGTCCGTTTTATAGCCGCAGGTTTATTTTCATACCCACAACTTACTGTGTATCAAGATAAGCTAATAACTATGATTTTCCGCAACACTAGCAAATTATTTTCATGGAATAAATTTCGCTCTTCCAAAGTTTTGTTTATGTTTACCCATCAGTCTGTAAACAACAATCTAAATGGCAGGTTGAAAATAGAATAGCGCCCACTCAAGTAGCCGCAATGAAAGGCAATCATTAAAAAGTTGTAATCTATCGAAGTTTCGCTTTCGTCAATCTTCGGCAAAAAACACCTTCGGCCTTTTTAATATTGGGCCGAATCAAACCATTAGATTTCAGTTTGAGAAACAGGGTGTAAAAGTACCTCGATACTCCTTTGAATAGAAAGGATTTCAGGGTTGTTGAACCTTCGGCGTGCGTCGGTCAGAAATCGCTTTTCAGTCGTACACTATTAAACATTCTAGCCTTAGCGAGAATTCCAGCTACATTTAATGATAAAATTAATTATTTACAACGAAACGTTTCAGTAAAGCTGTCGTAACAGCGTGAGTAGGAGGTTTCTCGTTTGTAAAGTGAAAATGTTATTCTAGATCTTGTGCAAAGAAACTCTCAATATAAATATTTATTCTGAATGCTATTTCTATGTTATGTCAAGTTATACATGTATAACATTTACCTGCTTAAGTTAATAAAAAGAAAAGTTTTTATTGTGTTTCAATAATTGTTCAGCAGCACAAAATTGAGGCTGCCCCGATAAGTTAAAAGGATACTTGCGAAAGGGGTCACCTCGCAACATCCCATGGGTTAATTATTAACAATTATGTATTTCATGATTGGCTACAGGTTCTTTATCGTATTCTGGTCTATAAAAGTTGGCTAATTGCAGCGTTCTATTTTATCCTCACGAGATTGCCTCAGGGTGACCCGACGAAATTGTTAACTTGTAATTATCCATGTGTCCAGAATATAGTTTATCGGATACTCCCCAAAGAAACACAAATTGAGCAATTAGTCTTGCTTAAATTAGCACAGAATTGAGTTAATCAAAAGGGCAGCAATTCATTTGTTATTTTAACCTGACATTCAGATTTCTTAGAATAATCAAGTCAAAATATACAATCCTATTTCTTCGTATTTTGATTATGTTTAAGCAGTTTCTATTTTATTTAACTTCAAATAATAGAATACTGCCTATTCGTAGAACTGAAATTGGAATCTTTAGGCGACTGTCAAATCATTCTAATGACTCTTTGAATTCACTAGGCAGAGACAGTCACGAAAATACGTTACATAATTTTTTATTTATAGGAATAACTATAAAATATAAAGGATTTTTCAATGGAAATGCGTTCAACCAACCATTCATTAGGTATACTTTTCTGCTACACAGAGCACAGTCGGCTTAATCGAGTAAAAGGCCGCGAAATTCTCAGAAACTTCGATGTTATACTTCCCACATTCATTCTGAGGGTACTGAGGGATTTATTATTACGACGAACATCACTTACCTAGGTACGAACACCCACAACGTGACTCGAACATAGGGATTAGGTACATGATTACATAAAATATTGGCCAAGTGCGAGTTGGACTTGCGCACGAAGGGATCCGTACCATAACAACAACAAAAAAACATGTTTTTTGTATGGGTATGTATGTAATTTAATTAATAATTTTTTATTAAAGTGCCGCGAATATTTCAATTTTAAGCGTCTACCCTTTTGTCGATATCAATATCGGGCAAAAATGTGCAAAAAAATCACGTTTATACTATATTTATTTTATTAAAAATATCTGTGAAAGTTTCAGCTGTCTAACAGCTGGACGGCGAAGTCTTATTACCTAGGGTCCCGTATTTCCCCTTTGGGCTCAGAACTCTAAAATTGAGAGGATCGTTACTTTTTAAACACGTTAACACAGTGAAGAACTGCTGTAATGTACCGATCTTTTTGAACGTTTTTTAAGCGCTTTTATTGCACTTAACCCTGTAAACTCTCTTTAAAATCTTTTTCCACTTCTTTTGCACACACATGAGGTGAGGAATGTTTGTGTTTGTTGTGATATTTTGAGGATACAACTCACACCACAACTACCCTAGTGAGATCTTCACTATAAATACGATCATATACTACGTTCATTATTTACAACCGTGTTTATACGCTATTATAGCAATGCAACGTGTACCGAGGTAGGCTACTATTAGTTTATCACGTCGACAGACCGGCCTCATCTCTGTAGTAAACTTAGTTACGTGCGGGCGGTCGACGCATGTATAGGTATACTGAACGTAGTAGTAAATGTTTTGTTTTGATACTCAATTGATACTAGATTAATAGAATGATTGACGCAGTGACTCAGAGATTGGCTACTGCTATAGGTTCCCCGGTAACCCGGTGTGTCGATAATTCAGTTGTAATATTTTAAAATGTAACGTTTAAATGTTAAAATACTGTTTCAATTCGAACCAGTAGTTCCCGAGATTAGCGCTTTCAGCAAAACATACTCTTCAGGTTTATAATATAAGTAAAGAAAAACTTTTTGAAACAAAGGGAACCGACTTCAAAACCAAACACAAAAAAGTGTAAAATAACTTTTCTTTCGGAAGTCGTTGGTTTTGTTTTTTATTTCATTGACTATGGCCACCGACTTCCGAAAGAAAAGTTATTTTACAGTGTTTTGTTTGGTTTTTAAGTCGGTTCCCTTTTTTTTTCTAAAAGTTTTTATTTACCCCTTATTAGTTTAGATATTCAACAGAAATCTTCATATAATCGGCGTCTTTGAAAATCTACAATCCTAGTGAGCAACAAAAACGGATCTATGCGGGCAACATCACAAGGTATCCATTATTGTTAAACATATACTAAAACCAGAATGTAACCAACACTTTTCTGAAAACCGCATCAAAATCGGTTCAGCCAAACGCGAGATAATCGCGGACAAATATACATACATACAAACATACGTACAGCTCGAACTGAGATCTTAGTTTTTTTTAAGTCGGTTATAAATAGATTATGTTCCCGTAAAAGTTAGTCTTCAAATAAAGAAAGCAATGCAATGGAAGTACAGTCAGCTTCAGAGATAACTCACCCCTTTTGGTAGTGATGTCATTAACAAAGGGGGTGAGATTTCTCTGAAGCTTACCATACAACACAAGGGTAAACAAATCTATATATATAAAAGAAAGTCGTGTTAGTTACACTATTTATAACTCAAGAACGGCTGAACCGATTTGGCTGAAAATTGGTGGGGAGGTAGCTTAGAACCAGGAGAAACAATAGGATACTTTTTACCGTTTTTTTTTTTGTTTTTCCCGTTTCCGTGAGACGTGACATAAATGTGGCATAATAAAACGCAACTGACATGAAATGACAGCAAAATGAAAAATGTATCAATCAAAACATCAATTGACCGGTCGATGTGTTTGTATTGAGTTTCTAAGCTTATTGTGCCGATATTATCATAATTATCAATGCCATGCCGCCACCAAGACGATCAAATTTTTATCCTGTTTCCGTGAGACGTGACATAAAACGTAGTAACATGATCACGAAGAAGGTGTTGGTGCCGAAATTGAATAAGGGATCTGAACAAAAAGTACTAGGAAAACATGAAGAATAATTATGTTCATGCCGCCCAGCGCCCACCGGTCTTCAATGTTAAAAAAGTATTTCGGTGAATACCAAAAAATGTACTAGAACTGCATAAATTCAATACAACCATACGACGAAGAAACGCCTGGGTGTCGCCACTGCGAGGATCGCCCGGAGCGGAGGACACGGTGGAGCATACGGTGCAGGACTGCCCCGCTGTTGGCAGAGCACCGCCGTGTCCTCACGGTGGCGATAGGCGGAGACCTTTCGCGCCCGGCATTGGTCGAGGCCATGCTGCGGGGCGAGACGGAGTGGGAAGCAGTCGCCTCCTTCTGCGAAGCAGTCATGCTATGGAAGGAGGAGGCGCACCGCGTGAGGGAGAGGTCAGCGTCCTCCCTCCACCCCAGCCGCAGTGGCAGACGCCTACGGTGACGGACGTCGGCAGACGATCTCCAGCCACCGTGGGCTCGGGCATGCGGGCGGCGAGTAATGGGTGACTCGCTGTCTAACCTTGGACCATGCCCGGGTCGACGGCGCGTTGTGTTCCACGCGCGCCTCAAAGAGTGTCAGCATTATGACGGGGCCCCCCTCTAGAGGGCAAAAGCCTGCCGTGACCCCGGAACGTAAAGGGCTATTGAAGGAACCGTGGATTTTAGTCAGTACGAATCTGAAAGTCCCTCCCGCTCTGCCCTGGGTGGGAGTCATGGAAGTTTCGAATCGTCTCCCGCATCCAGTGGTTTTCCCGTCCCCGGGCTCTTAGAATTTGACATCAGACGTTTCAGATCTTCGATTTTGACGACCGCGTTGTCGCTGGCATAAGCAACAGGATCCGTGTACGAAGTCACGGGCAGAAGCTAGTTTTAAATAAAGTAGGCTCTAAAGGGTAACACAACTATCATATAAACAGGGAAATGTTCTTAAAAGGCTGTCGCAATGTCTTTAAAAGTAACGGACGGTCCTGAGAAGGTTTTCCTGTAGTTTCGACTTTTACGGTAGTTTGCGTAAACCTTTTAAAATTCTCCGAATAAGTCCGACTTGAGCTATAAATAGTTCAAGCTAAAAGTTCTAGGCAATAATTGGAATGGAGCATTTCCCGAGGAATTGGCGAAGAAATGGCAATGTGACAAAAACTGCAGGCAGACCTTCATTTAGGGTTGCTTCACACAAAACCCAGGACGTGGGCTGGCACATATTTTGTTTGAAAAAAAAATACAAGAAAATCGCGTTATTCTACTGTTTATAAACAGTAGAATAACGCGGACTACATTATACCGTCATTATGTTTGATTCCTGTCGGATTCCCTGATCGTATGCCGACTCTAAAGGTAGACCTTCCGTGCATCGCGTTCGATCGCGACAATAGTCACATTATGAAAATGCTGGTATTTATTTTGTTTTAACTCCTGATTGATCCATTCCTTATTCTCGAATCTCGACCGCATGGGTCATACTGACCACATCGTAGCCAAGTCGCAACCATTAACGACACTGCAAACTAGCGGCCGGCTACAATGCAGGGACCACAACCACATTTTGCTGGAACCACAACGCTTCTGCAAAAAGCTAATGCACACGTAACGATTGTTTGATCACCTTTTGTCGTTGCGATGCGGTGTGGGTTGTGATTGTTTTATAAATAAATTACATAACTGATAACTTTATCAACACTTTTCCTACTTTCACAGGAAAATCTGAAAATTTGGTAAAGAAAATTCAAATTAACTGTTTAGTAAGACTAATAATTGTGGTAATTATGACAGTAAACGCGCAATTCATAATTAAGCTTATTATATTTTGAAGCGAATTTGGTTTTTGATATAAAGGTAGACCCTTTGTAAATGAAATTAAAAAGGTTTAAGACTAATTTGAACGTTACTTAGGTCTACAGTTTATGCCAGGTGTTAATATTTAAGGTTGTAATATATAGACATTTATTTATATAACATCAACATGAACAAATTTGTAATTCCCGGGTGGGAGGACTCATTTGATGATTTTACCACGCTAAAAAAAAAAGCTGGGAACTCATGCTTCCTCTTTGTGAGAGGGAGTGGGTTGTAATCTAACAGACGGGCTCAGCGCGGGTTGGCAGATGCATGGGGCGTCTACGAACCCGCATCGCGTCTTCAAAATTTTAGTTCTAAGAAGTTCTAGTTTCGTCACAAGATTTTCTTTTACGGTTTTGAGAGCAAAGTGTGATGCAATAAATTACACAAAATGCGCCTGCCTGGCCATGGAGGCAATTAGCACAAAGCCATCAGTTATCAACATAAAATCCCAAAAAAAAAACAGTTACCCCATTCATTTAGGCCGAGTAGATATGAAGTTGTACAATAAAGCTAAATGCCCTCATTATATTGTGACCTTTAGTGGAGCAGGGTACACGTGGCACCCCTATTATACATTCTTTAACCAGTGCGGAATTCAGGATATTTTGTTCAATCTCTACAGCCAATTTGTACTTTAGTAAGGATAGCTAGTATAACCATCTACGCTTTCAAGGGGATTAACCACATAGTGAGGCTGTAATAATAATAATATTCCACAACTATCACACAACGCCATCTAGTCCCAAGCTAAGCAGAGCTTGTGTTATGGGTACTAGACAACTGATAAACATACTTATATATTTCTGAATACATACATATTATAGATAAATTACACCCAGACACAGAACAAATGATCGTGCTCATCACACAAACATTTGTCCTGGGTGGGAATCGAACCCACGACCTCCGGCATACTCGTAGCCGTCAGGGTCACTAACCACTGGACCAACAGGCCTGTCAAACCCCTGTCTGGACTTATATTAGTTTTAGTTGTGACCTTTCGATAATACGAATCGTAACTACAAAATTGTTCGTTCTGGATATAGAATACGTATAAATACCACCTACGACAATCCTAAAATATTACTTCATGTAAAGTTAGATCTATCTATAGAAATAAGTAAAAAGAAAACTCGAAATCTACAAAAACATCGTACACACGGCTACACGTAATGCTATGCTAATCCAATATTAGCTGATCGTTTATCAAATGGAAAGATCATGCGAAACGGGACCAAGACAAACTAGTTTTGTATAGCTTGTTATGTAGCTGTGAGTACACATCCAATTCGCCCAGTATTATCACTATATTACTGAACATTTAAAACCTAAAAGAGTCTCTTTTCTTGTACATTTTGTCCGGAATTCATAAAACCGTTTATGACCATTGCAAAACCCTTGTGTACGTACTGTTTCGTGATTCTCATTTTATACACTTCGACTTCGTGTTTTCACAACTATCATTATCTTCAAGGAAAACTTCGGGTATCTGAATTATGAAGTAGATACAACTTATAAATAAAACATTCTAAAAATAACACACTTAATACTTTTGACGTAGTCGGGATCTTTTTGCGGGCTTCGAAGTCAAAAGGATTATGTTTTCCCTTCTCAAGCCAAATCTCTGCGACATTGATAAATTACTTACCGATATTTTTAGCGCAGACTAGGCGTCTATCTACAATTATATATGTTCTGTAATGAGTCTCTTTTTCACTAAGTTCTGAATTAAAATGTTCCAGTGCCACACGCAAGGAAATGAATATATTTTGTGGAAGACAAAGTTGGCGATGCGGTGTTCTGCGTCCCCGGACGGAGTTTTCCACATCCTAATAAAACGAGTTGTTCCACTTTTTTATGTCCTTCGTTATATACCTGGCTATCATGTATATGGAGATTGGAATAATAAATAACACAGCAGCTGAAACACTTCCATAATTCATAGAACGTATGTTGTCAGACGTTTCTATTTGCGAAGCTGCCAATCTTGCCGCCTCATGCTCTAGCTAGACGAATTTTAACGTAAGTGCCCTATATACTTGCTAGCAAAGGAGGATGCGGGACGCGTGAGGGAGAGGACAGCTTCCACCTCACGACCCAACTGCCGCGGGAGACGACCACGGCAACGGACGTCGCAAGACGATCTCCGGCCACCGTAAGCGCGGGCAAGTGGGCGGTGAGTTATGGGTGACTCGCCGCCCGACCATGGACCATGCCCGGGTCGACGGCGCGTTGTGTTCCACGCGCGCCTCAAAGAGCTGTCAGCAATCTGAATGTGCCCCCTAAGAGGGCCAGAGCCTGTCGGGGCCGCGGGACTGTCTCACCTGGTAACCGTGACCTTGGTACGTAAAGGGCTATTGAAGGATCACCGTGGATTTTAGTCAGTACAAGTCTAACAGTCTCTCCCCCCCACCCTGGACGGGAGGACTCATTTGAAAATTTTACCACACAAAAAAAAAAAGTTTGCCCTATATACGTGTAGATTCTTATTCATCTTAGTTTTGCAATCTTCGCTTTTCTGGTAGGTACTAATCATAGTTCACAGCGCACCCCAGTTTATCAACGATGACCGATATCTGACGTTACACTGAGTAATAGTCGTTTGACTTCCGCAATCTTTGACAGAGGATCTATTTTATGGACCAGAGTTGATGTAGTCTCTCGTCCAATTTATATTCCATAGTTGCCCCTAACAAGAAAAATAAAGGATGAGGACCGGTGAGGTCACCTATTTTGAATCTTGAAGCTGTCCATTAATCTATATGTTGTACCAATTGTCGACATTATCTAAAATTATTATTACAGTATAGTGTCAAAAGTGAAATACCGAAGATGATAAAGTGAGAATTACCATTATCATTTTAATGAAAAATTTAAAATGATAATGGTAATTCTCATTTTAATTTTTTTTTTATTTCTAATTATATGAATTGTTATTTTAATTTGCGGAATCTTCCTTGTTTCCACTTAATTATGAGACTCGGTAGCATCGGACTCGAGTTATCGATACATTAAGAATAAGACTTTAAATCGAATATTCGCAAATCGTTTCGAAATTGTTTGGAAGCGGATTGATATCGGGTTTACATGTGAGGGGCGAGGCTGCGCGCGCACCCCTACGAGTCCGTAGCGCTACGAGCGCTTCAGTCGCGTCCGAGCTACGTGAACTATTGACTGCTACGCCGTAGCACTACGATAACAAACCGAGTATATTCATATACCGTCAAAGTGAATCAGTGACGTGCTCTAAAAGGAGTCGCGGGAACTTATTGAGAAAAAGGTCCCAAGGTATGTAATACATATTAAGTAGTCCTTTTATTATTTTATATTATTGAATTTTAGTCATCCCTGTTATAATGATGTCGTAATATCTAGCATTCTCTTTTACTGATGGATATAAGTTACGAAATGAATCCGCTAATGTAAAATGGAGACGATTAAGAGAAACCTTTATGGTTTTATTATTTAACGTTAGTTTCTAATGATATGTAGCGATGTGTAGTTGCGTGTTCTATTCATTCTTATGTTCGACGCTATATTTTTTCGTTCATCTACTATCCGAATCGATCATCTATATCTATACTCTATACTAATATTATAAAGAGGAAAACTTTGTAATGAATAGGCTCAAAAACTACTGGTCCGATTTCAAAAATTCTTTCACCAGTTGAAAGCTGCTTTGGTCCTGAGGGAAAAGCTAGTTGTTCATATAAAATTCAACAGGAAATGCATTGTCAATATTCTATAGGAAGAAAAATTCTATGTAAAGTATTATTGAAAAAATAATGATTGTTACTTATTACGTTTCATTCTATGGAACTACAAACAGCGCGCTAAATTTTTGTGCACTTTTCAAAGGATTGAACACAACAGACATATCCCTTTGTTCACTGCGAGAGTTGCATGCGACATTGTGTTTTACTATTGAACTATCTTTATCTCTTTTGTCGATAACTCTTTTTTTTGTCTAAACCTAGAAGCCAGCGGTATTATCAGTGGTTTCGGAAACATCCATATTATTCTTTATAATGACTAGCTACAGTCTATTTACAGTTATTATGCTTTGTGACTGAGACGGTAACTTCCAATTATATTTCGGCTGATGCTTTTTACAATTCAAAACTGCATGTAACTGGTAATAATGATCGAAATGCAGAGACATAGTCAGATTATTCAGTCAAGGGCAGCTGAACGTAACGCATGTTGTCCTTCATTTTCAAGGTACTTTTAATCAAGAAAATGCGCAAGGAGATGCAAATTGGTCCATCTGGTGATTTAGGTGATAAATTATAACTTAAGATGTTTATCCATTTTATAAGCGACGGAATCACCAGAACTTGACCAGAAAATATAATTTTGCAAAATTGCCAAAGTCTAGTTTTTGTCAGAACGAAGTCTGTCGGGTCAGCTAGTAGAAATGAGTTTATAACTCCGCACAGACTAATTAACAGACCAATTGATATAGATAACAATAATCTTCTACATCAAAAGCCTATAACTCAGTCGGTGTCACCGATTAACCTCGGTCGGGAAGTGACGATGGAATCGATTCAACATAATTATAACTTTAAAGCCTCCGCGGGGAGGGTTATAAACACAAATGTAGCCGACGCTTATCGTTTTTCGAAGCCGTAAAAGATGATGGAAAGAGTTAATATGGCATAACTCAGGGTTACGTCTGACGTGTTTGGCAGAGTAGTTTTGTAAAGCCATGCTTACATAACTATTTTATTATATGTATAAACACGTTTGCTGACTAATTGATGCTTTTGGTGATTTTTTTGTTGATATTGTGATAAGTCAAGAGTAAATACCTACATGAATTTATAGATAGTAATAATTTTCTGAGTATCATAGAAACTTTTCTTAAATGGTAAAGACGAAGAAATTCCTTGAGGTTTATAACTATGCATGCGAATTGATTGGTGGATTGAAGAACGGTATCCATCGCCTGGCGGCTTTTAGCCACCACTCACGCGAAAAGAGGTGGCCTATATTTCGAAATGGGTGTTATTAAAAAGGGGAGTCTTATCGGCTTTCAGGCAGAGGTACTAAGGCTTTATGTCTATAAGTAGTGCTCCTTATTACAGATATCGGGAAAGTGTTACGTCATGCAATAGAACATTCATAGTTAGAACGTGCCATTTCAAACTCCTACAGGCTATGAGCTCCTGGTACCAACGTTATGTAAGATAACATACAAACGAATATTTGTTTTAAAACCCTTTTGATTAACGGAGTGTTGTTTCGGTTTAATAATACCTTCGTAACACGTCAGGCTCATACGAGATCAAATGAACATTTCGTATAACAAAACACGTTGTTCCTGCGATTAAATGTTTTAGTAGCTTTGTAAAGGTATGCCTTGAGCCGGTTTTCGACTACAGACAGTGTGAATAATTTAGCAGCACATCTAATACACATCTGTGGGTGAGTGGCTTAAGGGAATATGCCTCAATGTTTTATGAAAATGTTTTGGTATTATACATACAAGTGTGTCATCGTTTAGAAAATAATTCAAAATAAAATTAAAATAGTAAAGCTAGTCCTTAGTCACAAGACATAATAACTATAAAAGTACTATAGTGGCCCAATTGCTGATTAAATTGGTCTGACTTCGTTCATTGTCCGTCTAGACATTTCATTCAAAGTTCAAATAATTATTTGTAGTTAGAAACAGCCAAAGCACGCGACTTCATATTCCTTAGTAACTAATCTAGTTTCACACAAGTGACTAAATAGCATGTGGATATTATATTTTTTTTACCCTTTCCACGATTTCTATGAATAATAATGAACACTACAAGTCTCGGAGAGTTTTTTTTCAAGCGCAACAAGCTTACTTCACTATAAGCTTATTATGGCAACCATGCGCGTTTTAAAATGGTTTAATTAATGGTTGTTAAAGAGCTGACCTTTATTCTCAGTCATATAATGTTCTTATTTAGACGAAGAGATTGCTTTTAAAATCTTTAATAGTTCGTAATCAAAATGGTTTAAAAGAATAGTTATGGTAAGCGCGATTGCGGCGTGCCCACTAATATTTATTAGTGGGCACGCCGCAATCGCGGTGGTAAGACCCCTCTGAGGAGTGGCTGAATAGGCGTCACGGCGTCCTGACCTACTGCATGATGCAGGTCCTCACCGGACACGGAAGTTTCGGGAGGTACCTGTGTCTAATAAGGAGAGAAGAAACGCCTGGGTGTCACCACTGCGAGGATCGCCCGGAGGACACGGTGGAGCATACGGTGCAGGACTGCCCCGCTTGGGCAGAGCACCGCGTCGCCGCGCCGCCGTGTCCTCTCGATCTCGATAGGCGGAGACCTCTCGCGCCCGGCATTGGTCGAGGCCATGCTGCGGGGCGAGACGGAGTGGGAAGCGGTCGCCTCCTTCTGCGAAGCAGTCATGCTCGCGAAGGAGGAGGCGGGCCGCGTGAGGGAAAGGATAGCGTCTTCCCTCCACCCCGCAGCCGCAGTGGTAGGACGTGAGAGGTGACGAGTAATGGGCGACTCGCTGTCCGACCATGGACCATGCCCGGGTCGACGGTGCATTATGTTACACGCGCGCCTCAAAGAGCCTCAGCATGATGACGGGGCCGTCATTACCGTGACCCCGGAACATGAAAGGCTATTGAAGGACACCGTGGATTTTAGTCAGTACGAGTCTGACAGTCCCTCCCGCCCTGCCCTGGGTGGGAGGACTCATTTGATGATTTTACCATGCTAAAAAAAAGCAAACAGTAACAGATTGACATGTTGTACCTACCATTGTTATTCCGCCTACGTTTTTTAACAGGCCAACATGAAATTAAATGTAATGTTTAACAACGCAACGGTTCAATTGACAATAGAAAAACAAAAACTTTTGAATTAGTCTACTCATCCCGCGGGTCCAACCTGAGTGGGACCAGTTGAACAAAGAGCCGATAAATCCAGTTTCTATCTGATGCTGTCAGAAAACAGGTAGATTATGCAGACAATGACCTAACGTCATTTGCAAGAAGAGGTGGGTTGCCTCTTATCAGAAAACTTCAATTAATCCTTTACCTTAGAAACTGATTGTATTAAGATAACATAATTATCATGACGCCTGTAATCTCCAAAAGGGGTAGACTAGGGTGCACTCTATAGTACAGACGCCAGCACATCAAGCAACCACAATCTGTATTTTTAAGCTATTGCATAGCTTTTATCGCGGGCTCTAAGCGCGACGCGGCGCGGCGACCGAATTCCCAAAAACCTAACGAAAAAGCCTAAGGAAAATACCTGACACCGTGCATCTTCAAACGTTTCAGTTCGGGAGACTTCGGCAATCGTAAAAATATCCGTCATAAAGACAATTTACTTTTTCTTACTTACTCTAAACGGCCAGCTACAAAAGGAGTTTTCACAATAAAAAACCTCCTCCACAGGCGTGCTCATAAAGGTACGGACAGACGTGCTCATTACTAGCACGAAAGCATGCTTTTATTGAGCAAGGGGCAATTTTATTGAGGGAGAGAGGGAGAGGGAGGAGGAGGAGAACGTTTCTTGACGTTTCACTTGATTGACCTGGCTGACCATAGCCTAATTAGTACAGTAATAAATATAATAAATAAATAATTATAAATGCATAAGTTGATAAAAAAAAAATTATGCAATAGCTTTACCGCGGCAGTTCCCGAGTGCCACACGTATTTTTTTTAATAGATTTCATCCGTATTACAATACTTAGTGGAAGGTTAATTATTCGACTGGTATTTAACAGATTCGGGTAGGTTGACCTGCTGAGGTCGGTCCCTACACCCACATTTCGCCAGTTACGTTAAAGTTCCATGTAATGGGGGCCAGTCTTTAAATCGACAACCTAGCGTAAATTCATACGTCCATCCAGCGTATCCAGCGTAGATCGACTGTTCGATAGCGACTATTAGTCCAGTCAATCGTGGCAAGGCAAAAAATATAAACTATATGTATTAAGTAAAAAAGAAACAATCTCACATGTGATATGAAAAGAAACTCCTAAGACTGGTCAATAAAAATACTACATGATTGTGTAATAAACTATGCTGTTTCTTTAATATTTCAAGAAGTATTTAATTGGTAGATCGCACGGGGTTTCTTTAGTAAACAGTAGATCTTATGTCTAATCAAGTTGGCCACCCCTGATTTATAACTTCATGCAACACAAAAGGTACATCATCATCAGCCTATAAATGTTCCCACTGCTGGGACACAGGCCTCCTCTCTATGAGAGGGAGTTGGCCATTATCTACCACGCGGGCCTAGTGCATTGGTAGATGTTACATGTCTTCGAATTTTTGGTTCTAGGACATGGCGGTTTCCTCACGATGTTTTCCTTCACCGTTTTGAGAGCAGTGGTGCTGAAATAAATTACACAAAGTAATGCGCCTGACGGGGTTCGAACCCACGACCTACAACTCGTAAGTCGAGGCCGATATCACTGGGCCACCACTGCTCTCAAAGGTACATAGGCGGACTTAATGCATGAGGCATTTTCTACTAGCAACCAAGGGTATTGAAGAAATAACATAGGAGACCGACAGTCCCTCTAGCTCCACCCTGGTGGGAGGACTAATTTGATGATATTACCACGCTTATGTCTCGTGTAGGTACGATGTTGTAAGGAGGTTTAAACTATCAGAGTAATAACTCCTTCGCATTACATCCTTAGGCCTTACCACGAGCTCTTAATGCGATCCAGTTTAGCCTGTGGGAAAGAGACAGAGCTATACAAGTCGTCTAGCGCCATCTCTTTCCCACAGCCTAAACTGGATCGCGTTAAGAGTTCATGGTAGGCCACCTGAAATGTTTATTGAAAGGCTCACGAACTATTGTAAGAGTTTCCTATCACAGCATAAAACTTATATTAGAACAGCATTGTGTGTTGTACGCCTCGCAGACATATTGCTGTTCTGAAAGTTTTTATACTTGAACATTACGCAATTTCTGAGCGAATATTGTAAAAATATATGTTTTACTTTGGTCTTTTTGTGACGATTTCAGTTTTTGAGTCATGATAATATAGAAAGTTCTTTATTATGTTTTATTTGTATAAACCAGGTCTATAAGTCCATTTAAACCAACCAGTGATAATAACCGACTGAGTTACCCAACCAACAGACATTCAAAAAAATGATAATTGCTCTATGTTAAAATATGGTAATTCTCTTATATTATGTAGGATCTCCAGCCCTTTTGACATTATAAGCTTCAAAACCCGTTTTCATTAGTAATTCCGTATGATTTCAGTTTCGGCCATTTCCATCATTGTTCGTCCCGAAATAGCTTTCGCTGCACAGTAAATGTCAAGCTACGTCGATACACGTAGTATAAAGCGCAGGCCACACCACTAGTTGGCGAGCGAGAGTATTCGCCTCGCGCGGTGTGCCTGCTTTGTCGATCTTCTTTCGCCTAATCGACCCTCGTCTTTTATAATGACGTAGTTTTTTATGAGAAACCAGTCTATAACTCTATGTAGTTCCCATTACCTCGCCTCGCTCGCTCGCTTGCTGGCTGTGTGGCCTACACTTTAAGCTTAATGAAACCAAACGCCCCACAATAGGCAGATGTTGCCAACCGAAACAAATACGGCTCGCCCTAAATTACATTTGTTTCATGTTCACACTTTTCTCTTTGTGAATTTTTCCCTTGTATATTCAAACAAAAACTCACGTTCGTATAAATTAACCCGGATCATTTACATAATGCTGGATCTTCATTTATCGCGGCCATCCAGAGACTCTGCTTTGACCTCTATATTGAGCTTAGTAAGATTAATGGCTATTCAGAGACAATTTTGAATAGATAAGTCATTAATCTCAGTAGTAATCAATGTAGAAGGATATCGCACATATGTAGAGACAGTAATAGTCAGTGCTAATGAACCCGTTTGATATCATCTTTGATGTTCTATGATTGGTAAGTGAAGCGAGATGTCCAATTGTGTGAAACCGCAACGATTCACTCATTGGCTATGTGTAATTAGCAATTTAGTCAATTATGTGCTACTAATATAATTCTACTGAAATAAAACTGGCTTCACTAAATGTTTTATTAGCAGATGTTAACGCACGGGTTGTACTCGTGAGCTCGACAGCTCAGAGCTTGTAACGTTGGGGAAAATGAAATAATTCCATAAGCACCTCCACAATTATATTTTAAGATTAAGTAATGAGGGCTCGAAAGGTGTAACTTACTGTAACTTTTGCTTGATAATAACCAACGGTTTAAACAAATTACGTTATTGTATACTAAAAAGCTTTGTGTGTTCACACAATCTTCATAATTTTAACTTTAACATGTATGAGGGGATGAAAATGAAAAGATGAAGCGGGTACAAAGGGTGTGAGGATCCACTTAAGTAAAGTATGAATTCTTTTCTCATATCCGCACAAACTAGGCGAGACTAGTTTATACGGTTTGAGGAAAATGTTAATAAGTACAGTTACGTAATGGAAGAATATGAAATGGCAAAACGAACAATTTGACGTTATATGATTTTCTATTCCGTCTGTAGTAATGAAAATGGATTTAAGATTTTCCACGTTCGGTGTCATCATCGCCCACACATTTTGAATATTCTAGAACGGAATATTCGGAACCGGTTATAGAAAGATATAAATATGCACACTATGTATGTACATCATCATCATCAAATGAGTCCTTCCAACCCAGGGCGGGACGGGAGGGACTGTCAGACTTGTACTGACTAAAATCCACGGTGTCCTTCAATGACCCTTTACGTTCCGAGGCCACGGTTACCTGATAGTCCCGACCCTGGCAGGCTTTGGCCCTCTTAGGGAGGCCCCGTCAATGGGCCCATTACTCGCCGTCCGCATGCCCGCGTATTCCTGAAACCCTAGAATAAATTTTACGTTTTCATTTAATATTTTATAGACCCCAAAAATAGTATTATTGTTATCATTTGGTCTGCCTATAAAAAGAGTTATAATATTGTGAATGAAAATTCAGCCACAATGAAAAATTAAGTACGTAATGAAATTACTTTCAGACCGAAAGGTCGCCTGAAATTATTGGGGCGCGCTTACAAGCGTACAAATTTTCATATCTCATAACAGTGATGTGGGAGACCGCCTACGTATCGTGGTCTAAATATCACTAATTTCCACTTCTCATAATATATTCATGAGAACGATGTACCTACAAACCTTTCCTCATTATAAAAAAACGGGCGAGTGCTCGTCGGACTCGCCCACAAAGGTTGCGTACCATATCTATAAAAAAGGCAAAAAAAAATGTTGTTGTTGTATGGGATATTTAATTTTAGCGGCAACAAAAATACATCACCTGTGAAAATTTCAATTGTCTAGCTATCGTATTCATAAAGTATTCATGAGACTGGTGACAAACGAACAGACAGACAGACAGCGGAGTCTTAGTAATAGGGCCCCATTTACCTTTTAAAATGTCCTTTAAGAAGCATAGATGGTGTGCTCACATGCCCGCATTGTGCGCGGATCTTTGCAAAAAAGATTGGATACATAAGCCACATGCGAGCACACGAGCGACAACTATAACGGAGCTGAAGCAATCGCCCTGGCCGAAATCGGTCGGATCGAATCATCATCATCATCATCAAGAAGCATAAAATAACATCACAAATTTCGACGTAATAAAACTTAAGGTCCAGCTAGACTTAATTCAAGGCTCTCTGCGGACAAAGATACCGAGTTCTGCAGAACATTGTATGTGATTTGATGTCTGTGCATTCGACTTCATTTAACTTGGAGCGTCTGTTATCTTAGTAAGTGGTTGCTTGCTGACATAGTTGCAGACTTCAGTCGTCTAACTTATACGCGTAGGGTGCCACAAGCAATTTTGGTCTTTCGGTACATCGGGGTCGCTTGGCTGTCTAAACGGGTAACCGTGATCTTGAAACGTTAAGGACTATCGAAGGAGCACCGTAGATTTTAGTCAGTACGAATCTCGACATACCTTTCGCTCCACCCAGCGTTTGGACTCATTTCATGATTCTACCACGCTAAAAAATGTTTTTTTCGGGACATTTTGATACTATTTCAAATGTCACTTACGGGATATCTTCGGTGATTATTCATTATTTTGAGTTCCCGATATTTCGACGCTGTTGCAAGCGCCATGATCGCGGGTTGAGTCGCAGTGGTTGGCGCTTACAACAGCGTCGAAATATCGGGAACTCAAAATAATAAATAATCACGGAAGATATCCCGTAAGTGACATTTTAAATTGTGAAACAAACCGTGATAGCCTAAAACAGCATTTTGATACTATTTTTGATACATTTGACTAAAAGTCATTTGAATTAATGATTCTAAATCTACTCTAATCTACTACATTAGTCTGTAAGCTTGCATAATACAGCGCAGTGAATCAATTCAACTGGCGGCATTTTGCATACAAATGACTGGCGTCATTCATACGATTAAACAGATTGGCTCCGTCCATGAAGCACAATATACTGGATTAGCTAAATTTAGTACACAAACAAACAAAACTAGAATAGAATACAGCACAGGTATTTTACGTAATGAGCTCAATTTTCCAATTACAGTAATGTGTAGCGCTACGGCGTAGCTCGCTACGTCTACAAAGCGCTACGATGCGCTACGAGACTAAAGCCAAGCAAACATTGTAAACGTTCCTTTACGATCCATTGTTATCTTCTGCGAACATTTCGCTACTATAAATAAACTTTTTATTAGCTATTATTATTTCTTATTACTTTACCCTTTGTATTATTTTCCTTTGGTTAATTTCTTTTAATTAACATTGTCAAAAGCGACCGAAAAATTAACGCGAATATTACTTGAAATGATATAATATCGTGACGATGACAGAATATCTCTTCTTCAATCAATTTGTACATCAAAATTAAACTTCGCATTGATAATAGTCTGCTGTCTTCAATAGTACGACTGAAACTTATTTATGTATCGCTGTTTCAGGCTGTAACGATCGATTTTCAGTCCGACAACAGGTTGAATGATGTACAAAAGTGTATATAGTTAATACTTCAAGTCGTTAACGGAGAATGAATGGTTATGACACGGATAAGGAGTTTATAGGCCCTTAACCCGCAACAGTGTACATTGCCCTTTATTGTAACACGTTAAATTTTCGAGTATTGTACATAATATAGCAAACTTTACCTGTCGTATCTACGTTATATACCCTCAATCTAATTTCAACACCAAAACACACTCATTACTGTTATAATAAAATAACGAAGACCCCAAAAATAAGTACCAAAATGAAACTAATCTAAAACGTTTTAGTCTTTAATTAAATTAAACTAAAACAACGGTAGTTCGTCCGTTCATTAAAATAAATTGTGTAAGATAAAACCGCCGAGATTTTTCCCGGCGCCGGATACTGACATCGTATTACAAGGCCAAAGTTAATAGATTATCAACTATCCATTAATAGGGTGAGTGGACTGAGCGGTCAGTTGTCGGACTTGGTCATAGTGTACATTAGGACCCTAACCATGGCAATGTTGTCATAAATGCGCGACAGCATCGCTACGAACGCGCGTTAGTCGCATTTGCAACGTGCTACAGAAGCGATACCAACGCACTACAGTATAGCAAAGGAGAAGGCGGGATGCGTGAGGGAGAGGACAGCGTCCACCTCACGACCCAGCCGCCGTGGGAGACGCCCACGGCAATGGACGTCGCAAGACGATCTCCAGCCACCGTAGGCGCGGGCATGCGGGCGGTGAGTTATGGGTGACTCGCCGCCCGACCATGGACCATGCCCGGGTCGACGGCGCGTTGTGTTCCACGCGCGCCTCAAAGAGCTGTCAGCAATCTGACGGGGCCCCCTAAGAGGGCCAAAGCCTGCCGGGGTCGCGGGACTGTCTCACCTGGTTACCGTGACCCTGGTACGTAAAGGGCTATTGAAGGATCACCGTGGATTTTAGTCAGTACAAGTCTGACAGTCCCTCCCGCCTCACCCTGGGCGGGAGGACTCATTTGACTTTGACGATTTTACCACGCAAAAAAAAAAACGCACTACAGTATCGCGACTGTATCGATGCAAACGCGCGACCGTGTTGGGCGACATCTCGGGGAGAGAACCGAGGGAGTGTGGCGCGTGATTGGAGCACGCGTTACTGAATTGGGTTTACATTCCGACAGCATCGCGGCTGAGAAATAGTGGTGTGGGCGAGGGCACACAGCGTTCGCATCGCGACTGTATCGGTGCGAACGCGCGACAGCATAGCTACGAAAAGTCGCCACGAGCTAAGAACCTAAGATAAGCTGTACTACCGTAATACGGTTGCTGTGGAAGTCGGCGATTACATAATGTTACTTACGGTGCCCGCGAGCGTATCGATCCGTTAATGTGGCACCGTGCCAATAACAAACTCGGCTACTCTCCGTGCTGGCCGACTCCCGAGAACAGGGACTTGCGCCCGACGATAAAAGTTTCGGTGTTAAAACTGTGAGTGCTTTTTACTACCCTTGTCGGTTACACGTACAGAATAATTATTTCGTAACGGCCGGCCTGCTCCCAAAGTTTAAAACTTACATTTTATCACTTACTTAGCAGCCGTACTACTTTGAGGGAATTTGAGCTTTATTATTTATTAAACTGAGAATCTTATTTATGGTAATAATAAGGTGGAGTGGAACTCCTTGCTTAGTTTATACTTAGTGGCACTCGACCGTTTGCCACAAAGTCAATGAACTCTAATGGATAAATGGAATGGATTCTAATTCTAGATAAATATGCTTTTTGAAACTATGACAACTGAATTCTTTATACCGGATTATTACTAAATTAGTCTTAGATTTCATGTTATGTATGTGAGCTAAAATGTTTATAAACGCACCCACAATACAGGAGTAAATTATATTTATTGTTAATCAATGGATTTGTAAATTAACCCTTTTATTTTTTCCCCTTTTCAGATAATTTAACACAAGGATAGGCGCAACATCACCACCATGGCTTTCGCCGGATTAAAGAAACAAATCAACAAAGCCAATCAGGTGAGAGAGTTCGTTATTAAACGTTTCTTTAACAAAAGCCGACGTCTTGAGGAAAATATTGAAGCCGGATTAAAAACTTTTTAAAAGAAAGATTTGCGGATTATCCTACCATCGTTGACGGTGTATATCAGAAAACTTTTGTCGGGTTTCTTAACTTATAATTGTAATTCAACGCTTCTAAGTGCTGGTGTATATTTCTAATTTCTTTATGAATAACATTTTCGATATTATCAACATGTCTTTTAATTTCTTATTTATAAGGCGCTTGTTTGCCTTCCTTTTGTTAAAAGATCTGAATTTCTTAGAATTTTTTATGACAAGCCTGTTGGTCTAGTGGTTAGTGACCCTGACTGCTATGCCGGAGGTCGTGGGTTCGATTCCCACCCAGGACAAATGTTTGTGTGATGAGCACGATCATTTGTTCTGTGTCTGGGTGTAATTTATCTATAATATGTATGTATTTAGAAATATATAAGTATGTTTATCAGTTGTCTAGTACCCATAACACAAGCTCTGCTTAGCTTGGGACTAGATGGCGTTGTGTGATAGTTGTGGAATATTATATTATCTATATATATATTATTTTATAAATGTTAGGTTGTTTATTAATAATGTTATTTATAAATATCAAAGTTGTAAAATAAAAGACTTATGTTTTCGAATGATGTTAACAAATATTTATAAAGTTGTTAGCTGGTAATAAGTACTGTTTTTCGCTCGGATAAAATCAAAGCGATCTTGACTTTAGTTTTGTGTTAATTTTAAACAATGTTAAATACAGATTAGATGTTTAACCTTTAACGCTTCACTGCCTAACAAAAGCTTTTGTAAGCAAATCTACCCAGTGGTATGAAAAAAGTTAATGAGATATAAAATTAAAAAAGAAGATATCTGGCGGAAAGCTAAGCAAGCCAAGTGAAACAGAAAACATGGAAATATGTAAATACGTTACCTCTCCCATTACGCAAATATTTGGCCACTTGTAGAAAGGCGTGATACGATAAAAATCAAACAATTGTGATTTTTTAGGCTTCAAATTATCAAAATCAAACTTAATTATTTCTCTGTTTAATATCAAATTTAATAGTATCAATTCACTTGACGTCCCTGTAAAACATTGTACTAACACAGGAAATAAGTAGTACACTAGTAGCTCAACTACGCTCGCGTGTTTATTTTTTAATTCAAAACTTTTTCTACTGCCTTTTGTTTACAACAATACCAATACGCCAATGCAGCGAACATTTATCACGCAACCAGGGCACAGTAAAAATATGACCAGGTTTCGCACTTGGCCGCCTTTTATTCAAATTCAATTTGTCCTAGAGTCAGCATTTCACTTGCGACATATTGTAGCATCGATTCCGCTGAAATATTTTTCAATTAACCGGCTGAATGCGCGCGGAGTTTATTAAAGTTAATAACCGTGCCATCCCTGACATTGTTTTCACTGAACCTACAACAATATTTTGATAATATAACAATCCTGCCGTTTTGTAAGCTTAGTTTCCTCTCCCCGACGTTATGTTTCCTGTAAATGAATGAAATGTTTAACAGTGAGCGAGTATTACTGTGAAAGTCAAGTCTGTTATTTATTTAGTCGCCTAAAACCTGATGAAAAATAAACTGAGGGCACTTCGACCTCCGGGGATGCCGTCTGGGTTGAAAGCTCAAAGTACCTACGTTTCCACTGAGTAATGAATTCATGAAAAGATTCACGACTGCGATAGGCGCTGCTATAAAGTTTTTAGTTTAACTTCACGCTTTGGTTACATTGAATCCCTGTGGAGCCATAATTATTACGTGTCTACTTTTTTATTCGGAATTACGTAGATTGCTGACACAAGGAGTGTTCGCTATGTGTGGAGGCCGCGCTGAGTTCTTGTGATGTTAACTAAACAGCTTCCACGTCGTTAAGTACACTAGTGTTCCTGTAATTAAACTAATACAACTCACTCATAGCATTTCAAACCGTTTATTCCCATTAACTCAGCAATTATTCAATGTTCTTCAATATTATTAACAATGGTCGTTGATTAGTCATGTAGGAAAAGATCAAAGGATATTCCTTTGATCATGTGTGTTGAATTCCTGGGACTTGACCTACAGTTCCATCACGTGTCTTGGTCTCCTGAGGAACGACTGACACGTTTATCTGATTAATAAAATATTAATTGTGAACGAAATTTTACAAATACTTTAATTTGGTAAGACCAAAATGCTTCGGCTCTGCGGTAAAGATATTTTTAAAGGAAGAATCTGATCACATGTAGCCATTAAGGCTATTCAGATTTGCTAATCCGGAACAATCGTCTCGATTTCAGAATGTATAGAAGTATACGCTATAATGTACTTAGGGAAGGCAAGCAAATCCGGTATGATTGATGGCTCAACAGACCCAGTAATGGCAAATCTCGGTTACGCCCACCCCGAAACTATCCCTCAGCAAAATATATGGCCAAATATCTTTTAATAGCTACAGAGCGAAATTAGCTTTTTCTATTTTTAAAAGTGGAATTCAAGTTAAATTGGTCTCCTCGTTAATGAAAGTCTGCGGAAACCTGGGTAAACTTTGTCAAAGGAATGAAAATATTATTTCAGGTTAGGTACCTCTAATTCATTTTTTTCACTAAGTAATATAATTACATTTGCTCAAAATGTTTTTAAATATAAAATAGTATTTGGAATGGCCCTGACAATACGTGTCGTCCTTCATGGGTTCGAACCCAGACGCGATAGCTTCATTACTATATAATGTGATAATAATATGCGGTTTATGATTTACAGTAGACTACTGATACATAGGTACATATACGATGGCAACGTTCATGAATTGCCACAAAAAGTTTTGCCTTAATTTGACAAAATTATCTGAAAAAGTAGGGTGAAAAAAGCGTTTAAGGGCCCTTTTGTTTTAGGAGATAAATTCGTTCGTCGTGTCGGGCTTATCGTAGTTCGTTTGTCTTCGACTTTCCTTTCGTATTTTTTCTCATTTCTCATTCTGTAAATAAATTGTCATCTGCTGTTGTTTTGTAAGCGTCGTTTATGTGCATTTTACGGCTCTTACCGGACCACAAAACATTTCGCCGCAATAAAATGTCCGCTCTGCTTGCTGTGCAGTTTTTGAACATATAATAAAAAACAACCAAGGCCGTGTGGGCAGTCGAAATGTATGAAATATTCGGATTACATGATTCTGGATAGCCATTGGCTTGTTTTCACAGTGTCAGCAAGCTACCGATTTTACAGCGTCATCTCAAAAGGAAAAATTCGAATTCGGATCCATTAATGCTTTTCAAATTGTTACAGATAATAAAATACTCGTAAATCACATTCAATATCAACGAAGTGAAGACATTGCGTTATTATATTGATGTTCGATGTGATATAATTTACTGTGGAATCAGGAGTGCGTCAATCGGTTCAACGCGCGACCTCATTTTATACAATTTGTAGGAAGTTAACCTATCGATGAACGCAGTTTACGATATTCTCGCACATGTGCCTAACCACAAATCAAATATTTTGCTTCCTCTCATTTGGGATGTTCATGTGCGTATAAAGACGTACTATATGTATGTGCAATGAATCATGTTCCTGTCAAATGACATCATAAAGGCCATCTTTATTGATCTCGGAAAACTTCAGATATACGCCGCCCACGAACCCACTTGTCAGCATGTCATATCCGTGTTCACATGAACAAATCACCAAGCTAAACAAGCAGGGAGGCAATTCAGCTATTTTAGTCCACGCGATCGATATTTTTGTGTTTTACAAATACTTGTACAACCTGTATCCACTTAAAAATGAGTCGTAAGTAAAGCTGTAACATTTTTTCATCGGTATGATGATTATGTATCGTTTCACATTAATTATCCTTATACCTAATAGAAACCAGAAATATTACACCCCCATTTAGACAGGCATTTTTATCCATAAAGCTAATAATGTTTGTAATGTAATGGATGCACGTTATTTTGTTGTAAATCTATTGGATTATTGAAAATGTTGTCGGAATCTCGACCTTATCCTACCTTGGGTGCTAAGAGGGAAGAGGGGGCACAGTTGGCCGTGACCTACCCTGCCCTATATCGACGAGGTGCCCCAATTATTACGGCCTTCGCAGCTTCTCTCGAGTCCTGCGACATTGAGAGTGTACTTAGATTGCTTTAATGGAGTTTTGCATGTAGGTGAAATTGAGATGGAGGGTAGTTTGTATTGGATAATGTATGGTCCTAAGAAATTAGTGAAGACTGTCTATTTTGGTGCAAAAAAATGTTTTTACCCGACTGCGGCACGAAAGGAGGGTCGTTTTATTTTTTCTTTCTTTCTATTGTGTCTGATAGAAACTGACATTCTTAATAAAACAAGACTCCTTTTTATTTTTATTTATTTTATTTTTATCTGTAAACTCATTAGGTATATCTTTAAGGGAACACTTACTAATGATTAAGTCAATGTATTTTTTTTTTCAAACACAGAAATATGTCCCTGAATAAATTTTCGAGGCCACCGCGCACCCGTCTGGCACACGGGTGCGACGCAACCTCAATCCTTTTAGCCTCGACATAGTTAGGAGAAAACTTAAGCTAACAGGGACCAAATCTGATGACATAGAAGGGAGGCTGCCCTTAAAACCTGCCGGGGCGGTTTTGCTAATTCACAGCCTAGATGCTGGAACTAGGAGATAAAAACAATAGATGGATTTTTGATTGATCATATCAGTTGAAAGAAAGGGGATCATACTGAGAAAAGACATATGGATAAGAAAAGTGTTGTCCGATCAACAGGCTTAGCACAGTTGTGCTTCACCCGAAAATGAACTTATAGGCATAAGATTAACAAATATGCACATGAACTTTTACTTCCCCAAAAGTTACTTCAACGCAAGTGTGCTTCATCGTCGACCACATCATCAGTTACCGTCAGGCGAGATAGTGATAAAACACGAGCCTATCGCGTAGCCAGCCAGCAAAAAAAAAACAAACCATACCCGCGGTCTTACCCCTGTTATTTTTTACACAAAAAGATTGCAATGGAACGCATTGTGGTTTCAAATTGTTGGCATTTAGCTACCGATTACTTGAAAGTAGTCATAAAAGTAGGCATAACGTGCCGAAACCCACTGCCAGTGTGGGGCAAGAGCCCTACCCTGCCCCACCGTGGCTACACCCATGCTGAGCTTACCTTTAACCAAGTTTAAGACTGGTTGTGTGAACTCCAAATAAAAAGCGGTAGGAAACGATAACAATATATCTAAAGCAACTTTGTTTAGCGTGAAAGATTAGCGCTGTAAAAGACAGAAGGCTAGTCTCATTCTAGGTCGCAAATTTTTTGCTTGTCTATTAGTGCAGTAAAACCACAAACGTTGTTTACGAGTCCGTCCCTGTTTTTATGACGGCCACGAGACATGACAAGGATCTTATTTCTCGACTAACAAGGTCTTTGTCAGAAGGTCCCGCCCTCTACAATTTATTCTATATGTCCGTTGTATTGCAAATGGGCCTTAACGCGCCTAGTTGTGTGAAACGGAATGACGTCATGAATTTTTGGTGCTATGATAATAGGTGGTTTGTCGAATAGCATTTTCAGGTGGATAATTATGTGTTCGTGGGTTCGTCCAAGGAGACGGCGATGTAGACCGGGACATAACACACCGGATCAACTCGGGATGGATGAAATGGCGACAGGTCACCGGAACAACTTGTGACCCACGGATGCCCCTCAAGTTAAAGGGGAAAATTACAAATCCGTGATTAGACCTGTCATATTGTATGGATCGGAATGCTGGGCTGTGAAAAAGATGGATGAGAAACGATTGCATGTAGCGGAGATGAGGATTTTGAGATGGATGGGTGGATGTTGGCATGTGATGAGGAGGGATGACACCCATGTGACTAAGAGAGTGATGAGTATAATGTTGATGGATGGAGAGGAAGAGGAAGGCCAAAGAAAAGATGGATGGATTGTCTAAGAAATGATATGAAAGAAAAAGGAGTAAATGATACTGTGACGTCTGATAGGGGAGAATGGAAGAAGAAAACGTGTTGCGCCGACCCCAAGTAGAATGGGATAAGGCAGGAAGAAGAAGAATTATGTGTTCGTGGGAGTTGCACATCTATGTTTGGGTTCTGGAGATGGTTCACAAAAGGCCCCTTTACAGTCTTCCCAGGGATATTGCCTAGGAAACGCATGGGGGTTGTAAATTGGTTTTTTAGGAAGACAAGATTATCCTTAAAGAAGGTGACTACTAGGATTGTTTAAGTTTTTGAGTTTACCCTAAAAAAAAACCGCTGTGTATTTCAGAATCGATTGCATGGTTAGCAAACGACAATTGTACTGTATAACAGACTGATATCCGCAACTGCACGTCATAATATGCTCGTATTTTGCGTGACTGCTGTAGCAAATGACAACAACAAGGCGATTAGGCGATTTTATAATTATGATCAATAAAATAATGAGTCGGGAACGATAGAAAATTAGGAGAATAGCTTAACTTTCAATAGATTACCCAACTTCTTTCTAAAATAAAAATTTTAATTTGCAGATTCCGAAATCAAGAGCTTTCATTATAAATAGCTTTAGGATACATAATAATTTAACAAATGGCTCCTATAACGTTAATGTTTGGGGAATTACGATCCCTATTCGGAGAATTTCGGTCCATTGAGAAGCCGCTAATCTTTTCATGTTTTCCCCTTGTTTACATAAATAAACCTTGATTCATAACAAAAGATTCCATTTTTGGGAAAAGATTAGACCCTTTTATAAATTTTATATTTTTGTACTTAAACGTAATTATTAAAATACAAATCTTAAACCTCGGAATCCAGAATCATCCTCTGTTGATAGAAACATTCACAGATGTTATCTTTAATAATAGTTAATGACATCTTATCCATGAATGTATGTAAGACATGCGATTAAATATTAATAGTATAATCGATCATAGATATAGACACAGATTGCGTTTATACTGTTTATACTTTAAAGTGAGTCATTGACGCAGAAGCTTTCCCAGTTATTAAAGTTTCGATGTTAATGTAGAACGGGTACATTCCGGCCAAGGTTACACCTCGACCCAGGCCTTTGTTAGAACCCTCCCAATATTTCCGCGGTTTATCCTTTGTGGAAAGTTTTTTAACAGTAAAATGCAACGCATTAATGCTTTCACTTCTTTATTAAATTCCTTTAAATGTTTTAGGTCTTTAATTAAAAATTATTAAACCATGCCACCTTTTCCCGATCAAATAATGCCTTCAGTGGGTTGCAATACAGTGTCATTAATTGAAATTTGTAACTTATGTGTGCTAGTTATTCTTAGAAAAGCACTTAGCATATGAACTACGCCTACCTACGCTGTCTACATATTGAAGTCTGATATTGTTTTCCGACTATAAATAACATTTGCTTTATTTTATTTCAGTATGTCACAGAAAAGATGGGAGGTGCCGAGGGCACAAAATTGGATTTGGACTTTGTGGAAATGGAAAGAGTAAGTACAGCAATAACTATTTGCTTTTATACTAACACAATAAAGCTTCAGATACACGGTTCAGAGAAAAATGTGTATTCAGATTTTATTTCACAATCGTCGAATGCAATAAAAGTAAGGACGTTTACGTAAACCACGTAACCGCTTCCGAAAACATTTTGTTTGCGTAAGTTTACGAATGTTCTTAAGTATGATTTATGTGAAAGGTTCAATTTACGATTTTGGGTATGCTCCCGTTACATATCATTAGACTTCATTAGCTGTCCCGTGTATATTTTACCATAATTTTACTCCTTTCTTTAAAATATTGAACATATTTTATAGAAAACTGATGTCACTTGCGAGTTAGTCGAAGAATTACAAGCAAAAACAAAAGAGTTCCTGCAACCGAACCCCACGGCCCGGGCGAAAATGGCTGCCGTGAAGGGCATCAGCAAACTGAGCGGGCAAGCCAAGAGCAACACCTACCCCCAGCCAGAGGGCGTGCTCGGGGACTGCATGCTGCTGTACGGCAAGAAGCTGGGGGAGGACACCGTCTTCTGTAAGTACCGACATAATAATGTTCATGTGTTGCGTGTGTTTTTCGAAGATGGTGAACCAAACTTTGTCCTTCAGATGGGCACGGTATGGCTGGAGGGACACACTGGCGTGAGCCGTGCGTGCGCGTGACTCGAACGAGCGCGCGGCGAAGACGCGGCGCCGACGCGCCACGCCGCGTGCACGTCCCGCGGCGGTGGAACGCTACCCTGGCATCTCACAGACGCCCTTATTTTTTGTTTCGTTAATCATTAGATTTCCGTTCCATTATATCGTTTCGCAGTCACGCGACGTGCACGCACCGTGGATGCTGCGGGTGCTGCGCGCTCTCACGGGAGTCGCGCGTGCCCGACCAGTATACGCCAGTATGATGGGGCCTAATATAAATTTATTATTTTCGTTTTGATCATTTTATTTATTTTGGTCCTTTTAAATATTACATAATTATATAGCTATTGGAGACGATCCTATCAACTGGCGTGTATTGAGAGTCTAAGATAAGTGTAGTCACCTAATGAAAACAAAAGGCAGCTTTAGATTTAAATCAGATATTTATTTCTTTCCATGTCATTTTGTTTTGTACAGTTTTTACCTAGATCCTTATCCTTTCCAGGACACGACGAATTGCAAGTATAAACCGTTAACCTAGTTTAACTCCCATATCTGGTCTTGGGTTCGATCCCCATCCGAAATCCGAATCCGGTCCCATTTTATCGAAACCATCAATCATTTAGATCGGAAATTGAGCTTGCTCCTTTTTCTTTTGGCTATTATTGTATAGGATTAATGTTTTAATTAAAAATAACTTCTTAGCGAATTGTCTCATCGAGATGGGCGAGGCTCTGAAGCAAATGGCTGACGTAAAGTATTCACTGGACGACAACATTAAGCAGAACTTCTTGGAACCTCTTCATCATTTGCAGACCAAAGATCTTAAGGAAGTTATGGTGAGTTTCCCGGTTTTTATATATCTGTGGGATACTTTTATAACTCGCTTAGCAACCCCAATGCCATCTTGACATGCCGTCAAGAACGCGGGACTGTCTTTACAGGTATTGAAGGAACACCGTGGATTTTAGTCTGCAAAAGTCCGACAGTCCTTTCTGCTCTACCTAGGGTTGCAGAAATCATTGGATGATTTTACCACGTAAAAAAAACTATTCCCGCACCTGTCTTGGGTTCGATTCCCTTGGCTGCATTTCTGGGCGGTTGATGGTAATAGACTGGACTCCCTACTATTACATGGACCTTAAACATATCTGGCGAAATGTAGGTGTACAGTCAGCTTTCAGTTCAGAGAAATCTGACCGCTTTTGGTCGACACCAACACTATCAAAAGTGGTCAGATTTCACTGAACCTAACTGTACTATTAGGTACACCTCTGTGTTCCTATTAAAATAGAATAATATAAAATATTTAAATTGATTGGTTGAATTTCTTTTTCAGCATCACCGAAAGAAACTACAGGGCCGCCGATTGGACTTCGACTGCAAACGGCGAAGACAGGCTAAAGGTGATTATCATTAATTGATCACTCCCATTAATCCTCTTTTATATCGGTTCGCCTCTATTATTTATCATCTATTTTTCTAAGTTTTTACTTTTCTTTTTTCCGAATGTATTGGCCAGGCCCCGGTCGGGCCAGCCCTTACATGAGCCCAAGTCACAACACACCAAGACAGGGTATGTGGGGAAGAATAAAATGCTAAACTAAAAAAACACAATAGGCCCGTAGTGCTGAGCTAACACGCCAAAGCCTCATTAGATTTTATTCAAATCGTATAATGTGCGCTCGTTTTTTCCATGTTTTTGTTCCCGCCCTTCGTCTGCGTCGCTCCTAACCACCATTCATAACCCGAGTATTTTTTTCGCCGTTTGGTTTGTATGCACTTTTTTTCTTTATTTTTCTTTTTTGGGTGACTAATTTCGCGTATGTATTTCGTGAGTGTGTGTGTACTGTACGTTGTGAAGCGTTCGTATACATCAGGTGCTCACATTGCAGACGATGAAATCAGACAGGCTGAGGAGAAGTTCGCAGAGTCGCTTCAGCTAGCCCAGATTGGAATGTTCAACCTCCTTGACAATGATGTGAGTAGCTTTCTTTTCAATTTTTTTTTAAATGGTCCACGGTGGCGCTCGAAAAGAGCACTTGGAAAAATGCGAAAAGCTTTTGCCTAGCAATGAAATATTAAATGGTACCAAAAATGGCAATGGGCCATACGAAGTGCCAGTAAGTGGTCAGCACTGCCCATGGTACCTGAGTTGAGATAGAAACGTTGTCATCGTCATCATTTTTATTCTGTAAACTGACAGGCACTCGCATGTAAAATATTGATATTAAGCTGCTTTCGAACTTCCAGTCTAACAAAGTTGACCCCAAAATGGTCTGGAAAAAGTCTAGACAGATGACGTCTACTACCCTATTAAGCATCTGTTCGCCTACTGACTTGTACGCTGTCTACAGGTCGAACAAGTAGCACAGTTGACGTACTTCGCGGAGAGTCTACTGGAGTACCACCAACAATGCACGGAGATCCTCAAAGGACTTGTCGCTACGCTTATGGAGAAGTAAGTTGCAATTCAATAAAAAAACCTAACATCATAATAAGGAATAAGGAATCTATAAATCCCGAAAAATGGCTCTCTACATCCCCCATTTTGGGTTTATCAAAATTTTATGTACGCAGTATTACTCTCACAATTCAGACGAATGTAACGACAACTCACAAGCTAGAATCCATCAATCCCTTTAGGTTACACAGCGTACAACACAAATAAGTATACGTACAAACATACACTCGAAAAACATAACCCTCCTTCTGGTGCAATCGGGGAAAATAACTAGAATCGGATTAGTATTTTCCGTGGTACACTTACCAATGTACCTTTTACAAATGGGAAATGGTTCTGTCTTTCAACAACGCTGATTCAACATAATATAAAATCGATTATTTACTAAAACGACCCCTTCGCGTTTTCAGGAAAGAAGAAGCGGTGAACCGTCCCAAGATGGAGTTCGTACCAAAGACATTAGCGGATCTCCACATCGAGGGCATCCACGACTTGAACAATGGTAGGCGGTACGGTTCCACCCAGAGTTTGTCCCGTCCCCGCCAACACATCCCCCCCTCCTCCTCAGTCGGCGACCTCAGCAACACAGACCCCTTCACGGCCTGGGAAGCACCTCCCGCCTACCGCGCGCAGGCCAGGCCCGCGCCAGGGTTCAAACCACACCCCGCGCCGAGAAATCAGATCAATGGAAGAGACCCCTGGAAAGGTGATTTTGGTTTTATTTGCTGGGTTATATTTTATGTTGGGTTTTGGTTGTGGATTGCGGGGAAGACTCCTGTTCGTGGTATAGACAAGTTGCATTACAATGTTGCAGTAACATTTGCGCGTGCAACACGTTTGCTGCAACAATTCACTACTTTTCTCTTCCATGAACTTGAGTCTCAAAGGTGGCGGTGCTAATTTTATTTTATTATGTTTGGTAACAGTCCACGGTTGAAATCTTAAAGCACTATTACACATTTCATTGAGGACATTTCGCACGCTTCGGGGCACATTGCGAGTTCCATTACACATGGTAGGGCCATAGAATATATTGGTACAGAAGGTCGACTAAATACGATGAGCGAAAATAGGCCACCATACGTTCACATTATGGCGATGTCAAAGTAATGGCGGTCATGAGTGTGCTTGCCACAGATAACCTTTAGATTACGGATACAAGGCAACACCTAAACGCGACACGTCATGTCATCTTTGTTGCCTAACTTAAGAGCGCTTGTTCTGAAAGTTTGCAACGTCGCAAATAGTTGTCAAATATTAACAAGTTTTAATTAATTTAGCAATGTTACTGTATGGAAATAAGAAATATGGCTCTGTAGTGCACTAAAACATTGATAAGGGAATGCAATAAGTAATATCGTAACAACGAATAAATAGTTTTAGATGTAAAAAAAGTACCTATTTGAAAACCTTCCGAATGCCTTTTTTAAACCTGAAACGGTGACAACATCAAATTTAGTGTTTTAATTGCATTCCTATATCAATGTTTTAGTGCACTACAGAGCAATATTTCTTATTTACATACAGTAAATTTGCCAAATTAATTAAAACTTGTAAATATTTGACAGCCATTTGCGACGTTGTCAACTTTCTGGTTATGCGGCCTTAAGGTCTTTTTGTGCTGTCTACATAAACTTCTAGCAAATAAATATTTATTCTCAAGTCTAAAGTAGATTTCTAGCAACTAAAAGTATCAAAAACGAACATTAACTTAAGTAATGGCAAATACACTGACATGTGGCGCATAGGTTGCCTTGTATGCGGTATGAGAACGTTATATGTGGCGTTTGCACTCTCTGTACGTGAAGCATGTCCATGTGTGCGTACGTTTTCTCTCGATGTAAAGTTGAGCTTCTGGCCTTTATTTATTCTGTGGTAGGACGGTGTACTAATAATACACATATCACTCATAACCATAGGTCGGAATTAGGTAGAGTTATTCATGTGCTTATACAGCGAAAGAATAAAGTGAATATGTCCGAAATCCGGATTTGTTAATAAAAAAGTTATTACTTTCACACTTTATTTATCTGATCTATCTCTGATGTTTTTTTTTTATTATTTATTTGTAATTCTGTTTTCCACACGAGATTGTCTATTAGAAATCCCGGGAAGGTCCATATTAATATCAACATTTCGATGCAAGTACCAAAATAACTCTACCTAATTCTGACCTATGCTCATAACTAACAACGGTTCACGTTAAAATAAAGTTAATTTCTTGGAATGGGGCTAGCGTTAAATGTGGTGTAATTTAGGATTTGGCACCGGTCATGCGCGATATTTCATTTACTGTCAAGGGGACAAACATACTTCAGTTAATAAAACTTATAATTAGAGACAGAACTTTCTTCTGTCTGTGATTTTTTTTAATTGTATCTATATTCTGTGTAATTGTGACTAAAAATTCCCAAAACCTTTTGTAAATAACGGTTTGTGTTTATAAAATACTGATTAACAAATAAAAATGTAGGGTTAATTCTATCTGCTACAATGTGTGCGATTTAGGTCAAAACCAGGTGTTTGATTAGTGGTGAAAACACAGATAACCTATTCAAGATTCCGCACACGAGGCTACCTATGCGCGCCACACGTCAGTGGTTTGCCATTACTAGATTTGCATAGGTTGCCTTGTATGCAGAATCTAGAGAAAGTTATCTGTGGGTAAACTAATAGTTAAAATGCTATGCGTGTTAACTAATAGTTAGCCTAACTACTGATCAAACAACCAGCCCTAATAGGTGTATATATTTAGACAGTTTTAGAAGTAAACTCCAGAGAAGTCAATATAACAGCAGTCTCAAATATAAGAACTTTGACCTCGAATTTCTAAAAGAATTTTCACTCTTATCCGTTTCCTCAATCTCGGATCAAGTGAATCGATTGTCTCTTATTATGTCGGTCAAGAGAGTTACCTGATTCTTAAGGGTATCAGCGCTTTAGAAGCCAGGTGAAATTTTGCAGAGAGTTTTTTTGTTAAGTTCTTTTTTTTTTCGGTAGACATACTCTTAAATGGAAGACTACCTGTCTTACCAAGGGGTTATCTAGTTGTAGAATTCAGATAGGCAGTCGTTCTATGTAAAATACTGATATTCAGATTAAGAATAAAAACGACACAGATATTTTTTTTAACGTTGCCCCCACTAAGATTTTCTCCTGTATGGGTCGTGGGTGCTTTTACAAACATAGAAATTCATATAGGTACACAAACACCCAGACCCGGAAGAACTACAAATAGATCATACAAATATTTGTTCCGTGTGGGGTACGGACACACTGCGCAGCAGTCGTTCGATTGGAAGTTGAATTTAACGTAATTGAGAATAAAAACCAAGCAGTTAATAGTGCGATGTGGGTTAAATGTTATGAAAAATATCTAGTTTTAATTCCGCTACAAAAATCCAGGCTTCATGCAGGATGCAGTCCCACCCTCCCGCCCTCATGCATATGCACATGAAGCAAAGGTCCCACCCTCCCGCCCACATGCATATGCATACGTGCAAGAAAAATGGAAAAAACATGCCATGCAATCAAACCTATACTCGACACGTGTTTCGCCCCTCCACGGGGCATCCTCAGGAGATGTTGACTCGACAAGCGCTCGGCCTCGAGGCCGTGCATATGCATGAGGGCGGGAGGGTGGGACTGCATCCTGCATGAAGCCTGGAACAATATACGTGACTCCACATCACAATAGATATAGGTAGTCATCAAATGTAAATAAATAATATTTTCGCAACAAGTCTTGACCGACGCTCGCTTCTCGAAAAAATCTTTGTACATAATTTGTCAGGACAAAATTACTCTGACATAACATATTTTTTTTTAGTTTGAAGCTTTTCTTATTCTGTTTATAACCGAAAAGGTGCACTCACAGGCGTGGAACGATTATTGACAACTTTTGTTACAGGTTGCCGAAAATCCTTTTTCCCCATTCCTTATCCCATTTTTACTAAGGAATATTCCTTATTATTATTAATTATATTCAAATTAATATCTGTGTTGTCTACTGCAAATAATGTTGCCATTAAATATTTAATAAATGTCAAATGATAAAATTTTTATTGATGAAATGTCACTGTCAGTTGAAACAAGCTGTTGGTTTCTTCCTCCTGGCAACACTATCTGCAGATTATTGTATTTTCTTGAAAAAAAAATGTTTCTTCTATTTTGATAATGTGTGTGTTTCTATTAGACTCTGGTAGGTAAGCAAAGTATGGTACTTATAACCTTCCTTCCTCTTTCTTCGAGTAGTCGATATTATTTTGATGTCTGTTCCTATTTCTGGAGATGTTCGATGTTCAGTCCCTTACAAACGAGCTGATTGACATGCACATCACGGTATTATAAAACTACACCTTAATCTTTGAAAAAAAATAAAAAATATTATTTTTGAGAAAGTTGGTTTAAAAGAAAATAGCTTTTGTTTATGGGCATTGAGTATATGGTTTGTTCACGTTGTGCGAAGCTGGTTCTCACGCCGGCTCTCCGGAGCACAAGCCGCCATCGAACCTGGAACTGTTCCCCGGCTCCGGCAACCCATCGCGCTCAACCAATGGTAACACGCGAACACAATACATGATATGAGAGATTGCATATTTTTTTATCTGCCTGACTGTACTGTAGTTGGTTTTTCTTTTAAGTATTTAATTAGCTGCAATAAAAAATGCATAATTATATCGATCTTTAGAAAGAAATTATCGGCTAGTTTTGGGCTTCATCTCGCTCACATGTTCCCATGTGGTGTTTGTCTGCTTCGGTCGACAGAGATAGCGCTCTTCGAAGGCCATTTATCTCTTTCCAAAGTTCGATGTGCAATATTTATCGTAGGCATCGAATTCATTTATTAATTCAATAGATTTTTCATTTTATAAATTAGAATATATTTTAGATTTAAAGTGAGAGCCACATTATTCGATCCAAAAGTGCAGCATCGGCTTGAGTTTGTCAATTAAAGCTCTATGTAGATTGTAATAAAAGCGAATAGTTTGACGCAGTATGCAGTCGTTTGAATTGAAACAAAGCCAATGACGACTCTTTCGCTATATTTCAAAGAAATAATGCTTCTTCTTAACAACTCGATTCCGTTATGAGGTCTCAATCAATGAGCTCTTTGAAACATTAACCAGATATTGTTGAAATATGTTTTGTTAGTTTTTTTTTTTACCAGGCTAATAATAGATTTGAATACAATAGAAATGCAATCTTTCACACATCCCCACACAACACGAATCATATAGAAAATTTAACTCGAGTAGTTTTTCAAGAGTGCTTTCATATTCTGTTGGAACTGTAAACGCTGAATGTACTCAGAACTTGTACACAAAGCAAAACTAAACACAAATGTAAACTAGATTATGAATTCAAGGGAACAGTGTATATGACGGGGACGCGAGGCATAACACACACACTTAAGGCAAACTTAACACTAATGTAGCGCCATTTGCTAATGGCCGCTTGCAACTGGCGTTCTGTTTGCGCTTGCGCTACGTTAGTGTTGTGTTAAGTTTGCCTTAAGGGTGTGTGTCCCCATATCACCTCGCGCCCCCGTCTTATGCACTGTTCCCTTACTTGCTTTTGGAATAATAGTATCGCTTTTCCAGTGTTTGCTTAAAACTTGTGTGGCGTTTTTGTGAAGTCCTAGTAAAATCTATCAATTTCTCTTAGCTACTTTAATAAGCGGCTAAATTTAAATTTAAAAAAAAACTGTGCATGTCGGATTATAGACCCCGTGTGACGTTTAGTAGTTGTCGTTTGAATGTAAATCATTTAGGATGGCATGCGCTTTCGAATCTTCAGCATAGCCATATAATATGATCAATTTGCTCATATGTCATGTAACTGTCAGATTATCATCACCATTGTGAACGGATATCGAATACCATACATGATCTCATATACATCGTTTGTAGTTTTAATCATAATATCATTTTGGTTTGTAGATACTATGTGTTATTGTGTCGTTGTAAAGAATCTAGTTTAATGACATTTTGAGAACATTGGAAATAAGCCTGATTTTTGCGTGTAAAAAAATTGCTTGTGGCATACATATCATAAATTGATTCAACAAAAAAACTTCAATTATATTGTGTGTCACAAACAAGATATTTACGTTGTGTAAATGGGGTTCTTTGCATGTTTAAGCCATTTAAAATTAGTACATCATTTAGACAGTGACACGTAGCATCTACTAGATAAAACCATACATAGGTAAACAGACGCCTGTTATCTTTTTCGGGGTGAAATATAGTTTTTGCCTCTAGGGAGAAAAAGCGTGTGTTATCTATTAGACAGCTAAAATATATCCTTCAGTATTAGTTCTTCGTAAGTAAAAGGTTAAATTTTCCTGAAGAAATATTAGCTAATTAAATAAGTGCTGAAGGCTGTATTTTCCCTCAATGAACCGTAGTAAATATAATACTGTAGTCTCTGCGATCGTATAACTCAGAAGTTACTGCAACTAAAATGTAAGGTAAGTATCCTCTGTTCTTAAAGTATTTGCTGAAAGTATAATAAACACATATCATTTAACATTCACTCACGGGAATTAGTAACACATGAATAAAATTGATGTCGTGAACTTAATTTCTCAATATTTTTGTAAAACATTAACAGGAAAACTGCTGACCGTCTATTTGTTTACCATCATCATCAAATACTTTTGGAATATAGAATAGTAGGACATCAACGATCGCTGATGCTAACAGTACTGCGTTTCTTTTGGGTCTTATACCTTTTGGCACACTGCAGCGAAAGCGAGACTGAAGCGAAGCTAGTTCTAAGCTCTTTAAGCTTGCATTATTTATTGATCCATTAATTGCAAAAACAATCTTTGACTATTAAAAAAATCAAACCCCTGATTCGCGGTCGCGAGACTAACGAATTTTAGAGTACAAGTCTGACAGTATGTCCTGCCCTGTCCTGGGTGGGAGGACTCATTTGACGACTTTACCAAACCAAAAAAAACAGAATATCCCTGATTCGTGTTCCCGATGAACATCTTTGAGACGCATATTAATTTCGGGTCGTTGATTGACTACACACAAAGATCGGGACCAAGATTGCTACCGAGATACATTATTGATTTCGACAGATAATAATTCTGGTATTCACCTGCACCTGGTTATACTGGAAGCCGTCTCCAACATAGTTGGGAAAAGTCTATCTAGATGATGATTTACCTGAATAGATTGAAGTGTCAACTGAATCTAGCTAGCTATTGTTTCGCTACGTTGCATTGTGCTGGAGCCAAAGGGTGGATGAAGATCTGACGGAAGAGGCACTGATACACAACTCTACATTGAGGGTACAATCAACAGCAAAAGTAGATGATCAAAATCAGAAATTCAATACCATCGAACTAATTTGTACACCAGCCATGGTCAAACATGTTGAGACAAAGAATATCTTAATAACACCTATATTATGCATTTTACTATGTATATTATCTACACGTGTTTTTGCAAATAAATGAATTTGAATTTGAATTTGAACGGAGTTCGCATCAGAACTGTGTGGCGTCGAAGTGATTCAAAAGTATGTGATTGTAAATACCAAACATTTACTAATGTACTAGTTCATCTACACAGTTCTGACACGAACTCCGTTCATTAATATTGAATTTCTGATTTTGATCATCTACTTTTACTGTTGACCGTACTAACTGAGTGGGGTGTCAAAATTGCAACCGACGATATGGATTTTCTGTCAGATCTGCATCCACACTGAAATTGCAGCAAAGTTGAGATCTTTTTAGTAACACTTCTTGTCCCCGCAGCTTCCCCATTGCCATCGCCAGTTAAGTCGCCCGCGCGGACCCCGGTGGTGGCCAACAAGACGCCCTGCTGCACAGCTCTCTATGACTTTGAAGCCGAAAATCAGGGCGAACTAGGATTTAAGGTAAGTTCATTGTGTGCTTGACATCAGCGGGACTAAAACGGCCACTTAGCAATATTCCGTGCGTGTATGAATAATAGAAAACTAGCCAAAGATGAAGACAAATGTCATAAACTGGCGGCATGTCTTGAAGAAAAATTCAAATAATGGGGTCATGTGGTGGATTATGGCAAAATCCCACTTAGGGACTTTACCCATGATACGATGCGAGTACAAGTGAAAATCAACCTTACCACTACTAAAAATAATGATGCAATTCGATTGACTTGACGTCGTCGTCGCGATCGCCTTGTTTTTCAGCTACCCTTAGATAACAACGTGTTTTATGTCATATGTCGTAGTGGTAAGGTTGGTTTTCACTTTCACGTAGTTGGAATCGGTCGAATCGCGTCGCATCGCGCCATGGGCAAATTCCTTTACAGAGAGGCCTGTCCCAGCAGTGGGAAACGTCTGATTATGCTACTCTATTGTAGTACTTTGATAGACGTGTGTTCAATAAAGAAGAGCAACCCGACCTTTTTTATACTATAAATAATGAAGTTTAGCATTTTTCCAATCAAGCGAGAGAAAATAATATAGAATCTTTTCGCACTCTTTCGCCTGTGACTCAACTTACTACTACATGAACTATTTGTTTGATTGCAGGAGAACGACGTGATCACGCTGATCAACAAAGTTGACGACAACTGGTTCGAGGGCTCAGTGCACGGCAAGACGGGGTACTTCCCCATCAGCTACGTGCAGGTCACCGTGCCGCTACCCAACATGTAAGCGTCGCGGCTGCACCTACCACCAACGTATTCATTCATTCCCTACTGATGTAACACAATCTTATACTGCTACGGAGACAAGCCACACGGAACCCGCGAGGAATCTCAACTTGAACAAATGGTACCACTGCCGAGACGGCCCCAACTTTGTAAGGGTTGTGTTACAACTTCTTACTCATTTGATGTCACGTTACGCAGTATTACGTAGATTTGAATCTATTATTGTGTCAAAAGCTCAATGGCAAGCTGTTTATAGTTAAACATCCTTTATTACAAATAATAATTTGATGAACTATGTAATTTTATCGGTTCCAACGTCGTCTTCCGTTGTATTTTACAGTTTCGTCATCCTTCTATCGTAGCAGAATTTCTTTGATTTCAATATTTCATCACGATTTTCAATATTAAATACTCAAATTGTTATCAATCTTCCAAAGTTTAAAAATATAGAAATAAAATTGAATGTTAATAAATTAACTTTGTAGATGTAAACATCTAATCTAACCTCAAGGAGATAATGCTACGAATTTTACTTATGAAATTATTTTGTATTGTACCTACCTACTGTTTGCATTTATTGCCAAAATAAGTAATGATTTAATATTAAAATTATTGTAATAGAAATCATTGTAATCATGTTGCCATTTTACTTCATGACGATTTATATTAGTAATGAGTTGGGAGTAAATTGCCGTTATTATTATGTATTTAGGTATTTTTAGTTTTAAAAGTGACTTACGCCAAATATACCAACATCAATTGGAGTACCTTTGCTCAGGCTCGAAGGACGAGGAATCATATTGATTGTTAATAACGAGAGTATGAAGTACTGTCCACACAATAAGTTGCTGTGCGTATATAAAGTGGTGACTGTGAGTGTATGCCACACTACAACGTTGCATTCCAGATACATACAGCTCAAGTTTATCGATGTGGATACAATGAGATTGATAATTTTAAGCAAAGTGATGTCAATGTCAATCGCAATGCATATTGCTGAGGGCTCTCTGCCACGATGCAGCAAAAATTCTGTAAAGTGATATTTTTAAACTAACGTTTGTATATTAGTTAAATAACGTGCATCTATTATTTTAGGTGCATTACACTTTGTATAGTATTCTCCTTTGACGTACTATTAGTTTCTTTAGTTTATCATCCTTAATTGTACCGTAAAGTAAAGGCACAGGAACAGGATATTATAGTATGTATTAGGACTATTATCGCGTGTTTTATATTTTAAAGTTGAATGTTTGCGGGTAATTATTTAAATGAATGGAGAAAGTATACAATGTAACGTATATTATACAATTATTGTGAGAATATAAGGGATGGAGTTGTAAGAATTGTTGAATTATTGCCAGAAATCTATGGCGTTTTGATGTTTGATGTATTATTGGCAAGCTATAAAAAACATATAATATAATGTAATTGTGATAACTATATATATCATGCTGTTGGTGCGGTGTCCTACCATGTATTTTTTTAATTTACATTGTTTATATTTTTTAATACCAGTCCTTAATTTACTTTCTCGGCGATTCGCATAATAACTCCTTTAGTCATTACACTATCTAGGCTACCTATTTTAACTATATTTTAATGTGTATGATTGATACCAAAAAATATCAAAATTAGTAATGTACATGGCCTCCATTCAATAGTAATGTTAAATGTACTTTAATTAATGCACTTGAGAGGTAAGATCTTAAATCGTCATATTATTCACTTTGTCCGTTATTGATGTTGCAGTAATATTGAACATAAGTAATTTATAATAAATTCATCGCATCATTATTGTCGTAAACGGACCCCATTGTATCACATTTCTGGCATACAAAAGACAATACCTAGATCTAATGTTAGTTGTATGTAAGTTCATAAATAATTGTTCTATCTTCAAGTGTCTCTTAATATAAGTATTTTGAGTAAATAAATATATTCATCAATGTTACGAGGATGTCATGTTTCAATGTTTAATGTGAGGCGATACCTGAAGAGTGGAGCGGACGTTACACTGTGTCCGCCGACCGCGAACCATATCGCTATGACCTTCTCAATATACATACCATTTAATCGAATGCAGTACGATTTTATCACTATCCTACAGAGCGGAATTAGACTGTTGTTGTTTTAAATGTGTATAAATTCTACTAGCTTGGTAATGAGCGAATGATTGATATGAAAGATATGGACGTGTTTCCGTGTTCGGTAAACTAGCCTCCTTAACAGTAAAGTGAACATAACGTTGCCTAAACCTATTATAGTTGCACTCAAAATGTGCATGTAAAAAGAGATATGTATTTGATACTCTTTGGCTGTATGCTACAGACATCCAAAGAGTTTGGTGAGTAATTAGTAAAACTCTTTTGTTAGCTGTAGATTCTCATGAGCACAATTTTATACAAAGAAAGTCCATTAGCTTTATGGCTGCGTGTTGAATTTACTGCAGATATCTAATGAATTGAAATTAAAAATTACTACATATATTTGTAGTGCTCCTGATTTTACCATCAACTTCTACGATTGGCTAGTGATCAAATTTTTGCCAATTATAAGCTAACATTTAGCTGAAATGCTGTTTTATTACGTTAGCTGTTTATGGAAGGACTAGTTTATCGAATACCAATTTTGTAGTTGTCCTACAATGTGTTGGTTCAGTGTTGCTTCACTTGTTACGTATGGTCAAATCATCGGTTTGTATGGTAATGATAGCTCTTGAGTGTTGCACACGCTATATAAAGTTTTTAAAACAATGAATTGAAGGTCTTCGTATAAACTTGCATAAATGCTGGTAACAAATCTTGTCAGTGTCTTAAATGACAGTATTTTTAAGTCGAATTATCAAGCAACAGGTATCATTACCATGAAAAGTGATTTGTTATCATACCAAATTATAATTACGTATCAAGTAGCACTGTCATTATATTGGATCCCAAAATATTTTGCTATTGATGCGAGTACCTATGTCTGTTATGGTGTATTATTCTTGTTCATGTTACTGTAATCTTAAAATACTGTAATTTCATAGATTTAAACTTGACGATTTACGAGATGTAATGCAAATATTATTGATTTGTATTAAAATTTATCCCAAAACTTATTGCTCGTTTTCGCCTCCTAATAAAATGTTAACAATTAAACACTTATGATTGTTTCATTTAAATGTAACCTATTATCTCTTTACCTTCAAAGTACTTATTTAGCGAATATTTTATAGACATTCAAAACTGCCTACGTTGGGAAAATAAATAGGTAGGTAGTTAAATAAATCAGTTTACATAGTAAAACCTTGAAGCGGCTCGCAGTGCCGAAAATAGGGATGTGCCAACGGTGTCCAGGCCAGGCATAGGGCGCAGAAATTGCCACTGGCCAGACCGGGGCGCAGTTTATTAGGCACATAAAAGGCTAATTACGGTACTGTCCGCTAGCAAGCGCTGCTACTGTTACTGTGGCGCGCGTTTAACACGACGCGCCATCGCCCCGGCCATGGACCAGGATCGGACGGCAAGTCACCCATTACTCGACGTCCGCATGCCCGGGCGACGGTGGCCGACGTTCGTTGCCGTGGGCGTCCGGTGGTTGGGTCGTGAGGTCCAGGCTGTCCTGTCTCTCACGACGCCCGCCTACTCCTTCGCTAGCATAACTGCTTGGCGGAAGGAGGCCATGGCCTCAATAATGAGGCCACGGCGGTGCTCTGCCCGAGCGAGGCAATTCATTTTATGAAAGACTATGCTGTTCCCTGGCTGCGGTTTCAACCCCCCCGCTTGTAGTCTTCTATCAGTCGTAGTGTTGTCATACTATAGCCTAAGCTTCCTCGATGAAGGGACTATCCAATACAAAATTATTTTTTAATTTGAACCATTTGTTCCTGAGATTAGCGCGTTCAAACAAACTCATCAGCTTTATAATATTAGTTGGTATAGATTGAAAATGGCACATAACGAATGTCAGATGAAGTCAGTAGTTTATAGGGTTCCTTACCCAAAGAGTAAAACGGGACCTAAGAGTCCGGGATGTTGTCCGTCCGTCTGTCACACCAGGCTGTTTCTCATAAACCACGGTTTCAACACAATTTCAACTATCTATCACGATAGATAGTTGAAATTTTCCGATGTATTTCTATTGCAGCTATTACTCGAACTACCAGACAGATTTCGTTTTCCTGCCAAAAGATGTGTAGGTAATAGGTAGAGATAGATTTTACTATTACCAGATAGGTGCATAAGGCTCAAAATCACCAAGGTTGCGAATTTCAAGATTGGTTTTATGACAAAAAAAAATGCAAGCTATAATGATAACTCTTAGTTTATTCTGTTGCAAATTTTGTATATTAATAAACTTTGACAGGGCAGCGCACATAATTCTTTATTTTTCTCGTTATATTGCTTTTTAGCAACTATTATACAGAAAATCATCAATTCGGGAACGTTTTTCTAAGTTTAATAAAATGAAGAAAAACAATACCAAGTACGTCATTTAACCTTTGTTTAATAACGTGCGTATATTATGTAACTATATTTTATAAACAATAATGAAAACAGTACAAACAAAATCTTTTACATGCAAAATACGTAAAAAAAATAAAGAAGTTGCAATTTTCGTCGATAAAATTTAAGAAATTTCAAAATATTCAAAGTTCTCATAATCAAATTAACCTTACATGAAAAGAATGAAAGTTCCCTAATGTAACTAAATATCTTTTACTAAAAAATATCTCAATTTACCCGTATTTTATTGAAATATTTTAGTGTTCCCGGAAAGGATCAACCGTTCCCGGAATGACACCAGTTTTACCGAAATGATGATATTGATATCATAAGGTATAACTAAGGAAATATTTAAATTATAAAGAACAGTTTAAATAACAAAGTTATTTATTTATATTGCCGCATTGCTTGCACTTAAGAAAAATCTTGTTAGAATTAAGTTTAATGGTTTTATAAATCGGTCTAGTAGAACTTCTATAATCATAGTTGTATCTTCGTAAAATTTTAATATATTCTTACAAATTGAGTGTATTGACTTAAAATCACAGTTTACTTTACCATAATTCTACAAATAATGGAAAAAATATAAATAACGTAAGAAAATCAACAATATGTTTGGTCACGAATGACAAGTTAACTAAAAAAAAATTACAAACAAAACCTATTATTTTTCAAACATCAATATGACTAACAAAATAATAATGATGCATCACTCACGATCATCGAGGATGAGGATGTACACTCCGCGGAAGAGCGGGGGTCGAGGCTTTTTAAATCCAAAGACCCTCCACAACCGCGAGGTATGCAGTCTCAAACAATATTTTTTGAAAATGGAAGTGGTGACAGTGGACAAGGCGCTCACCCCGCTTTCCATGGCTAAAGAGAACTGGCGCAAACCTGTGGTACTTCGTACCAAAAATCGCAAGGACGTATGGCAAGGCAAGGAGTGTCACGGGCGCTTCTACCGGGCTGTTCATGGGCCCGATGTCGATTTTATAGCGACCATGTCCTGGCTACGTTTCGTTGAAACTGAAGGTTTTGTCTGTGCAATTATGGACGAAGTTATTCTGACAAACTACCGGAGACATTATGAAAGACGGGACGGTCGACGTGAGTCGGGCATCCCACCGTCCGAGTGAGTCGATCAGACATATATTATCTCAGGTTGTTCTCGTCTTGCTAATGGCGAGTACTTACACAGGCATAACCAAGTGGCCAGGATTATCCACCAGCAACCTGCTTTGAAATACAATCTTGTGGATTCTGAGATATCGTATCACAAGTATGTGCCCAACCCAGTTCTCGAAAAAGACTACGTCCCGATGTACTGGGATCTGCCTATCATTAGTGCCAGAACTGTTATTGCTAATAAGACTGACATAGTAGTGATAGACAGATCAGCGTGCCGCGTAATGATAATCGATGTTACCATCCCGCATGATGACAACCTCGTGAAAGCCGAGAAAGATAAACAAATAAAATATCATGACTTGGCGCACGAGGTTGTCGAAATATGGAATATGAGCTCGGCTATCATTGTGCCGATTGTGGTAACGGCCAATGGCCTGATGGCTAAGAGCCTCGATGAAAATCTGTCGATATTCCGTCTTTTTAATTTCTTTCTGTTTATCAATCATCTTATCCAAAAACTTTCTTTTTCTAGTATTCGTCTTTTCTCTTTACGGCAAATAAGCTGCACTAGCCTTTTTAACCTTTTTTGAGATTTATTATTCTTTTTTTCTTTTTCTGAAGTCTCCATTACGCTGTTATTAAAGGCAATAAATCTGGAACATAATTAATAAAAAAATGTAAATGAATCGCTCTTAGAAACACTAATTTATCATTCCGAGAACGCGACAGTCATTTCGGGAACGTGCCATCACGTCCGGGAACGTTCCCGAAATGATGATTTCAAATAAACGCGCGCTTTCATTATATGGCGGGCCATCTTAAGTGTGACCCGATTTTGTTAATAATAAAATATTGGTGGTTATTTTGTGATTTCGTGTCGTAAAAAAGAATTTTACCAATAATTAAATGTAATAAACACGTTCACGAAATGACGGACTATTGATGTACGTTCTACAAATGATGAATTGAAAGTTACTTATCACTTAGATACAATTTTTTTGATGACAACAACACTGACAGCCGGCTTTGTTATAGTTTTCCTTCACTATTGACATTTTACACCAAATGACTGCATGCACTTAAAATTATTTTTTTTCGATTATCGATTTGTTCACTGAAATGACTTGTGCACTATCGGACAAACTATTTTTCGCATTTTTATAATGAAAAACAAAATATATTTTAGATGCCTTTTAAAAACTAGATTTTGCATAAAAAATACGGTATATTAATTAATGACAGCTTTTCAATACCTTGATTTTTTTCATGAATATTTTGGACTTGTTGTTGAAGATTGCACTTTTGGACGCGTTCCCGAAATGACTTTCTATACCTTTATATTGATTTAATTTAAAATTTACTTTATTAATAAATTGTATGATTCGATGTACATACAAAACAGGTTAGTTAAAGTATTTTATTAATTTTCTTTTCTCAATAAATTCAAAATTTAATATATTAAATTGCTGGCAAAGCTAATTCTACACCTTGGTGATTTTGAGCCATAAGCATGAATAATCCAAATAAACAGTGCGTGACGACGACCTTAAATTTTTCTAACATTGCTGATTGCTCAATTACCTACGGCATCATATAACTCAGATACATTTGCTCGTTGGAAGCAGACACTTTACAGCAGAGTGTCCGGCAAAGACTACAATAAATATAATGGTGTCCGGACACGAGTTAGCGATACTTGAAGGGGATATTATAGATTCATTTTCATCGACAAAACTGCTTTTAAAAAAATTCTTACTCCAACACCTCGTGAATGGCGGCCATTTTAGTTTTTTGATTTGTCAAACTGTGGTATGGCAAATATCTTTATCCAAAGTGGTAAAATGTCCCCCCCCCCCCCCCTGTAACTTCTAAAATAATAAGAGAATGATAAAACTAAAAAAAATATTTAATGTAGATCAACAAAAACTTCCAACGAAAATTGGTTTGGATGAGATGTAGGTACATAGCAGTTTTGGAGATATAGTACGTTTTCAAAAACCGCAAAATTATAACTTTGCCATTCATACAAACACTATGAAAAACTTTTTATTTCTATTGTTTGTGTATATTACTTACTAATTTCAATATAATTATATCATGCTTGCTACTACGGAACCCTTCATGGGCGAGTCCAACTCGCACTTGGCCGGAATTTTTTTGTTATGTGATTGTGTGAGTAACATGCCTGACTTCTAAGGCATGACTGTGTTTACTGCTAGTTCAAATAGGGTGTGTACCTAGGGTAAAAAGAAATAAATACAAAGATGTCAGAAGTGAAAGGTATTTATTTATTCAAGTTGCAATTAGATACTGTTATTGGAATGATTAGAATATTGAGAATTTGAATGTGCTTAAGGCATAACTTGGGGATAGAAAAATTAGTAGCCACCACGAAGACGGAGTACCAGATGAAGGGTCGACTCTTTCTGGATGTTGTAGTCGGAAAGAGTACGACCGTCCTCAAGCTGCTTGCCGGCGAATATAAGACGCTGCTGGTCCGGGGGGATACCTTCCTTGTCCTGAATCTTGGCCTTCACATTCTCAATGGTATCAGAAGGCTCGACCTCAAGTGTGATGGTTTTGCCAGTCAGGGTTTTTACGAAAATCTGCATACCACCACGGAGACGCAAGACCAAGTGAAGAGTCGACTCTTTTTGGATGTTGTAGTCGGAAAGAGTGCGTCCATCCTCAAGCTGCTTGCCGGCAAAGATAAGACGCTGCTGGTCCGGGGGGATACCTTCCTTGTCCTGAATCTTGGCCTTCACATTTTCGATCGTATCCGAAGGCTCGACCTCAAGGGTGATGGTTTTGCCAGTCAAGGTCTTGACGAAAATCTGCATACCACCACGGAGACGCAAGACCAAGTGAAGAGTCGACTCTTTTTGGATGTTGTAGTCGGAAAGGGTGCGACCATCTTCCAGCTGTTTGCCGGCAAAGATAAGTCGCTGCTGGTCTGGAGGGATGCCTTCCTTGTCCTGAATCTTGGCCTTCACATTTTCGATGGTATCGGAAGGTTCTACCTCGAGAGTGATGGTTTTGCCAGTCAGGGTCTTGACGAATATCTGCATACCTCCACGGAGGCGCAGTACAAGGTGGAGGGTTGATTCCTTTTGGATATTGTAGTCAGACAGGGTGCGACCGTCCTCAAGCTGCTTGCCGGCAAAGATAAGACGCTGCTGGTCTGGGGGAATGCCTTCTTTGTCCTGAATCTTGGCCTTCACATTTTCGATCGTATCAGAAGGCTCGACCTCAAGGGTGATGGTTTTGCCAGTCAGGGTCTTGACGAATATCTGCATACCACCACGGAGACGCAGTACAAGGTGGAGGGTTGATTCCTTTTGGATATTGTAGTCAGACAAAGTGCGTCCATCTTCCAGCTGCTTGCCAGCAAAGATAAGACGCTGCTGGTCTGGGGGGATACCTTCCTTGTCTTGAATCTTGGCTTTCACATTTTCGATGGTGTCAGAAGGCTCGACCTCAAGAGTAATAGTTTTGCCAGTAAGGGTCTTTACGAAAATCTGCATACCACCACGTAGACGCAAGACCAAGTGAAGGGTTGATTCTTTCTGGATGTTGTAGTCAGAAAGGGTGCGTCCGTCCTCTAGCTGTTTACCAGCGAAGATAAGACGCTGTTGGTCTGGGGGAATGCCTTCTTTGTCCTGAATCTTGGCCTTCACATTTTCGATCGTATCAGAAGGCTCGACCTCAAGGGTGATGGTTTTGCCAGTCAGGGTCTTCACGAATATCTGCATACCACCACGGAGACGCAGTACAAGGTGGAGGGTTGATTCCTTTTGGATATTGTAGTCAGACAAAGTGCGTCCGTCTTCCAGCTGCTTGCCGGCAAAGATAAGACGCTGCTGGTCTGGGGGAATGCCTTCTTTGTCCTGAATCTTGGCCTTCACATTTTCGATCGTATCAGAAGGCTCGACCTCAAGGGTGATGGTTTTGCCAGTCAGGGTCTTCACGAATATCTGCATACCTCCACGGAGACGCAGTACAAGGTGGAGGGTTGATTCCTTTTGGATATTGTAGTCAGACAAAGTGCGTCCGTCTTCCAGCTGCTTGCCGGCAAAGATAAGACGCTGCTGGTCTGGGGGAATGCCTTCTTTGTCCTGAATCTTGGCCTTCACATTTTCGATCGTATCAGAAGGCTCGACCTCAAGGGTGATGGTTTTGCCAGTCAGGGTCTTCACGAATATCTGCATACCACCACGGAGACGCAGTACAAGGTGGAGGGTTGATTCCTTTTGGATATTGTAGTCAGACAAAGTGCGTCCGTCTTCCAGCTGCTTGCCAGCAAAGATAAGACGCTGCTGGTCTGGGGGGATACCTTCCTTGTCTTGAATCTTGGCTTTCACATTTTCGATGGTGTCAGAAGGCTCGACCTCAAGAGTAATGGTTTTGCCAGTAAGGGTCTTTACGAAAATCTGCATACCACCACGTAGACGCAAGACCAAGTGAAGGGTTGATTCTTTCTGGATGTTGTAGTCAGAAAGGGTGCGTCCATCCTCTAGCTGTTTACCAGCGAAGATGAGTCGCTGTTGGTCTGGGGGAATACCTTCTTTGTCTTGGATTTTAGCTTTTACATTCTCAATGGTGTCAGAAGGCTCTACTTCTAATGTAATTGTTTTACCTGTGAGTGTTTTGACGAATATCTGCATACCTCCGCGAAGACGCAGTACAAGATGAAGAGTGGACTCCTTCTGGATGTTGTAGTCAGATAGCGTGCGTCCATCCTCTAGCTGCTTGCCAGCGAAGATCAGACGCTGCTGGTCCGGAGGAATGCCTTCCTTGTCTTGGATTTTGGCCTTTACATTCTCAATAGTATCTGAAGGCTCGACTTCAAGAGTGATAGTCTTACCAGTAAGGGTTTTCACGAAAATCTGCATGCCACCACGGAGACGCAGAACAAGATGGAGGGTAGATTCTTTTTGGATGTTGTAATCAGACAGGGTGCGACCGTCTTCCAGCTGCTTTCCTGCGAAGATCAGTCGCTGCTGATCTGGGGGAATGCCTTCTTTGTCTTGGATTTTAGCTTTTACATTTTCGATAGTGTCGGATGGCTCAACTTCAAGAGTAATAGTTTTACCCGTCAAGGTTTTCACGAAAATCTGCATTATGATATCTGTAACAATCGAGGAAAGCTATTTAGGACGGTAACAACTATGAATTTGGTCGAAGTTTCTGATACGAGAAGGCTATCGAAAAAAACAAAAGACAAAGATGAAAGAACAAAGAAAGTTCGCGAACACAAAATGGCGTCCGAAGAACCGCATTGATTCTTTCGTAAAACTAAAATGACAACGTCAAATAACAACGCAGAAGGAACTATTTTGAATAAATTGAACCATTAATTATTATGAACAAGGAAGATCTTACCAAATTAAACTTAGCAGGATTAACAAACAATACCAATATGGACTTATAAATAAACACAAAACGCTGTTCAATCAATGCGAGTCAATCTCAAATTGATTTTTAATTTTAAATTTCCAGAAATTCGTAAGGAACATGAAAAACGAAACTCACTATTGAATGAAATCAAATATCATTCGCTCTTTGACCGACAGAAATTGATTTTTATGGATGAACACAAGTCTTTTGAGCTTTGTCATGGGGATGGCAACTCAAAGCTATTCGTAGATGACGCTGCAATCGTTTGTCCCATATGTCAGATTACTGTATAGGTTGTACAAAAAACAAACACGTATTTTGTTATAAAAATTGAGTTTATTCTAAAAAACAAATATGGAAAATTATTCGTCAATGCAAGTGCACATACTAAAACTAGAACTAAGACGCCGCGGTGCATCTACAAGAGGAAAAAAAAGTGAATTTTTGAAATTTGATTCTACTACATTAAACACACATTTACTTGTAATTAGGATTTAAAATTGTAATTTTTTAAGTAAGTAATCCATGTGCTACTGCTAGCCTCTATAAAGAATATAGTACTGCTTCTGTCATTCTACATTGAGAAAAATGTCATCAAGTTTTGTGTTTGTCTTCTTCATCTAATTTTATATTTATTTTATAGATTGGAGAAATATGATAAGAATTTTAACTTCCTAACACAACAACTATCACAAATCTAAGTCCCGGTGATAATTCTTCCACCAGACGAACCATTTCATGATTAAAGAGCGACGCAATACTTAACCTCCAATAGAAAAGTAGATATTATTTTGTAAGGTGTGTTCGATTGTTACGTTATGGTATAATAATAGAATTTCATTAATAAATTCAACTAACGGCCTGTCCCGACTTCGCAAGGGTAGATATTTGTTTATTATATAGCTTTTCCTTATTGATAATACAATTTTTATTCTCACAGCAGTCATAGCAGCTACCCGTTATTTCTTGATAGTGTGAATTGTCGGAAATTTGTATGTTCCATCATTTTTACAGCCTATTACACAACATCTAGTCATTTTACATCAATAAAAGCGTTTTTTTTTTCAGAAAATTCCTTTGAATTGACAATTCTTTTGGGACACTTATGTCACTTGTCACTTTGACACTTGCCTTCCCCATTAAAACTCATGGAAGAAAACAGACTTACATACAATCATATTTTTCTCATATAAACGTGAGGCATATGTGTCGTATTACAATGATAATTATTTTTGTGGGTAAAGAACTTCCCTATCTAAATATGTACGGGCACGCCGCTATAGACCCCTCTTTCAGGAGTGGCTGGATAGGCGTCACGGTGACGCAGGTCCTCACCGGACACAGAAGTTTCGGGAGGTACCTGTGTCTGATAAGGAGGGAAGAAACGCCTGGGTGTCACCACTACGAGGATCGCCCGGAGGACACGGTGGAGTATACAGTGCAGAACTGCCCTGCTTGGGCAGAGCACCGCCGTGTCCTCACGGCGGCGATAGGCGGGGACCTCTTGCGCCCGGTATTGGCCGAGGCCATGCTGCGGGGCGAGACGGAGTGGAAAGCGGTCGCCTTCTTCTGCGAAGCCGTCATGCTCACGACGGAGGAGGCGGGCCGCGTGAGGGAGAGGACAGCGTCCTCCCTCCACCCCAGCCGCAGTGGTAGACGCCCACGGCGACGGACGTCGGCAGACGATCTCCGGCCACCGTAGGCGCGGGCATGCGGGTGGCGAGTAATGGGCGACTCGCTGTCATCAAATGAGTCCTTCATTTGATGATTTCACCACGATGAAAAAAACTAAATATGTAAGTGTGCGTTGTGCACCGCAATTCCAAAAAAAAAAACAAAATAGCGCTTGAAAAAAACCTTTAAAGTTCAAACCCGTTTCCGAACTCGAAGGCTCAAGGCAGGAAATGCGGTGCTCCAAGCGACTTCACATTTGTTTGATATTTGTTGTCGGCGACAAGACCCACGTAGGGACGCGAGGTGCAAGTAGTGGAAGAAGCGCCTCCATAGTGACAGTGTTGTGAAAGTGAAATTATGTGTGTCGGCGGCGAGACCCACGCAGGGACAAAGGGTGCAAGTAGTGGGAGGACTTTTGCCGTTGTACAGTGTAGTTTGTAAGGAATTTTGTAAGGTGATTTTCTAATTGGAATTAATTATGTTTATGTTTATTGTACATTTATAATTCTTATTAGATTATCTTAGTTAGTCATATTAGATTCTAGTTAGATAAGTTTCTTTTATGAAAATTGGGAAAAGTTTAAAATTTCTTAGATAATTACGTAACTTGAAAACTCACTTTTTTGTTTATGCATGTACGTTAATTAAAGTGTTAAAAAAAGGTTGTATTTCATTGTAAAAATAGGTTTACAAGTTGTTTCATGAAGATCGGTCCAGTAGTTTTCAAGTTATTGCGATTTTTGTAAAGTGAAAATTTTGTTCTTATGTAACTTTGACTGTTTTTGTTCTAGGAAATTTTTTGTATGATAATGTATGTATAAAACAATTAGAGTAGGTAAAAGTAAAGATAGAAAGGATTCTAATGATGTATAATACATAGCTGTAAGGTTGAAATTTAATGAAAATAAAGGCTACGAAAGTTTCGGTCTTAGCGAAAATGTAAGGAAAAAACAGGCTCAAAATACGAGGGCCTCTATAAGGTAACAACGGCCGGTATAAAAGCCGGAACGAACGCCGGCACTGAGTCAGTCGCAGCCGAGCCACCGAAGAGGAAACAACACTAGAAAAAAGAAGACCGAAGCCTTCAAGATTTGAACTCTAGTGCAGTGTTTTATTCCGTTGCCCGTGGTCCCAGCCCCAGTATTATTTCTGAAGTCGTCAAACGTTACGCATTCAGGGGTGCGTGGGTACGTGCGTCACCAGCCACGCAAGGCACGTGCGTACAAAGGGACAAAGGGGGCACATCGAAAGGTTTTCCGTTCCTCCCCTCTCCCTCATCGGCGGAGCACCGTTGGTCATCCCGGTCCGTCCGCCACAAGTTTTTGGTCCTTCGTGAACCGGATCCCTGTTGGAAGGTGGTGCCAGAAGAGGTACCCAGAAGAGTACAGTAGATAAGAAGATTGCAAGATGCCCGTCACCAGGTCTCAGAAGGATGCTCCCTCACGTCCCTCGTCACGTCCTTCCGTTAAGGACGCGGCTGAAGAAGGTTCAGGGACAGAAGGGGTCACGTCTGCGTCAGCGTCATCGGGCACAGCAACCACGTCGGGTACAGCGACTACGTCGGGCACAAACACTTCTTCCGGCACAACGACTACAGAGGGGACCACGGCAACGGAATCCACGAAGACTACGGTTGCGACCACCACCACAGCGGCTTCAGAGAGCAAGAAGGGAACAGAAGCCACCCGTAAGGAGACGACAAAGAAGACCCCAGATCAGGCCCCGGCTGAGGAGGTGTATGGGTCAAGAACCACTCTTAAGCCGATGGGGGTCAGTCGTCGCACCAGGTCAGTGAAGACAACGAGCACCTCGGCCAGAAGGCGCGAGCTGGAAGCCAGAGAAGAGTTAGCACGTCTGGAGCTGAAGCAAGCACAGGCTGCGGCCAAGCTAGCGCGCGTCAGGTTGGAGCTGGCACAGTATGAAGATGAGGACTCCGTTGATGAAGACCAGGAAGATCGAACAGCACAGGTCCAGAACTGGATCGAAACGTCGGTACTAAATGAAGACGTACCAGAACAAACCGAGCTACGAGGTCAACGCCCCCCCGAGGACCCGAAGAAAGTCAAAGCCGAAGAGAACTCGGCAACCATGGGAGCTACGATCGAAATTCAAGCGCTAGCGTCGGTGTTAAAGGAAGCTCTTACCACAAGGGAAGGACCAGCGTCGCAGCCGAAGTACATCCATGAGTTACCGTTCTTCGACGGCAGCAGCAGCGAGTGGCTGGCCTTCAAAGTAGTCTATGAAGATACGGCGCCAATGTTTAACGACGTTCAAAACATGGCAAGACTAAGAAGAGCATTGAAAGGAAACGCAAGGGAAGCCATCAAGAGCTTATTATATTCGGAAGCATCTCCGCTGGAAGTGATGCAAGCTCTACGAAGAAGATACGGGAGGCCGGACGCACTAGTGTTGGCGGAACTGGAAAAAATCAAGACGTTGCCGAAGATATCAGAGAATCCCAAGGACATATGCATCTTCGCAAGTCAAATCAACAATAGTGTGGCGGCCATCAGAGGATTGAAGAAACCCCAGTATCTACATTCGCCGGAAATGGTGAAACAAATTATCGAGAAGATGCCAACGGTCCTGAAGTTCCGCTGGTACGACTACACTGCAGCATCAGAAGAAGGCGAGTTCTCCAACCTGACATTGGTGTCCAAGTTCCTGAACATAGAAGCAGACAAGTGTGGAGCCTTCGCTACAATAGAAGAAAAGAGCGGGTTCAAGAGGACTCACCGACAGGCGGCGCACTCTACGAAGGAAAAGGAAAGGAGCTCGAACTTGAAACAACAAGAGAAGACTTGCCCTATGTGTGAGGGCGAACACTTCCTCGTCGAGTGTCAGAAGTTCAAGAACGCGTCGGTCCAAGATCGGTGGGCAACAGTGAAGAAAAGTCGCGTCTGCTTCAAGTGTCTTCAGGGGAAACACAGGAAGGAGAGCTGCAGGAAGCCATCGTGCAAGGAGTGCAAGCGGTGGCATCATCATCTGCTACACGTCGAGTCAGAAGAAAGGAAATCCGAAGACAAGAAAGAAGATAAGGAACCACAGGAAGGAACAAGTGTCGCCGCATCAGTGAACGCGGTCAACAGTACGAGGGCGTACTTGAAGATAGTTCCTGTGGAAGTCTTCGGGTCGAAAGGATCCAAGAAGATACTGGCCCTGATGGATGAAGGGTCAACAGTGTCACTGCTGGATGAGAAGATAGCGAGAGAGGTCGGCGCTCAAGGGAACACGGAAGAACTGGTCATCGAGACAGTGGGAGGCAAGCAGCTAAGAAAGAAGGACTCTCAGACATTGGACCTGATAGTGAAAGGTGCTCAGGGAAGCAAGAAGACATTGAAGAGGGTCCGAACCATCGACGAGTTGAAGCTTGCACCGCAGTTCTTAGACAAGAAGAGGATTGAAGATTGTAAACACTTGAAGAAGATCGCCGACTCTCTCTATTATACAGGGGAGTCACCACAGCTACTCATCGGGCAGGACAACTGGGAGCTGATCGTGACTCGAGAAATAAGAAGAGGCAAACCAGGGGAACCAGTCGCATCGAGAACAGGACTCGGCTGGGTGCTGCATGGGTCGGACAAAGGGGGCACGAAGCCAGTACACTTCCTGAACACGTGTCTTCACATCAACACGGCTGAAGAAGAGATGCATCAAGCCATCAAGGAACACTTCGCCATTGAAGCACTAGGGGTGTTGCCAAGAAGACCCACCACCGACTCAGAGGGAAGAGCACTCGCCATCCTGGAGAAGACCTGCAGAAGACTGGAAGATGGTCGATTCGAAGCTGGGCTCCTGTGGAAGAATGAAGAGGAGCAGATGCCGGAGAGCTACACTTCTGCACGAAACCGATTGATAAACATCGAGAGGAAGATGGACAAGGATCCTCAGTTGAAAGCAGAGTATAGCAAACAAATCCAGCACCTAATCGACAGCAAGTATGCAGAAGAAGCCAGAAGACAACAAGAAGATATGGTACCTGCCTCATTTCGCCGTGGTACATCCATTAAAGAAGAAGATACGGATCGTCTTCGACGCGGCAGCCAAGTCAAAAGGAAGAAGCCTCAACGACGCTCTGCTGCCTGGACCAGACCTACTGCAGTCTCTGTCACTTCGACAAGGACCACTGGCGGTGGCGGCCGACATCAAGGAGATGTTCCTACAAGTTCGCATCAGGCCAGAAGATAGAGACAGCCTACGGTTCCTGTGGCGAGGCGAAGATCGCAACGTGCTACCAAAGAAGTATAGGATGACATCCGTTATCTTCGGTGCAACATCGTCACCAAGCACAGCGATCTACGTCAAGAACCGGAACGCGGCGGACTACAAGGAGCAATATCCAGAGGCTACAAGGGCGATCGACCTGAACCATTACATGGACGACTATCTCCATAGTTTCCATTCAGAAGAGGACTTCAGAAGAGTCACAGCTCAAGTGGACTTCATACACAAGAAGGCGGGCTTCGAACTCAGAGGTTGGGCATCAAACCAGCCTAAGCTGCTGCAGGAAGTGAAGACTGACACCACAGAAAAGACAGAAGTAGACCTCGGCGAGAAAGAAGAGAAGACTTTGGGCCTGCGTTGGTTCACAGAAAGGGACTCCATCGGCTTCAGGGCAAACCTACGTAACACACCAGAAGAGATCATCAAAGGGTTCCAGGTGCCCACGAAGAGAGAAGTCACCAGCGCAGTGATGTCGACCTTCGACCCATTGGGGTTGGCGTCACCAATCCTCGTCCAAGGGAAGAAGCTGCTTCAAAACGTGTGGAGAAGCGGCGTCGGTTGGGACGACGAGATAGAGGAAAGGGACTACGAAACATGTAAATGTTACCTGGAGAAGATGAAGTTGCTCCGAGATCTTCACATACCAAGGTGTCTGGCGCCACATCGCACCGAGGGGGAGCTGCATACGTTCACCGATGCAAGCGAGACAGCGTACGCAGCCACAGTCTACTGGAGGACAGAAGAACCAAGCGGCACCTATCACGTCAGCTTGGTGGCAGCGAAGGTCAGAGTCACACCTCTGAAGCCAGTGTCAATTCCGAGACTCGAGCTGCAGGCGGCACTCCTGGGAAGCAGACTAGCGCACTCCGTGGAAGAAGAGATGGACCTGAAGGTGGTGAAGAAGACTTATTGGACAGACTCCAGCATCGTGCTCTCGTGGATCAAGACGGACCCGAGAACATTCAAGACGTTCGTGGCTCATCGCTTGGCAGAGATTGAAGACCTGACCAAACCTCAAGAGTGGAGATGGGTACCTACGGCGAAGAACCCAGCAGACGACGCGACGCGCGACGTACCAGAAGATTTTGACTGTAATCACCGATGGTTCACCGGGCCTGACTTCCTACGAAGAGATGAAGTTCACTGGCCGGCACCGAGGACCTTTAAGAAGGAAACCACCGGTGAAGAAAGGTTAACGGACGTCGTAGCGGCTGCAAGCGTCACGTATCCCGTACCCGATCCTGAAAGGTTTTCGTCGTGGAAGAGATTATGGCGTGCTACAGCGAGAGTACTGCAGTTCATCCAACTCTGCAGAACAAAGGAAAAGGTCAACGTCAGCAAGGAAGATCCAACATGGAGAGCGACAGAAAGGAAGAAGACGACAACAGCAGAGAAGCGACATCAGTCTTCGAAGAACGCTGAGAAGAAGTACCTGCCATTGGACGCCGGACTACTAGAGCAAGCCGAAATTCTATTGCTAAAAAGAAGCCAAGAGAAAAGCTTCAGAGAAGACATCAGGTGTCTACAGCAAGGAAAGCAACTAGAAGGCAGTAGCAAGTTGAAGAAGCTCGACGTAGTGCTGGAAGAGGGTCTTCTACGGCTGAAAGGAAGAATCGACGCGATACAGGGTGTAAGCAGGGACTACAAGCGACCCATCGTGCTCGACAGCAAGGAAAGGACAACACGACTCGTCATAGAAGAATACCACTGCCGCTTCAATCACGGCAATCACGCGACGGTCATGAACGAAATAAGGCAACGCTTCTGGGTGCTGGGACTGAAGTCAGCGATCAAGACAGTTCAGCATCAATGCCAATGGTGCAAGACGAAGAGGGCAACGCCACAAGAACTCCCGACGGGCAACTTACCGGTAGAAAGGCTAATGCACGGCAGCTTTCCATTCACGTGCACCGGCGTAGATTACTTCGGCCCGCTGACAGTCACCGTGGGAAGACGTCACGAGAAAAGGTGGGGCGCTCTATTTACATGCCTAACCACAAGGGCTGTACACATAGAGCTCGCTCCCTCACTCTCCACGGACAGCATGATCATGGCGCTACGAAGATTCGCCGCGAGAAGAGGAATGCCGAAGACAATCTATAGTGATAACGGGACCAACTTCGTCGGCGCTAACCACGAACTGAAAGAAGCGCTAGAGAACATGAAGCAAGAAGACCTCACCTCAGAAGCAGAAAAGATCGGCGTGCAGTGGAAGTTCATCCCTCCTGGTGCGCCAAACATGGGCGGCGCATGGGAGCGTCTGGTGCGATCAATCAAAACCGCACTAGGCGCCACACTCAACGAGCAACATCCACGAGAGGAGGTCCTACATACCCTCCTCCTGGAGGCCGAGCACATAGTCAACTCTCGGCCTCTCACCCACCTCTCCGAGAATCCTGAAGAAGAAGCACTCACGCCCAACCATTTCCTCATTGGGCGTTCCTGCGGCGCGACGAGGATCGGCAGCTTCACCGACAACGAGCTCGTGGGCAGACACACCTGGAAGGCTGCGCAGCGACTTGCCGATCACTTCTGGCAACGCTGGCTGCGCGAGTACCTGCCCACTCTGCTGCCAAGGAAGACGTCGGGAAGGAGCGACGCTGCTGATCTACGCGTCGGGGACGTCGTGCTCATCGTCGACCGCAGCCTACCGAGATGCACCTGGCCACGCGGCAGAATCCAGCGGGTGTATCCGGGACCAGACGGGCGGACAAGAGTCGTCGACGTCGAGACCAGAGGAGGAGTGCTACGGAGACCGAGTTCGAGAGTGGTGCTGCTGGTGCCGGGAGTGTCGCCGAGCCAGGAAGATGGTGCGACGCACGAGGGGGAGACTGTCGGCGACAAGACCCACGTAGGGACGCGAGGTGCAAGTAGTGGAAGAAGCGCCTCCATAGTGACAGTGTTGTGAAAGTGAAATTATGTGTGTCGGCGGCGAGACCCACGCAGGGACAAAGGGTGCAAGTAGTGGGAGGACTTTTGCCGTTGTACAGTGTAGTTTGTAAGGAATTTTGTAAGGTGATTTTCTAATTGGAATTAATTATGTTTATGTTTATTGTACATTTATAATTCTTATTAGATTATCTTAGTTAGTCATATTAGATTCTAGTTAGATAAGTTTCTTTTATGAAAATTGGGAAAAGTTTAAAATTTCTTAGATAATTACGTAACTTGAAAACTCACTTTTTTGTTTATGCATGTACGTTAATTAAAGTGTTAAAAAAAGGTTGTATTTCATTGTAAAAATAGGTTTACAAGTTGTTTCATGAAGATCGGTCCAGTAGTTTTCAAGTTATTGCGATTTTTGTAAAGTGAAAATTTTGTTCTTATGTAACTTTGACTGTTTTTGTTCTAGGAAATTTTTTGTATGATAATGTATGTATAAAACAATTAGAGTAGGTAAAAGTAAAGATAGAAAGGATTCTAATGATGTATAATACATAGCTGTAAGGTTGAAATTTAATGAAAATAAAGGCTAAAAAGTTTCGGTCTTAGCGAAAATGTAAGGAAAAAACAGGCTCAAAATACGAGGGCCTCTATAAGGTAACAACGGCCGGTATAAAAGCCGGAACGAACGCCGGCACTGAGTCAGTCGCAGCCGAGCCACCGAAGAGGAAACAACACTAGAAAAAAGAAGACCGAAGCCTTCAAGATTTGAACTCTAGTGCAGTGTTTTATTCCGTTGCCCGTGGTCCCAGCCCCAGTATTATTTCTGAAGTCGTCAAACGTTACGCATTCAGGGGTGCGTGGGTACGTGCGTCACCAGCAACGCAAGGCACGTGCGTACAAAGGGACAAAGGGGGCACATCGAAAGGTTTTCCGTTCCTCCCCTCTCCCTCATCGGCGGAGCACCGTTGGTCATCCCGGTCCGTCCGCCACATTTGTGCTGTGCAAACGTCAGCTTTGTGCGTCAATAACAAATGTGCCCACTGGCCACGACAGTAAACGAACTTCACTGCTGCTTGCAGCGCTACTTTGTGTTTTTGTAGATAATAGGCTTATTGTGCATTTGTTTACAAGAATGCAAAATTGCATGGACCGTCGCATTTCATGGCTCTCGGCTAAAACTTATTTTAGTTCATAAATATATATTAATTATATGCATTCCTAAAATAACGCTTTTTTTAAGTGGTCATTCGCACGGGTGCTTTTTTGCCGGCGTTAAAAAAAGAGCCGAAATAGAAAAAAATGCATTCCCATGTATCTGTTCACACATCAGCGCTTTTTTTAACCGAGACTGAAATTAAATGGATTTTAAGTGCTTGGCGGTGACATTAAAGGTAAGTGTTCCACACTAGGCGGTACTGCACTGCAGCGGAACTGCGCGACACGACGCGTCATTTTTTAGTAAACCGCACTTGAACTGCAGTGGCGTTACAAAAATAAAATATGTTCAGTCAGTAGCTATGCAACCTCTGAGCAAGATGGACAACGAAATGGCCTGGCCCTTAGTCGAACCGCACTCCGCGGCAGCGGCAGCGGAACTATACGTCGCGACTCTTTTGGTCAGTTGCTCAACTTTGACGCGCATTTCGGTTGCAGTGCAGTTCCGTTGCCGCTAGTGCGTGATGTCTCTTATAAATTTCATATAAAGAATATTTTGACGCGTCGTGTCGCGCAGTTCCGCTGAAGTGTAGTTCCGCCTAGTGCGGTTTCACCTTTAAGTTCAATTTAAAGCCGTAGTTAAGTTCGATTCCTTACATTGAAGAATGTGATAAAATTCCTCATGTGCTACCATATACACATAGAAGGAGAATTGAACAATTGGAGAATTGAACAATTGACGATGCAGATTTTTTTTTAACTTTTCCCCACACTAGCAATTTCTCCTGTGTCGTGGGCGTTTACAAACATATAAACTAACATACACAAAGGCCCAGACCCGGAATGATTACTTGTAGATCATACTCCGAGCGGGAATCGAACCCGCGACACGCAGCTCAGCAGCCCGATCACTCAGTCACTGCACCAACAGTGCCGTTAAATAACTCGGTTTATTACAATTTTGTGTCGATGGTTAATCGAGGTCAAAAATGATCGTATTGTAAAGATTATATTCTTATATTTCGACGAGGTGCAGATACCGGCACGGTTCTTGAGCGCTCGGCGTAAGAGTGGGGATCGTTTTGCGCATCGTACACTTATCGACGAATGAAACGCACAATAAAACAAATAAAACGCACAAAACAACGAATCCCGAGTGGCGGCTTTGAGTCTAGGACGCGATGCGCTACGGCACGCTACGCGGGCCAATCACTACACTTTCCTCACCCCGTTCCTCACTTCATCTACCAAAGGGACCTAATAACTCACTTCTGCGCAGGTGAAGGTCAGCGTTCAGGATCCATGACGGTATTTGTACTTCAACGTAACTTTTTTTTGTCCTGCGCTTGGTTGCTATAATAAACCGATCGGGGGATTGATCGACCGGGACTATCTGACTTGTACTGACTAAAATCCACTGTGTCCTCCAATAGCCCTTTACGTGCCGGGGCCACCTTTACCCGATAGTCCAGCGACTCTGGGGCAGGCTTTGGGCCTCTAAACCGATCCACTGCAATAAATAATGTAATAATATGAATACATATTTACAGAGGCGTCTTTACCTATAGTGCAGGGTGTGCGGCGCACACCGGCGCCGGGTCTAAGGGGGCGCCGAGCGCCCTCTAATGGCTCAGGCACAAAATGTCGCTTTCGGAAAATGTCTCTTGGTAGTAAAATGTCTCTTTCGCAAAATGTCGCTTTCTCATAACATCGCTTTCGCAGAATGACTCCTTATCAAAAGGTCGCCTTTGTCACAATGCCTCTTTCGCAGAATATCTCTTTTGCAAAATGTCGCGTTAGTAACTTAGAAAAAAGTTAGCCAGGTTTAAAAGAAAGGTTGTTTTTTTTTTCAATTTCTTATTCTTGGCACAGAATACTTAATAGTTGTTCTTGGTTGATTCTGTTCTAGTTTTTATTAACATTGTATGGCAACGTTACAAATTCGATTTTTCGAGTGAAATCAAAAATAAAAAAAAAAATTATTACGACGGGGGATGCAGTAGCCCGAAGCAAGGTCGTCTTGGCGGTGTCTTTGGACATCACCAACGCCTTCAATACCCTGCCCTGGAGTTGCATCAGGGAGGCACTCCGGTATCACCGGGTGCCGACCTACCTCCGTCGCATAGTCGAGGACTACCTGACGGACAGAGTCGTCATCTACCCCGGTCACCGGGGAGAATGGAAACGGCGAGAGATGTCGTGCGGTGTTCCACAGGGATCGGTCTTGGGGCCGCCCCTGTGGAACATCTGTTACGACTATGTGCTGCGCGGCGACTTCCCTGATGGCGTCGGCGTAATTTGTTACGCCGACGACACGCTCGTCCTGGCGGAGTGAGAGTCGCACCAGGCGGCGGCCAACCTGGCGACGCAAGCGGTCGCGACAGTCGTTCGAAGGATCCGACAGTTGGGACTCGACGTGGCGCTTCGCAGAACAGAGGCCATGTGTTTTCATGGCCGTCTGAACGCGCCTCGGTCAGAGTCCCACATAATGGTGGGAGGGGTCCGCATCCGCGTCGGGGGGACGATGAAGTACCTGGGTCTCGTCCTCGACAGCCGTAGGAACTTCAGGGAGCACTTCCTGCGTTTGGCCCCAAAGCTGAACCGGGCAGCAGCCGCCCTCAGGCGACTCCTGCCCAATCACAGTGGGCCAAACGCCTCCTGCCGGAAGCTGTACGCCGGTGTCGTGCGGTCCAAGGCCCTCTACGGGGCCCCAGTGTGGGCCCTGAGCATTCGGACGCGACCACTAAAGCTGGTCGCATGCCAGAGGGTCATAGCTATCCGGATGATCCGAGGATACCGCACGATCGCCGGCGAATCGGCCAACCTCCTTGCCGGATTACTGCCCTGGAATCTGGAGGCGACTGCCCTCCAGCGCGTCTATGCGTGGTGCGTGGAGGCGCAGCGCCGGGGAGAATTCCCGTTGCCTCGACAAGTCGAAGAGGTCCGGCGCGATCTCAGGGCAGTATAGAGGGAACGACTGTCGCAACCGAGGTTCGGGCACGCCACAATCGCGGCGGTAAGACCCCTCTTTGAGGAGTGGCTGGAAAGGCGTCACGGCGTCCTGACCTACCGCATGACGCAGGTCCCCACCGGACATGGAATTTTCGGGAGCTACCTGTGTCGGATAGGGAGGGAAGAAACGCCTGGGTGTCACCACTGCAAAGATCGCCCAGAGGACACGGTGGAGCATACGGTGCACGACTGCCCCGCTTGGGCAGAGCACCGCCGTGTCCTCACGGCAGCGATAGGCGGAGACCTCTCGCGCCCGGCATTAGTCGAGGCCATGCTGCAGGGCGAGATGGAGTGGGAAGCGGTCGCCTCCTTCTGCGAAGCAGTTATGCTCGCGAAGGAGGAGGCGGGCCGCCAAAGAGAGAGGACAGCGTCCTCCCTCCGCCCCAGCCGCAGTGGTAGACGCCCACGGCGTCGGACGTCGCAAGACGATCTCCAGCGACCGTAGGCGCAGGCATGCGGGCGGCGAGTAATGGGCAACTCGCCGCCCGACCATGGACCATGCCCGGGTTGACGGCACGTTGTGTTCCACGCGCGCCTCAAAGAGCGTCAGCAAGATGACGGGGTCCCCCTCTAGAGGGCCAAAGCCTGCCGGGGTCGCGGGACTTATACCATTACCGTGACCCTGGAACGTAAAGGGCTAATGAAGGACACCGTTGTAGTCAGTACAAGTCTGACAGTCCATCCCGCCCTGCCCTGGGTGGGAGGACTCATTTGATGATTTTACCACGAAAAAAAAAAGTTACTAACGCGACATTTTGTGAAAGAGATATTCTACGAAAGAGGCATTTTGTGAAAGCGACCTTTTAAGAAGAAGTCATTCTGTGAAAGCGACATTATGAGAAAGCGACATTTTTCGAATGAGACGTTTTACTACTAGGAGACGTTTGCGAAAGAGACATTTTGCGCCTGAGCCATTTAAAGGCTATTTAAAATTGCACCATTTGCATTCGAATTTCCGTTTGAAAATATAACTGTTAGTATTCCATTTTGACCCCGCTCCTACTAGAGGGCGCCAGGGTTCTGGTTGCACACGGGCGCCACAAGGGCTAGAGACGCCTCTGCATATTTAAGTTCAATTTTCTCACAATTCCCATAACCCACAAGAATGCGACCCTTACCATGATAAACAAAACACATTTAGCTATATATCTTCACATTTTCATTAATGTCCGCGGTGGATTTTTCTCCCCTACTACTTGCCCGTTTACCTTTATTAGTATTCAATTAAATATAATTATGGAATGCAATAAAGTATTGAGTATTGTGGTATTGAGTAAGATGTAAACGAAATAATCTTTATCGTCGAGATCTTTAATGAGATTCCGGCATGTCGAGGAGACGTGTTCAAGCAATGCTAGCACAATACGACTGGATTTCGGTCGTCTGTTGTGTGGAACGCACTCTACGGTTCGTGGTGCGCTCCGGACCAAGTTCGATCGTCTGTTATGGCTTTTAGCAGTTTCAACTCGGCGCTTTTTAACGCCCAGAAAAAAAGCGCTCGTGCGAATGACCACTAACGGTTGGTTATGGGAAAAATCGTGCGTTTTTACCATTAAATAAATATTTTTTGGATATAGAAAACAGTTGCGAGATGTGTGCACCGCAGTCTCCGCAGTCCCCGCATTACGAATTCTTTGTATGAAGTTCTATGAAACCTCGCGCACTCACCCGCTTCGCCGTAGCCGCAGAAGCGGTAAGAAAGCGATGACTGCGGGGACTGCGGAGACTGCGGTGCGGCTAGGTCTGCGTCACAGATTACATATATGGTCTGCGTTCACCTTAAAAATGGAGCCTTTTGAAAATCATTTATAATATTGTTTTTTTTTTTTATTTGAACCATTATGCAGTGTGCAACACTGAAGTTGAATGTCAAACATTTGATTGAACTAAATTGAACGGATTGATTGAACTGTTCCTGACTTTATTTATTTTATCATCTGTGACGCGGGCGTATCGTATCGCAAGAAAATTTACTGTAGAGAAATTGGTAGAAATATTAATTTTGCCAATAAACAGTAATAACAGAAATCACGGAGTTAATTCGGTGAAATAATGTGTTAATATTGTACTGCTGCCCTTGGTTATCCTACGTTTTCATTGTTTCTACGGCTTCTAATTATTAATGTCTTTTTTTTTCTTTTGTAAACACGTTTGAGATATTTCCTAAAAATTTGATATTATACGGTTCCTGAATAAACTATGAGTCACTGGTTTAGCTCTAACGCATACAAGTGAAGTGTTTCGTATCTAAATACTTTGTGTTTTGAAAGATGGCTGATTTAATTCGTGCTATGGGGGCGCCGATTGGACCCCCAGTAAAGGATAAGTTGGGATCTCCATCGACGGAATCTGAAGACGGTGGGGGCGATATCGCAGAGTTAGCAGCAGATTTAGAGTTGGATGAACCAGATGGACCTAGCACTAATGGTAAGTTTCTAAATTAGAATACACAGTCAAATATGACCATAAGTTGAAATTGAATCAATGCATGTTGATATAATGTTGGTTTGTAACAGGCGAAAGGCAGGCAGTCCTGGCCCCTCCTGAGACTGAGTGGTATCATGGTCGGCTGGATAGATACACCTCTGAAGAAAGGCTTTGGGCTGCTGGGAAACTTGGCAGCTATCTAGGTAAGGGATTTTGTTATGAACTGACATCTATTTTTAATCCTTCAAATTTTCAGTCCCAACAGACAATTCAATAGTGTCATTATAACACAAAAATGAAGCTTAATGACTTAATCACAGTTACCTTATTGAATATAAATACAATACAAATATAAAATGTTTTCCTGATAGTTATGGCAAACCGAAATATCAATGCAACAAACATTTAAATATTTGGATTTGTTCCTGTATTAAATGATAAATTTTCCTTGTTATTGTTGTGATTTTAAAATATCTCAATTATGTTTACTTTAATAGGTGTCATAGAAAAAAAATCAAAAGTTAATTTATATCAAAGTTTTTTTATAAGGAAAAAAGTATTCTAAGTCTTACTCCAGCATCCAGGTTACCTATGTATCAAATTCCTTAACAATAATTCAAGAAAAGAGAGACAGTATGAGTGTAAAACTAAAATTGGTACCGTAGAAGAATAACAATAAAAAATAACTAAAAAGTTTGATAAATGAAATCTCACAAGTAGTAGGCATATTTAAAAACAAACTTTCAGTCATAACAATAGACAAAAGACTAATGAAACACTTCCCATGGTGTTTTCTATGGGAAAGGGTTATGCAATTACACTGTGTGATATTGTTTCCTATAAGAATTGATAAAACAGCTACAATGTAATATTCATTGTTCTGTTGTTTTCACTTATTTAACAAAGATAGCAATAGTGATGTAAAGGGAAACTATGAAGCTTTTGTTATCACATTACAAAGTAGGTACAATGGGTTTTCTGTATTGTATTTTTGACAGGATAATATTTTTTATACATACATTGGTAATGTTGATACTGTCTTAGTAAAAGGCAGTCATAGTACTGAGTCTTTCATTACTTTAGTAAAATTCTAGCATTTGCCCATGGCTTAGGACTTTGGAAATGATCTCTGAAGTTGCTGTTCACCAGTGGTTGCTCTGGTGCTCAGCTCCTATTAATTGTAGTGTTTTTTTTAGGAATATAACTGGATTTATATTATGCTAAACTATAAATAAAAACTAACTAGTAATATGTAACATCGCACTACGACTAATAGAAAAGAATATTTTTCTGTCGGAAGAAAAATATTTTTCAATTCAATCCAGTCGTTCCTGAGATTATTTATTTACCTATTTAACTATAGGGAATTTTGCATTCAACCAAACAAGCAAAGAAATAAACTCTTCTTCTTTAAAATATTAGTATATGTAGATAAAAAATAATAAAATAGTTTAAAAGAAGTTGGGTAATAAATTATATTAAAAAAAAAAAACATCATTGCCTTAAAGTCTTTACACTAGTACTGGCTAGTGCTAGTCAGCCTATAAATGTTCCCACTGCTGGGACACAGGCCTCCTCTCTGAGAGAGGGAGTGCGTCTTTACACTACATGCATAGATTTTGATTTTATTGTCACATTCTGACAAACAGACACAGTAAGAAGAGTCCTTGTTTAAAAATATCCTTTGACTAATTAATAATAATATAATAATAATAATATTCCACAACTATCACACAACGCCATCTAGTCCCAAGCTAAGTAGAGCTTGTGTTATGAGTACTAGACAACTGATAAACATACTTACATATTTCTAAATACATACATATTATAGATAAATTACACCCAGACACAGAACAAATGATCGTGCTCATCACACAAACATTTGTCCTGGGTGGGAATCGAACCCACGACCTCCGGCATAGCAGTCAGGGACACTAACCACTAGACCAACAGGCCAGTCAATAATATAAAATAATATAATAATAATAATATTGTTGTTCTTTATTTTATGAAATTGATTGAATGCATGGTTGAAGTTGAGTTAAAACAGGCATTAAAATAAACACAACAGACAATAATCATTTGCTGTTTATGGCAATAAAACTGTGATACAGAAGATTGCTCATTATTTATGAAGTTTAAAAGCTATGTTTGGTCATCACACACAGCACACAACACAATAATATCTAACTTAGAACTTCCAGGAATTACCAATGTGAAATTATGTTGAGTATGTAAATGTTTTACTCAAATAAAAATTGTATGAAAATATTCCTTTTCAGTACGAGAGAGTGATCGAAAACCAGGATCTTATGTTCTGAGTTACTTGGGCCGCACTGGAATAAATCATTTTAGGTAAATCAACATAAAGCAGTTGTCCCTCAACTGGCGATTAACGAGTAGCGAGTAGAGCTAAAAAACGGAAAACGAGTTGGCGAGTAACTCGTGTTAATTTTATTACTATAGATTTGTCATTGGGCTATGTGCGAGTGGCCTAGTGCGACAGGCCATTACTTGCACCACTCGCTCGTGAAGGCGGTAACTTTATTAAAATAAAAATATAAGGAACTATACAACAATGATAGTTCTAAAATCAAAATGTGTACACACTGCTACACATCAAGCTATACAAAACCAGTATAATCTGAATGTTGAATGTGCGGAAAGATCATACAAAGCTAGACCACGATAAAATGGTTTTGTATGGCTTGATGTATGGCCGTGTGTACGTACTCGGATCTGCACACATAGGAATGACCGGTGGTTGGCCTTCGGCTTGAAATGTAAGTGCCAAGTGAGCATCACTGATGAGTTGATATCTTTTGTTGCTCAGCGATAAAGTAGTGGAGCAGGCAACGTTAAAATTCCGTGATGAACTTATAATACCTATGCATCTCTTATTTATACACGAAATATGTATCTATTTTTTTCTTGAACAAGAAAATAGTCGCTACCTCGCCTGTGGTAGGACAACTGCCTTAGTCTATAGATATAACATCTTTTATTTTCCACATTATAAAAACCTAAAAATAATAATTAATGAGCTATTGCTATTTCATACATCGGTTTTGAAACCTACAGAATAACGGCAGTGTGCGGCGACTATTACATCGGAGGTCGTCAGTTTGACTCTCTTACCGAGCTGGTGGGCTTCTATAGCCATTGCTCTGATCTCCTGAAGAGGGAGAGGCTTGTGGAGCCAGTGCCGCCACCCGAACCTGTCAACGATAAAAAGGTATAACACTTTTTTGTATGAATGTTGCGTTTTGCTCTTGACCTTAGTCTAGGTCAGGGGTGACATAGACAAGGTCGATGATGGAGTGAGCTTACCCAGAAAATGCCTGTTCACTCTAAGTTTGAAGCGATTAGGACTATATTACATAGATTATAGATTACATATTTGTATTTTTAACCGACTTCAAAAAGGAGGAGGTTATCAATTCGACTGTATTTTTTTTTTTTTTTATGTTTGTTACCTCATATCTTGCGACTGGGTGAACCGATTTTCATGATTCTTTTTTTGTTCGAAAGCTGGTGCTTCCCGTGTGGTCCCATTGTCACCATTTCAATATCTGATGATTGGATCCTGGAGAAATCGAGGGCAACCCTCAAATTTTATAGGCCCACACATCGTTTTTCGCAAATATTATGAAGTAATTTAAGTACTTGCGTATAGTAATCATCATCTCATGTAGCTGAGCTGATGATGGAAGGTTCAACAACTCCTTAGCAGTAGTATTTAGTAAATTATTTTTTTTCATTCAGTATTTCAAAGCACTACAATTTAATAAAGGTCTGGAGTATATCTGATGATGGAGCCGAGAGACGGTCGAGGGAACTCCTCAACGATTCACAGCAGCTACCTTGTGTTTGAGCTTGATTAATTTGTATTGATGAGAACTTTACACCTAGATGAGTTTTAACTGTTATTAGGGGTCTGATGACGAAGACGAAGGACAGTTCAGGGAATTCCTCAACGGTTTATAGTAGCTACCTTGTGTTTGGACTTAATTCATTTATATTGATGAGAACTTTACACCTAGATGGGTTGTAACTGTCATTAGGGTTCTGATGATGAAGACCAAGAACAGTTCAGGGAACTCCTCAACGGTTTACAGCAGCTATCTTGTATTTGGACTTAATTCATTTATACTAATGACCCATATGGGTTATTGTTCGATGCAGTATATGTCTGCCATTTGGTGTATGTGTACATGGGCGATGTTATAACCGGTGCTAAGGATAATAAAATTCTAGTGCATGAGTAAGAAAATTATGTTTTTGACAAGAATTTCGGTTGAATATTTAAACTAAAAAGGGTAAAATAAAAAAGTTTTTTTAAAAAAATGTAACCGACTTCTAAAAAAAACAACCACTAAAAAGGGTAAAATAACCTACCAAAAAACTTTTTTTTCGGAAGTCGGTGGCAAAAAAATCAATGAAATAAAAAAGCAAAGCCACCGACTTCCGAAAAAAAAGTTTTTTGGTAGGTTATTTTACCCTTTTTAGTGGTTGTTTTTTTTAGAAGTCGGTTACATTTTTTTAAAAAAACTTTTTTTTTTCTTTTACTATTTATTTTTACCCTGAGTCGTGTGGTTCGGTCTTGCTTCTAGGCCGAACAGCTCATTTAGCTTTATTCAACCAGGTTTGCCGTGATAACGCGGTGTGTTTTTCAGTATTCACATGGTAGCCTACTTTTTGTCATCGGCGATTATGGTTTCGAACTGTAAATCATTAAATTGTGTAATATAGCTTTAGCCCGCGGCTTCATGTACCTGTCTCAGGGTCCCCACATATCTCTCAAAATTTCATCGGAACTGAAAGCGAAACAAAGGTAGGGTTTTTTTTGGAAGCCCCTGTTATAATTTTTACATGAAGTCGGGGCCCTCAAAGATTTCAAGGTCCTGAGTAGGTACACGCCCAGAATGACCCATGAGACAGCTGGCCCTAAGTGCGTTACCCTTGGAAAGTCTTGTCAGAATATCGAATTTTTGACCAATATTTAAGTACTGTATTTTTTTTACAGAGGGTGGTAGCAATACTGCCGTACACGAAGATGCCCGACACAGACGAGCTGACTTTCCAGAAGGGAGACATTTTCTTTCTGCACAACGACATGGGTGATGGCTGGCTCTGGGTAACTGCACATAGGTGAGATATTATACTTATTTAAAATGATTCCAAAATATCTACCCCTCTTGGCTAGACCGCTGATCTACTGATTAATAGGTCCTGGATTCGACCTTTATCACGCACATTTTTCCGTCAATAACGACCTCGTGGGTGGTCATATCGCAACCGCGAACTTGCGGTCTTCCACAACGCAGACGCGACGTTGTTTCGACGCAAGGATGATCCAAAATGCAACTGACGACTTAGCGGCACGGTTGGTACAGCGGCTGAGTGATCGACGGCTGCGCTGCGTGTTGTGTGTTAGATTCCCGCACGAAGCAAATATTTGTGGGACCTACAAATAGCTGGCTGTTTGTAGCTGTTCCTAGAGTGGGGCAAGGTTTTCTTTAAAAAAATAACAAGCACCTGCAGCAACAGCATTCACACGTAAGGCTGAACTTACACTAGGCCACGACGCGATAATATATAGCCTCTGTCAGCCCTACCACAGCTCGACTACATTATCGCTGCGATGAGATGTGGTTGTAGTATAAAGTACATGTACGCCTAGCATAAAAGTTATGCGCTAACGGCTAAAACGTGAAACATTTCGCATCATTACGATGAGTAACAGTCCATTCAAGTAGATAATGCCCGATATCTTGCCTTGGCATCAATGTATCCGTTTATTTTCCGATATCTAACATCCTGCCATTAAATGTACAACTAATGCGCAGTTCCCTTGACGGCCATTATATTTATAAAGGGTGTAACGTTAGTAGCAATTTGTTTGCAGGTCAATAGTCACTATAGTGTAGGAAGGAAGCCAATGTAGTTGGCATGATTAGATATTTTGTTGTCTGATAATGCGCTATTTTTTGTTCATTTTTACGTAAATAAAGTGGGATGGGAATACATGATGCGCCGAACTCAAATAGAGGCCGCCGAAGGATGACGATAACACATATTTTTTGAATATTACTAATAATAGTTTTATTATCTTTTTCCGAGAAGCGTAATCCTAACTGTAGGGATTTTACCGTGACCAACCAATATTATACTGAATGACAATTAGTATTTTTATTTTGGTGCCCTATGTGGAGTAAAATGCAATGAAAAACTATTCCACTAAGGGCACCTGCAAAAAAATTTGAGAGGTGCCGTTCGTGGAATAGCTTAGGAGCCATTCGCTCGGGTGCCATTTCAGCGGGTGCCCTTCCTGGAATACCTCGTTACCAATATATTACAATCTATCTCTCGTTTTGCCTTACTAGAGATAGAAAAACTATTTCTTATATCTAGTAAGACAAAACCAGCTATAGATTGAATATCAGAAACGGCAGTTAGGTAGTCAGTGACATAATAAAAGTGCATCAGAATTATCCGATTGGTATATCACTAAAGTTGGCGGATCGCACCGCGACAGAGACAGGAGACCGCGACCGGAGACCACGACAGGAGACCGCGACCGGAGATCGCTACCGTATCTGTCTCCTGTCGCTACTGTCTCGCTCGCGAACTGCCGCTCATACATTGCCTAATGTTAAGGCCGCTGTACACATTGGGCCACGGCAGTGGGCCAGCATGTTGGGCCAAAATAATGAATTCCAAATATCGCTGTTTACACATTGGGCCAAGGCAGTGGGCCAGCATGTTGGGCCAAAATAATGAGTTCCCTAGAACTGGTTCATTTAGTAGCTCTAAGACGTCGTGTGACAATTACAATAATTGTATATTCAGGCTGAGGCAGTCGCCGGCCGTCAGTTCCCTGACTAAATATCGGCTATTTTCTTGCCCAAGAAACGTACATTAGATAGAAACTTCCTGTAACCAAAAGAGATGCATTTATTAATAAGGGTGCTCCCACATTTATCAACGCGGAATCGGCTTGTAGCTCGTCCGAGCCGAGCCGATGCGAATGGCATTAGTAACACCCTTATTACGTTGACATAAAGGTTTTCTTGACTGGCTTAAGCCGATTACGCGTCGATAAATGTGGGAGCACCCTTAGTTGATAGAGAATCTTACATACCCCTGGCGGACTACTGGACTCGCTCGAGTTCAGATTTTATATCAAAATATGTTCAATATTAGACAGGAAAGAAATTATAAATTATGTAATGTATACTTAGAATTACATGGCAGGTGATGATTAATTAGGGTAGCCATTAATGCAATACAACATTTATTAGCACACATATTTTCCTCATATAACTAGAAATACCATTTACCTCTTTAATTGGAAATATTGATGTTGTGTAGTATGTTAGTGTTTGTTTAAAAAAATGTGCGATTTAAATAATTATATTTGTTTAAACAGAACTGGGGAGCAAGGAATGATCTTCAGAGAGTTGGTCGAGGATCTTGACCCATCAATCGATCCTAACACCGTCTTTTCATGGTTCCATCCAAACTGCACAAAGAGTGAGGCAGTAGACATGCTGGTCAAAGCTGGACCAGGGAGTTTCCTTGTGAGACCCTCGGACAATTCCCCCGGGGACTACTCCTTGTTTTTCCACATTAATAACCAGATCCAAAGGTTCAGGATAGAGAAGAAAGGTGTGAGGTACCTCATGGGTGGGAGGACCTTCGAATGTTTGGATGCTGTCATCAATAGGTACAGGAAGGAGCAGATTGTTGAAGGACATACTTTGGGACAGCCGGTAAGTTTAGTTTTTAACTAATATTATAAACTATACTACGATTATTAATTCCAGTCAGTAAAATGAAATTTCCAGTGTTGCAGGTTTGTTTCATTTTGTTTGTATCAGTGACAGTTGCACTTGTCATTTTACTGATTGGAATTAATAATCTAACTTTAGCTTTTTCCTCCTACCAATCTTTAACCTATAAAAATCTTCGAAGTCCGAATTTATCTCTACCAAAATTCGTCAAAATTGTTCTAGCGGTTTAGGCGTGAAACAAACTCTTTTACTTTTGCATTTAAGCAAGTTTGAATAAAAGTATCTTTGCGAGCAAAAACGGCTGTACCGATTTTTACAAAGGCACAAACATTCTAGCCTGGATTTTATAACACAGGTGCAGTGGTAGGTATGTTAATGGTCTAATGCTTTCATCTAACGTTGATAAAATCGATCCATGGTTTTACTTACAATTTTCTGTCACGTCAAAAAGAAGTTTTGCATGTTTCAAAAGTATACAAACTTGCATTTAAACAAATTATCCTGAGTTATCACGACAAAATGCCATTTGTATATATTTTATACTCATTCATGATAATTTGATAAGATAAGAGATTAGTATCAGAACTGCATGATTGTTTAACGTTGGTCATTGTTATCTTTTTATCATTCATAACATTGCTATCGAAGAGAAAGGACTTGATAACTTAAAATGCTGCGAAATATAACGCAATATGATAGTTATTTTGCGGTAAAATTACCCCATATTAATAGAAATGTGTTTGTCTAGAAACAATAGATCAAAATGATTAGTATCCTTCAATTTTAAACGCAGCAATATTGAACCATAACATGATATTCATTTTTGAAATTTTGCGCAGTACGATTCTAAAATATTAATCCGCCATTTTCCTCATTCAAACTTTTTTCTACAGCTGATAGCGGAAGGTCATGTCATCGAGCCACAACAGAGTACAACCGGGGCGGCAGCTGAGAAAATCTACGCGACATTACGCGAATGCCGTGATCAAATAGGCCTGAAGAAGACCAAGGGAATCAAACACCAGGGCTACTTGAACAAGAAGTCAGATAAGGGTGCCAAGAAATGGAAGGCGTTGTACTTTGTGCTGCTTCAAGAAGGAACTGACACGCATTTGTACTTCTATGACTCACCGAAACGGACGAAGCCGAAGGGATTGATTGATCTATCTTGTGCTTATCTTTATCAGGTAAGTGGTTAACTTGCAGAAATTGTTGATGTTAATAATACTATTTCACTTCATTGCGCATATTTTATGTACAATAATTTTGTTGTTGGCGAGAAATAAACAGCTATTGTGTGATTTTTAATGATATTCTTCACTGTAATAAATTTTTTGCCTTATCTAGAACACTTCAGATTTCCCAAGTAAAAGAAAAATCGTTACCTAACCTATGATGTATGCTTCTAAATCATAATTCTTGGAGTGTTGTACAAACATTTGTATATTCTATGCTCAACTTTGCACATAGCATATAGTTGACTTAAATTCTGGTTTCTCGTTCTCCAGTGTCACGAATCTCTGTGGGACCGTGAATTCTGTTTCCAACTGGTAGAGCGTGCACTACCGTGTCTGTCGACGCACACGTTCCTCGCTGCTAACTCTGCGACCGAAGAGCGGGCGTGGCTTGATGCGCTCAGGCCGTTATGTGTGCCTCAGCAAGCCAGACATCAGTGCAAGGTAATTTATGTCTACACTAATATTATAAAGAGGAAAACTTAGTATTTTTGTTTGTAATGGATAAACTCAAAAACTACTGAACCGATTTCAAAAATTCTTTCACCACTCGATAGCTGCTTTGGTCCTGAGTGACATAGGCAATATGGGGGGGGGGGGTGCGTTAGAGCGAAGCCGCTGGGAAAAGCTAGTGTTTTTACGTTAGCTGTTATGGATTTTTGTCATTATTCTTTAAACTTGGTAACAGTCACTAATCCGAATTCATAAGAGATATAGAAAACCTTTTTTTAGGGTGGTAAAATCATCAAATGAGTCCCATCCAGGAAGGGCAGGAGGGTCTGTCAGACTTGTACTGACTTTAATCCACGGTGTCCTTCAATAGCTCTTTAATTTTCGGGGTCACAGTAGTTTATTAGTATCGCGACCCCGGCAGGTTCTGGCCCTCTAAGGGGGGTCGCGCCATCGTGCTGACACTCTTTGAGTCGTGGAACACAACGCGCCTTCGGTTCGGGCATGGTCCATGGTCTGACAGTGAGCCGCTCGCATGCCTGCACCTACGGTGGCCGGACATCGTCCTGCGGCTATTATTTATGCTAGCGAAGATCCACGTGATTTGCGTGTCATTTTCACCTATGTTTGAACGTGCCTGCCTTCCCTCAGGTGGCCCGCGTGGTGTGGCTCCGTGCACTGCGCGTGCGCTGTCTGACCGCGCACCGCCTGCCCGCGCGCCTGGCGCCCCGCCCGCACCTGCGGCTGGCGCTGGGGGCGGCGCCCGTGGCCTCCACCAAGCCACGGCCCTCGCCCGACCCGCACTGGGACGACGAGTTTGTGTTTGAGTGAGTATACCTGCTCTATTCTTGCCTGGCGCCCCGCCCGCACCTGCGGCTGGCGCTGGGGGCGGCGCCCGTGGCCTCCACCAAGCCACGGCCCTCGCCCGACCCGCACTGGGACGACGAGTTTGTGTTTGAGTGAGTATACCTGCTCTATTCTTGCCTGGCGCCCCGCCCGCACCTGCGGCTGGCGCTGGGGGCGGCGCCCGTGGCCTCCACCAAGCCACGGCCCTCGCCCGACCCGCACTGGGACGACGAGTTTGTGTTTGAGTGAGTATACCTGCTCTATTCTTGCCTGGCGCCCCGCCCGCACCTGCGGCTGGCGCTGGGGGCGGCGCCCGTGGCCTCCACCAAGCCACGGCCCTCGCCCGACCCGCACTGGGACGACGAGTTTGTGTTTGAGTGAGTATACCTGCTCTATTCTTGCCTGGCGCCCCGCCCGCACCTGCGGCTGGCGCTGGGGGCGGCGCCCGTGGCCTCCACCAAGCCACGGCCCTCGCCCGACCCGCACTGGGACGACGAGTTTGTGTTTGAGTGAGTATACCTGCTCTATTCTTGCCTGGCGCCCCGCCCGCACCTGCGGCTGGCGCTGGGGGCGGCGCCCGTGGCCTCCACCAAGCCACGGCCCTCGCCCGACCCGCACTGGGACGACGAGTTTGTGTTTGAGTGAGTATACCTGCTCTATTCTTGCCTGGCGCCCCGCCCGCACCTGCGGCTGGCGCTGGGGGCGGCGCCCGTGGCCTCCACCAAGCCACGGCCCTCGCCCGACCCGCACTGGGACGACGAGTTTGTGTTTGAGTGAGTATACCTGCTCTATTCTTGCCTGGCGCCCCGCCCGCACCTGCGGCTGGCGCTGGGGGCGGCGCCCGTGGCCTCCACCAAGCCACGGCCCTCGCCCGACCCGCACTGGGACGACGAGTTTGTGTTTGAGTGAGTATACCTGCTCTATTCTTGCCTGGCGCCCCGCCCGCACCTGCGGCTGGCGCTGGGGGCGGCGCCCGTGGCCTCCACCAAGCCACGGCCCTCGCCCGACCCGCACTGGGACGACGAGTTTGTGTTTGAGTGAGTATACCTGCTCTATTCTTGCCTGGCGCCCCGCCCGCACCTGCGGCTGGCGCTGGGGGCGGCGCCCGTGGCCTCCACCAAGCCACGGCCCTCGCCCGACCCGCACTGGGACGACGAGTTTGTGTTTGAGTGAGTATACCTGCTCTATTCTTGCCTGGCGCCCCGCCCGCACCTGCGGCTGGCGCTGGGGGCGGCGCCCGTGGCCTCCACCAAGCCACGGCCCTCGCCCGACCCGCACTGGGACGACGAGTTTGTGTTTGAGTGAGTATACCTGCTCTATTCTTGCCTGGCGCCCCGCCCGCACCTGCGGCTGGCGCTGGGGGCGGCGCCCGTGGCCTCCACCAAGCCACGGCCCTCGCCCGACCCGCACTGGGACGACGAGTTTGTGTTTGAGTGAGTATACCTGCTCTATTCTTGCCTGGCGCCCCGCCCGCACCTGCGGCTGGCGCTGGGGGCGGCGCCCGTGGCCTCCACCAAGCCACGGCCCTCGCCCGACCCGCACTGGGACGACGAGTTTGTGTTTGAGTGAGTATACCTGCTCTATTCTTGCCTGGCGCCCCGCCCGCACCTGCGGCTGGCGCTGGGGGCGGCGCCCGTGGCCTCCACCAAGCCACGGCCCTCGCCCGACCCGCACTGGGACGACGAGTTTGTGTTTGAGTGAGTATACCTGCTCTATTCTTGCCTGGCGCCCCGCCCGCACCTGCGGCTGGCGCTGGGGGCGGCGCCCGTGGCCTCCACCAAGCCACGGCCCTCGCCCGACCCGCACTGGGACGACGAGTTTGTGTTTGAGTGAGTATACCTGCTCTATTCTTGCCTGGCGCCCCGCCCGCACCTGCGGCTGGCGCTGGGGGCGGCGCCCGTGGCCTCCACCAAGCCACGGCCCTCGCCCGACCCGCACTGGGACGACGAGTTTGTGTTTGAGTGAGTATACCTGCTCTATTCTTGCCTGGCGCCCCGCCCGCACCTGCGGCTGGCGCTGGGGGCGGCGCCCGTGGCCTCCACCAAGCCACGGCCCTCGCCCGACCCGCACTGGGACGACGAGTTTGTGTTTGAGTGAGTATACCTGCTCTATTCTTGCCTGGCGCCCCGCCCGCACCTGCGGCTGGCGCTGGGGGCGGCGCCCGTGGCCTCCACCAAGCCACGGCCCTCGCCCGACCCGCACTGGGACGACGAGTTTGTGTTTGAGTGAGTATACCTGCTCTATTCTTGCCTGGCGCCCCGCCCGCACCTGCGGCTGGCGCTGGGGGCGGCGCCCGTGGCCTCCACCAAGCCACGGCCCTCGCCCGACCCGCACTGGGACGACGAGTTTGTGTTTGAGTGAGTATACCTGCTCTATTCTTGCCTGGCGCCCCGCCCGCACCTGCGGCTGGCGCTGGGGGCGGCGCCCGTGGCCTCCACCAAGCCACGGCCCTCGCCCGACCCGCACTGGGACGACGAGTTTGTGTTTGAGTGAGTATACCTGCTCTATTCTTGCCTGGCGCCCCGCCCGCACCTGCGGCTGGCGCTGGGGGCGGCGCCCGTGGCCTCCACCAAGCCACGGCCCTCGCCCGACCCGCACTGGGACGACGAGTTTGTGTTTGAGTGAGTATACCTGCTCTATTCTTGCCTGGCGCCCCGCCCGCACCTGCGGCTGGCGCTGGGGGCGGCGCCCGTGGCCTCCACCAAGCCACGGCCCTCGCCCGACCCGCACTGGGACGACGAGTTTGTGTTTGAGTGAGTATACCTGCTCTATTCTTGCCTGGCGCCCCGCCCGCACCTGCGGCTGGCGCTGGGGGCGGCGCCCGTGGCCTCCACCAAGCCACGGCCCTCGCCCGACCCGCACTGGGACGACGAGTTTGTGTTTGAGTGAGTATACCTGCTCTATTCTTGCCTGGCGCCCCGCCCGCACCTGCGGCTGGCGCTGGGGGCGGCGCCCGTGGCCTCCACCAAGCCACGGCCCTCGCCCGACCCGCACTGGGACGACGAGTTTGTGTTTGAGTGAGTATACCTGCTCTATTCTTGCCTGGCGCCCCGCCCGCACCTGCGGCTGGCGCTGGGGGCGGCGCCCGTGGCCTCCACCAAGCCACGGCCCTCGCCCGACCCGCACTGGGACGACGAGTTTGTGTTTGAGTGAGTATACCTGCTCTATTCTTGCCTGGCGCCCCGCCCGCACCTGCGGCTGGCGCTGGGGGCGGCGCCCGTGGCCTCCACCAAGCCACGGCCCTCGCCCGACCCGCACTGGGACGACGAGTTTGTGTTTGAGTGAGTATACCTGCTCTATTCTTGCCTGGCGCCCCGCCCGCACCTGCGGCTGGCGCTGGGGGCGGCGCCCGTGGCCTCCACCAAGCCACGGCCCTCGCCCGACCCGCACTGGGACGACGAGTTTGTGTTTGAGTGAGTATACCTGCTCTATTCTTGCCTGGCGCCCCGCCCGCACCTGCGGCTGGCGCTGGGGGCGGCGCCCGTGGCCTCCACCAAGCCACGGCCCTCGCCCGACCCGCACTGGGACGACGAGTTTGTGTTTGAGTGAGTATACCTGCTCTATTCTTGCCTGGCGCCCCGCCCGCACCTGCGGCTGGCGCTGGGGGCGGCGCCCGTGGCCTCCACCAAGCCACGGCCCTCGCCCGACCCGCACTGGGACGACGAGTTTGTGTTTGAGTGAGTATACCTGCTCTATTCTTGCCTGGCGCCCCGCCCGCACCTGCGGCTGGCGCTGGGGGCGGCGCCCGTGGCCTCCACCAAGCCACGGCCCTCGCCCGACCCGCACTGGGACGACGAGTTTGTGTTTGAGTGAGTATACCTGCTCTATTCTTGCCTGGCGCCCCGCCCGCACCTGCGGCTGGCGCTGGGGGCGGCGCCCGTGGCCTCCACCAAGCCACGGCCCTCGCCCGACCCGCACTGGGACGACGAGTTTGTGTTTGAGTGAGTATACCTGCTCTATTCTTGCCTGGCGCCCCGCCCGCACCTGCGGCTGGCGCTGGGGGCGGCGCCCGTGGCCTCCACCAAGCCACGGCCCTCGCCCGACCCGCACTGGGACGACGAGTTTGTGTTTGAGTGAGTATACCTGCTCTATTCTTGCCTGGCGCCCCGCCCGCACCTGCGGCTGGCGCTGGGGGCGGCGCCCGTGGCCTCCACCAAGCCACGGCCCTCGCCCGACCCGCACTGGGACGACGAGTTTGTGTTTGAGTGAGTATACCTGCTCTATTCTAACAGATGAGAAATATGAATCATTTTTCAAATTCAATGGCACGATCCAATGATGTGAAATATTAAGTACATCCATTCCTACTAATGTTATAAACGTTAAAGTTTGTTTGGATGGATGGATATTTGTTACTCTTTCACGCAAAAACCACTGTTCGGTATAGTAGTATTTTATAACCTGGATTAACATACAGGATAGTTTTTAACCGATTTTATGTTCCCGTGAAATAATTTACGTAACAAATACCGGCATGGATCTTGAGCGCTGACCTTCACCTGCGCAGAAGTGAGTTATTAGGTCCCATTGGTAGATGAAGTGAGGAGCGGGGGCGAGGAAAGTGTAGTGATTGGCCCGTGTAGCGTGCCGTAGCGCATCGCGTCATAGCCGCCACTCGGGATTCATTGTTTTGTGCGTTTTATTTGTTTCATTGTCCGTTTCATTTGTCGATAAGTGTACGATGCGCTAAGCCATCCCCACTCTTACGCCGAGCGCTCAAGAACCGTGCCGGTATTTGTATAAAAATATAATATTATGTTTTCATGAAGTTTTGTTTTACAATAACTTTCATTTTACAGCGACGTGCCTCCCGATGTAACTTCGTTTACAATCACTGTACATAACACAGGGAAGAGAGGAAAAGAATCTGAAGTAAGACAAATCATATTTTATTTTCAATTCAAAATCAAAATATGTGAGTTCAATATTTTTTTTTCAACCTGTGATGTCACACTACTGGGCAAAGGCTTGTAAAATATCAGTATAATGAATGAATTGAATGAATTATGTATATGAAATGCTTAAATATGTAATTATGATTCAGGTTGCAGAACTGACAATCGAATTGGCGAATTTGGCAAACGGAGAGGAAATAGAAGAATGGTACCCTCTCGCGGGCATGACACCCATTGGAGAGTGGGGATCTTTAAGACTGCGTATTAGGTAATAATGATGTAGTTTCCGATGTTAAAATTACCATAATATGTAATTATAATGACTGCTCCTTTTAGCGCCGCTTTTGTGTTGGTCAATACCGATACGTAAGTGCCACCTCTACGTACGCGCGTTTATGAGGTCTTTAAAGCTACTAGTGGTCGCCCAGAGATTGAATTTCGTCCTTAATTAATTTAAATTTGATAAAATAAAGTAAAGATAAAATAATGAAAAAAAAAAAAAAGTAAAGCTCTTCCGGTCCGTGGTCCGTGGAAGACGTAGCGTAGGTAGGCCTCCCACTAGATGGACCGACGACATCGTGAGGGTCGCGGGCAACCGTGCGATGCAAGTGGTGAATTGTCGTTCGGTGTGGCGGTCTAAGGGGGAGGCCTATGTTCAGCAGTGGATGTCTTCCGGCTGATGATGATGAAAGTAAAGCTCTTCGAAGCTGTGCACTGTTCTACTATGTAAACTTAATTAAACTGTGACAAATTTCATATTCCTCTGTATTTAATTTTTACTCTCAACTGCTATGTTTCATTTACAGATACATGCAAGAACTGGTGATGCCCCGAGAAGAATACAATCCTTTGCGTCAGTTGCTGCTAGAGCCAGGTTTACCTGCTGTCAAAGCCTTGGCGGACTTGTGCCGCACTGACAGACAACCCTTGGCTACTTGTAAGTATTACCTAGCTTTAAGCTTCATTTAGACGGAGCAAGAACTCGCATGCGAGTTTCACTACATTGCGGTTTTTGTTTGATCAACTGAATTCGTTGTACCCAGGTTGTACCTATAAAGTCCGCAATGTAACGCAACTCGCGTACGAGTTCTTGCATCGTCTAAATGAGGCTTTATTTTGACTTGTATCATGTAACAAAAAAACCTACGTTCGTTTATTGTCTGAAAATGATGATTACGTGTTAATTTTTATCTATAATGGGGCATTTACAATGGTCGATTTTTCTAACGATTTGATTAGTGCGGCGTGTGGCGAAAATCGAACGTCTAAATGATAATTCGACTAGTTTTTACCACAATTTTTTACAAGCGATCCGACTGGCAAATTGACCGAAAAATTGACATTGTGTAATGCCCCATTGTGCAAAATAGCATATTTTCGGATGAGAATATCTTTGTGCCACCAATAAATCCTCCGCCATAGGGACAGCGGTGGGTGCTATTAGGGGAAGAAATATTTTGTTAATGTTTCTATTATTGAGACCTGTTAAGGGCGCATAACCAGAAAGTTGGCAACATCGCAAATAGCTGTCAAATATTTACAAGTTTTAATTAATTTGGTAAATTTACTGTATGAAAATAAGAAATATGGCTCTGTAGTGCACAGTAGATATAGGAATGCAATTAAAACGGGTATGATTTAAGCTATCGCCAATTTAATTAGTTTTGCGTCTCCTAAAAAATAGAGTTTGTCCCCAAAATAGTAGATTTGTCACCAAATTGTAGTCACCAAACAATATAAAATCAATTCCATAATAAATCACCTGAAATCTTGAAGAAATAGGGTCTAGTACCAAATAATATTTCTGTATGTAATATAATAGGTTTGTCCTCATAATGGCTCGACGGAGCCCCGCTTCGCGGGGCTCCTATTTCTGCGTGCAAGGTTTAAAGTAACCTAACACGAAGGGGATGGCGGGGTCTTTCAGACCCCGCCATCCCCTTCGAACCTAACCTGTCCGTGTCGGGGTGCCCCAAGTCCCGAGCTCGCTTCGCTCGCTCTTGTAGCCTAGGTCAAATAACTGATAACTATCTGTCATGCTGTCATCATCGTTTCAACATTTTGTTTATTTTGTTACTAATTACTACCTTACAAGGAAAATAATTATAATTATATAATTTGGTAATTCATACCTGGGAACACTTTTTGTTTATCCGAGGGCGAAAATATTTCGTGGTGATAGATCTATTTATTAGGTGATACAACTTGGTGACAAATCTAAATTTTGGTGACAGAAAATATAGTTCCCAATTAAAACACTGCATTTGATGTTGTCACCGTTTCCAAATACTTTTTTTACATCTAAAACTATATATTCGATGTTATGATATTACTTATTGCATTCCCTTATCATTTTTTTAGTGCACTACAGAGCAATATTTCTTGTTTCCATACAGTAACAATGCTAAATTTATTAGAACTTGTTTGATTTGACAGCTATTTGCGACGTTGCCAACTTTCAGAATATGCCCTCTTAATTCCCAGCTTTACTGCATGCCTTCACGGAGTGCGGTCGCGGCGCGGAGCTGTGCCGCGAGCTGGTGAGTGCGGAGGTGGCGCGGGAGAGCGACCACCGCGCCATGTTCCGCGCCGCCTCGCTCGCCACTGCGCTCGTCGACGAGTTCATGAGGGCGCACTGCAAGCCCTTCCTGCAGGTACATTCACTGTCTTACACTTTATAATAAAAACATTACAGATAAAACAAATCGACTTTTGCAAGTTCACTATAATACAGAAAATAATAATAATTCGCACTAAAGCCGAGAAAGATAAACGAATAAAATATCTTGACTTGGCGCACAAGGTTGTCGACAGTTTAAATGTGAGCTAGCTATTATTGTGCCGATTGTTGTAACGGCCAATAACCTGATGGCCAAGAGCCTCAACATATATTTCTCGAGGCTCTCGTTGGGTAGTTGGATCAAGGGCCTTATTCAGAAGGCAGTACTCCTTGATACGGCTCGTATCGTGAGGAGATTCCTGTCTCTGGAACCACCGGTAGCTTGGACCCTGCTCCCACGCCGGCGGACTACTATTTTTATTAATTTTATATATATTTTTTAAAGGAATCTTTAAAAATGTAATGATATGTTTAAAAAAAAATTAAAAAAATAATAATCGCACTACAAATTAACTACAATTACATAAATTACTGTAACAAACTCAAATAATAAAACTAAACTGAACTGTTTTTATGGCATTGAAAAACTGCTCCTCAAAACTATCAAATGATAATGAATGTGCCTCAGAGACTGGCGCGATGGCGGTGTTACCTTGTTGTGTTGCGATACTAAACCTCTGGCCAAGGTAAAAGCCAACCCTTGGATCACGGCGTCGCGGGACTATCGAGTAACGGTGGCCACGGAACATAAAGGGCTATTGAAGCACACAGTGGATTTTAGTCAGTACAAGTCTAACAGTCCCTCCCGCCCTGCCCTGGATGGGAAGACTCATTCGATGATTTTACTAAGTATAAAAGAAAAAAAAAGCCCTTGGATCACGGGAAGCGTCAACAAGTTTTTTGATAATTCATTAAGGGACCGTCCATTAATCACGTGAGGTTCTAAATGGGGGGAGGGGGTCTATATAAAATCACGAAGTTTCACAGGGGGGGGGGGGGGGTTGTAATACATAATATATCACGTGTATTTATTTTTTCGGGATACTTAACCGAAAAGCGGCCTTACGCGTACAATATACTTGTTCACAAGCTACTTGGTAGATTTCTTCCTTGAAATTAGATTATACCCAAACCTGTATTTTATGAATATTTAATTTTTTTTAGGTATTAAAAAACACACGCGTAGGAAGGGGGGTGGGGGGGTAGTCTTAAACCTCACCATGTATCACCAAGGGGGTGGGGGGGGTATAAAAAAGCAACAAAAAAAACATCACGTGATTAATTGACGGCCCCTTAAAAGAAGATGTGGACACACGGACTCCACGGCCCTAAAGTTTCAACCCCAAACGTCTCGAAAATATACTTTCTAATAAGTTCTCAATATGATTTCTGTTTGCAGGCAGCCATTTCGGAAACAGTTCAGAGACTAATAGACGCAAAACAATCAGCCGAATTGAATCCAACGAAAATGGACTCTCCCGACGACGCGTGTAACAACGCTGAATTTTTACTCATGATATTGGATCAGGTAATTATTGTAATATTTTTATTCTAAGGGCCGACCAACTAAAGTAAAAAAAAACATCGATAATACGACTAATTTACGTCGTCGTAGCGTCGTTTTCGTCCTGTTACTTTACTATCTACCCACAGACAACCGCACGTTTTGTATTGATTGTGCCTTTATGGTTTGTTAGTAAAGATGATTTCCGCACGACGGATTTGTCTCGAATGGCATCGCATTCCATCGGGTTATGATGTCATTTAACATTTCTTTGCTAAAATACAGGATTTCTTTTTTTTTTTTCGCTTTTTTGCCCGTATTTACTTTATGGCGGCTCCACACTACTACCGTGAATTCACGCCGCGAATTCTCGTCGTGAATTTACGGCAGAAGTCGTGCCCTCCATGATACGCGGGATGTACTCAATCGTTCGTGAAACTTGCCGCGAAATGGAGGTAGAAGCTGCTGCTGCAATAACTTTTTGTTGTTGAATTTACTTAGTAGGTATATGATTAAAACTGTCTATTAATTATTATGAAATTCATTTCAGTCTTTCTATAGAGAAATAGTTATCATAATTACATTCAGAATAAAAAATAATTAAATTCACGGGGCCGTGAATGTGGATGTGAACGCGTGATCGCCGCGCGAACCCTATGTCGCGGGACAAAATACCGACACTGATCGGGTAACAGACGTGAATGCGCGAGAACCCCACGACACGAAAACCATCCACATTCACGTCTGTTCGCGATTCTTCACAGCAGTAATGTGGAGCTGCCATTACAGTTGTATTTTCATGAGTCCATTCTGTATGTCTATGGTTCTAAAGTTTATTATTCCGTTGTCCCAGATAACGCTGTCAATCTTCACGTCTCCCGAGGCGTGTCCGCGGCCAGTGCGGTACCTGTGTGGCTGTCTGCAACGTGCCGCCGTCGCCAAGTGGCCGAACGAGCGCTTCGTGCGGACTAGAGTCGTTTCGGGTATGTATTACTTATTTGATGCTGTACACACTACACAATGCCGTGTAGATTGGCAAGAGAAAAGAAGTACAGGACCTCAGGACCGGATCAATTTCCGATCACCGCAGGTGCAAACGGCGAGTAAGGCCAGGACTCCACCAAAGCTGAGATGAGTTGAGCGGAATGGAGATGTGTTTTGAACATATTACATACACATGGATATATTATGTTTCTGCGAAACATGGTTAAAACCAGATAGGATGTTGTTTAATGTAAATAATTTTTCAGTAGCCAGTGCGTTCAACAGATCCACTATAGGTGGTGGTACCCTGATACTTTGCAATAGCTGTCTTAGATTTAAGGAACGAAAGGATATCACTGCTTGCTCTGTTGATCGCTTATGTGAGGTAGCATGTGCAGAGGTTGAGGGCCATATTATCTTATGTGTCTATAGACCACCAGCAGCCAACTTGTCATTGTTCTTAATAACAATGGAGGAGATATTATGTAAACTTTTTAGAGATAATAAAGTAGTATTTGTTTGTGGTGACCTGAATATAGATCTGTTGCATAATTCACCAGAAAAAAGTAAGCTTCTCTCATTATTCAAATCATTCAACTTAACTTGTTTATTTAATGAAGCTACTAGAATAACCGCTACTTCAGCTTCTTGCATAGATAATGTATATACAAATTGTAAAGTGAAAGACTCTTATCTAATTAGTGGCGTTTGGTCTGACCATACTGGCCAACTTGTATCTTTTGAGTCAAACAAAAAGATTTTTTTAAATAAAACAATTAAAATAAGACCTCTTCCAAAAAATAAACTAAATTCTTTTAATAATAATGTTCTTAGTCACCTTTCAACCGCCAGTTTTGATTCACAAGACCCCAATATTAACTATGGTATATTATTTTCAACAGTCTGCCAAGAATTCAATAAAACCTGCCCTGTAAAAAAAGTTAAGATCAATAAAAAGTCTAAGTTTAGTGAATGGGCCACTGCGGGAATAAGAAAAAGCAGAGATGTTTTGTATAATTTATATAATGAAAAATCATTGACTTCAGATCAATCCTTTCACAATTATGTTAGAAACTATTCCAAAATTTTCAAAAAAGTCTGTGCTCAAGCAAAGTCTAAAATAATTAGCAATAAAATTAGCATATCAAATAATAAAATTAAAACTGTATGGCAGGTAATAAACAGAGAAACTGGAAAGACACAACAGCGAGATCAGAATGAATTGTCCTTAAAAGTAGACGATAAAATCATTTCTGATAAGCAAGAAGTTGCTGAGACACTAGAACACTTCTTTACTGACATCCCGTTACACGTTACGAAATCTCTCCCCTCTTCATCTATTTTAGCTGAAGAACTTCTAATAAAACATTTTACTAAAGACATACCATCCTTTGAATTTAAATCTATATCTATTTCTACTATTATAAATGCATACAAAAGTCTCAATATAAAAAATACTGAAGATCTTTGGGGAATATCAGTCAAGGTTCTTGGCGAAATTATTGTTACAATAGCTCCTGTTCTAACAGACATATTTAATCAATGTTTGGACAGCGGCAAATTTCCTGATTTAATGAAACATAGCAAAGTAGTGCCAATTTTTAAAGCGGGATGTAAGAATGATCCCGCGAATTACAGGCCCATATCTGTGCTTCCAGCATTGAGTAAAATTTATGAAAAAATCATGTTGGACCAGATGCTGTCTCACTTTAACTCAAATGGGATTCTACATAGTCAGCAGTTCGGGTTCACAAGAGGTAGGTCGACGACTGACGCTGGTGTAAAACTAATCAGTCACATTTTGGAATCCTGGGAGAGGTCCCAGGATGCCATTGGCATTTTCTGTGACCTCTCAAAAGCGTTCGACTGCGTCGACCACAATACACTCATTTGTAAATTACACCATTACGGAATTCGTGGACGAGCTGCTGGCCTTGTTCTTTCCTATTTATCCAACAGGCAGCAAAAAGTAAATGTAAGTGGGGCGACGTCCTCTGGGTCTCTAGTGAAGATGGGCGTGCCTCAAGGGTCAATTCTCGGCCCTTTTCTTTTTCTTTTTCTAGTTTATATTAATGATCTTCCGTACATGATGGCTAACTTATCGAATATAATATTGTTTGCCGATGACACATCGCTTATTTTTAAAGTAGATAGAAAAGATACGGATGTCTTACACGTAAATGAAAGTCTAGCTGTTCTCTCGAAATGGTTCGCAGCTAACAATCTATTACTGAATGCGAACAAAACAAAATGTCTGAAGTTTTCTTTGCCAAACGTACCGCAAGTTGGTCTAAATTTAAAACTTGATGGCAAAAAACTTGATACTATTGCAGAAACTGTATTCTTGGGTATTACGATTGATTCGAAATTACAGTGGGGCGCCCACATTAGAACTCTTTTGAGCAGATTAAGCTCCGCTGCGTACGCGGTAAGGAAAATAAGGCAGCTAACTGATACGGCCACAGCTAGGTTAGTATACTTTGCCTACTTTCATAGTATTATGTCGTATGGCATTCTGCTGTGGGGATCAGCAGCAGACGTAGATTCAGTTTTTATATTACAAAAGAGAGCAATCCGTGCGATATATAAAATGGGTCCCCGTGAGTCACTTAGAGAAAAATTTAAAGAAATCGAAATATTAACACTGCCGTCACTTTACATATTAGAGAGTATTTTATACGTACGTAAAAACCTAGGAAATTTTAAGATTAGAAGCGATTTCCATAATATTAATACACGGAGTAAACACGAAATTGTGATACCCAGATTCAGACTAGCAAAGACAAGTAAGTCGTTCGTTGTAAACAGCATACGTTTTTATAATAAATTGCCTAAGTCAGTCATAGAACTAACTGACGGAAAGTTTAAAACCCACATTAAACGTGTCCTTATTAAAAAAGCATATTACAAAATTAAGGACTACGTTGAAGACAAAGATATTTGGCAATAGTTCCTTCTGCTCATGCGGCTTCCCTGGTTCTTCAACAGTTTTATTATAAATTAGGTATATTGTCTATTAACTGCTCTGAATCACGGTACTACCTTTTATTTTTACTTGTATACATTTTTTTTTTTTTTTTGTTGTTTATGTGTTTGTTTTGTCTCTTTTTACCTTTTTTTGTTTTATCTTACAATGTTTTAATTTAGTCATTACCTATCTTTGGCTAATATAGCTTCTTTTTTTTATATAGCTTCTTTTTTACTCTAGAATTGTGAATGCGAGAACATTGTTGGTTGTGTAAATTCCCCGATGCCCATTTTATCTTTTTCGTCTAGTTTATTACGTATATATTATTATATACTTTTTTATTTTATTATTATTATTTTTTGTTTAGATTTTGGTAAGAGCCTCTTCTTATCGTGCCTACGTAGTCCAGTCAACGAACAATTATAGAGGGAAAGTCTTGGAACACAATTTTTAACTACGCAACTTTGTTTAGACTAGTTAGGAGGTGAACATATCAAAAGTCCCCGCCCCTAGCTTTTGAGCTTTGGGGGAGGGGGGGGTTTGAAGGTACCATTTTTTGGTTTTTCGCTTATATCTCGGAAACCTTGCGTCCTAGCGGCATAATATGTATGAACGAAATAAAAGCTGAATAAATTCCCCATAAGTTTTGTTCAGTGAGCATTTCGATATCTTGTATAGTTTTCGAGGTATCTGCTCTTGAATGTCTGTAATTTGGGAAAAATCATTTTTACCTTTTCACATTTGGAAAGTTGTATTTGATATCGTCAAAGATCCAAAAAGTAGCAGCAGTCTTTTCAGACCCTTCCCTCACCACCTACGATGAACACAGCCAGATGAAACCTGCATGTTGAGCTGGTAATTATTGGGCTCCAGCTAAAAAATCTCCCTCAATGCCCACAAGTATAAGTAGTTCTTGAAGTCGGTAGCCACCATCAAGCTTGATGTCTCTTGTCTTCCTACCACCGAGGAAGCAGTAAAAAATAGCGCAGAAACTCATTTTAGTTTATATTAGGTTCGTATAAAACTAAAGTCGTATTTCGTTAGATTCGAGTCGTTTGATAAGATTTGGCCCACTTTTGTTGCCCAGATATTATCCTTCTCATACAATGAAATTATCCTAACATGACACTAAACCAAATAGCATCATTAAAAATAAATAATTTTTTCGTTCATACAATAATTTGTATAAAAAAATATTTTGCTAAGTTTGACCAACTTCCACCGTCCCGATTATTGTATTCCAATATCATAAAATGACCCTTACCTGAATGAGAGTCGAACGGCATTTAAAAAATTGGGCAACTCCTTTTTATGGACAACTCACACTTGACCAAAAATTAAATATGCCAAAATTGGTTACATAATAAAAGTTAAAGGTTCCTAAGATAGTTTTTCTGTAGGTTCCTATGGATGCGGATATCTCCCTACTGGTCAACTTAAAAGCATGACCTGTACTCATGTATCTATTAATTATAATCTAGAATGAGTTTCTGGGCAATTTTTACTGCTCCCTCGGTGGGAGGTAGACAAGAAGCTTGATAGTGGCTACCGAATTCAAGAATTACTTATACCCATGGGCATTGTAAGAGACCCATTTAGCTGGAGGCTCACATCACCTCAAGATGCAGGTTTCCTTGGGTTTGTTCATTGTATGGTAGGGTATGAAAAGACTGCTGCTGCTTTCTGGATCTTTGGCGATATCAAATACAACTTTCCAAATGTGAAGAGGTAAAATGATTTTTCCCAAATTACAGACATTCAAGAGCAGATACCTCGAAAACTATACAAGATATCGAAATGCTCACTGAACAAAACTTATGGGGAATTTATTCAGCTTTTATTTCGTTCGTACATGTTATGCCGCTAAAACGCATGGTTTCCGAGATATAAGCGAAAAACCAAAAAATGGTACCTTCAAACCCCCCCCTCCCTTAAAGCTCAAGGGCTAGGGGCGGGGACTTTTGATATGTTCACCTCCTAACTAGTCCAAACAAAGTTGCGTAGTCAAAAATTGTGTTCCAAGACTTTCCCTCTATACCTTATTTTGAGCATTCGTTGACTGGGCTAACGATGTTCTCTCGTATTTATGTATACCAATCTGTAACAATAACATTGTAAAAGCAAATATTTTAAAAGAGTAACCATGGAGTTTCTTGCCGGTTCTTCTCCATGGAAGCGACCAACCCGAACCGTGCCAATTTTTTTTTTTTTCCCTCGACGTTTTATAAGTGCCCATTGTGGCCCATGTAAAATAAAATATTTTGATTTTGATTTTGATTTTGATTTTGAACAACCGATAGAATTGTGTTATTGACACATCTCCACTCCGCTCAGTTTCGGTGGAGACCGCTATGCTATGCTAAGATGTGTAATATTTGTATGGCGCGATGGAAGCAGAGATGTGAGCCGTGCGCGGGCGACGCGAAGCACACAGCACACCGCACACATTTTAGCTATGGTGGAGTACCGGCCTAATGGATCTCGCCGTCCGAGGGCCAGACACGAGTTTCCGGCACGTTGTGTTTCCACGTACGCTTCAAAGAGCATTAACGAATAACGAATCGGCGACAAACACGATTATCTCTTTCCAAAGATCGCTGTGCTATGATTATCGGCTACCTGTATGTTGTGTTTGTCTGTGTGGTGCAGGCTTCATCTTCCTCCGCCTGATCTGCCCGGCGCTGGTAGAGCCCCGCGCGTGGTCCCTGGTGCCGGCCGCACCGCCGCCGCACGCACAGCGCTCGCTACTGATGGTGGCCAAGTGTCTGCAGAACCTCGCCAACCTCGTCGAGTTCGGAGCTAAGGTACACACTCCTTTCCACCATTTTACCCCTTCCGTTTTTTATGCATAAGGTTCTTTCACGTTAAGTTTTCATGAATTTTTCACCGTTTCGAAAGTAGTGCCGATGAAACTGTAATCATTCCACTTAGTAACGTTGTAACTAAATAATATTATCGCATTTATAATATTTAGCTGCTAATGTTGTTCGATAATATAAACGGAGTTTGCTAAGACACGCTCTACATATCATACACGCTCTCACGCCTAAATTGTTGAGTTTATCAATTTTAACATGGACAGAGATAGATAGGACCTTAAAAATCATAACAGACATTTTTCTTCTTAGTGAGAGTTTATAAATCTAAAAAAATCTAGCAATTAACAAAAACATTTCATATTTTTGCAGGAGCCTTACATGGAAGTGGTGAACCCCTTTATCTTGAAAAACAAGGAGCGTATGGTTGTGTTCTTGGACCAGCTCAGCAATGTGCCTGACCCTGGCAACCCGCCGCCCAATCCTAACAACAACTTTGATATTGGTAAGAATATCACAACTAGAAAATAAATAAGTGTAAAACTTAAAATACAATAGGCTATTTTACTAAAAATGTTATTAGCCCGAAAGTTAGATTAAATTATCAAATAATATTTGAACCGTATTGTTTGTTACGTAAACTAAAATTGACGAAGATACAACACTTCTAAAAGTCACAAGCCCCGAATCCCGAAGAGTTTTATCTTAGTCAATGTTCATAGATTAAAAAATAGTTATTTGTGCAACAAGAGAGCAAAGTCGTTTTTTGCTGCGAGTGCTGATTTTGAATCCAGAGCAAGCGAAGGATTCAACGATTGAATCACGAGCGTAGCGAGTGATTCTAAAGTTGAATCCTGAGTGTGGCGAGGGATTCAAAGGCACGAGATGCAAAAAACTTTGCTCTCGTGTAACACACATAACTTTTCACTTCAGCAGCGAGAACACTTTAGGAGATAAAATAATAAACAGGAATAGATTTAAATAACTATTAACTTATTCAACTCTTTACGACAGCCACGAAATTTTATTCCCGCTCTTTTATTTAAATTAAGGCGTGTTCGGAAATTATAGCACCCATGATATTTTATTATTCAAAATATTTATGTAACATTATTGAAACTAGAAATAAATATTTACAGGTTAAATATCAGTTTTATTTGCAGTTAATACTTATTTTCGTTTAAATACTATGTATACATATAAGTTAAAAATTCAATAAATAACAGACATATAATTATCTTTTTGCAAAATTTCTTTAGTTAGTACAAACCGAGCGTGTTTGTCTTTGAGGTCGAATTCAAAATCGGAATTTCGAAAGGACTGGTCTTTGTTCCTCTCTCTTTCTAATAGCGGGAAAGAGATGGAGTGTAAATGTTTCGAATTGTATGATTAACCCAAGGCTGAATAAGATATTCGCGGCTTTCTGAAAACAAAAATTAAAAAGTTACTTTGTCTCACTCTTTTTTCAGGCAGCAAAATCTACATGTTTGAGCTACTGAAGTGAAAAATATGTTTCCATTATTTTTCAACACTTTAACAACTTTAAATAGGCTGTAAAAACCTTGTTGCACATTTGCCTCGACCAAATTACGAAATAAAGAGATCAGAGTCCGTTTAAGACATTCAGAAACTTGATTTAATCGCCGATATCTCTGTGCATTTCCCGACGAAATTTCTCCCTGGAATGGACTAATATAAAACCATACTTCATTGATTATTCTTCTTCAGCGAAAGAACTGGCAACACTCCACCACATATGCGTGTCGCACCTAACGGAGCTGCAAGGTCTGGCCAAGACTCAGCCCGCTATAAGGAAGCTGGTGACGGTTACCGAGATGCTCACCAAACACAAGCACAAGTACCTCGAGATGATCAGATAGGATACAACTACTAAAACACAGGTAACACGACGTGGACACCTTGTCCCTTATTAATAAAACAAGAAGTAAAGTTATGCCAAAGTTAATCCTAAAAAATGTATGGTTAGTCCGAAGATCATCCTAGTTGTAACTTTAGTTCACGTTTATTACAAATACCGGCATGGATCTTGAGCGCTGACCTTCACCTGCGCAGAAGTGAGTTATTAGGTCCCTTTGGTAGATGAAGTGAGGAACGGGGGCGGGGAAAGAGTAGTGATTGGCCCACGTAGCGTGCCGTAGCGCATCGCGTCATAGCCGCCACTCCGGATTCGTTGTTTTGTGCGTTTCATTTGTCGATAAGTGTACAATGCGCAAAGCGATCCCCACACTTACGCCGAGCGCTCAAGAACCGTGCCGGTATCTGTAATAAGGGGGATTGAGTTTAGACAGAGTATGTAGAATGGGCAGTGGTGGCACTGGCCAGTGACCCAGTCGCATCGGTCCCGACTTACGAGTTGTAGGTCGTGGGAACCTCGCCAGGCGCGTTACTTTGTGTAATTTATTGCATCAGCACTGCTCTCAAAACGGTGAGAGAAAACATCGTGAGGAAACCGGCATGTCCTAGAACCAAAAATTCGAAGACATGTGACATCTGCCAATCCGCACTGGGCCCGCGTGCTGGATTATGGCCCACTCCCTCACACAGAGGGGAGGCCTGTGTCCCAGCAGTGGGAACAGTAAAGGCTGATGATGATGTAGAATCTGGAATAGTTATCAAAATGTCAAGAATGAGGTATTTTAATGTAAAGTTCTAACTTGTTTTTAACAAACTAAGGGCTGATTTTTCAATCGTCAGATAACTTTTATCTGAGGAATAAAAATGGCGGTTTGACAGTTTATCTACATATAGAAAATATGTCAAACCGCTATTTTTATTCCTAAGATAAAAGTTATCTGACTATAGAAAAATCAGCCCTAAGTAAAAAAAATAAAACCTCACAATCACATCCAAAAAAGGATTTTGTAGTACCGTCGGCGTCGATCACACCATCGCTTACCATCAGGCGAGATAGTGGTCAAACACGAGCCTCTGAAGTTCAGAAAAACACGCTACTCAATATTAAAAAAATGTTTACTGATTTAAAATGCATTTTCTTTGTTTCAGGGTAAAAAGCAGTAATTGTATCGGTGTAACGGTAAAGGTAGCGGCAGACGTAAGTCTTCCGAAGTAGGAATAAGGAATTTCCAATAGTCGTTCATGCATAGTCATTGTTAGCTTTAGTCTTGTATTACTTTAACGACAACGTACGCATACTACACGTTTGTTTCTAGCTTATTCGTGCCAAAACCTTACGTTTCTAAGTGCGTATTTTATATACCCTTATAATTCTTCCTTGAAAATTAAATTTTATTTAAAAAACAAACAAAAATCAGCTCTCTAGTATTATAAGACTTATTTATTGATTTTATTTAAATCAAATAATAAAACATTTATATAAGTTGAGCATTTATTTTAACTAAATAAGAATAATGTATGAGCGGGATTCTGCTCCATTTATATATTTAAACTTAGACATACAGTATTTATTTTTATTGAGAGGTCTTCTTTGATTGACATAGCAAGGAATCTTTTGCTAAAATAAGATGAATCTATTATATTCTTGGGCGCCTAAAGCCAGCAATAATAAAGATAAGATCGTCGTAATTATGAGAATACCTCTTACTGAAAATGCTTTAAATTCATAATGAATAGAATTAATATTATTAATCCTTTTATACTATTCGATTATTTAGATTTTTGTACTTTATAGTCCGATTATTTTAGAAGTATATCTAGATGTAGATAATTCTAGGAGTAAAGCTCGACCATCATTCTTAAGACACCAAAAATGTACTAGATAAAGTGTATGAATGTGATAGACGTGAGTCGTGACTCGTAGACTGGTGTTGTTTTCTAAATTACATTTTTGAATGTTGCACTTACAATCATTGCTGTGCACCTCGACTATATTGATTCTCTGTGATAATGTCTCATTATACTTTTGGAATTTTGCATTTCATTCTGTGATTAATGATTTTATTCAAACTTTAATGTTTTAAGTTTTTATTACGAGTGCCTACGGATTTGTTTTGCTTATTATTCCTTATTTGGGTACTGTAAGTAATTTAGACAAATCTGTAGAGTAGCTAACTCGACCTCGTTCCGTACTTCCCTTTCCTCTTGCTCAATAAATGTGTTGTTATCGTAGACAGTTTATATTTCTAGTGCCATAATATATTCTGTACTTTATAAACTTGCACTCGCTTTAAAATCACAATTTTACTAAGCTAATAGAAATAAAATCGTTGCCTTTCTGTGACACAAGTAACAAATGCGACGCGAAACTAATTTATAGTATTTTTTTATTAATTTAAATATTTTTCATAGATTAAAAAAAGATAGAATCAGAATTGGCGTTGTAAAATTATATAACGAATTATTTTTACAAAATATTTTTGATTTAGGTTTTTTTATACAGAGTATTTTAATTTTATTGCAAATGGATATTGATTTTAAATAGAAGATTCTCTTTTGTCTGCCTGTCTTCCCTATTGCAAAAGCTTTTGAACGCAGATTATTTGTACAGTGGTGGATTATCTCGAAATGACTGGATATAAGCGCATCAATGCATCGAAGTTCATTTATTTATTTAGTAATTAATAGCTTGTAGAAATAGTGGATGTCTCGTCGCTGTATTTAAGTGTGTTTAGCTTACGATAGGACAATGTCTAGACTGAATTAAGCCCAATTAGACATGTTAGTATTACGTATTATGCACTAGATTTTCCACAAAATTGTTACAAAAAGTGATAAGTATTTGCAATATTTCGGCCCATTTGATAAAAATTTTGTACTGAAATTCAGAGATTATATCCATAGCATAGGAGTTGATATTGTTAATATTTTGAAACATTTTACAATGCTTATGTTTATTTTATTACAATTTTTAGACATATTGACAAAGTATAAGCTTATTGGAATTGCTATGTTAGTACTGATTGATTGCCAATCAAACAAAGTTATTTGATAAAATCATGTTGGTTTTATGATTATTTATTTGAGAATAATGATTAATGACCGTATGTTAATTTTACAATTCAATGCAGTATTTGCAAGCATGTTTAATATTCACAGTTTTATAATCGGCACAGTTTTTAAAGTGATTGCACTAGTTAATATCTGCATATCACTCAGCTGATGCTTACACTTCTATTTATATATAATTGAAGGCGTTTATTTGTTTTCATTACAGTTTTTCAGTTATGAAAAAATAATTACGAGGTATTTATAATGTTTAGTATTAGATTTTGTGACTGTTTTGTAATCTCTTTATATTCTATCCCTTAGCATTTTCTATTTTTAGAAACCAGACACGTATAAAAAAATAAAATTACTGAAAATTATTTTGTGTTTTATTATATTTTATGATTAAAGGGGTTTGAAGATTTGTGGCATACCTACCGCCGCCATTTTGATTTTTTTTCAAAATCGCGGCCAGCTATGAAACCTTTATAAATCGATAGCTGACATCAATAACAACAAAAAATATTATGACACCAACCCTCGTAAAGTGTCCGGTTTCCGAGATAATAACAGTGAAAGTTGATCACGTGACATTCACAATTCTAAGCTAGTGTATGTGTTCGAATGTATCAAGATGGTAAAAATAATAACTTTTTGAACGTAATATGTATGTTGCATTATATCTGGATGTTATTTAGACATTATACGTCTGACATAATCTACTTTTTGAACTTAATAACTTATTTTTAGACCGTCTACACTTGTTTGAATGTAATATCTTCATATGATTTAACTATCAATACGATAGTTATACGATAAAATGTTAAACAATGTTAATGTAAAACATGAGACAGGTTTAAACATTCAGTCTAAAATACAACTGACAGTACTCGTTACATTTATATTGTGTGATGGTTCTGTGGTTACTACAATTTCTAATTTTAAGCATTATAACGCAATAAACTGACGTCAACTCGCGAAAATTGTCTTCTATTGGTTGCATAAACCTGTCTCTCTTTCTAATATACTGGCACAAATAGGGATAGAAAAATTAAAAATCCGTTTTAAGAACATTTTATTGCCTATCAAACAATTTTAGGCGTCATGTTTTTATTTGATAAATATAACTATGGCATGTCACCTTTACTTTTTGCAATTTTGGTAGGGATGGTTAGATTTTGCCACATTTTTAAATATCGAATTTGTACCTGTTTTTACCGAGTTTGTACCTGAAGCCATAACTTAGCCGTTACATTGTATCCGTATCATCAACAATTATGACCACTACAGACTTGGATTGGCTTGTACAGGGAGTGTATTTACTTCACGTGTAAAAAAGGAGATATTTTGATTTCTTTTAATGAGTCCGCGCTCGAATATTCTCGCAGTCAGAGGTAATACAAAAAGTAAAAAATGCCTAATTGTGCCGTATTGAGTTGTAGAAACAATAAACAAGAAGTGGGACGACTATGGCGAAGTTTGTATACTAAATTACAGTTGTATCATCAAAATATCTATGCAAAATATGACACGCTCGTCTCGATACAAATTGAAGAACATATTGCTTCTATCCAGATAATTATATTGGTGTGATGGCCACAGTAAGCAGAAACATCATGAGGCATATCATCATCATAACAGCCGTAGAAAGTCCACTACTGGACTAAGGCCTCACCCAAGGATTTTCCATTGAATGGTTATTGCCATACTCGCCACGCTTGGCAGGCGGGTTGGCGAGCACATTTATTTCAGCTTATTAGTCTTCCAGCGCTGCTGTCCATTGAAAGAGTTTTAAGCTGAGGGACTATGGATCTTACATTTTGCCCTATCCCTCGATCGACTTTTACGGTCTGCCCGGGAAGAGAAGCAGCTGGCACATTCTACGTTTTTCTTTTTCTCCCAGACTAGGATTATCAATTACTAAAATATTTTATAAAAAATATTAAGCCTTTGTTATTCCGAATTAAGCCTCCTGCAGACATACGCGATTAATCGCGCTGCGACAACGAGCCAAGCTAATTTCCACTCTAAAAATACTGCGAATGGACCGCGACATGTCGCCCCGCGCGATTAATCGCGTGTGTCTGCAGGAGGCTTTAATGTAGTCAACTTTAACACTTTATATCTCAGAAACCGGACACTTTACGAGGGAGAATTACACTTTACTTTACTAAAAATAAGTTATTAAGTTCAAAAAGTAGATTATGTCAGACGTATAATGTTTAAATAACATCCAGATACAATGCAACATACATATTACATTCAAAAAGTTATTATTTTTAACATCTTTATACATTCGAACACATACACTAGCTTAGAATTGTGAATGTCACGTGATCAACTTTCACGGTTATTATCTCAGAAACCGGACATTTTACGAGGGTTGGTGTCATAATATTTTTTGTTGTTATTGATGTCAGCTATCGATTTATAAAGGTTTCATGGCTGGCCGCGATTTTGAAAAAAAATCAAAATGGCGGCAGTAGGTATGCCACGCTCCATAGTAAAATCTTCAAACCCCTTTTTACTTTACTTGGTAAACCGGTCAGGATGTAATAAGAGTGACTAGTGTTCTTTCACCTCTTGGGCGACTGAAGTGTCGCTTACGGCACTTGTCGGGCGAGGATATTTGATATACCATATATCATGTTTCACATTTTTAGGGTTCCGTAGTCAACAAGGAACCCTTATAGTTTCGCCATGTCCGTCCGTCCGTCTGTCCGCAGCTTAGCTCAGAGACGCCCAGTACTAGAAAGCTGTAATTTGGTGTAAATATATGGATTTGTGCGGAGAAGCGGAGTAGGGCGGAGAGGGACGGAGTGTTGCGGAGTGGAGTGGGGCGGAGTGAAGTGGATCGGAGTGGATCGGAGCTTCTTTTGATTGAAAGAGTACACCTTCCAATTGGTCCCATGATCATCAAGTCAGGATCTGATGATGGAATCCTGGAGAACTCTTTAAATTTTAATTCATTCTTGAAGCGATGTATTCGAATTATTACGTAACGCTGGTTTTAAATCTTTGTTACAGCAGCTTCCCTCTACACGCGGTGGTACTCAAATAGACAACATCTTTTCCAACTTTACCTGTGAAGTTGGTTTTTATAACTCCTTCTACAGTTACCATCGTCCTATGTGGGCCCGTTTTTAGACGTTATGAGTTGGCTACTGAATCACTTATGTAGCTACCTAATAAATGTTTATGTACGTAAATGAAATTCAGCGAATCAGTTTAGTTAGTTCGCATAAGTATTTTGATGGGCAACTGCGGAACCCTACACTGTGCGTGGCCCGACACGCACTTGGCCGGATGTTTATCTTATATCTACCGACTTTGCGGGTGTTTGTGGGTTTTCTAAATGGCTTGACCGATTTTGATGTTTTTTTTGTACGTTTGGTAGACACATGAGAATAGATAGTTCTTATTTTTCACACTCTTAAACAAAACAAAATTTATAAAAAGAGACCTTTTGACCCTCAGTGGGCATGGCTTGGTTAGCTTTAAATTACCTATTTGAAAAAGTTATTACTTTACTATCTTGTTTGATTTAAGGGAATTAATTATTTATAATTATGGGTTTTGTGTTAAACTCGGGACCTAAAAAAATGGTGGGGTCTGAAAAGAAAATACAAAATTATTTAAATGCGAGTAAATATTTATTTACAAATTTAAAAATATGTATGTTAATAAGTAATGTTACAGCTATTGAAAAATCTTTTTCCAATTATGTGAGGAATAATATACTGAATGCCATGATAATGCAGCTAACTGCTACATAGGGAGATTTTCTTTCACCAATCCTCGCACACTTCCAGAAGGTTCCAAGTAATCTGAAATAAAACATAAAACAAGTTGTGAGATAATGGGCACCTTCTGCCCTGAAGTGAAGCTCGACGACAGCTTTCAAAATATAAGTGAAGTTCACCTGCAGTACATACAAGTATACTACAGCCATTTTTATTAATATAATATAATATTCCACAACTATCACACAACGCCATCTAGTCCCAAGCTAAGCAGAGCTTGTGTTATGGGTACTAGACAACTGATAAACATACTTATATATTTCTAAATACATACATATTATAGATAAATTACAACCAGACACAGAACAAATGATCGTGCTCATCACACAAACATTTGTCCTGGGTGGGAATCGAACCCACGGCCTCCGGCATAGCAGTCAGGGTCACTAACCACTAGACCAACAGGCCAGTCAAATATTGAAATAGATTTATAAAACAGCACGGCCCGTGAATTTTAAGGTAACTAATTGTGTACCTACATGTACACAATTCCATGCTTCAAAGGTGTTATACTTCGGTATGGACGTTTTGATAGCAAATGATAATCCAATCAGAAATTTCTGGGATTGTTGTTAACAGACAGAATTTCAAACATAATCTATTTCATAATGATTTGTTTTTATGTTTGAACACACTAATATCAGGAACTACTGGTTCGAATACAAAAATACGTTTTGTGCAGGTTAGTCCATTTATTGAGGAAGGCTATTTATAATAACATCATGCTATTATCAATAGCCGAGCAGCGGGGGGCGAGTAATTAATATTATTAGTCTAAATAACATAAATAATGCAAAGCAACTTACCCTGTCTTATTTCGGTCCATTAAACTTGGAAAGAATGATCTCAAGTACGCACAAGTGCATATGAGGAGTAGTATAACGGACAGCAAGCTTTGGAAATTAAATATAGCACTCTGAAACAAAAACATTGAACAAGTGTTTTATTTTGATGTTATTTTCTTCACTATTTGAAGAATCTCGGTCGTGCAATCGTTACCATTTTGATAACTTCCTATTTACGATGATTTCTACTTTAAATTTCTACTTATGTAAATTCTATTTTCTTTAGTATTGGAATAATGAAAAATTATTTTCAAGCTTTTTCGCTCGAGTCTTGTCTTTCGTCTTGACATTTAGTGAAATAATTTTGACAAATGACAGTGACATGACAACTCAGCACAGAATTCGTTCAGAAATATTGACAAATACTTGATACTGCATTCTGTAAGATTTTCTAAAATCGTTTCCAATTTTAGTTCACTGCAATTATATCTAGAATAAGCCTAGCTAACCACTTGCTCAGTCTTCTCACGGGTGCTGTCTAGACAAACTGTCCCCCTTTGAGGGCTAAAGCCTGTCAGGGTCGCGGGACTGTCTCATCAGGTAAACCGGAGCGGAACCCTGGATCGTAAAGTGCTATTGAAGGACCACCGTGGATTTTAGACAGTACAAGTTTGACAGTCCCTCCCGTCCTGCCCTGGGTGGGAGGACTCATTTGATGATTTCGCAAACGACAAAAAAATACTTAAAAAACTTCGTCTTGAATCACTCTGTCTATTGACGAAGAAGCGATTTTATTAATGACGGCATGGTTAGCGCAGTGGCTGAGAAATTGGACTGCTGTGCGGCGTGCCGCGGGTTCGATTCCCGCACAGAGCAAATATTTGTTTGACCTACAAGTATTTGTTCCGGGTCTGGGTGTTGGTGTATGTGAGTTTTTATATTTGTAAACGCACCCACGACACAGGAGAAATTCCTAGTGGGGGCAAAGTTTAAAAAAAAAATAGACTACGTAAGTTGTATGGATTTTCACGAATCGAAATAATGGAATATTTCAATTAAGTATAATTTTATGAAACATCATGCGTAAACAATAGATAAGATTGTTGTGTCAATATTATTAAAGCAGTTAGCAGAGCTATAAAAATAATCATGTAAAATTACGTTTACATTGTTATTATCAGTTGCAGTATTCATGTACCTAATAAACTTGTTTTATTGATGGTAGGAATAGGTAAGTATATGATAAAACACACTTTTTTATTAACTGGGTCACACAAGCTGACGAGGGCCACAGTCTTCGCATAGGTGAGTCAATCTGCAATATTTGAGACATCCGTTGAGGATAATGACGCCCGATCTTTTACTACTAGTGCAACCATCCACTGACAATAAACAAAAATATAAATTATTTTAATTACATCTAACTTAAATGAAATTAAAATAATTTATATTTTTTGTCTCAAATATTGAAGATTGACCCAGGTAAAGGCTCGAACAGACACACGTGATTAATCGCGATGCGACAACGAGCCAAGCTAATTTCCACTCTAAATGTACTGCGAATGGACCGCGACAAGTCGCCCCGCGCGATTAATCGTGTGTGTCTACTCGAGGCTTAATGCTTGCTTCATACAATCGCAAAATCTCTTTATATAAAAATCAATTGCTGTTCGTTAGTCTCGCTGGAACAGCCTGCTGAGAATGTGACAGAGCTATACAAGTCGTCTAGCGCCATCTCGTTCACGACGTTGTAATACGGGCCCTGGTCATACACTCACGCCAATTACGAGTACTACACACCCGTCCTTTCTGAAGCACTTCTGAAATAAGGTCACTTTAGGACTTCCTAGGGCTTCCCCTCCTGGCATTCCACTTACCTCCGTCATTAAAATTCCTTTTGTTACTAGCCTTTCACTCATCCTTTCAACATGACAGAACCATCTCAGCATCCCTTTTCAATTTCTAACCGACTTCAAAAAAAAAAGTAGGTTCTCAGTTCGACCTGTATGTATGTATGTATATGTATGTATGTAGAGTCTGACACACGAAACATGAGCCTGGAAAAATAGCGGCAAATTCAAAAAATCTACATCTGGTATCACTGCATATAGTAGGTAAGAAAAATACATTATACATATATAAGTATCAAAGTGTATTTTAGATGATATATGTATAGAGATTTTAGATGTAGATTTTTTGAATTTGCCGCTATTTTCCAGGCTCATGTTTCGTGTGTCAGACTGTATGTATGTATGTGTGTTTGTCCGCGATTATCTCGCGTTTGGCTGAACCGATTTTGATGCGGTTTTCAGGAAAGTGTTCATTATATTCTGGAGAAGGTTCTAGTATATAACACTAATGGATATCCCGTGATGTTGCCCGCGTGGATCCATTTTTTTTTTTCTTTCTTGGATTGTAGATTTTCAGTGACCATTGCATGTTTGCCCGCGATTATCTCGCGTTTGGCTGAACAGATATTGATGCGGTTTTCAGAAAAGTACTTGTTACATTTTGGGGAAGGTTTAGTATTTAACAATAATGGATATATCGTGAAGTTGCCCGTACAGATCCGTTTTTGTTGCTTACTATGATTGCAGATTTTCAAAGACGCCGATTATATGAAGATTTTTGTTGAATTTCTAAACTAAAAAGGGAAAAATAAAAAACTTTTTGAAAAAAAGGGAACCGACTTCAAAACCAAACACAAAAAAAAACTTAAAAAAAAATGTAACCGCCTTCAAAAACAACCATAAAAAAACGGTAAAAAAACCTACAAAATAACTTTTCTTTCGGAAGTCGGTGTCTTTGTTTTCTTTATTTCATTGTCTTTTTTTTGCCACCGACTTCCGAAAGAAAAGTTACTTTGTAGGTTTTTTTTACCGTTTTTTTATGGTTGTTTTTGAAGGCGGTTACATTTTTTTTTGAAAAAGTTTTTATTTTACTCTTTTTAGTTTAAATATTCAACCCGAATTCTTGTCAAATACAACATGTGCACTTGAATTTTGTAATCCATAACACCGGTAATAACATCGCTCATGTACACAATAAGCTAATAAAATTCCCTATCTCAAAAACTACTGAACCGATTTTGATGAAACTTGCAATATTCCCTAAGTTAAATGATACCTAGTACAACAAAAAAATTACGTAAATTAAAGAATTACTTAAATCGGACTTGTAGTTCCAGAGATATGCGAACTCAAACTAAATCAGTCGATGCCTACTCCTTACTATTAAGGAGTTCTACCTTCCATCATCAGCTCAGCTACATGAAATTATGATTACCATACGCAAGTACTTAAATTACTTCATAAAATTTGCGAAAAACGGTGTGTCAGCCTATAAAATTCGAGGGTTGCCCTCGATTTCTCCAGGATCCAATCATCAGATCCCAACTTGATGACTATGGGACCACCTCATAAGTACCTCCTTTCGAACAAAAAAAGAATTTAAAAAATCGGTACCCAATCGGCGGAGTAATCGCGTAACAAATATACAAAAAAAAAAACATACCGTCGAATTGATAACCTCCTCCTTTTTGAAGTCGGTTAAAAAACTTTAAAATAACTTTTCTTTCGGAAGTCGGTGGCCATCGTCAATGAAATAAAAAACAAAGCCACCGACTTCCGAAAGAAAAGTTATTTTACAGTTTTTTTGTGTTTGGTTTTGAAGTCGGTTCCCTTTTTTTCAAAAAGTTTTTTATTCTCACTACGTCATCTTGTAACCCGCAACGTTCTCGCGTATAACCTCATTCCGAAGTCTATCATTCAACGTTACCCCACACATTCTTCGCAAATAACGCATTTCTACAGCATTAATCCTATCATGCCTCGCTTGCCATACCCAACACTCACTTCCATATACCGGGTGGAATTTTGTAAAGCCACCTGGAGGGAAAGTACTCTTAATACTGCAGATAGAAAATTTTACTCAAAGGAAATATTCCTTTATTTTTGAATAGAAAGCAAACTGCATTCAAAGATTTTCGAAAATTCTCTTCTCCCACACCCGGAAATCGAACCGGCTAAAATCTGAAAAAATTATACCCTGTACTTTTATTGCATCGATCGTTAGGGTCAATTATAAGGATGAAATCTCTCTAACAAACATGATAAATTAAATGAAAGGAAAACTAGGAAATCTTAAATTAATTTAATTATTTACAAAAAATGACTCATTGAATTTGTAACTTCAGATTTCCTGGTTTTCCTTTAATTTAATTTATCATGTTTGCTCGAATGTGTTTGGTTTTTGATAAGGAGGACGCACACGAAATTCCTGCAGTTAATTTTTTAACACCCTATACATATTATATACCTAACTGTAGGCACCAGCACGCCCGCCGTTGTGAACAGCCAGTCGAACCTTTTTGGACAACAGGTTTGTCACCACCGCATGTACAGCACCGTTCACTTTATTTCCCACATTTGCCCCCCTTTCCACATCAGCATCAATCTTTCCATCTCTTGTAAACATACTGCCCATCTACCTATACAAAATCCTGCACTTGCTCCACACTTACATCATTTATTTTGACCTCGCTTAACGATAGATCCTCCTCTTTAAAAACCATAACCCTCATCTTGTTCACATTAATATTCATCCCTTTCTTCTTAAACGCATTCATTCATTTAAAGTTACCATGTCTTGCAACTGTTCCGCTGACGATGCAAGAAGAACTTTATCATCTGCGTAGAGAAGACATTGGACCATGCAACCCGTTCATCTTTAATTCACACTCACTCTCTTTATTCAAATCTGCCAAACAACTATCCATGTATAGGTTGAACAAACTAGGAGACGCTATACACCCTGTCTATACAAACTTACACGTTTATAATATTAGTAGGATAGTAGGAAGAAAGAAAGTAGGATTGTCATTCCGCGGGACTGCTGAACCGTAAATTCCGCTAATCACAATCAACTTGTACAGACTTGCTTATCGCACATCTACATATAACGGGCAGTGTGCACATGATATCTGTAATGATAACAATATTTGATGAACTTGGGATTAATGACAATAAGAACGTTTATGACCATTTCATCGTGAGACTGCTTCATTAGTGCTTGGGTGCAGCGTTACAATGGCGCAGTGGGACGCAAAGGATAAAACTGTTTTAGTGACTGGAGGTGCTTCCGGTTTGGGCGCTGCCTATGCGGAGGCCTTCCTAGATCATGGAGCAAAGGTATTTGATCCGTAATTCGTAATTGTAAGCTAACTAGGTATTAATACTTAGGGTGACATGGTAAACAGTGAACCACTAAAAGTTTAAGCATTTATAAAACCAATGTACGTGAATTTAATTAAGAGCTATTGACATTAGACGAAAGGAAATTTATTAAACTTGTGTTTGGCATATCAATTTCAGTTCCAATTGTTATAGTTTATTGGTAATATTGTTTTTTTTTAAAGATGGCGAATGGTTCACTGTGTACCAGTATAAGTACACTGTGAACCGGGGGGTGCGTCGACAGTGGACCAATGAGTACACAGTGAACCATCACATTAATTACATCCCTTTATCGCATTATTTTAAAATATTTATTGTTAGAAATGGCGTTAAATGAAACTGTATTAATGTAAAATTAAATAATTTGTATTCGTCAGCAACGATCACAGTTAACCATCAGTCTAAAAAAGAAAGAACTAGTAGGTACTATTTTAACTTAAAAATCTAATTAGGAACATTGTTATTATTCTACATAACAATTAACAGTCAATGTATTACTAAATAATTTGTATTCGACAGCAACAATCACAGTTAACAATCAGTCCAAAAAAGAACTAGTACTAATTTAACTTAAAAATCTAATTAGGAACATTATTATTATTCTACATAACAATTAACAGTCTTTTAATAACATTTTACGAAATAGTTTACGCTTCTTAGAACAGTTTGCATCATGACCGCCAATTATTCGGTTTTCTGTTTTAGTTCGACCCATTCTGAAACAAAAAGATCACTTGATTATTTGTTTTTTACAATCACAGTTGAAAAGTATAAGCACAAATTGTATCGGACATAATTAACAAAGTGATTGGTACACAGTGAATCACTGTTCACTGTGTACCTTACGATTTTGAGCCACTGTGTACAAACACCACTTTTTAACCTATAAGGTGACATAACTATTAAATAAACCAAATTCAAGGGATACTTATACATCAAAATTATTAAGGAATACTTGCTTTACACACGAAAATAATGCAATCTAATGTAACTAAATAAACAACGATTCTAGAAAGAAAATAAATGAAAACACGAGTACTTACTTTTTTTGGCGCCAAGGACAAAATCATGCACTGTGCGACCGTTACGGGCGGGAGCGCGATGTCGACTGGGGAGTGCGAGAGGTGGTAAAAGACAAGTTGTTTCACGTTTGAAGCACGGTTTGGCAACGTCGCGTTTTTGGGATATGAGTGCTGGTGCACTGTGTACTACTGGGCCACTGTTTACCACTTGACCCTATCCTACTACTTGATAGATCATGATCTATTTTATTTAATCAAACAGTTATAATGTCTACGTAGGGACTTCTTAATTTGAAGTGCTTGGCCTCACAAGATTCTACCACCGTGACCTACAAAAATAGCATAATAGAGCCCAAAATTAAAATCCTGCAGTCATGAAGTTCTTGCCACGGATCGATGCAATGATGCATCGGTTTTCGTTACTAAATTGCGGTCTGCCTTATTCATTTATTTGTTAATAAATCAACGACATAAAAACTCACTAAAACATTTACACAAACGGAAATCAAAAACACTTTAAACACATCATGTCACCTATAGAAGTCCACAGCAGTTGCAGCAGTCATTCCTCATAGTTTTAGTATGACCCTTATTAAAATTGCAGAAAATAGCCATCCTAGACATTGCCGATGATCTCGGCAAGGCGACAGCCGAGCGTTTGAACAAAGTGCACGGCAACAAGGCGGTGTTCATCAAATGTGACGTGAGCAAGGAAGAAGACATAACAAGAGCGTTCGACTCCGTGCTCGTGCAGTTCAAGCAGATCGACGTCATCATCAACAATGCTGGCGTTATGATCGACTCGCCTGGCCTTTGGAGAACTACCTCTAATATTAATTATGTAGGTAACACCATTAAAGGTAGATCCAGGTAGGGCTGTGAAGAAGATGAATGAAAAAATGAGATCAGAATGTGGAAATGATGTGTGGTGTGACAAGAATGGGTAAAGTAAGGAATGAGTATATGTCTAGGCGAAAGTTTGAAAGTGGCGCCTGTTGCAGAAGGGAATCTGTCTGTCTTGATATTGGACATGTGATGAAGATGAATGACTCTTGTGACTTAGATAGTAATATGAATGTGGAAGAAGAGGAAAAGAAGGCCAGAGAAAAAAGTAGATAGATTGTATGAGGACTGATATGAAAGTTAAATGGGCAAGAAGATCGTACATCTTCCTACCCATTTAGTTCCAATTTATTTGACGTTAAATAATATTGCGTATTTTTCAGCAAGGGGTGGCTTCTTTCACATTTAAAGGTGTCCAGCACATGCGAAAAGACGATGGTGGCGTCGGTGGAACTATTATAAACATCGCATCGATCATGGCTTTGACAAAATTTCCATATTTACCGGTCTACTGTGGCGCTAAAATGGCTGTCGTGCAGTTCAGCCAGTGTTTAGCAGTAAGTTAAAAAAAGAAGCCGCTTTGTTGTGCATGTTTGGCCACTCTTGCGCTGATACCTACTTTGAAAAGAATTTTGACTCCAAAGTTCTTGACCTGTATAATAGATTAAGCAAATAAAAGCAAAAAAAATGAGATTTCGAAACAATTAATCGCGTAAAACAAAACGATGCTGACTCTGACCTTATTTACAGATGGATCCGTTCTTCGAAACCACAGGCATCAGGGTTTTGACAATGTGTTTAGGAGCTACGGATACTCCTTTAGTTCAGAATTTAGAAACGAAAGCTTGGGACCCTAAATTCGGCAATGAAATGGCTGTCGCTGTTGAACAGGGTTACATCATTCAAAAGTAAGTCTCGAAAAATTTCAAAGTTGGTAGAATGGTTTATCATCACCTCTCCCGCAGTATCTTCACTTTCGATTTTGTTTTGTTTTAGAAAACCTTAATAAAAGAGGTGTGATATAATACTAATTAAAACCCTTTAGATACTAGTTGTGGTATTTCAGGTTTTGAAGTCTAGCTATTTCGTAATTAAGCACTTCTTTTCTGCTTTTTGTTGTTAAAAAGTTTCATGTAGGTAATTTTTCTTTCAGGAGAGAATCAGCAGTTGCAGCTCTCATGGATATGTTCAAAACAGGTGCTCCTGCTACGATTTGGATGTCAGTCGATGACAAACCAGTACAAGAGATTACTGCGGCTATTGATAAAGCGTTTAAGGACTTCGAGAATGTTATTGCAGGAAAATAGGTTTTATTGTGATTTTAAAATTATTTTCTTAATCGACTGTGGTTTTCTTTTACTGTTACCTTTTAGCTTTTGACCGTGGCTTCAGATTCACCGCTCCCATCTAATTGTAGAAGGGGTTCTATAACTTTTATCCTCTCCAGGGCCCTAACTATCTGTTCTACGGGAATGTCATGAGGTTATAGACTACAGGCACATGTCCAAAATGGATGGGTCAGATGAACCACCAGGTGACGTATATAGGACGATATAAGAGCATAAAATAATAAGATTCAGCACTATGCCGTCACTTGTAAGCTGTCCAATTCCCTCTTTTTCCGTGATCCGGGGGTTGCAACCCTCGATTTTTTCCCCTTGTCGCATGATTTTTGTACGGCGTTGCGGAATAATGGATTAGAAGCTGTATTGAAACAGTATAAAACTGATGCCGTACAGAATGAAATGGTCAAATTTACCCTGGAAATTGTCAGAAAATCAAAAAAATTACCGACTTTGTGGCGCACCATTTTTTATCGGCACTGCGCGCTTTTTATTATTTTTCGTGGATCTATCGTTGCCGATGGTAAAAATGCCGTACAAATAATACAACATAATGATTTGGTCCTCACTCTACCTGCACTTTTGAATTCTCACCAGCACTCAGTTGGACAGCTTACAAGTGACGGCATAGTGCTGAATATTATTATTTTATGCTCTTATATCATCCTTTATACGTCACCTGGTGGTTCATACGAGTATGACCCATCCATTTTGGACATGGGGCTGTAGTCTATTACCCTAGCTTTGGAACGCAAAGAATTGAAGGAACAGGGTGGATTTCAGTCAGTCCGAGGCTTGCAGTCTCTTTCGTTCCACCCTCACTAGCTTGATGATTGCCCATCCATAAATAAGGTCCCAATAACCTCTGTACTGAAATTCATAGATATATCTATAGGTACACATATAATAAATCTGTAGAAGGGTCAATTCTGTACATTGAAAATATTGAAAAAATAAATAGCGGGGGGTGTTGCTGGATCGATACCAAACCCAATATGTGATTAAAAAAATTTTTGTCTGTCTGTCTGTATATGCAGGCATCACGTGGAAACTAACGGTTCGATTTCGATGAAACTTGGTATAATTATACCTTATTATCCTGGGCATAAAATGGGATACTTTTTATCCTGGAAAAATACGTAGAAAAATCTTATTTTTCAGTTTTATTCATAGACGTTGTTCTGTAGAACCGCGAACACACGTTGCATTACCCGCAGTGGATTCAGCGCCGTAACCTGTAGCGCTGAAAGTCGGATTTGGCTTGAACCGTTTGCGGCACACGCGGGCCACGCCTCCCCGACTCCTATATAAGCAGCCGCGTTCCGCGCCGCGCGATGCATATAAATTCTGAATTTTGAAGCGAGCGGACGTGTCCAGTGTGGCGAGCGGTCGTCCGTGGAATTAATATTGTATGCGTGTAATTTTAAACCGTGCTTTTCAGCGCGACCTTTTTGATTACTGTTCCGATCAGTTATTTGTAAATACAAGGTCGGAATTACTATGAAAAAAATACTTACTACAGAACGCGAGCTCAACAGCAGTAGCTCAATAGAGGGATCTCCTTAATTATTATAGGCTTAGCCGTATTTGGGTCCAATAGATATTTATAAGATGTCATTATCAGAGTTACTCAAAATGGAGAAATAAACCATCCACGCGAAGACCGACATCCGCGCGGACGGAGTCGCGAGCGGAAGCTAGTGCTGAATAATTAGGTATGATTGTGATAAAAACCTAACGATAACGATCTAAATACTGGGTTCGATAACGGTCTAATTACTGTTCAAAATGATACATTAGGTGTGCATGAAGAGTTGATAGGAAAACAAACAAGTCTTGTTTATAGCAATCAGACTGGGAAGCAAGCAAAACAAGACCTTCAGTAGATGAAGTGAAGGTGCATATTATAGGCGTTTGTTTTTTTATACCATTTTTTATCGTGGTAAAATCATCAAATGAGTCTGTCATACTTGTACTGACAATAATCTACGGTGATCCTTCTATAGCCCTTTACGTTCCAGGGTCACGATTACCGAGACAGTCCCGCGACCCCGGCAGGCTTTGGCCTTCTAAGGGCCAGATTGCTGACTGTTCTTTTAGGCGCGCGTGAAACGCGACGAACCGTCGCGTCAACTCGGGCATGGTCCATGATCGGACGGCGAGTCACCCATTACTCACCGTGCGATCATGGACCGACGATAAACTAGCATACGGCCCACCAAATAAAAAGCATAGATTATTATATTATAATTCAACGTATCTTACCTACATATAAAACTATACCAAATGATACCAAAGGTATCACCTGCACATTGCAGACCCTACAGAAACTTTATCACGCCTTTATTGAAGAGCCCCATGTTGAAACTCATTGGGAAATCTTCAGATGGATGTTCATTCCACAACCTGATCATTCTCGGAAGAAACACCTCTGAAATGACTATTAAAAATGCATATAACGGAAATCAAATGTTAATAAATATATTATCACATTGTTACATCATCACTTATTATCAAAATAAAAACAAAACAATGTTTTATCTACTCCTCAAAAGGCCCATCAATGAAGTCATACCAGACTGATAAAAGTATGATAAAGCCGATATCTTTATACATAGCTAATGCCCGCCAATTTGTTCGCCTGAAGCATAATATAAATGCAATTTCTATATAATAGTTCTGAGGAATGCTTCCTTTCTTGAACTTCTTCTACCACCCGGAATTTGTTCTGTATTGTGGGTGCGTTTACAACCCCGAAACAACTAGACTTGTCTCTTCTTTCGTGCGGGAATTTAATCCGCGACACGGAGCGCAACAGTTGATAAATAGGTATTTGTTTCTAATACTGTGGAATTCCATTCCAGGTCTATGCTTGAGATCTCGCTAAAGGATGAAATCCGGAATGAGGTCTTACGGCATAAAACCAAAGTTATAGATATTGTCGAAAACTGTAGCCAGCTGAAGTAGCAGTGGGCTGGTCATGACTGCTGCAGAACCGACGGAAGGTGGAGTAGGAAGGTTCTCGAATGGAGAATGCGTGTAGGTAAACGTAGGGAGGGACGCTCTCCGGCAAGATGGACCGATGACCTGAAGAAGGTAGCTGGCAGTGGCTTGATGAAAAAAAACGGGAGATCGTTCGCAGAGGCGCTCCCTGGGAGAGGCCTATGTCCAGCAGTGGACTGCGATAGCCTGAAATGAAGACTACTGTTAGTTCCGGAGATTACACCCCACATACAAATAAACACTTTATTTATTATATGTATAGATAGATAATCTTTATACATAATAGATAAGAGACATTGTACTTTAATAAAAATCAATGAAACAAAAGTACAGCTACATACGCAAAGTGAGAGTATCTATCGTTATAATGGCGCAGTGGGGGGCAAAAGACAAAACCTTTTTAATAACTGGAGGGGCTTCCGGAATGGGGGCTAAGTACGCGGAAGCGTTTCTGAACGAAGGGGCAAAGGTAATTATTTTTTAGAACCTACTACTAACTACCTTATACTTTTTCTTCTTCTTGTCAATGGCAATTCAGATTGAGTGGGCTCAGAACTGGCCAGCGAGTTAGAGGTCTCAGAAGCAATACCGTATTAAGCATGCACGGGGTCCCCCGGCCCGTAGCAAATTCTGTTGTATCAATCTAGTCTGTTTAAAGACATCCAGGTCTGCAGCTCTAAATAGTTTTTTTTTTTTTAACTTTTTTGAATCAATACTACGTAAATGTATTTGATGTCTTGGATTTTCGCATAGTACCTGCTGTTTTCCATTACATATCTGGTGGAAATCACCTCGTTGTGTCTCTTCACTGCTTCTCATAGTACAGATGCAAATTAGAGAGACTGTCTCTGGTTGGCAAATTGGCCCGAATCTCAAAAAAAGGATTAGCACTCATCATTTAAGTTGATAAACACACCCATCTTCACAATCTGATTATCTGCTAAACGTTTTTCATAGCGAGCATCGTCACCCTGACTTGGCATTTCAAAATATTAATTCTTCACTTGACTTTAGCCGCATAAGCTATTGATAAAATAATCGATCGATCAAATGACCCCGACAAGTGATTTATCAAAGAAAATCAAGAAAAAACACAAGCAAATAGACTTTATTGTACCCATTTTCTTCCTTGCAGAATGTAGCTCTTCTAGACATTGCAGTGGATGTCGGTAAAGCGACGGCCGAGCGTTTGAACAAAGTGCACGGTAACAAGGCGGTGTTCATCAAATGTGATGTGAGCAAGGAAGAAGACATAACAAGAGCGTTCGACTCCGTGCTCGCGCAGTTCAAGCAGATCGATGTCATCATCAACAATGCTGGCGTTATGGTGGATGCTCCTGATATGTGGAGGACGGCTTCTAATGTTAATTGGGTAAGTTATTGAGGGAGGATAAGGATATCAGGTGACATACTTAAACAGATTCTTAGAAGGTTCAAAGTATTATTGCTATTATCTCAAATGCGTGTAAAATATATAAACCTTTTCTACTTTTCCACATTTTCAACTCTGGAGCATAATCTATAATTTAATTTCCAGCAAGGGTTAGTTTCCTTCACACTAAAAGGCGTCAAATACATGAGGAAAGACGAAGGTGGAGCCGGTGGAACTATTATCAACATCGCTTCTACGGTCGCATTGACTGTAAATCCAGCATTGCCAGTTTATAGTGGCTCCAAAATGGCTGTATTACACTTCAGCCAATGTCTTGCGGTGAGTTATAATGGCGCTACTCTGTTGCTCTCACAAATCTTTGTACAGCAGGTGTAGATTGTGATGCAAGGGCAGCAGCATCCACCGCAGCAACCACCGCAATATCCGCAGCCTCCGCACATCTTGATTTTATGTATAGGGTGATGAGTACTTAGGTATCTAAAATAGGAAAGATAAGAGTAGAAGAATCGAAGTTGTGGAAAGTCACGTTTTATAAATAAAAGGTTTTTTTGGAATATTTATGACATGCGTACTACGCAAGCGATTTGATTGTACTATAAAATTTTGTCTTAGACCTTTTTGTCCGAAAAAAGTAGCCTTTCCGATAAGTCTAAGTATAACCGGATGCATTTAATTACCAGTTGTTCAGTATTTTAAATGGAGTGACTGCCTTTAATCTTTATAACCTGGGTAACGTAATAACCCTTTGTAAGACTGATCATCAGGCTTTCAGGCGATGAATACTACCGACTATCTAAGATCTACAAACGAAACCATGTTTTCTAATATTTTCCAGATGGAGCCATTTTACGAAAACACAGGTATCAGAGTAATAACTTTGTGTTTAGGACCAACTGATACACCTCTTCTGCAGAACCTGGCACCGAGGGCATATGAACCAAAAATAGGGAAAATTATGGCCGATATGGTCGAGGCGGAAAAAAAAGAGTTCCAAAAGTAAGTTATCACTGCTAACCAGTTTTATTATTTGGATAGTTTCCGATAATTCGGCAGTGTTGTAAACGCCATGGTCAGGTATGAATGTCGCTTGGAACAGTTGGTTGAAAAATTAAAGTTGTGTATCGTTGGTATTACGATATACCTTTATTTACGCAGGTAGTTTTTTAATAAACATGGCGGTTACATGCCCCAATAAAGCGTAATAGTAAGAATCCGTTGGAATTGCTTCCTAAGGGCAATCCTACATCTTCTATCCTATCCAGCTATACTATTCTCTATAAGACTACTAAGCACTGCAGCTTCGAACGTATTTTGCTGAGATGATGCGTTTGTCTAAGAAATTAAAGAATTAGTTAAAAAAAATTTGATGATTAATGGCCATGACATTTCATCATGACAGGCCTGTTGTTCTAGTGGTTAGTGACCCTGATTGCTATGCCGGAGGTCGTGGGTTCGATTCCCACCCAGGACAAATGTTTGTGTGATGAGCACGATCATTTGTTCTGTGTCTGGGTGTAATTTATCTATATTATGTATGTATTTAGAAATATATAAGTATGTTTATCAGTTGTCTAGTACCCATTACACAAGCTCTGCTTAGCTTGGGACTAGATGGCGTTGTGTGATAGTTGTGGAATATTATTATTTATATTATTATTTATCAACGGTTGGGTTGTTTCAAAGGGAAGAGCTATGTGACTAAGACAGTGATGGCTAAGAATGTTGATGGAGAGGAAGAGATAGTTCAAAGCAAAGATTGATGGATTGTGCGAGGTATATGAATGTAAAGGAGTAAATGATGCTTTGACGTCTAACAGGGGAGAATGGGAGAAGAAGACGTGTTGTCCCGACCCTAAGTAAAATGGGTTATCGACAGGACGAAGATGATGATTTTTCAAAGGGAAGAGCATAAAGTACTCGTACGATAGCGTGTTTGTAAGGTGTGATCATAAATTCGTCGCGTCGTAGTGTCTCTTACAACTGTAAAAAAAAAAAATTAGAATTTCTCCACAGATCCGCTCCAGTTTTTTTTTTGTGTCTTTTTCAGGCCATCGTCAGCCGTTGCAGTTGTGCTAGAGATGTTCAAAAATGGCCCTCCTGGATCAATTTGGCTATCTTTTGACAATAAGCCAGCTAAAAATATCACATCAGTTATTGATGGTGCTTTTAAAGATTTTGAGAAACTTTTGTTAGAATAAGTATAGTACCTACACGTAGTCAGATTTAATTTGAGATTACATTATTGTTATTTATATGTTTTACTAGCTTTTCCCAGCTGCTTCGCTCGCCCCCCCCCCCCTCTATTGCCTATGTCACTCAGGACCAAAGCAGCATTCAACTGGTGAAAGAATTTTTGAAATCGGACCAGTAGTTTTTGAGTTTATCCATTACAAACAAACAAACAAAAATACAAAGTTTTCCTCTTTATAATATTAGAGTAGATGATGATAAAACCGTTGGAACTTTAACTTTCAATAACTCCGTTACCGTACAGCGTACATGATGGATTTTATATATTCAGACCACAAACTTTCAAGCATTGGCCTTGTGATTTCTTAATGGTCATGGCGAATGCAAGACGGATCGGAAATTGGGGTCGCTTAAACTCAAACGGCATATCGTTTGGGATCCTAGAAATAAGAACTTCCTCACCTTCGAATTTTCCTTTGAGTATCGTCGCGTAAGTCACATTGTTTTTCAATTTACTTACCACCAAACGCGTTTCTGTTGCACAGTTTTGGTTGGTTTATGTTTCAAAGCATGATTACTACGAAGCCAACCTTTGTTCGTAAATTGTGCGCTGGTAAGCCAAGCATATCCAAGGGGTTTTAATTCAATTGGAAAGTTTGTGGCTAAACGCAACTGACATTTTTTTAGCATGGTAAAATCATCATGTGAGTCCGCACCCAGGGCAGAGCGGGAGGGACTGTCAGACTCAAACTGATTAAAATCCACGGTGTCCTTCAATAGCCCTTTACGTTCCGGGGTCACGGTAAATCGTAAGTCCCGCGACCCCGGCAGGCTTTGGCCCTCTAAAGGGTGACCCCGTCATAATGCTACTCTTTGAGGCGCGCGTGGAACACAACGCGCCGTCGACCCGGGCATGGTCCAAGGTCGGACAGCGAGTCGCCCATTACTCGCCACCCACATGCCCGAGCCTACGGTGGCTGGAGATCGTCTGGCAGCGTCCGTCACCGTAGGCGTCTACCACTGCGGCTGGGGTGGAGGGAGGATGCTGTCCTCTCCCTCACGCGGCGCGCCTCCTCCTTTCATAGCATGACTGCTTCGCAGAAGGAGGCGACCGCTTCCCACTCCGCCTCGCATGGCCTCGACCAATGCCGAGCGCGAGAGGTCTCCGCCTGTCGCCGTTGTGAGGACACGGCGGGCGGTGCTTTGCCCAAGCGGAGCAGTCCTGCACCGAATGCTCCACCGTGTCCTCCGGGCGATCCTCGCAGTGGTGACACCCAGGCGTTTTTTCGTCGTATGTTTGTATTGAATTTATGCAGTCCTACTTAGTACATTTTTTGGGTATTCAGTATTCACCGAAATACTTTTTTAGCATTGAAGACCGGTGGGCGCCGGGCGGCATGAACATTGTTCTTCATGTTTTCCTAGTACTTTTTGTTAAGATCCCTTATTAAATTTTGGCACCAATACCTTCTTCGTGATCATGTTACTACGTTTTATGTCACGTCTCACGGAAACAGGATACTTTGATCGTCTTGGTGGCGGCATGGCATTGATAATTATGATAATATCGGCACAATAAGTTGAGAAACTCAATACAAACACATCAACCGGTCAATTGATGTTTTGATTGATTTTTTCGTGTTGCTGTCATTCCATGTCAACCACGTTTTATGTCACGTCCCACGGCAACGGGATAAAACAAAAAAAAAAACAAAAAAAAAGGTAAAAACTATCCTATATGTTTCTCCTGGTTCTAAGCTACCTCCCCACCAATTTTCAGCCAAATCGGTTCAGCCGTTCTTGAGTTATAAATAGTGTAACTAACACGACTTTCTTTTATATATACACCGTGACTTTTTAGTCGTCTTACAAAAGTGGTCCACGTAATGTCCCCGACCTAAAATACATCTAGGCGAGTTTAGTTTTTTTTTTAATCGTTAAAAATAATTTTTATTATTAATAAATAGGTACATTAGAAATATGAAAATGTTTACGTATCAAGCTGTAGAGTATACCTACCCAGCGCAATAGTCGGGCAGATCATTACATCTCCATTTTCTATGAGACAAGGGTGTTTTTAACTACTCCTTGCGTCATAATAATGAATTAAAAATTTATTTAATTTTTTTTCAAATCTCTTAAATACCTATTTTTTTATTATAAACGTGTTATAGTCATTGGATACATGAACTGGGCTGCCGTTGTAAGACGACTAAAAAGTCACGGTGTATATAAGATAGAAGATGTGAAAAATATATGTATTTTTTCTTTACTGTCGTTTTTATTTTTCCCGCATAAGGAATAATAATTATTCTGTATCGAGGCTGAGTATCCAGACCCAGAACAATTACTTGTAAATAATGACTAAATTCTTAAATTCTGAGTTTGATTGAGCATTGGGGTTCCCCACTGCTCAACTATTCGCACTTACAGGTGAGCAGTGGGGGAAAAGCGGTAGAATAATTTATACATATTTCTTCAGTGTGGGAAATGAACTGAAGGTAATCGCGACAGTGCCGTAGGATCAGCTTCCAGTCTCAATTTCACAAATCAGCATATTATCATACCTTCAAATCCTAGCTAACATAAACCTTTCTTTTGTTAAAACAATGAATACTTATTCACAAAGATGGTGCACGGTTCAAACTTCAAGAGTTCTTCAAGAGTCACAAGCTAGTAAAAACTGTACAGGACAAGAAAAAAAAAGTAAAATCATCAAATGAGTCCTCCCACCCATTGGAGGACGGGAAGGACTGTCAGACATGTAGGTACGTACTTCAATAGCTCTTTACGTTTCGGGGCCACGGTTACCTGATAAGACAGTCCCGCGACCCCGGCAGGCTTTGGCCCTCTAAGGAGGGCCTCGTCATATTGCTAGCTCTTTGAGGCGGGCGTAGAAGACGACGCGCCGTCGATTTAAGGTGGAGCCTGTCATCTCCGTCATCTCCCTCACGGCGCCCGCCTCATCCTTCGCTAGCATGACTGCTTCGCAGAACGAGACGACCGCTGTCCATTCCGTCTCGCCCCGCACCATTGCCTCCACCAATGCCGGGGCCGAGAGGTCGCTGCCTATCGCCTCCGTGAGGCAGTGCTCTGCCTAAGCGGGGCAGACCTGCACCTTATGCTCCACCGTATCTCCCGGGCGATACTCGCAAACGATCGACCCTTGCGGCTATTAATATTATGTGGCTACGAGTCCCGCGGCTTATGGATGAAGGATACTGATAAAAGTGATGAAATTTTTTGTGCTGACGCGAAATCTCACCACCAAGGTTTAAAAATAATGGTCGCAGTTTCTGTTTGTGAAGTCTTGGGTCTGATATTTTTCAAAATGAGTAAAGTGTTGTGCCATTTTCCCACGTTTTTATACACTCACTTTTCTTTTTTTTTTCGTTAGCGGAATTTCTTAGCAACAACATTCCACTCCTAAAGTATATGCAAAAACATTCCGAGCCTTTAGTTTTTTCCCACGTTTTTATACACTCACTTTTCTTGTTTGTTTGTTTGTTTGTTTGTTTGTCGTTCCGGTTGGACTTTTGCAACTCAATTTTGTGGCACTTCCCGATAAGCTAGCAGGCTGAAATTTTGCACACGCTCTGAGTTCTGATGACAATGCATGACTAGCTAAGAAACGTCATAACAAATCCAATATGGCGGCCTCCCCAAGATGGCGGACTGGCTGTTTGAAATCCACCCCTATGATATGGGTATCAAATAAAAGGGTTTGCTGTCAGGAATACGAAAAAAATAGTCTCGTGACTAAAATCCAATATGGCGGACGTCCAAGATGGCAGACAGGCTATTTGAAATGCACCCCTAAGATATGGATATCAAATGAAAGGGTTTGCTGTCAGGAGTACGAAAAAAATAGTCACGTGACTTAAATCCAATATGGCGGACGTCCAACATGGCGGACAGGCTTTGAGGCACTTTCCGATAAGCTAGCAGGCTGAAATTTTCAGGGTAGCTTCAAACCCGATGAACAAAGATAAAAATAATAAAATAATTAATAGATTTTAAAAAATCTAAAAACCCACGTTTTTAAATGTCCTAAAAATAAGAAAATAACCCTACGGGGCTGAGAGAGGGGCCACTCAAAACGTGGGGGCGTATCTTTGCAAGTTACACCCACGATCTATTACACGTCATGTAAATATATCCCATAAATAATCTCTTAAATAATATACGCCCCCACGTTTTGAGTGGCCCCTCTCTCAGCCCCGTAGGGTTATTTTCTTATTTTTAGGACATTTAAAAACGTGGGTTTTTAGATTTTTTAAAATCTATTAATTATTATTGGATTTATACATTTTCTTTACTTGTTGCTGTTATTTTATTCCGCATACCTACATCTTCCATTTTTTATATTTTATCGGCCTCCGCATACTTAGCCTATTAGGCTTGCGTTATAAGTATACTCTTGCATTTGATTGTTCCACCAACTCATTTCCTTTTGGCCAGGTCAGGCCTGCTGGCTCTGGGTCAGAGTACTGTCTGTAGTGCTATTCTCTCTATATAAACACAGCCAGCTCACGCCACATTGGAACTGAAGTTTGCACTATGCTACTGAGAACGACACTTTAGCCCGCGCTGCACGATCGAACGATTTCAATTCTGCTTCGTCGTAGAGCACATCATAGACTCCAGCCATGTAATTTCTTATAGAGAATAAGAATAACATAGCTGTAACAGAGCCCTCCCTGCCTCTGGCATGGCCTGAGTCACAGTAGAAAGATTACCACTGATCATTTAAGTTGATTAACATTTTTTTGCACCGTAAGGATGACAAAACAAAAATTGATTGTCATCCTGACTTGGCATTAAAATTTGATTTATTCTCATCAATGGCAGAGTTATTAAATTGGGTAATATTACACAATATTAACCAATAATTCGAAAACACACTACTACTATACTATAATAATATAAAGCTGAAGACATTGTTTGTTTGTTTGGCTGAACGCGCTAATCTCAGGATCAGGTTCGAATAAAAAATATATTTTTGCGTATGATAGTTCATTAAGTCTATGACCAACAAGGCGTTGCCAACCGTCTAACATCTCCTAACATAGTAGACTACATTAGAGAGTTGCATTACTCGTTTAAAGATTAGTGGACGTCAGCTGCGGTTCATTTAATGGGATAACCAGCGCTAGGGCTCCAAAAATGAAGAAAAAATTGCATACAGAATTTCCTTCCAACTGAAACTTGTTTATATTGGAACTTACCCAATATCACGAAGAAAAAAAAAACAATAAGCTGACTATATCATAGTGGTAAACACGTCAGCAAAGTAATCAAGTGCCTAGTAAATATTGAATAGCAATTGGTTGTGGGTTCGAACCGAGCCAGGCATATTTATAATCATCATCATCCACAGCCCGTCCTCACCCACTGCTGGGTATAGGCCTCTCTTTGTTTGTGCCAAGCTACACGGTCTACAGCCAGGCATATTACTTTGTGTAATTTATTTTAGTACCACTGCTCTCTCTTAATGGTGAAGCAAAATGTGTGTCAATTCGTGAGGAAACCGGAATGTCCTAGAACCAAAAATTCAAAGACATGTGACTCCAAAACACAGAATATTGACGTGGCTCAAAAGGCTGCCCAACTTAAGTGGGGCTGGGTGGGACATGTCTGTCGCATGCCAAACGAGCTGTGGGCCCGCAAAGCTCAGGACGGGTGCCCTGAAACGACGAGGAAGGGTCGAGGTAGACCGCGAAGGTGATGGCGAGAAAATCGTTCTTTAACATCTTTGCTAACTATCAGGGTGATATTATAGTGATCAATCGTAGCCTATATTTTTTATTTTATTATTCAGCATAATTATAAGCATCCAAGAGCCCAGCCCATCAATATAATACATAATCTTCCCACATAATAACAAAACTGATAAATAATAAACACGATAAAGTATCATAGTAAAAACGATAAAATTTGTGTATTTAAATAACAACACCAAAACAAACTTTAACAGTTATCTGAACAAGTGTATCGGCACAATATGGCACAGTGGGACGTTAAAGACAAAACATTCTTGATCACAGGAGGAGCTTCTGGACTTGGGGCTTTATACGCAGAGGCTTTTCTAGAACAAGGAGCAAAGGTATTTATTTTTTTATGTTAATATTAAATTCAGATAGTACAGCCATAATGACGGGTGTATGATAGTACACCCGTCACAGGAATACGTATTGACGTATTCCTGTGATCAAACCATCCATCCATCGTTTCTTTGAATTTCTCACACTATAATAATCAAACATCTTGTAATGATGTTTTGTCCCGATACTGACATAGATGACTTTTTAATCTAATCATTTTTGATTGAATAAAAAAAACTTGAAAAATAAATTACCGACTTTAAAAACAACCAAAAAAAGGGTAGTTATTAGAACGCTATTAGCGTTCTAATAACTTTTCTTACAGAAGTCGGTGGTTTTGTTTTTATTTTTTTGTCACCGTTTTCTGGAACAATGTTATTTTAGTTGTTTTTGAAGTCGGTTATTTTTACTTAAAAAAAATTAATAAAATTGGTCATAAGAAAAACAATATGAAGGGGTAAGACAAAATGGCCAAAGGGTAAGATTGAAATAGTGACTAAAATCGTTTTTATGGTAATGACCATAAATATGATTTTAGTCATGCATAAAGCGGGGTAAGATTAAAAACCCTACATTTAAGGTGTCTCACTTAGCGACTGACGCAGACTGCGGTGCGGGGCAAGATAAAACGGTGTCTATAATGATGTTGCCAACGGGTGCGTCTCATTTCATTTATAGTTACTTGATATATTTTCATTTCAATAACGTTCACATGATATAATCAACGTGAGATACACCAACGATTGATATAATTTCTTTACACATAATGTTTGTGTTACTCTAAAACTCATTTCATAAGTATAATTTTATTTGATATAACGTTTATTTAAGCGAAAATCATTATGATAACGTTTGAAACACATAATTTAACGTTTAAACTATTTTCTTTGATGACTTTGGCTTATCCTTTAGACTTTGATTGTTTGCTTTCACGATTGCTATTGTTATTTGAAAAATTTAGTATCCAAGAGCGAGCGAAGCGAGCTCGGGACTTGGGACAACCAGACACGGACAGGTAAGGTTCGAAGGGGATGGCGGGATCTGAAAGACCCCGCCATCCCCTTTGTGTTAGGGTACCTACTTTAAACCTTGCACGCAGAAATAGTCGAGCCAGCATGACAGGTAGTAATCAGTTATTTGACCTAGGATGCAAGAGCGAGCAAAGCGAGCTCGGGATTTGGGGCACCCCGACACGGACAGGTTAGGTTGCTTTAAACCCTGTACGCAGAAAAAGGAGCCCCGCGAAGCGGGGCTCCGGAGAGCATTCATGGCAGGTGGCACTATGACTAGGTACATTAGAGGTAGATTACTTACCAGGAAGACAAAAAAATTTGACCAACTAAGTTTTATGTCTTTTGAGTGGTATACAAAACGATTTTATACTCATTGATTGATAAGCTTATAAAAATTAGTCATTATAAAATTATGTCAATCGTTTATTATATTAACAGATCGTTATATCAAATAAAATTGTATTTTCAGTTGTTATCTCTTATAAATATTAGAGATTTTGTAGTTATATCATATATTACTTACCCGTTGCCAACATTAAAAGATTTTCTTTATCTCTTTTATCTTTCCCCGTTTTTCATCTTACCCCCACTCACCCTATGTTTGTACGCGATTATCTCACGTTTGGCTGAACCAAACTAATAATAATAATCGATCCTGTTCATTACCGTGAAAAGTATACATATATAACCAAGCAATAGGAAAAAATACAGGGAAAGGTGCTTAATTGTATTTATTTTCTTGCAGAAAGTAGCTCTCCTAGATATTGCAGTAGAAGCCGGCAAGGCGACAGCCGAGCGTCTGAACAAAGTGCACGGTAACAAGGCGGTGTTCATCAAATGTGACGTGAGCAAGGAAGAAGACATAACGAGCGCGTTCGACTCCGTGCTCGCGCAGTTCAAGCAGATAGATGTCATCATCAACAATGCTGGCGTTATGGTGGACGCTCCTGATATGTGGAGGACGGCTTCTAATGTTAATTGGGTAAGTCTATCTTGCATCTATTACTTTAGTTTTTATCTCCTTGCCATATTTTACTCTTTTTAAGTCCTCCTTGAAATCGGCACGAAATGTTTCTTTTGAGATAAATGGGTTCCTTCTTCTTAAAAAGTGCGTTCTTTAAAATGGGTGATACTAAACTTAATTTGCAATATTTTTAACCCTTTTGAGAGTATTATTGTAGTATTTGAATAGTAATTGTAGTAGGTTTTATAGGCGACATCCAGCAACACGCACTGTGCCCGCATGATGGCCCACTCCCCCTCACAGAGAGGAGGCCTGTGACCAGTGGCAAAATTTATAGCCTGATGATGATGATGATGCGGATGCAGTAGGTTTTCGGAAATTCTCCAAAATAACGTTTTTTCATTTCATAACTTGTGTAATTAAGTGCCGTAAAGTTGAAATGTTGAAATTTTCTTAAAACTTCACTTGCCTGGGCGACTTGATTGGCAAATTACAAAATTAAAGATTTCTTTAAATGAAAATACAATTTTCAGCTAGGCTTGGTATCCTTCACATTAAAAGGCATCAAGCATATGAGGAAAGACGAGGGAGGAGCCGGTGGAACTATTATCAACATCGCATCGACTACCTCCTTGATGAAACCATCAGGATTGCCAATTTACGCGGGCTCCAAATTTGCAGTTCTACACTTCAGCCAATGTTTAGCGGTAAGTCGTTTATTTGTGGTTCAAATTTGACGGCACTGTTTGGGCAGTGGCTGAGGGATTGACTGGTCTGCTACGTGTACGGGTTCGATGCTCGCATAGAACAAAACAAATACAAACATAACAAATATTTGTATGACCCACAAGTACTTGTTCAGGGTCTGGGTGTGCGCCGTAAAAATTGGAAACTTTTTGTCAATATAGAAGCCACAAATCTTTCTAATAAGCCTTACCTTGGTCTTTCAAAATGTATTGTACTTAAATCAATTTGTAATTGGAAAATCACTCACATCAGCATCCTGCTCCATAAACCTGTTAGTACTGGGTTACGACACTCCTTGGTTAGACTGGATATCATACTTTGAGACAGCGATAACAGTTTTTTTTTAATTAACTTATATTGTCCTTATGCATGTATTACAATAGTTATTATCATAAAAAATTACAAATTCAATTTCTTTCCTGTGATAGCATGTGGCAAAGTATGGAATTAATAAAAGCTTTATTATTATTTCGTTTATTCAATTTTGTAAACATATTATTAAATTTTTAAATATTTCTTAAATAATAAAAATCATTTAAAAATATAAAAATAGTGATCCGCCGGTGTGGGAGCAAGGTCCAATCTACCGGTGGTTAGGGCCCCAGAGATAGGAACCTCCTCACAATGCGGGCCGTATCCAGGAGTACTGCCTTCTGAATCAGGCCCTTGATCCAACTACCCAACGAGAGCCTCGACAGATGTTCGTCGAGGCTCTTGGCTATCAGGCCATTGGCCGTTACAACAATCGGCACAATGATAGCCGAGCTCACATTCCACATGTCGACAACCTCGCGCGCCAAGTCAAGATATTTTATTTGTTTATCTTTTTCGGCTTTAACGAGGTTTTCGTCATGCGGGATGGTAACATCGATTATCATTGCGCGGCGCGCTGATCTGTCTATCACTACTATGTCAGGCTTACTAGCAATAATAGTCCTGTCAGTAATGATAGACAGATCCCAGTACAACGTGACATGGTCTTTCTCGAGAACTGGGTCGGGCACATACTTGTAATACGGTACTTCAGAATCAACAAGATTGTATTTTAAAGCAAGTTGCTGGTGGATAATCCTGGCCACTAGGTTATGCCTGTGCAAGTACTCGCCGTTAGCAAGACGAGAACAACCAGAGATAATATGTCTGATCGACTCACCCGGACGGTGGCATGCCCGACACACGTCGACCGTCCCGTCTTTCATAATATGTCTCCGGTAGTTATTCGTCAGCATAACTTCGTCCATAATTGCACAGACAAAACCTTCAGTTTCCCCGAAGAGGTAAACGTAGCCAGGATACGGACGCTAGGAAATCTACATCGGGTCCATGAAGAGCCCGGTAGAAGCGCCCGTGAAGCTCCTTACTTTGCCATACCTTCTTGCGATCTTCCGTAGTGAGTACTACAGGTATTATTATATTGTCCTACTGCTGGGCAAAGGTTTCCCCATAACCTTCCACTCTTTCCTTTGTGCGGCTTTTTCTGGCCAATCTCTCATAAATGCGTCTAGGTTACGGCAGCGTTTTCTAGGCCTCCCTCGGCAACGTCGCGTCGCCCATCCGGCACCCACTGCGGCACGACTCTGGCTCACCAATCCTTCTGCATAAAGTTAAGGCTCATTAATTTTTAATGCATATTTTTAACTTTATATGCTAGCGCATAAAGTTGAAAATCTATTAAAGATTACAGAGCATTAACGTCTATCGCTATTAGGTATCGAGTCTTCCCAAGGGTATTGTATAACCCAGTACTAACTTGCTTATAGAATCGAAGAGTTAACTCCACTTGCTCCATGTAAAAGAAAATAAAATTAAGTTTGAGGACTGTAACGACTTCTAAGTGTCTAAACACACTATGCCGAAGTTACGCGACCGAAGTTCGGCGGCTGATTTCACGTTCCGACGTATTTGGCTGATATGACACACCATAAGTGCCGAACTTACGCGGCAGAAATTCGGCGCGGGTGGCGCGGGCGGCTCCCTGCTGCTCCTCGCCCCCGGATCTTCGTCGGTAATCGAACCGAACTTCGGTCGCGTATAATGTGTGGTCACAGAATAAGTTGCCGGTGAATTTACGCCCGACCGAAGTTACGCTGTACGCTATGACGCGACGTAATTTCGGCATAGTGTGTTTAGTGTCAGTAATTCAAATAGCATTGCAGGCGTAATTGTGCCGAACTTCGGTCGCGTAACTTCGGCATAGTATGTTTAGACACTAAAGATCTAAAAAAATTAAATGACAGGGTTTGAAGCCAGACTCAGGCCCGTATTACAGAAAGACTGTCGATCAATTCTCAGGCATTACTAAAAACTAGATTGAAGCCATTTGATTGGTTGAAACTAGTTTTAAGTAACGCTTGAGTCTTGATAGACGTTCGCTTGATGCGCGCCTCAGACTTGGTTGTACTTAAACCAACTATGGTTTCTCCTATTCTCATTTCGTTCTTGTTTCCAGAATGATGGATTCTACGAAAACACAGGTGTCAGAGTACTGATTTTCCTATTAGGATCAACTGATACACCTCTTCTGCAAAACTTGGCAGTGAGGTCATATGATCCAAAACTGGGAAAAATTATGGCCGAAAGGGTCGTGGCTCACAACATCGAGTTTCAAAAGTAAGTTGCTAGATACAATATATTTGTATTGTGTTTTTATTTTACTTTTTAAATTAGTCCGGCAGATTATCAAAAAACATTTGACTCGTATTTTTTTCTTTTGTTACAAACCAAAATTGACGAAAACACTTTTAAAGTTGGAAAAAGTTAAAAGCAAATACAGTTTTTATTACGGACTTCTGACGTCACGAGGCCTCACTCTCAAATTTCCTGTGTAAATATGCATTGGTATGACGAAAGAAAAAATACGTAGTATCTATTATTTTTCAAGTCACTAGCTGACAGATTAATATTTTTGAAATTTATTGAGGCAGGGAAATATTATATACTAGCTTCCGCCCGCGACTCCGTCCGCGCGGATGTCGGTCTTCGCGTGGATGGTTTATTTCTCCATTTTGAGTAACTCTGACAATGACATCTTATAAATATCTATTGGACCCAAATACGGCTAAGCCTATAATAATTAAGGAGATCCCTCTATTGAGGTACTGCTGTTGAGCTCGCGTTCTGTAGTAAGTATTTTTTTCATAGTAATTCCGACCTTGTATTTACAAATAACTGATCGGAACAGTAATCAAAAAGGTCGCGCTGAAAAGCACGGTTTAAAATTACACGCATACAATATTAATTCCACGGACGACCGCTCGCCACACTGGACACGTCCGCTCGCATCAAAATTCAGAATTTATATGCATCGCGCGGCGCGGAACGCGGCTCCTTATATAGGAGTCGGGGGGGCGTGGCCTGCGTGTGCCGCAAACGGTTCAAGCCAAATCCGACTTTCGGCGCTACAGGTTACGGCGCTGAATCCACTGCGGGTAATGCAACGTGTGTTCGCGGTTCTACAGAACAACGTCTATGAATAAAACTGAAAAATAAGATTTTTTTTCTACGTATTTTTCCAGGATAAAAAGTATCCTATTTTATGCCCAGGATAATAAGGTATAATTATACCAAGTTTCATCGAAATCGAACCGTTAGTTTTCACGTGATGCCTGCACATACAGACAGACAGACAGACAAAAATTTTTTTAATCACATATTTGGGTTTGGTATCGATCCAGCAACACCCCCCGCTATTTATTTTCTCAATATTTTCAATGTACAGAATTGACCCTTCTACAGATTTATTATATGTATAGATATTTATTTTTTGTCTCTTATATGAGAGCCCCCATCAATTTATTTTATTTTTACACGAGTGTAAGTATTTGTTGTTAAAGCGGCAACAGAAAATCAGACAGACAGGCAGACCCGTTTTACCCTTTTGGTACGGAACCCTGCCTTTGTCAAACCACTGTCAAGCTGACAGGCGAAACGAATGTGTGCCGAAGCGTTTTTGTTTGTAATGTATGGAATTGTTTGAAGCCAGTCACTTAGACTATCGGACCGCTTTCGTTTTTCAATGTGACTGGATTCAAAAAATTCCATACATTACAAATAAAAACGCTTCGGATCGCATTCGCCTCGCCTTTCTGTTTGACAAAGGCTTTAAAACTACAATTATCCATTGTTCATTTTGTTTTAAACCTGGTTTTCTGTTGTTTTCAGGCCGTCTTCAGCCGTCGCAGCTATGCTTGAGATGTTCAAAGTTGGAACTTCTGGATCAATTTGGTTATCTGATAACAATAAACCAGTTAAAAACGTCACACCAGTTATTGATGGAGCTTTTAAAGAATTTGAGAAACTTTTGTTAGAATAAGTTCACATTGTATACATAATAATAAAGTTTTGTTTTAAAAATTATATTTAAAAAATTAAGTTATCAACGAGGCTGTGTTTTACTACTTTATACACACAGGGTGTCCGGGGAAATGTGGATTAAACTGAACAGGGGCATGGTAGAAGAGGTCATTTCCAATCGTTTTACCTCTGCGACATACTGTGCTATTTTTTACGGTTCAAAAGTTATGACCACTTTTCGAGCTTCCTTGGATTTCAGAATATTCTCATCGACACAGATAATATACTTTTTCAACACATTTGCTCGAAAAATGCATTTACAAAGGCTGTATACATTGTTCGAAAGTAAAAAATTACGCACCATACAACGGAACGTGCGGTAAAATAGGTATCACCTAAGTACCTATTTTACGGCATACCCCGTTGAATAGCACCGCCAAAAAAAAAATAAGAATTCCACCAAAGAGTTTCACTTATGAGAATAAACAACCTGACTGATCAAACCTCCTTGGAAGCGCTTTTGCTCAATACGTTTTCTCACTTTTATACTAAAGAGTAAATGAGACGAAAGATGTAGTTCTAATTTTCACCACTTGCATGTGGCGCCATTTGCAAATTCGCGCCATTTTCATACTAGAAACTTCAAAAATTTTTGCGACTTTCCCACTGTTAAATAAAGTTTGTTTAATTACATATTGTACTATTTTCTCGCAAATGTGTTGAAAAACATTGTATGACACACGTGCAGAAATTGGTATTTACAAACTCGTGACTATGGCGTCTACTCGTTTCTAATAACCAACTTACCGCACTAGTATTATAATAGTTATTTATGATACTAGTGCGGTAAGTTGGTTTTTACGAACGAGTAGACGAATGTAAGCCCGAGATGAAATCGAGGGCTTACCATAGTCACGAGTTTGTAAATACCAATTTCCGCACGTGTGTCATACAATGTTTTTCAACACATTTGCGAGAAAACAGTACAATATGTAATTAAACAAACTTTATTTAAAAGTTTCTAATATGAAAATGGCACGAATTTGCAAATGGCGCCACATGCACGTGGTGAAAAATAGAACTACATCTTTCGTCTCATTTACTCTTTAGTATTAAAATGAGACAACGTATTGAGCAAAAGCGCTTCCAAGGAGGTTCGATTAGTCAGGTTGTTTATTCTCATAATGTGAAACTCTTTGGTGGAGGTCTTATTTTTTTTAATGGAAATTAAAAAAAAAACCGTAAAGAAAACGCACGGTGCTATACAACGGGGCGTGCCGTAAAATAGGTACTTAGGTGAGAGTACCTATTTTACCGCACGTTCCGTTGTATGGTGCGTAATTTTTAACTTTCGAACAATGTATACAGGCTTCGTAAACGCATTTTTCGAGCAAATGTGTTGAAAATAACTATTACCAATAAAAGCGATGGAATTATGTATGCAACACCAAGGTTGTAATAAAAAAATATATAGGTATATAAGTAGGGTTATTTGTAAAGCGATGACGGTTAAGAGCCGTTAGGTTAAAAATGCAACAAAGTGAAAATGAAAATCTAAAATGAATGATTGTGTGGTCTCAGGGTAATAGGTTCAGTAATTGAGGGATGCTCACTACACGTAGGTAGGTACTACTAAAGGTAAAGCAATATTTAGAGTTTTAGGATCCTCCCACATTTATCGACGCGGAATCGGCTTAAGCCGGTCAAGAAAACCTTTATGTCAACGTAATAAGGGTGTTACTAATGCCATTCGCATCGGCTCGGCTCGGACGACGCGATCCGATGCGAATGGCATTAGTACAGTTCGATTCAAACTTAATGGCGGTTCGGAAGTTAGCTGCGAGTGCAGTTGCGCGCAGGTACAGTCAAGTTGACAACAAACATATACCGCGTCGCGCGAGTGCGAGTGAGACAGAGGGTGCGCGGGATGTGCCCCGCCCGTCTACACCCCGCTGATACCCAAAATTGCGTTTTGCGCATCGGAACGCACGATGTTCCGAGCCGCCATTAAGTTTGAATCGTACTGTAACACCCTTATTACGTTGACTTATAGGTTTTCTTGACCGGCTTAAGCCGATTCCGCGTCGATAAATGTGGGGGGACCCTTAAACGATAGTATACGACAGTTATACAGGTAGGAAAAAAACTTGCTATCGAAATACTCGTAGACTGTTCAAAAGATGAAGAACGCGCTACAACAAGGAGTTGAGTTTTGTCCGTGAATGTAAGAGAATATTGTGATAGGCTTTCATACTACATGAAAGCAATTAATTATGAAAGCAAGTACAATATCAGACAGTCAGTTTTTTTTTTTAATTTATCGTGAGTGCGTTTAATAACATAGAAACTCATATACACAATCACCCAGACACGGAGCAACAACTTGCAGAACATAAAAATATTTGTTAAGTGCGGGGTTTGAACCTGCGACACGCTGCGCAGTAGTCGATCGAGCAGCCACTGCGTCAACCGTGTCAATTGTGAAAACTATTAAAGAATAAAATAACATTTTGTGCCCAACAAAAATAATTTATTTCAAATAAGCCAGTTACAGGCACTTTTAAATTGTCAAAAGTAAAATAAAAATAGTTTAAAAATAGTTACGGTGCTACAGTCCCAGTCACAAGACGTAAAAACTGTAAAAGTACTGTAGGTGCCCATTCCAAAGCGTAGATCTCATGGAGAAGAAAGGGCAAGAAACTCCATGGACACTCTTTTTCAATCGCCAAAATGATTACAGAACCTTAGTTACATCATTCAACTTGAGATGGTACATTATGTGAGAACGATGTAGCAAGTAAAAAGTGTCCATAGGAAATATAAAAAAGACAATTCAGAAACAAAATTATTGATAATTAAAATAAAACATGGTCCAACGGTCTTTAAACAAAAAAATGTGGTTCAGTTTTTGAAAAATAATGAGTCGAAGTCACTATTTTTATTACATACATAATGACGGTCTGATAAAAAATGAGATAAAGTATCTTATTGCAGATAACATTTTGGTTTTTAGTATACACTTAGTAGGTAAATGATTGCGAGTTGCTTTGGTACAATATGGCACAGTGGGACGCAAAAGACAAAACATTTTTGATCACCGGAGCAGCTTCAGGTCTTGGGGCTCAGTACGCACAGGCGTTTCTAGAACAAGGAGCAAAGGTATTCTATTTGAAATTGTCGAATGTAGCATGTTTAATTCCATACCTTTATTTCGTTTAGTAGCTTCCATCATAGTCACTCCATTTTAGGCCATATTGACTGCTTCAAAGAGTTCAACCACTATTTTATTATGGCACTTTACTGCTATCATTTTTTGCAGAATGTTGCTATCTTAGACATTGCCGAGGAGGTCGGCAAGGCGACGGCCGAGCGTTTGAACAAAGTGTACGGTAACAAGGCGGTGTTTATCAAATGTGACGTGAGCAAGGAAGAAGACATAACGAGCGCGTTCGACTCCGTGCTCGCGCAGTTCAAGCAGATCGATGTCATCATCAACAATGCTGGCAATATGATGGACGCTCCCGATATGTGGAGAAAAGCCACAGATGTTAATTGGGTAGGTACCAATTAGGACTGCTTATATTATTTATTTAAAATAAATAAAAAGGGAAATCCTAATCTCAGTTCTTCTTTTTCAGCAAGGATTGGTTTCCTTCACATTAAAAGGCGTCAAGTATATGAGGAAAGACGAGGGAGGACTCGGTGGAACTATTATCAACATTGCATCTACAGCCACTATAGTCAAAAATGCTGCTGTGCCAATTTATTGTGGCTCTAAAGCTGCGGTCATGCATTTCAGCCAATGTTTAGCGGTAAATTATTAAGTACTATGAAATACTATTTAATGTCAGAATCATAACTGTGGTTCTTCTCTTGTGGTGCATGATGCGAGTTTTTGGTAATATTTTGATATCCTTACTTGAGAGTCAAACCAGAAAATTGATTTTAATAATAAATTGGGAGCTGGGAACTTAAATATTATGCTTGCTGCTATGAAGTATTACAACAGTCGAGGTCCACATTTTGCTTAATCATCAATGAGTTTTTCACGAAACCTATGTACCGATTCTTGTTTTCAGATGGATCCATTCTACGAGAACACATGTGTTAGAGTACTGGTTTTAATCTTGGGCCCTACTGATACTGCTATATTGCAAAACGTGGAAAAGAGGGCATATGAACCAAAACTTGGTAAAGCTTTGGCTGAAAAGATTGGATCTGGTGAAATCTTTGTACAAAAGTAAGTGTGCAAAGTCCTACCTTTTATTTTGAGACGAATTGACATTGTTTGACAATAGATTGTAAAATGTATGAGTAGATAATTCGACATCATCAACCTCATCATTGCAGTCGTATTGCACTCATCGTTGAGTATACCTTTTATGCCATATTTCGCTGATCTGCATAATTCTCAACCATGCCATACAAACAATCCTCTGAATGTCATTAACCTTGTTATTTTTCGTTTCCTGTTTGAAATGTTGTCTAGAATGATCATGAGATTTTATAAAGGTGCTGATGATTTATAACTTTCAGCTTATAAAATGATTTTGTCTATTTTCAGGTCGTCATCTGCCGTTGCGGCTATGCTTGAGATGTTCAAAACTGGTCCACCGGGCTCTATTTGGTTCTCTGTTGGCAATAAACCTGTTAAAAATATTACACCAGCTATTGATCAGGTTTTTAAAGACTTTGAAAAGCTTTTGTTAGAGTAATAGTTTAGTTATAAAATAAAATGAATTACTACATTGTGATTCATATCACATACATTGTGTTTTACTTGCAAAGATTGACTACCTGACTTTCACTATACCCACAGTGGTGTTGTGTCCAATACTAACGCACCTATTTAAACTCTCCTAACCCACAGTTTTTGTCCCATCTTCATGAAAGACTGCCCCTGTTCACTCGGTGCCTGAAAACAGTGACAGATCAGACCAAGCGAATCACGGAATGATCGCCATAACATCCGTTCTCTTCAAGGTGACGAAGCGAGTGATAAACACGCACGTCGGGTATTTAGAAGATCATGATCTGATCAGCGAACGCCAATACTGGTACTACCATCACGGCATCGACCCACAGGTCGATCTCCTCGCCTTGACCCTCAATGACTTGCATCCATCGGTGTAAGAGATACACATATCTCTTACACCGATGGATGCAAGTCATTGAGGGTCAAGGCGAGGTATTAACTATTAGTTTTGATATAGTAAAGGTGTTCGATTGGGCCTAGCATTGCGATCTTTTATTATCGCAGCTACCAACTTACGGACTATTATAGAGACTTGAGGCTCTATGCAAATGGATCGCCAGTTTTTTGACTAGTAGAAGTTTAGTTGAGACGTCGTCAGCGGTTGTTGCTCGGGTAGCGTGGCTAACTGGCGTTCCGCAAGGTTCCGAACTGTCCCCAACACTATTTCTTCTTCATCTTCTTTCTGTTATCCATCGATGGCATTCATTGCTATGCAGATTACAGTAATGGGGATTCTTATTACACAGGGCGTGTAGTGGAGGAGAGTCACAGTTAAATCATATTCCTTTTGGCAGTGGATTTACAAGAGTTTATCACGATGTCACAAAGAGTCAGTAATTGGAAAAAAGATAAAACAAAATAAAAATGCACAACGGATATCTAACCAAACAAATGAGATAAAGTATCTGAGTTTTGATAACATTCACACATATAAATATTGTATAACGCAATCCTGGAATATACTTCACTGTGTAACTGATTGAGATTTAGATCAGTATAATATGGCGCAGTGGTACGTTAAAGACAAAACATTCTTGATCACCGGAGCAGCTTCAGGTCTTGGGGCTCTATACGCACAGGCGTTTCTGGAACAAGGAGCAAAGGTATTTTCACACGTTTTTTTTTCTAAAATTGTTTTGCAAAACACACAAATGCACAATAAAAATGCGTAGCATGTTTTATTGTGCATTTGTGTGTTCATGTATCGTTGGAATTGGTAACGTTATATCCTTATTAAAATGTTTTTTTTTAATATATATTTCTGGTACTGTAAACTGTGTACTTATCGTACTTATCAACTGGTGACTTTTTTATGTCAAGATCTTGTAAAACATATTGTAATGTTACAAAGAATTAAACTGAAATAAATATTTTTTTGTAGAATGTTGCTATCTTAGATGTTGCCGAGGAGGTCGGCAAGGCGACAGCCGAGCGTCTGAACAAAGTGCACGGCAACAAGGCGGTGTTCATCAAATGTGACGTGAGCAAGGAAGAAGACATAACGAGCGCGTTCGACTCCGTGCTCGCGCAGTTCAAGCAGATCGACGTCATCATCAACAATGCTGGCAATATGATGGACGCTTCTGATATGTGGAGAAAAGCCACAGATGTAAATTGGGTAGGTACCAATTAGGACTGCTTATATTACATATTTATTTAAAATAAATAAATGAGGCATTCTAAACTCCGATCTTCTGTTTCAGCAAGGATTAGTATCCTTTACATTAAAAGGCGTCAAGTATATGAGGAAAGACGAGGGAGGACTCGGTGGAACTATTATCAACATCGCTTCTACAGCCTCTTTGACCAAGCATCCATCAGTGCCAATTTATTGTGGCTCTAAAGCTGCGGTTATGCATTTCAGTCAGTGTTTAGCGGTAAATTATTCAGACTCCCTTAAGTCACCTATTAATGAAAATTTGGATTTATTGCTAAATTCTAAATTAGCGTAGCCGCGGTTCTGGGGTCGCGGAACTGTCTCATCAGGTAGTCGTGATCCTGGAACGTAAAGGGTTATTGAATGATCACCTTGGATTTTTTCAGTTCAAGTCTGACAGTCCCTCCCGCCTTTCCTAGCTATAAAGAAAGCGTAGCTGAGGGTATAATAAAAAAAATGGGAGCTGTGAAATTAAATCAATCGTCTAGTCATCCATTTTTTCATGACACTGATATGCCACTTCTTTTTTCAGATGGAACCTTTCTACGAAAACACGGGTATTAGAGTTCTGGTTATGTGCTTGGGCCCTACTGATACTCCTATAATGCAAAATGTGGAAAAGAGGGCTTATGAACCAAAAATTGGTAAAGCTGCTGCCGAATTGATTGCATCTGGCGAAATCTTTTTACAAGAGTAAGTATGAACCTAAACGTTAATTCTAGTCTAAGTCCTACCCTTTAGAGGGCCAAAGCCTGCCGGGGTCGCGGGACTTATTTCATTACCGTGACCCTGGAACATAAAGGGCTATCGAAGGACACCGTGGATTTTAGTCAGTACAAGTCTGACAGTCCCTCCCGCCCTGCCCGGGGTGGGAGGACTCATTTGATGATTTTACCACGATAAAAAAAAAAAGACCTACCCTTTATTTTGAGACGAGTACATTGCTCATTCGATTATAATATGTATGTGTTGGTTATTCATTATCAACCTCATAATTGGCAGTTTGATTGCACTTACTGTTGAGTATAGGTCTTCTCTCTTTATGCCATGTTTCCTAGCTATGCTATCCTCAGGCATGCGGGGGGCGAGTAATGGGCGACTCGCTGTCCGACCTTGGACCATGGGTCCAAGGTCCAAGACCCGCGTCGACGGCGCGTTGTGTTCCACGCGCGACTCAAAGAGTGTCAGCATATTGACGGGGTACCCTCTAGAGGGCCAAAGCCTGTCGGGGTTGCGGGACTTAGCGAATTACCGTGACCCTGGAATGTAAAGGGCTATTGAAGGACACCGTGAATTTTAATCAGTACGAGTCTGACAGTCCCTCCCGCCCTGCCCTCGGTGGGAGGTCTCATTTGATGATTTACCCACGTTCAAAAAAAGCTATGCTATTCACTATAAAAATCACATCGCTGGACCATACGATGTGCTCTTCGACGCGACAGCTTTGAGATCATCTAATCGCAGAGCGTTCACCGTTCGCGTCGATTGGTTAGTGTTGCTGTTTAGAATATAAGCTACTGACAACGGCTCTCTTAAAGGAGCATAGCAAACTTTAGCCGCAGCGTGGCGTGAGCGCTGCGGCTGCACGGTAACAAGGCTGTGGCTGTGTGTACTAAGCTGGGTACTCACTTAGCAGTATTGCATGTAACGTATCAGATACGGTATCAAGTGAGTACGTAGGCACGAGCCCGCTGCGAGCCGTTCGCGCGTGGTTCGCTGTAAGCTCGCAGTGACCTGCCGAGTAGTGGTATCACTGCAAACACAAAGGCGGCTCGCAGTGTACTTGTGGACGGCGACACGGCCGCGACTGTAGTGAGTACGTAGGCGCGAGTTTCAAACAAACGGAGTGAAACTGAAGAAAAATATTAAATCTAATTGAAGTTTGAGACAAAATGTTGTCGGCGTGACGTCGTCACGAACACTGCGGATCCGGCAGCTCGTAACTAGATACGCGGTGGACCGGGGACGAGCCGTACCCACTTAAAGGTTGATACAGTAACTGACGTAATACGTAACGTTACATGCAACCACTGCTAAGTGAGTACCCAGCTTTACACACGAACTTCTGAATATCATTCACGCTGCTATTGCTATTATTCGTCGTTACCTATCTCAAATAAATTTTATGCAATGAATCCTAAGACAAAGCTGGCAGTATTTAAACATGCTCTAAAAATAAAATTTGTTTTATTTAAGGCCGTCATCTGCCGTTGCGGCTATGCTGGAGATGTTTAAAACTGGACCTCCGGGCTCTATTTGGCTAGCTTTTAACAATAAACCAGTCAAAAATATCACACCAGTTGTTAATAGTGCTTTTAAAGACTTTGAAAAGCTTCTGTTAGAATAATAGTTTGGCTAATTAGACTGCGCGCTACGAATGAAGTCCTCTTGTCACATGTAGTACCTACCACGAATTTTCCGCAGGACTTTAGTCGTGGCACGGTCTCTAACTTGGTCACACGAAACTCAATGATACGACTAGTGGTAGCCCCTTCGTTATCGTACACTAGACGACGCAAGTGTCCGATACCTTACAACTTTGTTACTCAGCTGACTATCGCAATACAAATCCTTAGGCCGGAAACGCACAGGCCGGTGGCTTGCTTAGCGCCTAGAGCCTAGCGAGTCACCTTAGTATAACGAACGTTCGAAAATGTTCGTGAACGGCCGCATTGCGCGCTTGACTCCTAGCTAGTCGTCAAGTGCCGTTTACGAACATTTTCGATTGTTCGTGACTCGCTATGCTCTAGGCGCTGAGCAAGCCACTGGCCTGTGCGATTCTGGCCTTAGAGATTCGTATGTACACAGGCACGCGTCAATGCGTCAATGGACACCATAAGGTTTGAGGTTTTTTTTTAAATTTTTTTTTTCTCCGGACTTGCGTCAACTAGTGTAAGTGGGGCTCAGAAGTGGGGTGTAGACTTTTGGCACAATACTGGCTCTGTATCAGTCTAGTAGTCACCAACACATCATCATCAAACACCATCAATAAATTAAGAAGTTGCCAACATCGTCTGTGGAAAAATAGATAATGCAGTTTAAGGCTGGAGCCAGACGAGCGAGCGTAATTTTGTGAGTCGTGAGTCGCAGAATTACTAAAGTCCTGTTTCATTCACACGGCGACGCAAAATAAGTTGTCTGCCGACTCTAATAAAACTACAATAAGTAGTTTTATTTGTGAACCGATTGAAATAAAATAAAACATAATGTTGGCCAGAGATATTGTGGTTTTAATAAAAAGGTAAAAGCCCTGAAACCATGACATGAATTTATATTTGTCAATGTCGAAGTTGTCAGTTACCAATTTTTTTAGAGTTCCATTAGCCAAAGCGTAAAAAAACTTTTTGAAAAAAAGGAAACCGACTTCAATTCAATAAAAAGCTTTTTATTTTTCCCTTTTTAGTTTAGATATTCAACAAAAATCTTTATACATATAATCGGCGTCTTTGAAAATCTAAAATCCAAGTAAGCAAAAACGGATCCACGCAGGCAACGTCACGGGATATCTATTAGTGTTATATACTAAAACCTTCTCCAGAATGTAATGAACACTTTCCTGAAAACCGCATCAAAATCTGTTCAGCCAAACGCGAGATAATCGCGGACAAATATACATACAGGTCGAACTAAGAACCTACTTTTTTTTTAAGTCTGTTAAAAACAGGGTCCCATTACTAAGACTTCACTGTCCGTCTGTCTATCACTAGCTGTATCTCATGAACTGTAATAGTTACACAGTTGAAATTTTCACAAATTATGTATTAATTTATTTGTGTTGCCGCTCTAACAACAAATAAAAAAAAACAGAGAGTTACAAAAATCTTTTTGAAAAAAAGGGAACCGACTTCAAAACCAAACACAAAAAAAGTGTAAAATAACTTTTCTTTCGGAAGTCGGTGGCTTTGTTTTTTTTTATTAACCGACTTCAAAAAAAAGAGTAGGTTCTCAGTTCGATCTGTATGTATGTATGTATGTATGTATACTACTCAAAACAAAATAAGGGCCACCTGGTTTTTATCGATTTATTAAATTATGTTTAAATATTACTAGTTACAATGACTGAATCTGATTAATATTAATGGTTTTAGATAGAAATACACAAAAATTAAATATGTATTCCAATAAATCGTTAAAATAAACCAAATTGAATGAAAAGTGAGGAATTGCAGGAATGTATCAAGTTACATAAAACATAAAAAAATCGAAAAAATAACGTCTTAAATGTTCCGAAGTGTTCTTTTAAGCTTCTCTTTTAACTCTGTTCTCTTAGTTCTGCTCATTTTATGGGAGGTGGAATGGTCTGGATTAAATACCGAACATTTTTTTTTGGGATACTCTACCAGCATGTTTTCAGACAATTTATGAGATCCAGCTGCGTGTTGATGAGATTTTACTTTCTTTTTCACTCTTCTTTAACTCATTTCTTAAATGCTCAATAGAACTCAGGTAAAAATCCTGAGTGTCCACTGTAACCTCGTAATTCGAGCGTATGGGAATGTGTGCACTGTTAGTTGCGTCGTGTTCGCTAGAGCATTATCCTGCTTCAAGAAGAACTCAGGTATTCCTTGCTGTGTGAATGGGATAATGTGGAGTTGCACCACATTCTCTACGCAATTTTGAGGAGTTACAGCACCCTCGTTAAGAAGTGCGAGCTCAGTTTTGCGTGATAGAGATAACCGCCCCAGAGCATAACTTAGAACTCGCCAGAACAGTCTGTTTAAGAGTGCAAGGATCTGAAACCTGTTGTTTAGATCTTCTCTACACTCTTATAAATCAGTTTTTATTGAAAAAAAATAACCCACCAGTTATCAATAAAAAGCAATGAAGCCCAGTCAAAACAGTTCAATAAATTTTCTCCTTCGCAAATGTTTCACGATTTGCACCATACGCTGCAGTTAATTGGTGGCGAACCAAGCATCTTCTTGAGTATTGTTAGTCTTTATGGAGTCGATTCGGAATAGTGTAGTCAATTATAGGGGTGCCTGTAGCTCGACGCAATGGAGTTTGTACGGTCCGCGCAGTAGATTTTCGCTCTATTTGCGCGGTTAAACAAACTTAATGGTCTTCTTGGGCTTTACTTACTTTCTTTCTTTCTTGATCACGGTGTCTGGTGATATTACCCGTCTTTTAAGACCAGTTTCAAGCATTTTGAACCTCTCGTTGGGAATATTCCACCATTAAACCTACCTATTCTGGCTACAGGCCCCCTGGATTAAGGTGACACGCCAAGTGGCTGTTTTTGCGTCCATATGTCTCCGAATACATGACATTATGAGATTGAAAGATCATTATAGCCTGCTTGCTGTATTAGTCGAAGAAAACTCCGTTAGAAGTTTGAAAATTAAAAAACACCATACCGTAAATTCTAAGTAATCTCAAATTGCTAATTAAAAAAAAAGTTATGAAATTCCAATTATGCAGTAGAAACAATATTAATACTTGAAAGAAACCATAACAAGATATTTAGTATTTATTATGTACCCAGAATAAGAGCAATACTTGTTTAAAGTGCAATTTAAAAAGTGGCCCTTATTTTGTTTTGACGAGTATATATATGTTTGTCCGCGATTATCTCGCGTTTGACTGAACCGATTTTGATGAGGTTTTCAGGAAAGTGTTCATTACATTCTGGAGAAGGTTTTAGTATATAATACTAATGGATATCACGTGACGTTGCCCGCGTGGATCCGTTTTTGCTTACTTGGGTTGTAGATTTTTAGCAACAAAAACGGATCTATGCGGGCAACTTCACGAGATATCCATTATTGTTATATACTAAAACCTTCCTCAGAATATAAAAAACACTTTTCTGAAAACTGCATCAAAATCGGTTCAGCCGAACGCGAGATAATCGCGGACAAACATGCAATCCTCTCTAAAAATCTACAACCCAAGTAAACAAAAACGGATCCACGTGGGCAACGTCACGGGGTATCTATGAGTATTATATACTAAAACCTTCTCCAGAATGTAATGAACACTTTCCTGAAAACCGCATCAAAATCGGTTCAGCTAAACGCGAGATAATCGCGGACAAACATACATACATACATACAGGTTGAACTGAGAACCTACTTTTTTTTTTGAAGTCGGTTAATAAATATGACGACGTCAGCGACGGCGGAGCGATAGGACGTCATCATCTCGGTTCGGTGGTGAAGGATCCATTTCGTAGGTGTCGTTGAAGTATAGCACGAATAACACGATACGTTAATATAACCTCACTTTTGTTCACAATCACTTAATTCACAATATTATTTGATAATATTTTAGTTAGGCAAACCGACAGTTTCGTTTTAGAGATGTGACTTGGTCCGCGTCTCGATGCAAACTGACCGTTCGACAATCCCCACTTCCCAAAACGACTCTGTCCACGTGCTGCCATTACAACATAACGTCACAGTGTTTGCCCCACTACTACGCTAATCAATTGAGCTACTTTTATTAAAAACAATATTGCTATTCACGACAAATATTTAAGGGGCTCCCTACCCATACAACAAACGCCTTTTGTTGCTCGATGTTGATATGGCATCAGGTAAATGCTTGAAATTACATTTTTTTTGCTGTTTTTTATAGAAAATAGTACATTAGTACGGAACCCTCTGTACGCGTGTCCGACTCGCACTTTGACACCGATCTTTAACTGTCAGTAAAGCGTTTTAGTTTTCGAGTCTCTGCTGCCTTCTTTGCTCCCCAAGACAGCATCTGTACCGATGTGCATACTGATTCAAAAATAAGAACATGGAAAGTTCCGACAGAGAATGCATTGACAATAACTCGTTCGATTCTGTGATAGTAGCGAAGGGATCGTCTCCAAAATCGCCTTACGAGAGAACACCTACTCAGAATAAACAGTATTTTACGCTGGATAATGAAACCGAAGAAAAGCTGATGGCAGCTGGGCCGTCGAAATCAAGAGTTAACTCATCTGACGCACCTAAACCTGAGAAATGGGCGATATTTTTCCAAAATATGATGACTGGCTTTCAAAACTCTAACCAAAAACCTTGCACGAGCACTGTGGAATCAAGAAAGTTGAAACCGAGTGAGATTTATGTGCCGCCGTTTGATCCGGACGACTGTCAATAAATTGACAGTGCGCGGCTCAGTGGTGCGAAGAGATTGAATATCATATGAAAACTAACTCTTGGTCGGAGTATGAAACTAGGAACACTGTATTAACTCACTTACGAGGACGCGCGAAAAAGTGGGCTGAGTATTCGTATTCGTATCCTTCGTGCAAGACTTGGCAACAGCTAAACGAACGACTTTCTAAACAGTTTTTTACAACGAGGAGGTTCTACGACTTATTTCGCGACATGGTGGAGTATACGAGCAACCAGGTGGATACGTACATCGAATATTCTTCAAACAAGTTGACCCTGATCGATCGCTTGGACACAGGGTGGGGTGAGTCAAACAAAATCGAGGTGGTGATCTCCGGCATCATGGATGATGAGGTACGCATAGAGCTACTTAAAAATACTCCAAAAAATGTTGTGGAACTTCATAGCTTTTTTAGTAAGTACCCTAAAATTAAAAGCCGTAACCTTGATAAGATACAAAGTGTAGACGAACCTTCTAATTTACGTCCTAAAACTAGTGATACATCTATAGATCGGCGTTGTCATTACTGTAATAAGTTAGGTCACTTGAAACGACATTGCTCAGAAATGCGCATTAAAAATAAAGCTGAGGGAACCACACTGTCTCGGATGTCTCTTGAGAAGCCGAATGATGAGCCTGTTGGAATACGATGTTCTTTCTGTCACAAACCTGGGCATTCCGAATATATTTGTTTTACGAAGCAACAAGAAGAAAAATCAAACGAACATTCTAAAGACTCTAAGTTATTAACGACATCGGTCAATGTTTGTTCAGCCCCTAAAGATTTTTTGATTGAAATACGTCTAGGTGGCTATAATCTACAAGCATTGATAGACAGTGGTTCGGAGTGTTCATTAATTAAAAAGGAAATCGCAGACTGTTTACTTGATATGAAAGAAATCTCGTTTACCCGTCTTACGGGTATTGGCTCAGCACCATGCTTTTCTTTAAAGAAAGTGACAACATAATGCTGAGTTTGACGGGTTTCATACTGAGATAACGTTCGTGATTGTTGATTCACATCTGTTACCGCATGACGTAATCCTAGGCAGGGAAATATTTAAGATTTAATTTTCGCCAGTAATAGTGACGGTGCTAAAATATTGCATGATAATAATATCAATGTGAATATGTCACATGTCCAAAACACAAACGTGGATTTCGATAACATTAAAACATATTTGACTAAACAGTGTGATATCGGTAGGTTGAGATCTATACTAAAAAAATATGAAACTGATATGGCCACCAGCAATTCTAAAGCCACTGTCAGTATAGAGAAGATGCAAATTAAACTTAAAAACCCCGGTAAAATCGTACAACAGAATGCGTATCGGTTGGCTCCTTCTGAGCGGGCCATAATGCGTGAAATAATAACAGACTTGGAGAGCAAATGTATAGTGCGCGAGAGTTCTTCCCGTTTTTCGAATCCTGCTCTACTTGTCAAGAAGAGAGACGGGTCCGACCATCTTTGTGTAGATTATAGGGAGCTTAACTCCAACACTGTGCGTGATAATTATCCTTTGCCGTTTATATCAGAACAGATAGATGCCCTCAGTCAAGCATCCTATTTTTCAAGTTTGGACTTGGCCTCTGGGTTCCACCAGATTTTGATGGCATCTCAGAACGATATCGAGAAGACTGCGTTCATTACTCCGGATGGTGTTTGGGAATATTTAAAAATGCCCTTTGGGCTCTGTAACGCACCTTCCGTTTACCAACGAGCCATAAATAAAGCGCTTAAAGGGCTAAAAGAAAAAATAGCGCTCGTCTATATGGATGACGTCCTTGTATTTTCCAAATCGAAAGATGAGGCATTCCAGAATCTAGAGCTGGTATTGTTTTCCTTATCGGAAGCCGGTTTCACTTTAAATTGGAAAAAATGTTCCTTCGTGAAATCCTCAGTGGAGTATTTGGGGTACGTTGTCAGTGATAACAGTATCAAACCTAACCCTAAAAAGATAGAGGCTTTAGCCAACTCGCCCTTACCGACTTGTGTGAAGGAACTCCGGCAATTTAACGACCTCGCTGGTTACTTTAGAAAGTTTGTGCCAAACTTTTCTTCTATCATGGCACCGCTCTATAACCTTACTAAAAATGATGTCAAATGGATTTGGACTGCCGAACATACAAAGGCCCATGCGACTGTGATAGGATATTTGACTTCTGAACCTGTATTAACTATATTCGATCCCAGCAAACCAATAGAGCTACATACAGATGCGAGTTCAATTGGATATGGGGCAATTTTGTTTCAAAAGGGCGACAATCAGCTAAAAGTCGTTGGTTATTTTAGCCAAAGAACAACTGATGTCGAAAGCAGATACGACAGCTATGAGCTAGAAACTCTGGCGGTTTTTAAAGCATTAAAATATTTTCGTAACTATCTATTGGGTAGAGACTTCAAGGTCGTTACAGACTGTAACGCTTTGAAGGCAGCAAGTCATAAGCGTGAACTTTTACCTCACATTCACAGACGGTGGACTTATATGCAATCTTTCAACCCCATTAACTGAACAAGGTGAATATTTCACATGTGAATAGGTGCGTCCACACAGACCGAGTAGCCTCGCGAGGCATTTGCTGCGCGAAGCAGCTCAGTTGGTGTGGACGTGTCTCGGCTGTTGCAAGCGAGCGCGCTGCTGCGCCCGAGCCATCCAGTGTCGGCTTTTGTTTTGCTCGCGTATATTGTTTCGTGCCTCGGACGAAAAACAATAGACGAGTCCACACACCTAGGTCCTCACACACCATTAATAGTAGAATACTTATTATTAACCAAGGAGATAAAGCAGTGTATTCTGTCGCGGATGACGGTTTACGGTCCTGAGTGTAGCGAGGGATTTAAGTTCACCCAAGACTAAGACAGCTTTATCACCGAGGAAAATACTCTACTTTTCGTACCATTTCAGACTTGTACTGACTAAAATCCACGGTGTCCTTCAATAGCCCTTTATGTCCCGGGGTCACGGTAGTGAGATAAGTCCCGCGACCCCGGCAGGCTTTGGCCCTCTCGAGAGGGGGCCCCGTCATTATGCTGACGCTCTTTGAGGCGCGCGTGGAACACAACGCGCCGTCGACCCGGGCATGGTCCATGGTCGGGCTGCGAGTTGCCCTTTACTCGCCGCCCGCATAACCGCGCCTACGGTGGCCGGAGATAGTCTTGCTTCGTCCGTCGCCGTGGGCGTCCACCACCGCGGGTGGGGCGGAGGGAGGACATTGTCTTCTCCCTCACGCGGCCCGCCTCCTCTGCTGTCATATTTGTGGTTAGTTGTGATACGTAGAATGGCTCTCAAATGCTCATCAGTGAGACGAGAAGCATATTTATTTCTTTTGTAATTGACAAATGAAAAACTTTTTTCACATAAATAAGTGCTACCAAAATTTGCAATGAACTTTTGAGCAAACCTTTTCAATTCGTCACAACAGATATGGCAACATTCACGGGCCGCAAGTAAGACGTCGGCGGCGGGCCGTGGGTTGCCGACCGCTGGTGTAAATGTTATGGGCCAAGTGGTTAATGCGGGCAGTATTCATATCGGGCCAAGTGATTAATGTGAATAATAAACTAAGTCTTCGAAAGGTCGACGGAGCTCCGCTTGGCGGGGCTCCTACTTCTGGGTGGTTTAAAAAAAAATAACCACGAAGAGGATGGCGGGGTCTTTCAGATCCCGCCATCCTCTTCTAACCTAAAGTGTCCGAGTCGGGGTGCTATTAATCACTAGGCCCGATATGGCTCAGGGGCATTATTCATACTGCCCGAGCATTATGAATACTGCCCGCATTAACCACTTGGCCCATGACATAAACACAGATGTATATTAGTTCAGTATAAATTTTGGTAAGTATTCCAAATTTGAAAATAAGCCTGGTAAACCTAATCACAAAAGTTTGTCAATACGAGTGTTACGTGGTTGAGCCATTGTTTAGGGGACGTGTCATGTGAGATTACGCAGTTACGAGTATCCAGGTTGACTGCCAAAGTCCAAATGTCTTGGTCCTATAAAACTCCAACAGTCTTATTACAAAAACAACGCAAAACCCTGGTTTAGACCAGAACTATCAAGTCTAGGCTTATGTGCAAAACCATGGTTTAAAATTATCCGTATTACAAAACATAAACAAACCTGAGACTTCTTAGTACCGTCATTTGAACCGTGGTCTAAATATCAACCACAGATTAACACAAATTTCATTCGTTCACCATGATATCATTCGATTGCAACGTTCCGTATTACCAGAAAATATAATGTATTGATAATTCGTTAATGATTAATTGGTGTTTAGGGATGTTAAAAATATTGATATGTTGGTATTTTTTATGGATCTAAATATAAGTCATTTCCTATACTGCATTTTGATTTTTAAGCACATTATTTACTGTTGGATTCTTTACATATCATCTAACACGCGTAATGAAACGTAACATTGTCGCCTGTCAACCATGACAATTTTATTAATTACTTTTTGGAATTATTTCGAAGTTTTGTTAGAACTGTTGCCTCTTTTTTAATAATTTCACCTTCTTTAGTAATGTCAATATTACTTGTATGCCTAAGTATGTTTGGGATAAGTATGTCATGCAATTATCCCACGGGAACATGATACCGAAAATAAAAGTACCTATGCTTGTGTTATTCTAGTCATTGTCTAGAATATAAAATGTATTTCGTACAGCAATTTTTGTGTGGGAGAGTAACAAACATCCACACATTCAGCCACACAAGCCTATACTTAGATACATTTCTATCAGTAGGTATTAAGATGTTGATGTGTTGTGATGGTGATGAAGCAACAAAAGAAACTACATAATTGGAGGTTTATTTTAGGAGACACAGTGCGCTTCATGTTGAATCTTCTCATAATAATTACACTATTTTATTGCTAGGACTTTATTAATTAAAGCTATACTTTTGCTAAAATCTTTATCGGTTATAATTCCATGAAGGGATTGACTCGAACACGATTCTGTTTTGTCGGCGTAACGTTTCAAACAATTCGCCGGCTTCAATATCCTCATTATCAATTAAGTCGACCATGTTTTATGTAAAACTACCACAAAAACAACAAAACAATGAAAAATATGCAATGAAAAACTGACACAACTTTGACAACTACGACTTAGACCATCGCTAAACTAGGGGGCGGCGAGGTTTAATGTTAGACCATGGTTTAGACCATGGTTTAACGCAAAACCACGTTTTGTAATAACGTTTTTGTGTAAACCATAGTTTTACGTGATTTAAACCTGGGTTTTTAGTTAGACCTCTTTTTGTAATAAGACGGCAAGGCATTGTTTTCATTAATTTAGTTGATATTGATTAATTTTATTTTCTTTATTGTTAAGTAGGTATTGTCAGTGCAGTCTGGTAAGTCATTAGTAACGAGTTCTTGTATTGAAATGCGTTAAATGTATTAATTATATTGTATTGAAAAGTGTTTTCAGAATTTTTAAGATGTTTTAAAGAACTCTTGTGCTTTTTGTTTTGTTGAACTTGGATCAATAAATATACGAATATTTCTGATTTATAAAATGGTTTAATTAACATGCTGAGAGCGTCTATCATTTGCTTAAAGATTTGTCTTATGCAACTTTATTTTTTTTTAGCGTGGTCTAATCATGAAATGAGTCCGCCCACCCAGGGCAGGGCGGGAGGGACTGTCGTACTTGTACTGACTAAAATCCACGGTGTCCTTCATTAGCCCTTTACGTTCCAGGGTCACGAGTCCCGCAAACCCGGCAGGCTTTGGCCCTCTAGAGGGGGCCTCAGCAAGTTGACGGGGCCCCATCAACTTGCTGACGCTCTTTGAGGCACGCGTGGAACACAACGCGCCGTCGCGTCGACCCGGGCATGGTCCATGGTCGAAGGCGAGTTGCCCATTACTCGCCGCCTGCATGCCCGCTCCTACGGTGGCCGGAGATCGTCTTGCAACGTCCGTCGCCGTGGGCGTCTACCACTGCGGCTGGGGCGGAGGGAGGGCACTGTCCTCTCCCTCACGTGGCCCGCCTCCTCCTTCGCGAGCATGATTGCTTCGCAGAAGGAGGCGACCGCTTCCCACTCCGTCTCGCCCCGCAGCATGGCCTCGACCAATGCCGGGCGCGAGAGGTCTCCGCCAATCGCTGCCGTGAGGACACGGCGGTGCTCTGCCCAAGCGGGGCAGTCCTGCTCCGTATGCTCCACTGTGTCCTCCGAGCGATCTTCGCAGTGGTGACACCCAGGCATTTCTTTCCTCAGTATCCGACACAGATACCTCCCGAAACTTCCGTGGCCGGTAAGAACCTGCTTCATGCGGTAGGTCAGGACGCCGTGACGCCTATCCAGCCACTCCTCAAAGAGGGGTCTTACCGCCGCGATTGCGGCGTGGCCGTTATGCAACCTTTAGCTGTTTTTTATGTAAACTAAATTGGAATACATTTATTATTTTGGACTGTGTTTTGGATGAAAAAATAATGAAATTGCCCAAAATTGTTTTTAAAAGGAATGAATGTAATAATCATGATTGATAAAAATATGATAAAGTATCTTTACACAAGCGATAAAATTTGTGTATTTAAATAACAATCCCAGAACAGTTTTACTTAGTAGCTGATTAAGTTCATCGGTACAATATGGCACAGTGGGACGCAAAAGACAAAACATTCTTGATCACAGGAGGAGCTTCTGGACTTGGAGCTTTATACGCAGAGGCTTTTCTGGAACAAGGAGCAAAGGTATTTGGTTTTATATTAAATTCATCATTAGGTGTAGTGATCAAATATAATCCATCCATCGTTTGTTTGGTATCTCCATACTATTGTAATCATTTATCTCGAAGATGTTTTTGTCCAGTTAATCATTTTTCATGTTTTGCAGAATGTAGCTCTCCTAGACATTGCGGAGAAGGTCGGCAAAGCGACAGCCGAGCGTTTGAACAAAGTACACGGTAACAAGGCGGTGTTCATCAAATGTGACGTGAGCAAGGAAGAAGACATAACACGAGCGTTCGACTCCGTGCTCGCGCAGTTCAAGCAGATCGATGTCATCATCAACAATGCTGGAATTATGGTGGATGCTCCTGATGTGTGGAGGACTGCTTCGGATGTTAATTGGGTAGATACAAATTAGCTTGTCTTATATTTATCTATTCAAAATAAATCAGAAAAGACATCATCTTAACTCAGTTCTTCTTTTCCAGCAAGGATTAGTTTCCTTCACATTAAAAGGCGTCAAGTATATGAGGAAAGATGAGGGAGGAGCCGGTGGAACAATTATCAACATCGCTTCAACAGCAGCTTTGGCTTTAGTACCGGCCTTGCCAGTTTATTGTGGTTCGAAAATTGCGGTCATGCATTTCAGTCAATGTTTAGCGGTATGTCATCCAGGTCCTCTTGTAAAAACTGGTTTAACACGAATTTTTAAATAATCACTACCTTGTTGCTATTCCACCAATTCGCACTTAGCGTTTCCAAACATCTTTTATAATGCGCACAGCAAATCAGTGGAACCTGTGTCTGTGTTTCCGGAAACATACAGCCCTAATCTCTTCAAAGTTAGAGTGATTGGCTTCTTCTAGAATCTTCAATCTTCGACAAGTTTACCGTGATACCAGCGCAATTCTCATTTTCAGATGGAACCATTCTTCGAAACCACAGGTGTACGAGTTCTGGTTATGTGTTTGGGCGCTACTGATACTCCTTTACTCCATAACTTGGAAAAGAGGGCATACGAACCGAAAATTGGTAAATTTTTCGCCGACCAGGTTGTGTCTGACGGGGTCGTATTTCAAAAGTAAGTGTACAATATCTATAGCATATAGAAATCATAGAGTTTGTTTATTTTTGAGCCAGTCAAGTCCCTGCCGCTCCACCCACCTACGACCATAGGATTTTCCAAAAGATATAAGAATTAAAATCCTCAAATAAAAAAAAATAATTAAGTATAAAAAAAAAAACAGAAAAAAGCCGATTAGTCGGCACATTTGTATTAATTCAAATTCTGTGGACATCCTTCTAATGCTTAACTCGCATGAATGCACCAACCGACCTGTGTCTATATGTGCGACCGCATAAGATAAAATGGGTTTATTTTAATGTACGTATCGCGCCGACCTCCAGTGTTATTCTCTATTAACATAGCCTTGTGACCGCGCCGCGCCGCGCCGCGCCGCGCTGCACCGTAGCGCTCATGCCATGCATCCATGGGACTAAAGTTTGCTATGTACAGTATGTACTAAGCTACTGATGACAGCGACACTGTTTAATCGTTGAGAGCGAATGGTGAACGCTCTCGCTTCGCGATTGGAGATTTCATATAGATAATAGCAAATCTGCCTGCGCCGACAGCCTGCATCTTTATAAAAGCACACTATAGGTATTAGTTTTCAGCTCCATTTAACATCGTTTACTACATTTTGTCTATTTTCAGGCCGTCATCTGCCGTTGCAGGCGTGCTTGAGATGTTCAAAACTGGTCCATCGGGCTCTATTTGGTTGGCTAATAACGATAAACCTGTCAAAAACATTACTCCAACCGTTGATCGTGCTTTTAAAGAATTTGAAAAACTTATGTTAGAATAATACTTAGTTAACTTAGATAACTTATCAAATTCCTACACTGTATTTTAAACTTGATGAAATCCCTTTTTTAATATGTATGAAACTATTGTGTGGTTGTAAATAAAGAGCATATTTTAAGGGATATGATTTCTGGTACAGTCCGTTAGTTTAATTAAAAATGTCACATCAAATTCATACCTACATGAGGAGTTAGGTATAACACCGCCGTTTTCTCGTGGTCCTACTATTTTGTCTTACTAGTAGGACCACGAGGGAGACCAATTTCTGTTCGTCCTACTATGACGTATTGGAGCAGTAATCATTTACAAATCCATTCAGAAAGTAGGTACAAGAAAAATACATTCATAGGACCCCTGACGGGAGCTGTGTGTGTTTTGCATATAGGTATGTTTTGATGAAACGTGTGTTCTACGCTTTAATTATCTGTTAGCATAGAGCATACTCCCTCTATACAAACTCAATACTTTTGAACTTCCTCTTGTCAAAATGTCATCTTGGTGAGAAGTTGAGAACACGTTTTTTCTCTGCTCTTAATATAATCCTATTTTGTATGTGCCTATTAAGTTTTAAGACCAAATATGTTAGTAATGACTCGCTATTCGTGAACTGCTTGATAATCAAGAAATACAGGAATAGTTACCAGAACATTGTTTTAATCTCACCGCATGCCACCTTGCCTGCCAGTAGATTGCACTGCCACCTCTTGAAACTCATGTTATAATAATAAAACGTACTCCACTGTGCGGTGCGGACAACCACTATATTCAGATAGTCCGTACTAACATGTTTATGGTGCTAAGTTTATACTTTTATTACAGGTAATACATATAATCGCCGACTGATAGCAAAATGCGATACAGATATATCTTGTTTACACAGTTATCACTAGATGATTTGATTAATAGTCATTAAAAGTCACACTCCTTACTTTTTATCGGGTTCATTGCAAACATTATGTACACACATCAAAAGTGTCTAGGGATCAAGCATTTTTATGCGGATTTCTTGAGATTGAGATGTGGCTTTGTAATAAATTTATGATTTTATAAATTTATATGGATCCTTTTTGGTGCATTTCATAATTTGAATCAGGAACTGTGAATCAAATTCGAGTAAAAGATGAAAATCAGCTGTCAATATTTTCCCTATAAAAACATACAACGCATTGAAGACATTATTAGTGCTACTGTTTCCCTACTACTGATTAAAACCAACGTTATTATGGAGCGGCGACGTCATTTAAGCAGGGAAGAAATGCTCAGAGCCGTGGGAATGATAGAAGCTGGTTCCCGGCAACGTACTGTGGCTTTAGCTCTGAATACAAGTCAGAGTGTTATCAGTCGACTTTGGACACGTTACCGAAGCACTGGTACCGTGGCTGAGCGCCATGGAGGACGGTATCGCTGCACCACACGGAGACAAGACCGATACATTCAAATCTTAACTCGAAGAGCTCCAACAATAACCGCCATGATGTTAGCCGTGAGGCTTCATCACTCTTCAGGGAACTTAATTAGCGACCAAACAGTCAGAAACCGCTTGCATGAAGTGAACCTTCATTCCCGAAGACCGCTACGGGTACCACCTATAGCAATGCACAATCGTAGGATTCGATATCAATGGGCTCTTGAACACAGAAATTGGGCAGAAGAACAATGGCGTTTCGTGTGCTTTTCTGATGAGTCTCGTTTCGGTATGAGACCGGATACAAGACGTATACGACACTGGAGAACCCCTGGACGCCAACAGCGATTAAAATCCTGCCAGGAAGTCCATCCTTATAGTGGTGGAACCATCATGGTATGGGCGGGTATTTGGATCGGCGGAAGAACTGAGTTGATTTGGATCAGAGGCAACCTCAACGCTCAAATTTATGCTGAGACGATTGTATCAGACGTCATCGTTCCTCTACAAGTGCAAATCGGTCCCTTATTTCAGTTAATGCATGATAATGCACGACCGCACACCGCAAGAGTTGTAAGACAGACTCTCGCCGCAGCTAACATCAATGTCCTGCCCTGGCCTGCTCAGTCGCCAGACTTGAATCCGATTGAGCATGCATGGGATATGCTACAGAGAAGAGCTCTGCCGAATATGGAGGGTATCCAGTCGCAAGAAGACCTTTTTTTGTTGTTGCAACGAACATGGGCGGCCATTCCACAGCGTGATTTGGATGAACTCATTTTGAGTATGCCAAACCGATGTTCTTGTGTTGTTAGTGTTCGCGGTAGAAACACGGATTATTAATTGTTTAAGTTACCCAATAAAATTTTAAAGAAAACTGTTATTTCAGTCTTTTTTTCGAACTTTTGTGTTAGTGGTTCAAATGTCAAAAATCCCTTTATTAGGAAAATGGCAAATTTCTTTATTAATGCAAAGGTGACTTGGTTTATCGTTACTGTGACAAACGAAAACACTTTATTTGATGAATCCTTAAAGAAAATTTTAATTAATATCAATCAGGAGAAAAGTTATTGCAAAAATATGTGTTGATCCCTAGACACTTTTGATGTGTGTATTTATAACATAAATCCAAATTCGATTCTCGTACATTAAGCCCACAAGACACAACTGCAGTGTGACTGGAAGCACCTGCTCTTTTTAACTGGAATATACGAACTGTTTAACCTGTTCTCCACACCCTGAACTCTAACGAGATCCACAGTTATCAAAAGGGCCCACTTGCAACCCTTCCCTACCTAACCATTTTCGACCTATCTGTATCCTTCCTTTTCTTTCGAAAGTACTGGAAGCCTGTGTCCACAAGCAGTTTTCGGGGTTTATTAATCGGAATAACGTTGTTAGCTCATTCCAGTCTGGATTCCGGCCAGGCCACAGTACTGCCTCGGCTCTCCTTAAAGTGACTGGCGACATTAGACAGGCGATGGAAGATACGAAAGTTACTGTTTTGGTTTTAATCGATTTTTCCAATGCCTTTAATGCCGTCAGCCATGATATTCTCCTTTCTATCCTTTCACATCTTATGGTTTCGTCCGAGGCTCTGGAATGGTTCTCTTCTTATCTACGGGGACGTCAGCGGTCGGTTCGCGTTGATGAGAGTTCGTCAAGTTGGTGTGACTTATCTGCTGGTGTTCCACAAGGCGGTATTCTTTCCCCACTGTTATTCTCTATCTTCATAAATTTTATAACTCTCTGTCTTCGGTGTTCGTATCATCTGTATACCGATGACCTTCAACTGTATGCAGCTGCGCGCGTGGAGAGTTTGTCAGACGCTATAGGAGATGTAAACCAGGACTTGGTCGCTATTAAGAACTGGTCTGATAGGTTTGGGGTGTCTGTGAACCCCTCAAAATGTCAGGCCATGTTGATTGGAAGTCCGCGCATGATGGATCGGGTGGGGATAAGCTCTCTTCCTCCTATTATTTTTAATGGTACTGTTATCCCCATCAGCCCTAGTGTAAAAGATCTCGGGCTTCATCTTGATTCGACGCTCGGCTGGCAAAGTCAAGTTTCTAGTGTCTGTCAGAAAGTCAACGGGACCTTGCGTGGCGTGTATCGTCTGAGGAACTTTCTGCCTGCAAAAACCAAGATTATGCTTGTGCAGACTTTAATCTTCCCTATAATCGACTATGGTGATGTGTGTTACTTTGACCTGAATGCAGTTTGTCTGGACAAGCTTGATCGGCTCTTAAACAACTGCATCCGGTTCATATTTCACCTTAAAAATATATGATCATGTTTCGAGCTTTAGATCTGAGCTTAATTGGATGCCCATCCGACAAAGACGTAATTTGTGTGCCTTGACCACTCTTTTCTCCCTACTTAACTCTCCGCCCCTCCTTCTTATCTTATCCCTCACTTTCAATATCTATGTACTTCACATGCTAGGAATCTGCGTTCTTCTAATAATCTTCTCCTACTTTGCCCTTCTCATACTTCTGATTTTATTCATTCTTCATTTCACATTCAGTCCATTCTTCTTTGGAATGCGCTTCCTCTCGCTATCAGGACGGCCACCAGTCAATTTGCATTTAAGCGGAAGCTGCGTCGTTATTTTCTACACCATTAGCAGAGTCGTCTCAATCTCCTTTCTTATTTATATATGTATATATTTATATATTATAATAATATATTTACCTATATATTATAGCAAATAATATATATGTATGTTTATTTAATCTAAATTTATCTTCTTTTTTAATTTTAATTTATACCTATAATAATCTCATTCTATTTATGCACCTGCCATGTTATTTCTCCACTACCCTAGGTTGACTGGTAGAGAATGCCTCAGGCATTAAGTCCGCCTATGTACCTTTGGTGTTGCATAAAGTTTTAAATAATTAATAAATAAATATGGGTCAGTTCAGACCGAGACAAGGCGCTGCGCGCATAAATTTCTATAGAGCTAATCAAAATCTAACTCTATTTCCTTCACGAAAAGATACACCTTTCGCGACGCAGCGCTACATTTTAATGCCGACTCAAAATCTAACTTTATTCACTACACGAAAAGATACACATTTGCAGTATCGTTGTGTCATGTCGGTGTGAACTGACCGCGGCCGAAATCACTACCAGTGCTGGTTTTATTTAGCACTACCAGCGCCCTGGGCGAGATTTCTACCACAGATTTCTACGGCGCCCCCTAACTGCAAACCCGTATGAAAAAAGGAAAAGGATATAACAAAATTACCATTTATTAAAAGAAATAAAACCACATTCTGATCAGGCAAAAAGATTTCAAACTTATGAGTTCATCACACAACATGTCTCACCCATCTGTATCTTTTATAACATGTAGAGAATTACAAATGAAAAAATATAGATTTCAATATTTCTAAATAACTAAATTAACAAACCTAAAAATAATTACTAAAACTAACAAAGAGCAATAATTATGTACAAGAAATAAAAAGAAAAGAAAAACACTCAAAGGGCGTCAAAGAATTCGTCCACATGTGTTGTACTTCCTAGCACGACCATGAACATATTTATTATAACTTTTGATGGTAATAAATTTCTTTTATTTTGTACTATTATATACCACTAATTAGAAATTTTGTACCTCTACATTACCGTAGATATGCAGGTCGTGCTAGGAAGGTTGCTTCCCAGCACGACCACGCTAAAATTCCAGCTGGCATTCAAGTTGAAGACACGGGAGCATGCCTTATAATTTATACCCTTTTGTACTGCAATTTCATTACCGGTAAATAGTCGTAAAGTGTAAGAAAATCAAAATAAAAAAAATCTGCCCATAAGCCTGTATTTTATTTTTATACTTGACACTAGATGGCGTACAACATAAAAAATATACAAATATTAAGATTTCGAAGAAAATATGCCAAGTTGCGTCTTGTGATATTGAAACGAATGGACTAAATTCTCTAAATTCACACGATTGCACAAAATTCTAGCCGCGACATTTTATAATATTATTACCTGACCCTATTTTTAATTTTTTTCTAGAATATTTGCTAAAATTGTTGTAAACGCCCTCTGTTGCTCAAAAGCAGTACCACTAAATTGCTACTGAATTAGAGTAGTTAGTTTATCGATGTTATTTAATTTAATAATAATGAAATCAAATAATGTCGATAATTTATAACCATAAAAATACATGTGGCACTCGTAGACTGCCGCGTTGAAGCTATTGCATAACATTTTATTTTAATTTTAAAATAATAAAATCGCCTACCGCGTATTGTTAACGAGATTATAATTTATTTAAAATGTTTGTACTGTAATAAAGAACGTTTTTGTTGTAGAAAGGTCAATCTTCAATATTTGAGACATCCGTTGAGGATAATGACGCCCGATCTTTTACTACTAGTTCAACCATCCACTGACAAAAAACAAAAATATAAATTATTTTAATTACATCTAACTTAAATGAAATCAAAATCATTTATATTTTTGTTTTTTTTGTCAGTGGATGGTTGCACTAGTAGTAAAAGATCGGGCGTCATTATCCTCAACGGATGTCTCA